>JAWWEU010000081.1:24223863-24332911 GCA_035583155.1 Acropternis orthonyx
ACTTCTTTTAACTGAAACTCTGTCACATTGGGAAGTGGTTGGCATTTTGCCAAGAGTCAAACCAAAACAATAACAAAGGGCCAGGACAGAAAGAGGGGGTTGTGATCACTGCAGCAACAGTATTTCTACAAGTGTGCACTGTTCAGAAGAGATAAAACTGTGCCATTAACTCAAGGATCTGTTTTTTGCTTCGGGCCCACAGATCTGACATTCAATACATTTCCCTCCATAAGATGTAAGGCTTCAGAGCAGAACAGACTGCTTCTCAGAGAGGCTGTCTCAGTGCTGCTGAAGCAACATATTTTAGCCACCCACCTGCAGAGTGAGGGAATGGCAGAGTTGAAACCTCTCTATCCAGGTGTGTTGCCACATTGCTGCAAGGCAGCCCCCTCTGTAACCTGGGAGGAGAGCACATTTGTCATGGCACCTGCTTAGATGACTCTGCACCTATTGTTGACCTCTGTACCCCCCGGCACTGCCGCTGGGATGGGGTTGCTGCAGAACAGGCTGGCTGGCTGGGGACTGCCAGGATGCTCAGTATCACAGCTAGGATCAGTCCTGGCTCTGCTTGCATCACTGCTGTTCTGTGAGGAGCATTTCTCCCTTTGCTGACTTCCTGCCTGCCCAAGTGTAGAGTTCAGGATGTTGGGTTTCACCTCCAAAACTCTGTTGGAGCTGTTCCCAGCACTGGTGAGTTATGTGGCTGCCAATAGATTATTGCTCTACATCAGCAAGTGCCAGTGGAGGGGCCCTGGCTCCTCAGGAATCACACTTTGCACAGCCTGCCAGTACATCTCATTTGCTGATTAAGCCTGTCTTTGTCTTCCTGTGAGCAGTCCCAGCTCTGATTTTCATGCTTACTCCTGTGCCACCAATCATCCTTCTCATAATACAACCCCAGTGGTGCTCATGCGCTCACCTCCATCCTCCTGCTCAGCTCTGTTGCTTAGTGCCCAAGTTAATAAAGGAACAGGCCCACTGAAATCAGCGGAAATACTTCCCTTGGCTTCACTGGGCTTTAGAATTAGCTTATGATAGTGCTGGAGAGGGTCACCAGCAGCCCATCCGAAGCCAGGAACAACGGGCCCATTGCCTGAAGCAGGACACAGAGTGTACCCACCTCAAGAGGTTGCCTGCTCTTCCCTGGTTTGCTGTGTGAACCTTCACACCTGGTTCTTCTGACATGCTGTAACCACTTACAAGGGGCAGATCCAGCCTGTCCCCCTGAGGTGCAGGTGTTTGTGTGCCTGTGGCTTGTCCCGTGTAGTGTGGCACTGCGTGGAACAGAAGGAAAGCTTGGTGGCAGGAGATGTCTCCCGGGCAGAAACATGCCTTTTCGTTAGCTCTGTAATTAAGGCAATTGATCCTAAATGTGGAAACCACTGGTATTTAAGTGGATAGTGTGTGAATGTACAGTGCCCATAACAGCAGCTTAAAGTCTAACCTATAAATAGCATTAAATACTACAACTGTAATTTATATTAACCAAGTGATGAGCTATTGTTTCATAGGAAAATGTTCAGAATATTTGGCACTTAGGGCTTGGATGACATCAGTGCTGACTTTCGAACTCAAACTGCCACCTTGTGGTACGAGAAGGGAAAATTCTGCAGAAAATCACAAAGACAGCAAAAATACAGATGTACAGTGAAAACTGGTACCTTTGTTCCCGCCCCCATGACTTACAGTAGTTATGTATTCTTAACTATGTTTTGATTATACTTCAGACAGTTTGTTTCTGATTGTTTATCAATTTAAAACATAAAACTATTTCCTCATTCTTATGTATAAATTGTACTGAAAAAAACAGAGCATTCATGTGACTATTTTTTTTCAAGATTAGACCCCAATGCTGCTTACAGAAAAACACTAACTATGAGGGACAAAGGTATCTATAATTGTTTCCTTTATCTCTTTTAAGCTTAATAACTTTAAAGAAAAAATTCTGTGAGAGTCAGAGCAGGGCTGCACAAATTGCTGAAGGTAAGCAAGTTGAGGTGCTGTTCTTTCGTATGCAATGCCCTTGGACCATGATGGATGGAAGGTAATTTTAATCAGCTTTCTCTTTCACTGTAGGCAAAGCCATCACAAATTACTTCACCTTGCCTGTCAGCCAAGAGCAATCACAATGGATCAGCAGATGTGCAGTGATCTGTTGCAGCAACATGCTTGTGTATCTCAACCTTCGAGCAGCAGAGCAGCATGTGATGTACCAGCATGATCCTTTCAGCTAGATCTGCTGTCACATAGTACTGTTTATGGAAGATGACAGATAAAAAGCTAGTCCATCTCAAATAAAAAGTGTAGCTGAGGGGAATAACTGATTGCAGCCACATATCAGTACTTTGTGCATCAATGACTTTCCAGGAATACAGTGGGTAAAAAACCCAAAAATGTTGCAGGTAACAAGAAACCTGTAACATCTGGTGTTCACATCTTGTCCCTCTTCTCATATCAGACAAGCACTGACACTTTTTTTAAAGCCTGAAGCAGGGGCATCCACTATTGAAAGTAACAAAGTAAGACAGAGGCAATCCTGCAGGAAGGAACATAAAGGTATGGAGATTCCAACTCTCCTCTTAAGCCTAGAAAGACTGAGATGAGCTGCTTGGGACCTTTAGCATCTGTTTTTCTTCTTCCCACTGCATCTATATAAGGTGCACAACCTCAGGGAATTAGGATTTATAAAATATTCTTCATCCAAAAGTATATAGGTAGAAGGAACTCACAAGTTTCCCAGTTGTCCACGAACTGCTGTCCTGTTAACACCTTTGCTGAGCATTGGTTCTAGGAGAGAGCTGGTGAGCATTCTTATGGACAGGGGTCTTGCAGGTCTGTTTGGGGCTGCCTGAGGAGCAGAGTTTTGGCCCCCAAAAACCCTATGAGAAGGGCAGCTGCTCTGACTTCCACTGTGGCCTGGCTCATATTTCTCAATTGGTCCACTTGGCAGCCAAATTCACAGGAAGGATAAACATGAAGCTGCCTTTATAATGGCTGTGATGGTGTCCACTTTGCTGGGTGATTTAAATCCAGGGTAAATAGTCACCTACCTGTGATCTCATCCAACAGCTCAAGAGGGTGCAGATGTGAACCATTTCTACACCAGCCACAGGTGTGTTTGCATCACTGCTGTCAATACAGGGACAGGGGACTGGCAAACAGAGCAGGAAAAGTTAGGGAGGGAGCAGTGTCCAGTGGGTGATGGGGTTGTGAGGGACAAGGTCTAAATTTAGGTAAATGGTGAGCAGGGGAAGGAAAAGAGGCTATGGACTTGTGCAGCCTCTGTGCTTGCACCTGGGTTAACTCACACGTGAGCCCCGTGTGATGGGGGAGAGACCCCCCACCACATAACATTGCTGTACAGCTCTGCAGACCCCTCACCCCAGCATTTCTCCTTACAAGGAGCACTGCTTGTCACCCCTAGAACCAATGCTGTCCAGGGAAACAGTGAGTTACCTCCCACAGGAAGAGTGCCTCGGGGATTTTTTTAAATTTTTTTTTCCCCCTGAATTACACTAATTAAAAGGCACCTACAGGCAGAGCATCACATTCCATTAGAGCCAATAAATCAGCAATGGCAACTCTGAAAAGAAGTGTGGGTGCTTCTCCAGCAGAGAAACAATACTCAGGACACTTAGAGTCTTTTAATGTAAGTGTATGGCAGTAGCAGAAGGTAATCAGGTAGTTAATGAGGCTTAATGTGTATCAATCCCACAGAGATAACTTTTATTTTGCTTTTATTGCTAATGTGTCTGTCCTCACTTTCATCAAAAGAGTGTGGTGATATCTAAGAGTGGCATTTCGATGCCCGAAATGTTCTTCATATAAATAGAACAAGCAGATCAGCATGACTGAGTGATAAAATTACCTTCTGGTCTGCAGAAACTTCAGCATGCAACTGCACTATAGGGACCTCAGCGTACCCCTCTTCACAGCACAAACACATTTGGAAATGGATTTGGAGGAGACATACAGAGAGGGAGAGAATACACAGGGGAAAATTACTCGAGCTGCAGCTGCAAAGTTGTCGAAAAAAGCTTTTCTTGAAGCCTTGAAGTCCAATGACTTTAAAACACTGGAAGAGCTCTTGAGCCAAAAGAAAATAGACGTGGACACAGTGTTTGAAGTCGAAGATGAAAACCTGATTCTGGCATCCTACAAACAAGGTAAATGTGGCAGCATTCACCAGCCAGGAAGTAGATGGGTTTGAGTGATTTTAAAGAAACTGTGGCCTTTTATCTCTTCTGAAGCTACAGCATAAACCAATTCATAGGCAGTAAGGTCTCAGTAGGGTCATGTGGCCACAGTCACTGTAGTAGGGGAGCTTATCGGCCGTACCCACTGGGCTTGATGGAAGGCAGGTCAGAGCCCAGGCTGAGCCTCCGTGCTGCAGGGGGGTCTAGAAAGAGGACTCCTTTACCATTTTCTTGCAGAGAACTCAGGTGCAAAGCCTAGATACATGCAGGCTAACTGTACATTACTTGCATGAACCCATACACATATACAGACTGTTTAGAAACATAAAATATCTCATGTCTTTCATTTTCCATTTACAGTAGCTGTAGAGTGAAATTCTCCCTGGCTCAGGAAACTTAAGGAAATCCTGTGGACCTTGGAGGTTGCTGAATGGGAGGAGATTTACTTTTCCAACTGACAGAAAGTGAGGATGTGCTAGTTTATCAAACCAGAAAAATAATCTGGAAAAACACAACCAGGAAAAACATCTGTTTCAGTGTAGAAAATCCAAACCAGTTCTCAGCCACACAGTGATTGAATTTCCAAAACTTTACAACTTAAAGCCATAAACCAAGGTTGCTCTTTGTTAAAATCAACATGCTTCATTACCTACTTGCTAACAGACTCTTCATGTGTATTTAGACAACAGTAATGATCAGTCTCTGCCAGAAATTAATCATATGTGGAGATAAACACCTCCAGTGCCAGCAGCACAGTGAATGCACTGTCTTTTCTGTTGCATGAAGAAGGGACAATATTCTAGCTCTTCCCCTTTTCTGTGTTTATCTCTTATTAAATGATTGGCTCCTGCCCTCTTGGTTTCTTCAGGGTAAGGATGTCCCTTAGGGACCTGTATGAACTAAGCCACACAGTGCTGAACATATCTTAAAATACTTTTTCTTCTGTCCTCAGCAGGCTAAGATACATTCTGGTTGTATTCTAAGACTATGAAATTAATGCATTATAGATCATTTGAGTTCAGGCATTAACCTGTCTCTTTTGAAAAAGTCTCTCCTTTCTCCAAAAAGTAGAGAGGTAAATGCACTCTATGGTCTGAGTCACAGCAGTGTATTCACTTTGTCAGAAAGGCAGAAGGCACTGTATCAACTCTATGTACATTTTACTTTTGTTCTGAATATCAGATAACTTGACATGAAAGGGGAATTTCCTTGAGGAGGAAGAGGGGAGGAAAATTCATCCCCATCACACCACAATTCAGGCAGTCTGAGCTTTGCCATAACGTTAAGTGATGAAGTGGAAAAGAGATGTCATGAGTGTCAAAGTGGCTCTGCTTCTTCTCTTCCAAAGAGGCTGAGAGCTTTCAAAGAGCCTTCCTTGTACCATGGCTTTTTCATGTTTCTAAACAAAGAAACAGGTAAGCTGAATGAGGTCTCTCATGGTGTCCATATCAGCCTCCTGCTCAGTGCCTGGTCTCCATCCCTCTGAACTCAGAGATGTCTGTGGGTTTGGGCAGAGGACATGGAAGATGCTCCCTCAGGATATCTAAGCACAGCTCACTTGCAGGAGCACAGGCAAAGGAGATAAACAGTGGTCTTGGGGAGGAAAATTGTGGCTATGAAAAGTGATAACTTGGCTTTTAAGGATAATTTTCCTGCTGTTAACATATAATTTATGGCTCACATCTGGCCATAAATGTGAGACCCATCTCCATGTGGGATAAGCTGGCAGTGCTCCACAGCTCACTGGTAACAAGGGGGAATACTGCCCATGAATTAGGACAGTGAGGTGGTTTATGAAGAGTAGTCTGCTATACAGATAGACTTTGGGATATAGCCCTCCTACTCTGTGCATGGTTTGAGGGCATATGATGAAAAGGTTGCATTACCAGAGTAGCCAGTGTAATCTGCACAGTTAGCAGATTGAGTGTCCTCAGAGGACACTGTCACCCCTCTCAGGTCTTCTGGTGCCTCAGGGCTGCCTCTCTTGCCATTCACAGTGAGGGTTCCTAGAGGACTGGGGTTTGGTAGTCATCAGAAATTGGTCCTAGAGTAGATGATGTCTTGCCCCTATCTAAAAATATACTTGCACTTTAACTAGGAGGGAAGAAAAAATTAATCAGTTTCTCCCTGCCACCAGCACTTTGTTTTTTTCTTCCTTCTTTTACCTCTTTCCTTCCTCCTTATCTTCTTTCTGTCTAATATAACACCCATGAATACTGTAAAAACTCTATTTATATGACATTAATGTTGAAAAACTACATAAACCCAGGTCTAAAAAAGGAAGGTTTTAATAACTTTGACCTCATTATACATCTTGAGTGTTTTTGCTCTGTATTTTACATGATAACAGATTTCAACCAGGCAGTCACAGAATCACAGAATATGCTGAGTTGGAAGGGACCCACAAGGATCATCAGGTCCAACCCTTAGTCCTGCACAGGACCACCCCCAGGAGTCACACCGTGTGCCTGAGAGTATTATCCAAATGCTTCTTGAACTCTGTCAGGCTTGGTGCTGTGACGGCTTCCCTGAGGAGCCTATTCAGTGCCAAACCACCCTCTGGGGGAAGAACCTCTTTCTAATATCCAACCTAAACCTCCCCTGACACAACTTCAGGCCGTTTCCTCTGGTCCTGTCACTGGTCACCATGGAGAAGAGATCAATTGTCCAAGGAGAAATCGATAAATCAGACCCAGAGAATTTTATAGGCACATTATAGCTAAGCTGAAGCTGCTATACCTTAAAAAAAAAAAAAAAGAAAAAGAAAATTGTTCTGCCCTTCTGCACATTATTATGGTTCTTTATTTTTTTTAAACAAATGATTATAGTCATTCCTTCTGAGACTGTATCTATGTAGTCATTAAGCATGTAGTCCTATTTTGGGAACAAGTACTTCAGTGTGATTTGGTGTTACACCTGTTTGTAAGTAAGCAAAACAACAAAAAAAAAATAATTGTGAAATTTTCTGAGAAAAATCCAACCATTCTGGGGCCAAATTTCACACCAAAGTGTCACTGCTTCTATTTGGCTCTTTAACCTAATTTACATCAGCATTCAATCTCCTCACTCCATGCTCCTCAGGGGTGGTAATTGGCAGGTCTCTGACACAGCTGCAGCCACATTGCCAGGGCTCATCTATGTGCAGTACATCCCTGGAGGTCTGAATCCAGCTCCTGACATGCAAGATCCTGTTATCTCCTACGCAGAAACAGTAGGATGAGCTGTCTGTTGAGTCACTGTCCTAAGTAAATGCTGCCTTCTTATTCCAATACCACCTTTGTTTAGCTATTGGCAGGCTGAAGATCCCATTTCCCACATATTTTTTAGGTGGTGGCATTTCAAACAGTTTTGGGTTTTTATTTAATCTACAGAAGTCACAAAAAATATCTTATTTCAGATTATGTCTACATGTGAATTATCTCTCCAAAGGGCAGGCTATTCAGCACATATAGTAACAGTGCTTAATGAAAATGAAGTTATGCTTGGGAGAACCTTGTGTGCACATATAGTAACAGTGCTTAATGAAAATGAAGTTATGCTTGGGAGAACCTTGTGTGCACTAAGGTGGTGAAATTACAGTAAATTGCATCAAAACTCCAACTCTTCCTTCCCTTTTGATTATTCTCAGTAGGTGGATACTCCAAAGAAAAGTCTTTGCCAAGGCTGGTAACACATTTTCACTTTGTATAGGGTACTGGCTGCCTAGTTACAAATTAAAAATATCCTGGGCAACTGGACTTCACCTGGCTGTCATGTATGGACATCTGGAGAGTCTTTCAGTCCTCCTCAATCACAAAGCTACAATCAACTGCCGGCCCAATGGAAAAGCTGCCATCCACATAGCCTGTGAAATGGCAAATGTTGAGTGTCTCAAGATCCTCTGCAGCCACGGAGCTAAGCTGAACTGCTTTTCAATGAGTGGGCAGGCGCCCTTGCACTTCTGTACAACACGAACCTCTATGCCTTGTGCTCAGCAGCTGATTTGGAGAGGTAAGGTAAAGCTCTGGAGCATTTCTTAGGGCATGGCCAAAGATCGTGGGCATGGTCTGGGCTTTCTCTTAGGAGACAGTTTCTCAAGGTACATATGTATGTATCCCTTCAATCCTGACCTATGTCTTCATCTCAGACTTTCCCCCCCCATCTATTTGATCAGAGTAAGTTTTTCCCATTCTGTTTCCTGACCCCATCTGTCTTTCCCTGGCCACAGATCCTTACTCCAAGATTGTTTCCCAGTTTGGTGCCTCAGCCCACTACCCAATCAGTCCATCAGCAGAAGAGCTCTTCTGAATCGAAATGTTTCTATTTGTCTTGGGGTTTTTCTGTCTGCTTCACCTAGGTTTACAATTGAACATGTATGGGTACCTCTCTTACTGTCTTTCTTGTTAGAATTTCCTTGACCTCAGTAAAATTCTTCCAACCACTTGTTTTTTTAGCTATGGCCTTGAAAAACTGGATGCAGTTTTTCATACCATCTCTTCATTTGTCAGCAGCCAAACTCCTGCATCTATGCAGGGCTTGGATTTAGGGAAAAAAAAAAAAGACCACTATATAAGATTTTTGTTTTCCCAAAGTAAAAAATGTTATGCTGCTGGTTATCTGTAACAAAGCTACGAATAGGTGTAATTCCTTCATAAATATATTTTTCAGACACTATTTGCTTAACAGAAGGATGCTGACTCCATTCACAGTAAAAAAAACAAAAAAAACCAAAAAAAAACCAAAAAAAAAAAAAAAACACAAAAAAACATAGAAGGTACCACAAAACCAGGCAGTTCAAGTATTTAGTTACAAACAGAAAGACTCCCCTACTTATAACACTGTGCTGTGGGAAACACAAATGCTTTAGGGTTTTTTTCTACATGTGTTGTTATTGAAGGCTTTTCCTGAGATGCAGAGCCCAAGTATGCTTTGTGGGCAAGGTAATCTGCAGTCATAAATGAATAACAACATTGCTTTTCTTCTGCTGGAAAAATACATACTGTTTTGTTTGGTAGAAAGGAAAATAAATGCTGCCAGTTGTATCCTGCCCAAAGCAAACAGTCCTGACAGCAGGAGTTGAATTTGCTACCATAGAAAGGTCAAAATGTACTCTTATGAAACATATCATAGAATGAATGCAAGTGAAAGGATGTATTCTGTAGACTTTTCCCACCCACCAATCTGCAACAGCATAATAGTACTTCGCAAGCCACCCTTCCTCCCAAAGCAGTCGGTAAACTCAAATCTCCATATGAGCTGAATGCTGGGACTCCAAATAAAATGGGAGAAGTCTGGGGCAAAACGTGTCAGGTGTGCACATTCACACAGCAGCACCCCCCCCCAAAGCCAGGGTTTCAGTCAGTGTCCTGGTACCAAGGCTTCCAGGATGCATCTTCCACCTGCCGTCTCCACTCGCTGGTGTCACACGGGATCCATTCGGATCACTGCTGTTTGACCACCTCTGCGTGGGGCCACTCGCCAACCAAGCAGTGCTGATCCCCTGCTCGGTTACCGCCTCCAAACCGAGACTGCCGCTGCTTTCTCAGGGACATCGAACACGACTGTCGCTCATCGTGGCTTAACATCATCAGCACGCAGATTTTCCAGCTCAGAGGTAGTTTCTGACTCCTCTTCCTCCCTCGCAGTCTTTACACCTCGGTCTTAGCTCTGAGGGGCCGGGGCCGCCTCTCTGCTCGGCAGATGGTGCTGTTGCTTCAGCTGCGGCAGCGCTTGGCACAAACCGGGCGGTCGGACCAGACCCTTTCTCCTACGGTTCTCAATTTCTAGGGAAAAAAAAAGCATTTTACACAGAGATTTGGGCCTGCATGCTGCTCCAAAATTGAGTGTTCAGATAAGGTCTTCTTCCAGCTTGGGGCCAGGCTATCATACCTGAAGTTGGATCCAAGAATCTGATGTTTCTAAGGGTTTCCCTGCAGGCTTAAGAGACCCATAGTCCATGCTATTTGCATTTCGATGTGTGTCTATCATGCCAGTTGCCCACCCTGACCTTCTTCTTGGGAATGAGGGCTCAGTCAGAGAGATGGCCAAAGGAGTGTTTCATTGCTTTCCTTTTTCCCCCCATCATCTTTTGTTGGCAGGAGCAAATGTGAACATAAGAACAAACAACAAAGATGAGGAGACTCCTCTGCATGTCGTTGCACGTTTGGGTGTCCCAGAGCTCGTGGCCTTTTACGTGGAACAAGGAGCACACGTTGATGCTCTCAATGCCTACATGGAGACTCCATTGGCCTGTGCAGCCTATTGGGCCCTTCACTATAAGGATCAGATATACAGCCAGGATCACCACCTCATCTGTCGGATGCTCTTAGACTATAAAGCTGAAGTGAATGCTCGTGATGAGGATTTCAAATCACCACTACACAAAGCTGCCTGGAACTGTGATCATGTCCTTCTGCACATGCTGCTGGAGGCAGGAGCAGAAGCAAATATCATGGATGTCAATGGCTGTGCACCCCTGCAGTATATCATAAAAGTGACATCTGTGAGGCCAGCTGCTCAGCCAGACATCTGCTACCAGCTGCTACTGAATCATGGAGCAGCTAGGATATATCCTCTGCAGTTCCACAAGGTTAAGGATGCCTTTGTACAGTAGTGATATGGAGAGAGGTGATGTCTTGAACAGGAATGGATGAGAGATCCAAACTTCAGGGTTTTGTGGTAACTGAATTTGCTAAAGTCCTTTCAATGCAGGCCCAGAATGCCTGAAACACTGTGAGCTGACCTATTGTAAGAGTGGTATCATTTCACTGAAATGAAATTACAGTTGCCTATACCAGAAACAGATCCCATTTTTGCTCTTGTCCACCCTGAAATACCAAACCCAAAATGCTGGTTCAAGAATAATTTTTCAGGGCAGATTCGTCTTCTCATTTCCGAAAATCTACATCACTTTTGTCAAAGTTGGCTTCATACAGGCTTGACTGAGTTGCACTAAATGTATATTTGAGACTATTTCATTCAGTTTGTCACATCTGACCTCTAAAAATCTGTTCAGGTCTATTCAAAATGAAATGCATCTCAATAAAGCTCTGGATTATTTCCAGGAAATGTGAGAATTAAAGGAAAATGCTGGGCCTCAGCTCATAGTTGATGAAAAAAAAATAAATAAAAATAATTACAGGATCTCTCCTGAAAAAATTTTAAATGTCTGCAGAGCTCAAGGCACTGACAGAAGTACCTGACAGTCTTATATCAGACAACTAAGTAAGTTTGCTGTAGTCAGGACTTATTCTCTCTCATCCAATGCCCTGAGCAACATTTTGTGGTTCCTCCACTGTGTATGTAAAGTTTTAACAAGTCAAACAACCAGAAGCCTTTGAATAAATTGCCAAACTTTTGCTTGTGCCCTCTTGAGCCCAGGATAAGTAGGCCCTGTCTGCAACAGAACAATGCTTATTCTTCTAGAGCGCATTTGAGAGCCAGGTCTGGGAGCTCCTTTTTCTGCCTCTGCCCTTCTCCTGCTGTATGCATTGTGTCTCTCTTCTAAACCAACATTTGCCCATCTATAAAAATGTAGGATGATATTTATCCCAGAAGGATGTTCTACAGCTTTTTTGTGAAACCTGGTGATTCTGTGGTACAAAAATGGATGAATGCAGTGTTATTCCATGTGTGTGAGTGACAATAGACTTTGGGGATTTTTCCCATTGAGCTGGGCAGAATAGTTGTTTCCAGGGCCTTGTATGGCCTGAAAATGTTACTTCTTGTCGGTGTTATCTCCCGGTATTCTTTTAAATTTATCTGTAACAATGCATTTTTGATTCATATGATGGGATTTTATTTTGTTCCTGTGCTGCATGACCTGCAAGGACTTTGTGCATGGCTTTGCCTGGTGTCAAGCCACTCAATTCAACTATAAACAAGTTATCTCTAGATTTGGGTGACAAAGCCCACCCCAGCTAGACTGCTCTGGAGATAAAAGCCAGTACTTCTGTGTGGTGTTGAACTGGGGTGTGCACAGGTCCACTGGGAACTAGCCTGGGGTCTTGCTGTGCTTGTGCTGAGTAGCATAGATGGGCCTTGTGTCTTTTGCATCTCCAGCCTTATCCTCTCATAATTCTTTGGCTGTGTCTGTGTCAGTTCATTGCACAGTGCCAAACATCCAGCTTCTGGGTGGTACTCATGGTCTCCATGCATCCTGCCTGCAGGTGCTACAAGCCTGCCATTCCCACCCCAGAGCTGTGGAGGTAGTCGTCAATTCTTATGAACATATCAAATCGACATCTAAGTGGAAAGCAGCCATACCTGAGGATGTCTTTGAGGTAAGCTCTCAATGATTTATAACTGAGTAAAATCCAAGCTCACTATTTGCATAACCCATATCCAAACATAGGAAAGAAAGTACGCTCGTGGAAGAGAAGAACATCTCAGAGGATTTGGGACTTCCCCATTTAATATCACTCATTTGACAAAAGCATATCATTCACTGAAAAAAAAGACATATTTTTTTGAGAAACTTTCATTGCAACATTATCCTTTGGAGGACCCCCTGTCAGCAGTGCTGCAGGAGCTGAGCTGTCCTTGTAGTCAGCAAGTGAAAAGATTCTGGCCGTAATTAGTGTTTCTGCAGATCTGTCAATGTGTATATTTATATATATTTTTAAGTCAACACATGTTTTTGAAGTGCCATATTACAGGGATATGACTATGTATCTTTAGGTTTGGTTGCATGGATGAGGTTTCTGTAAACAGGATGGATCAGCTGCAAATGCAAGGGAGAATTCAAATGAAAAATAAGAGATTGTAGAGGAGAAAGTGTCATCAAAAGGCAAAATTGTGGGAGAAGCTTGGACATAATTATTGCTTTAATTCAACATTTCTCATAGTCAAAATATTCCAGTTTACAACTACTTTTTTTGTTAATACTGGACTTTTTTCAAAAAAGTAAAATCAGTGCTGAAATGCAGTGATATCTGATATACATTTTTAGTATGTTTAGGGAATTCCACATGTATTGTAACGCAGAGTTGTATTGCCAGAGAAACTGTGAGACTTTGTTGGGGTCAGATTTGCTCAGGGGAAAAAAAAAAAGAAATAAATCATTATGGTGAAAACATTTGCAGCCCCAAAAAAACTCACTGGTACCACTGGCACTGTGGTGTCTCTCTGCCCCACCATGAGGTTTAGAGGATTAACTTACCCATGTGAACTGACCCTGAGCAGGCTGCAGAGTCTTTTTGGTCCAGCACTAACATCATAGAGGAACTCCCACCTCAAACTGATGGATATGTGACATACCAAACCTAAAGATTTCATCATGTCTTTCACTTAACACTAAATATTTGAGGCAAGCATAAGAGTTTTGTGCAGGCATTTTGGCTAAACCAGGTCCCTGGTGCTTGATGTGCCTTCAAAGGATAGGATGGCTGGTTGTGCTTCTTACTGTGTTCTGCCAAGGGCTACATGTGAGCAGGGGAAAGAGGAGGAAGGAAAACAGCCTCATTTCCCTAAAACAAGCTTTTGGGTTTTTTTCAGCGGCACCAGGATTTCTATGACTCTTTGTTCACCGTGTGCAGCAACTCCCCACGGTCACTCATGCATTTATGCAGATGTGCTATTCGGGCAATACTGTCAGAAAGGTGCCATCGAGGAGTCCCCTTGCTCTCCATCCCTCTGTCCATGAAGAAATACTTGCTGCTGGAACCAGAAGGAATCATCTACTGAGCTGCCACAGAGCAGGCACTGGCGTCTCCCTTCCTGGATCCATATGCCTCTGCAAGGTGCTGGGGATCCAGGCAGAACCCTGGCACAGCCCTTTGCATGTGTCCATTTGCAGGCCAGCCTGAAGCTGGGCTGGGATTTACCAGCTGTCCTTGGCGCTGTTCTCTTGCCCTACATCAAGAAATCACAGCTGCAGGCTGCAGTTTGCTCTGGGGAGACAGAGCTGGAAAGGCCCCTGCTGCAAACACACATGGGCACATACTGCCATGCTTTGTTCAGCCTAGCTTAAACGATGCTGCTGCTTCCTTCAGTATCTATTCCATTGCCTACTAGATAGCATTAGATTCAATCTGAACAACATTTGATATTGTTTCATTATAATTTTCTTCAGCTGTCACTTTGGGAGTAAAAGAAAGGATTCTGTCAAAAAATAGAACATTTTTTAGAGTCACAGAAATGTTTTCCCAGGAAGAAATGGGCAAACTGTTTTGAATTGTGACCACAGACAGGCTTTCAGCAGTTTCTGTATATTCCTGTTAGTTGATTCTCAATTCAATGTTAGTTCACTGTTCACTACACCTGTCTGTATCACGAAAAGCTTTGTCATAATTATATCCTTTTTAATTGTAAGAAATTTTTCCTTTATCAGTCATAGTATGTGAACAGGGTTGAAATGCTCAGCCCTGAAAGTTTTGTACATTGAAATTCAAGCCTGGGTAGCTTTTAGTGCATGTTGTCTCTGTTTACACTCTTCCAGTAACCCATGATAGATTCACATCTGGGGTCTAGAAAGTCAAGTAGAAAAGATTTGCCCCTTCAACCTGCACAGCTGTACTTACACCCATCCCTGTATCTCTCAGGATGGTGTTGGATGTGATCTGTGAAGAATACAAACCCTTCTCTACACTGACATGAATTGTGCACCTCATTTTTGGCAGCTAAGTGCAGGTGAGAGGAATCCCACCTTAACCAAAAGGTCTTTCAAGATGAAGATGTGTTTGCTGGGCTATTACAGACCTGCCAGACCCCCTGATTTGCAGACCCTGTGCTTTTGGACCTGCCAGCACTGGTTTCCTTTACTTCTGGCTGAGCTACTTTCTCCAGTCCGGCAGGATGAAATGCAGGGCAGTGGCAGTTCACACAGCAAGTATCCCGCAGCAAGGGCAACTGAGTGGTCTGACCTACTCCACTTTTTGCACCTTTTTTAGTTTGATGCAATCCGTCTGGACTGTTCCACTTTTTTTAGGCCCTGACAATTCTGGGCTCTTTGGAAAGGAAGGTGAGCTGTGCCCACCACTGGGATCCAGTAACTCTTGACTTCTCATTGCATCTGTGACTGTGAAGCTGTCAGTCCTCATTGTTATAACTATCTCTTTGCAAGAAAGCCCCAGCCAAACAGGAGCAGCCAAGCTGTTTAAGTGTCTATGTGTCTCATAAAGTGGCATTAACAGCATTGGAAGAAATGTGCAGACTATTTAGTATTATAAATCTCTTCTCTTTCCTTTCATCTCAGTTTTTATTAATTAAAGCTTGTACGCTGTGTTAGGAGAGAATCCAATTCATGGGTCTGTTTATGTTTAGCTAGACAACAATTAAGATTGCTGTTTAGCAGTTTCCAATTTCAATAAGAAATTCCAAAGCCAACACAGATCATGAGTAAATGCTTTCTCATGTGGATAAAATTGTAATATAGGTCCCTGTACTTGACTAAACTAGTGAGATTTCCATACAGCTGCACAGATACCTCTATCAGAGACATTACAGTAGTTTACCACTGCAGTAGTTTACTTGGAGAATGATCAGCATCTAGGGCAGATTTGCTATAGAAAAATGTGCTTGACGTACCTCCGGGTCAATGGGATCCAACAACGTCTGCAGTGAGGAAAATCAGTGAAATTGGAAAAATGAAAAAGCATAAGTTATCTAAACCCACTGCTTTTCTGGGTGATATATCTATATAAGTCAGGCATGAGGAAGAGAATCTGCCAACTGGTCAAGGCAAGAAATTGTTTGCTGCTTTCTAAGTCTGACCATGGGGCAAGATGGGCAGTCCAGAAGAGGCAGATGGAGGTAGCTGATTTTTTGAGAACACATCCCCACACTGGCTGCTTCTGAAAGCAAAATTCTGCATCTGGAAGAGAGATGTTAAGGCAGAACAATAGAAGTGTTTTCTGACCTGTCGTAGCCAGGACTGTCTTGCTGAGAGGAAAGAAAAAAGGCTGTCACCAGTATTCCTAAATTCCCTCTGATCCTCCCCTTCTGCAGTGAACGTGCTTCATTTTTATTCTGTGGGCACCCAGGCTCACTTCCAAGCTTTGTACCAAGCAGGTGCCAGATTATAGCCATTGTGCTATCTGACAGGGAGCACAGTGGGATCAAACTGATTATAGTCATAGGAATTTGCAAGCTGTTAAAAACACTGGAGAACATCCCAATCACAGGGGGAAAGAAAGACCTGACTGATTTAATTGCTTCTGTTGTTGAAGACCAAGAGTAAGCAAACCTTAGTATTTGTCACATTTTAGTGTTTTTTCCTCTCTTGCTATACTCTCTTCCCACATACTGGATGGAATTGCTCATGTGAGGTGTGGGAGTACCTGACAGTAAGATCATCATTTATTAAATTCATGGGATGCACAGTCTTATTATTCTGACTTAGTGAAGGTGTCTTGAAATTTCATACTGCCATATAATTCCTGATCATGCTTTTATATTTTCAAAGCTGCATCAGATTGGATGGTTGCACATGGAAATAATGAGAGAACCTTTACACCACAAGTATGAGGATAGTCATGACCTAAAAGGACAGAATATTGTTTTCAGGGTTGTTTGGTGTCTTCTGTGAAATAAAAAGATTGCTTTTTGCCTTTTGTCTTCTTAGTAGAGATGTAGCCATTTTTGAAACATTTCCACTGCATTCCACAGCCTATTAGAATATTTAAAGCACAGGTGGGCATAAAGAATGAACTATCCTTTCCCATTGGCAGCCCTTTCCCACAGCTCCCTTAATGGCTCCTCAATGGGTAGCAGAGAGATTTTAGGTTTTGGTTCTCATGTTTTTTAGGAGGTGTATATGAAGAAATGTTCTTAAGCTACATGCAATGTGGACAAAAAACATTACCCCTTCTATGACCATAGGGACTCTCTGCGTGTATTCGTGGGCCAGTGCAGAGCCATAACTCAGCTGCTCATGGAAATACAGACATTCTCTTTGTAAAGTGCTTTGCAATAATTTTAAACTTAGCCTCTGATGTCCAACTGGATCCAGTTTGATTCAAAACTCCAATAATTTATCCTTGGGGAGTCTCTAGGTGAAACTGAAGTCTAAGAGCATTTCCTGCAAAAGCTTTAAATGTCTCTTCATACTTAGAAAATGGTATATACTAGGACAATGAGTCCAAAAGAGCTTGGCTGATTTTTCTCTCCAATAGTGCTGCCTGTCCTGCCAGCAAGAAGAGGAGGAAGAGACTGCAAAACATCAATTCAAGGGAAGAGGAAGTAGTAAATATTGACCAGTTTCTGGTCAGCCTCCAGCCAACATTTTTAAAGCTTTCACCATTTGTCCTTGAGACACATTAGTTTCCCAGTGCTGCTGGTGGCAGGGCTATCAAGACCAGGAGGGTTGCACAAGGCTGAAAACTGTGCTAAGTAGGTCTGCTCTCCACAAAGGGGGTTTTGGATATGTGTCAACAGCTGTCCCCATACAGAGTGGTCCTAGAATGTGATACAGGTTAGGTACTTAACAATCAGTATCACCCACCTCTACTCCAAAAACAAACTTCCTGGTGAAAGCAGCAATACTCAGCCTCAGGACCTTCAGCACAAGAGGATGCTGCTTCCACACCCCTTGTTCTTCTCATAATGGACTGCATGAATATGAGTTTGACTTATAAAGAGGGAAAGGTTCAAAACCCAAAGCAAAACACAGTGCACTGGGGTCACCTGGCACAGGCATGTCTTTCTGCCCTTAACATTTGAAAAGCCAGCAGAGAATGGAGTTGGTTGTCTGTGTCCCTTTTCATGCTGTTATATGGCGTTTTCACTAGGGCTGTGTGGAGGAATGATGAGGTTCCCTGCATCATCTTGTAAGGATTTGGACCAAACCTTGTAACTACACAAGAGCAGAGTGGTGTTGAAATATCCATTTTGATTCTGGCAGCTCTACATGGGTCTGTGCACACATGGGCAGGTGTGTGCATCAGCACACGTTTGCACATGCGAGGAAACCTGCAGAGATCCCAGTCAAAATCTTTGACCTGGTTTCAGTTGGAGTTTTCAACACAAATCAGAGTATCAGAACTGAAACCAGTAAGTTCCTGTAAGTGTTGCAACATCAGTGAAATTTTACTTATTCACAACCACTTACTGCCTTGAAAAAAAAAACATTTCTCACCTTTCCATGGGGCAATATCTTACAGCATATACACCGGTTTTGACAGAATCAAGTTAACTGTTGTAATCGTAAATTTGTATAAATCTCCCAGGCTGAGCAAGACAGACTATTTTTGTAAAATATCAGAACACAAATATTAAGCAGCAGGGGGAAAGGTCTGGTTTGCCATGAAAGGTGGCCGCTTTATTTTTAGCTGCAAGCACTGCTGGATCAATTGAAATGATCACAGAGGCTCGGCTCATTCATATTTGAGGAGTCCTTTGAAAGCATGCTAATGCTTCTGGCAGCAGATGTTGCTCATGGGACAAATACCTTTAAATTAAACATACAAGAGTTCAGTCTTCAAGATTGAAAAGAAGCTTGAAACAGTCTGAGGTGGCCTATGCTATTATATACCTTTACTAAACTCCTAGAAGCCAAAGAGGCATGGCAGGTTTTCAGTGTGCTGAAAGGTTTGCAGAGCTCTTGAAGGGCTGCTGTTGCTTTTCTGAAACACTGCAAGCTACCTATGGATTGAACACAGTAATAATTCCACCTACTTTCAGGATATGGCAGGAGAATTTCCCTGTAATCCCTAGGGTTTGCACTTCTACTAAATGACAGTGCAGAACATGGTATTAGCAGAGATGCCAAAGCCTAGCTAGCATCTGACACCTTAACCTCCCCAGGATTTATATTAAAGTAGTGGAAAGATCTACCACAGTCTCTATTTGTAGAATGGCAGGGACCTCTGTACAGCAGACAAGTGGGTCAGAAAAGATTGCTATATACAGCAGCTGTCAGATGAAATCAGTTGGCTGCTCAGAAATCTGTTTCTTACTATTTCTCGAAATGCATCTTAAGGTTCCTAAGACACAAAGTGGAAAGAGATGATGAATATCATGCGTTCCAATGACCTGTTTGATTTTAATGCACCATGAACATTTTCCTAGCATGTGACAGCTGTACGTTGACCTTGACCTTGCACAGGCACCCTATGGAGTGCTGCTAAATTACAATTAAGGCATTTGAAACAAGGACATCAGGGCATGTGATGATTTTTACACCACCGATGAACCGTTCAATTCTGTTCTTTCAAGCTGGGGCTGACTAGGGATGCTGGTATCAGCCTTTTGCCTAGTGCCAGAATCACACCATGGTTTAGTTTTGTAACAGTGCAGTTGGTGTGACTTCTCAGGCTGTTGATACTGCAATTGTCACGGAGTGATTTTATGTCAATAGTAACTATCAGTGTGGAGTTGCACTGCCTCAGTACAGCTGTAAGCTTGCTGGCTATTTGTGGGAAGGAAGGGATTTGAATCCAGACATTTTCGGTCAAGATCAGAGAACTTTAACTATTTCAGATAAACCTACAAAAATCACTAGCTGGTTAGGGACTAAGAATATATCACTGCTAAGGCCTGAGAAAGAAAATGCAGGAACAAAAGAGCAGGAATTATCACAGAGAGTCTGTAACAACATGCTATAAAAGAGGGGACAGAACTGTGTGCCTTATAAATACATGGGCATTGGTTCACACAATATGAAAACACAGACATCACTAAAGGGCAGGGCAGTGCCTGAGCTGGCTACAAACACACAGCATGCTGGAAAGCACAGGTGAAGAGACATCACTGCTGTCAGAGCAAAGCCATTCCATGGCAAATAGTAATGTAAGTATTTTAACATCAATGCAAAGTAAAACTGGTCCTAAAGCCCCAGTGGCAGCAATGTTAATTGAATTACACCTACATCCCAAAGGCTGAGCCAACCCTTTGGTGAGTCTATCCTGCTGTTTCCGAGTTTACTGCTGGGGAAAATGCGTGCAGCTGTCCTGAACTCAAGGACATGCTGTCAGGCTACGTCCATGGTGAGCACACCTTGTGGTGCCAGCAGCTCTGAACTATACCTTGCTGGAAATTTGAACTTTGGTTTGTCATCTGGGTCCATTTCTCCCACAGCCCTGCCCTTTCCTTTGCCAAGTGTCTTTCGACTGTCTCAATAAACCTGAGAGAGTTGCCACGCACATTTGGAGCGGAGTGATTGGAGGTGAAATTCAATAGCAAATAAGAAAAATAAAAAAAAAAAAGAAATAAACCATAAAACAAGAGGATTAAACATTGTTTACTTGGCAGTGAGAATCAGCACTATGAGGGCTGTGGACTGTGACTTGTGATACTTGAAGCTGACAATGTTATTATGAGCACAAAACTCCATTTGGTCACAAGTTCCTGTATGCTCTTCCCCCTCAGACACACCCAAAGGTCTGTCCCTGGCATGAAGGACTCATAAGCCAGCAGTGTGGGCTGCAGACCCTCTGTAGAGCTTCCCACTGCAGTGACTGAAAGTTCAAGACAAACTCAAACATTTTCTCCTGGACTTGTCCTCAGGGACAGCTGAGGACTCTCAGGGGAACCTTAACAATGGGCAAACAAAGAGACGAATGCACAACCCCATCCCGGGCAGACATGTGACATTAGCATGCTTGGATGGAGGCATCCAAGAGACCCTGACACAGCTGTGGAGAGCTGGATCACAGAGGTCTCTGTAACCCAGCTCACTCCTACTTTTCTTTCCAACTGGTTGAAACTCCATGAGTACTTGACATGCTCTGCTACAGCTGTCACTGTCCCCTTCTTTTGGGGCACCTCACACAGCACCTCTGTGCTTCAGAGTCGTACCTGAGTTACACACTTGGTGGCCCCATAACCTTTGACAGGGGTTGCATCCTGCCTGTAGAAGATCAAGGAGGACTCCTTTATCAGCTGACTGGGGCACACTATCCACCGTTGACTGGCCATGATGTGAGTGTGCAGGGTTTGATATCTAATGGAACTGAGTTCTGCCTGGTTGCTGGCAACACCTTGAGTACTGGGAGAGCTGCCCTTTCCGGTGCAGGGCAGGGAGAGGGGCAGAGAGGCATCTCTGGCTGCCCTTCATGTTCAGGTGACCTGGATGCACTGGTGAGATGATAGGTAAGTGGCTCCAGGCAGGCAGGAGCAAACTGCAGGCAGCACCTGGAACTGAGTTAGATGTGGGCTTGGACTTTGATGAAGCTCCTTCCAGCAGCCTGGACAGGGAGGGAGAGCACCAGCATGACCAGCCTGGGCGGTTCTTGCTGACTTGACATAAACATGTTTTTAAGCTCCCAGTGCAGTCAGCAGGGAACACACTGTCCCCGTGAGTTCCCTGCCTCTGGCTCAGAACGCTGCCAGAACAACGGCCAGAGGCACCACTGCTTCCCGTGGCCTCCCATCCTGGCTGGAGCAGGCTGTGCTGTATACTCAGTCAGTGTTTGTCCTTATAAAAAAATGGGAAAATAAAAGGATGGAAAGCTGTAAGCAGAACAAAAGATTCACCAGCTAGCAACTGAACAGCAGCCATGCATTTCCTGAAAGGTATTTTTAAAGTTTATAATTGTTCCCTTTTTATTTACAGTGCTGTTTTGTGTCCTTTTATCTAGTGCTAGCTGTCAATCTGCCCTTTGCTTAAACCAAGCTGTTCATGTCCATGTGTCTGGAGCTGCACTGACTCCTGGGAGGCAAGCTTCGCTTTTTCAGGCTCCCAGACCCAAACAGCTGGAATAATCTTCCAGCCGTACTGAAGCAGGCCCTCACATTGTTCAGGGTTTGGAAACTGTTAATCCTGTTTTGTTAAAGCCTCAGCTGTGTGAAATGAGCACAAGCTGTGGCTAGTCTCTGTGGTGTGCTATTAAAGAGTCCTGTCCTTATGTCTCTGGGAATGCACAAAACGCCTTTATCCCAGTTGTGTTGTCAGTGGCTGGGGACACAAGGACAAAGTGCCCACTTTGTGGAATATGTTTGCACTTATACCTCAGAGACAATGGCATCTTTGCACCTAGACTTCCCCAGCACGGACCTAGGCTTTTGGTCTCACCTGGCTTGAACAGAAAGGGTGAGACCTGACCTCCCTCTGGGCTGGGGTGTTTGGAGCTCAGGGTTTTCCAAGAAGTTTCCAGGGGCTGCACTGCATTAGATAAGGGGGATGGGCTGAAGCTGTCAGCCAGTTCAGTGTATTTAAATTGGCCACATGTGCATACACATGTTTCTGCTCATGTCTGTCACATGCTTCCCTTCCTCCCCTAGGTGTGGCACTTGATAAATCTCTCCAGCACCACATGAGCCATCTTGCA
Organism: Acropternis orthonyx; assembly: GCA_035583155.1. Lineage (NCBI taxonomy): Eukaryota > Metazoa > Chordata > Aves > Passeriformes > Rhinocryptidae > Acropternis > Acropternis orthonyx. Next base: position 24,246,245 of record JAWWEU010000081.1, read on the forward strand.
GACCACATGGCAGGTAACACAGTGAGGCTGGCTTCTTGTATGATCTTGCACTCTGAAGTAGTTAAAAATTAGCTTGCTTGCTGTTTCTAGAGACCTTCAGGGGTATATGTGTCTCTTCTACAGATCAGCTGCTCAGATCGCTAGCTCAAACGATTTTGGCTTTGCCCACAAATCACTGGTGTCAACTGGAAGGAAGCTTGTCAAAAATTTCAGTGGATGTGGTGGGAGGTCTAAAGATAAACTATCTTCTCTAGTATCTATCATTTACATTGGTTAATACGTTGCCTCCACATTATATTACACTATTGATTGAAAAAGTGACTGTGTGTTAGAAACACATTACAGAAAAGAACAGTGAATTACATCAGCAGTTCTCGGACATGCTTTTAGACAACCCATTGATCCATCGTTTATGTTCTGTATTCCATATCCATACTCTATTAAAATAAGAACAACTGAATAACTGCTTCTCAATCTATTATAACAGTAATTCCCCCCCTTCTATAAGTGAAAGCTTAACATAATTTATAGCAATATACTGCTATTCTTCTAGAAATGTTTACCGTATTTAAAACCCCCAAACCTTCCAGAGTTACTATACTTTAAAGAAATGCTAGAAAATATTTATTTTACCCTTTCATTGTCAACAGCTTTGCTGGAATCTTCTCTTCTTATGAAATGAAACAGCCCCCTTCTGAAACAGCATGCTGTTGAGGATAGACCTTCTCCCCTAAAAGCTTTCATTTCCTAAGGCAGTGGATGTGTTCATTCCTGGGAAAAATTGAGAGGACCCACAGTTCTCTGTTCTGTTTGACTGCTATGGTGCATATTTAAAGGGAAGACACATCCTCTCCCTTAACTTCAATACTCACAGGTGAGGAATATCATTCTGTTGCACAGCAAAGGAGAAGGCAAGGGCAATTCATTGGAGAACAATGAAAACATCTCTTTCAGGCAGACCTGAATACAAATCTCTGTAATATAATTTTCAAGGTCTGCCTTCATCAATTTATGGCACTCCAGTAAATAGTTTTGCTGTTGTTCTTACATGGATGTTGTCATTCAAAAGACAGAAGCCTGGGAATATGCAGAAGGTGTTACAATTTTTATTTCCTTTCCTCAAGTGAACCAATCATTCAGCGGTCAAAAAAAATCATCAAAGCTTTTGGAAGTGAAACATGCCTCCGAAGCAGAGTTCCCATCCTTCAGCTACAGAAAATAGGCTCAAAGCATGCAGAGCCAGGAACCAGCAGCAGGAGTAGGAAGAAGAGAGGAACAGGAGGGCAAGGCCATGGAGGCAAAGCACATGAAGGGATTCGGACCAGCAGAAGACTTCTGGGCATCTCCAGAAATAACACGAATAATGAAAACTTAGGACTGTCCCTGGTCAGAGCTTGAAAATGAAGCTTTCTTCATTGCGTATTTATGTAAAACCTGAGGAAAAGCTGATTAGAAGCAAGGGAAAGTTGTCCAGTGAGATCAGAGGGTTTTATAACAGGCCCTAACTAAGCAGAAACAAGTGCTTCTGTGTCAACACAAACACAGTTTTATGACTGAGCAAACAGCTTCCTATGGTCTGTGAAGCAACAGCACAAACCTGGTAATACCAAGAGTGGTCCAAACCAGCTGATCCACCCCTGCGTGAAGGTTGAATTCCACCATGTAATACCCTCTGTAAGCAGGGCCTTGACTCTGGGTCACCAATACCATTTGCAATGCACATTTACTAATGTGCTGCATGTCACAGTGATTGGACAAAAGGACAAGTAACCCTGGCAGGTATTCCACCCTGTTTGCCAGCTAATTTGTTAAAAATCAACCAGGAGTGTTGTGGACAGTAAAGCTGCTGGGAAGAGAAAAACACTCAAAGGAATGAACACTGAAAAAAAGACCTTTCAATACATCTGATTTCCCAGTATTCCTCATGATATTTAGTAATCACTATCAGTTACAGTTAGCTTTTAATTTTCTGTAAAAGGTGCACCAAATAATTCATATTTGGGTGTTCCAGGAGTAGTAAGCATGGCTCAGAGCTCTTCAGCAGCACTGCTGCCCTGTGAGCTGCAGAGTGATGAGCTTCATGCTGTCTCCTGTGGTCATGTGGCACAAGGACCAGCCCCAAACCCAGACAGATCAGCAACAGCCGTAATGACGAGCTGCACAGTGGCAGCTCCAGGATGATACAGTTTGTGTCAGCAGCCAGTTCATCTGCAATGATCCCACTGGCATTTGCTGCAGGATAAATGTTGTTTGGGATTTTCCATTATCTATCCACTCTGGCCAGAAATGACACAGCAGTGATGCCATTTTGAGCTTTTGTGTTTCCAGGTTCCCACAACTACAACAAAATAGTAGGGGAATCTGAGTCGTTTACCTAACCATGAACTTTCACTGATATTTTAGAAAGCCAGGAGTGTCCATGCAAGGTATTTGCATGGGACTGGCAGGCATGACAAAGGACCTGTGAAAGATCTCTGCTCTTCCAGAATGACAGATGAGAGACAGGCAGAGTACTTCAGGCTTCCTCATATAGCATTAGGTGTCTATTTTTAGGTAACTGAATTTTCCGGGAGTCAGCTCACACCTGATGCCATCTGAACACAGGTGCCTTACATGTGCCCCAGGTGTCTGGAGTTCCATTACAGTCCGTGGAATTCTGCCATTTAAGACAGGCTCACTATTCAGACTCCAGAAGGAGGTGCCTACTTCAGAAAACGCTGATACCTTCTGGGGTCCTCTGGGTATATTGACAGTGCTCATGAGATAGGGAGCTTAGATATCTAACTCACACCTCAGCACACACACTGAGACCTGTACACAGTGTCATGATAAGGTGTTGTACTTGATGTACTACCAAATCCCATGCCAAGGTTCTCAGTTTTCAGGCCCAGTACACTAACGTGACAAAGTACAGAAAGCCCAATCTATAAACAGCAATGAAAATAGTTTGGTGTTTTTTAAACGTGCTTTTCTTATTTGAGCCTTGCAGACAGGGCATATCTGGATTAATGTAATTTAAAGGATGCCTGTGCTAAACTAGAAACTCTCTGTCACCTTCCAGGAGGATGCTCTGAAGCCCCAAATAGTGGGATTGGTGGTCACTCCTCTTATTGTTTCCTGCATCACTCTTTTGTCTGGGTTTTCAAATGGACATGACTTAGGAAGGCAACATGAGGCTCATTCCTCGAGGCTGTCCCCCTCACACAGCAAAGGATCAGATAGGTCCTTTCTTTTCTTGCCTCTTCCTACTGGGAACTGCAAAGCAAGAGAGCAGCACAGGGAATCCTGTGCTAATTCTGCACAGTTCAATTTGTTGCACTCTGATTTTCTTTCACAGCTGCAAAAGGAATATTGAGGAGGGTTTGTGAGGAGCGGCTTCTGATACCCCATACATATTTTTCTGCTTATATGAAAATATTACATTTTTGAGAGGCCTCAGACTGTTCTGAAGACCCAGGACTGTGAGCCAGCCTCTTGCTGTGCCACCAGGCCAGGTCATATGTCAGTCATTCTGTCTTGAATGTGCATGCCAGCACAGATGTGCAAAGCCACCTTAGGACCTATAATGCAGGCATCTAAAACTGTCTTGTCAGTTTTTGGGAAATAACAAACCCAGAAGCATGCCCCTTCCTCTTCACCATCCCCACCCTTAAAAATCAGCTGAGCCAAGGGATCATAAACTGTCAAGTTCTATCTCACATTTGCAAAAGCTGCTCAAGAATTTAAGGGCAGAAAATTCTTTAGGGGTTATACCGGATCCTCTCAAGTCATTATTGCTACCAGAAGGGGGGAACAAAAAATCTGTTTTTCCAGTCCAGCAATGTTTCTTATCAAAGGTAGCAAAGCTTGTTTTCTAATAATGCTTTGGGAAGGACATTAGTACATGCTAAGGGCAAAGTCTAGTGGATTTAAAAACTTGGTTAATTGATAGGAAAAAGATGATAATGAACAACCATGTATCATGGCTTCTGGGAGATTAATCTGGATGTGTGCCCAAGGCACCAGTCACACAGTCAGTGTACACTTTTTAGCTAATGGTCTGGAAGAAAAACAGGTGTGGTGTGGTTTCTGTTGACATCAGGAACCTGGCTGTGTAAGGAAGGTCCTGATCGGGGGGACAAAGGGTGAAAGTGCAACATCTGCTTATCTCCTGTGAAACCAGAACTATTCAGCCGTGGGTAAACCTGCTGATGTCAGTGACCCCCGATGCAGTAGCAGCAAACCATGCCCCACGCTGCTGTCAGCCCTGCAACACCTGTGCTTTGCTGAACCAGGAGCTGGTGCGTGACCTCTCCTACTCACTGGATTTGTGTGGGGGAAGGGAAAAAATAAACACATTTTGCCTTCTGAACTGCAGGAGCTTAGCTGGGGCTGATGGTCTGGGCACAGAGTGCTGCAGAGAGACCTGGGGCCACACGTTTGACACAGAGCTGCGCAGCAGCTTGGGTGCATCCTGCTGCTCTGCAGCACCCTGGCTCCCGAGGCTGCCATGGGCAAGGTACAGAATGCAGGTACGTGTACTTCTGCTTGCAAAAACCTGAGGGGATATGTGTTAGCCCTGGCCCTTGAGACTGCAGGACAGTAAAGATGATTAGGAAAACACAGCAGGTATCTTTGTTGTTGGTTTCCTTTTGTTTTCTGTAGTATTTATTGAAGTTCCTAGCATACTTCAGTTTGGGGTCTTTTCTCCCAACCCACCTGGCATAGCATATGTATCAGAGTGGTTTTCTGTAACTGCAAAACCCACAAAGTATACACCCTCTGATCTGCTTCCCCAGCAAGAAAAACCTTCAGGTAAAATCCACTTTGATAAGCACACAAGGCTTTCACTTGGAGGCTTACTGTCAAGACACCCGGAGTCAGGCTGTGTTTCACCTCCCCTCTTTCAGGTAAAGTACCTACAAGCATTTTTACAATCACTCTACCTTCTTAAAATTAAAACCACCAGACAACCATTCAAAAGATTTTTATTATAAAATTATTTCAACACCTACATTCAAGTAAAAGACTTAAAACTACAGCTCTACTTTCTGAATAAAAATTCAGTGAATGCTGGAAAAAATGCTGTATTAACTAGGTAGATAGACCTAATTTGTAATACTGCAGAGATTCCATGTGGGTTCCTTAAGTGCTATATACACCTCCATCTGCATCATGAATGTGTTCTGCAGCTTCACTCTGCAAACATTACAGATATTTTTGCTGCACCCATGTGGTCTCACATGCTTTGAAACAAATTACAGCTCCCACCTGGAGCAGCTGCAGCCGTGTTACAGATGTACCATCATATCACAACTCATGATGAAGCATTATTGGGTTCATACAGAAAGGTATAAATTATGTTTACTTGGCAACAGTAACTACCTAGGTATGTGTTTGTGACCTTGTATTCAATACAAGAATCAACAAATACTCAAATATATTATGGCAGTGAAAACAGCTTTTTCATACCTGTATATCCTAGACAAAGATACTTGCTTTTTATTACCCATTTCATTCACTGAGCTGAGCTCAGATACATGATCTGGTGATCTTTGGTGACTGCAGCTTATTCACTGTGATAAAGACAGCCTAGATACAGTATTAAAGTCCTAATGCTCAGTAGTTATCACCAATACATCTACATCTAGTTTTTAAAAGAAATGAAGCATATCAGAATACTATTTTGACTGAGAAATCTATCCTAACAGGACTTCTAGAACACAAAGGTAGTTTCATTTTTCACTCAATTCCTATTAAAAACATTTTAGATTCACAGTGAAGTATGGACTGATTTTCTGTCCAACAGATACAAAACTGTCATACAACGGAGCAGGATGCTTTACTGTACTTGCAGCTTCTTGCAAAGAATCACACACACTTAAGAAAATATGCTAATTAGTATAAAAAAGTTCAAGTAATATCATACAGCCCTGATGAACTTTTGACTGGCCAGCTTGACAGTGTCCAATAGTTTAACACATGTTGTTAAGTTTACCTTGCTTACAAAAGCAAAAGCACACAAAAAAGATGGGCGAGGAAGAATCTTATTGAGAATGGAATATTTCCCCAACAACCCTCTCCCACTGGCACTGTTCTCATGGGATTTCCCCCTATTTTGCTGTTCATAAAAGCTATTTTATAGTTTCAGTGCTGTTTGCATTTTGAAACGTCATTTCCTAAGCCCTTTCCATTGCAATGAACAGTGCTTGGAATAAATTTATAGTTCCAACACCACTCCTGAAAACCTTTCAAACAGACTTTCAGTGCTCATCACAGCGTTCAGGGTATAGATTCCCCACATACCTCTGTGAGCTAGAGTGGTCCAATGCAAATTTGACAATCGGCAGATTTCAGTTTAGTGTACTGAGTCACTAATCTTCTAACAGCACAACAAAATGAAATCACAAGACTGTATTTTAAACATGCTGTTTCCCACAACATGCTTATACAATACAGATCAAAAAAACCTTTCTGTTCAACCTATATGTCTGACTTCAGTTCTTGAAAAATCCTGACTTACTTGGCACATGCTCTTCAGAGTAGAGATGTAGGCTACATGTACCCTAGCCTTAGAGCTGTTATAATCAAATAACTTTCCATTTCTCTCCAGCAGCTTTCTAAAATATCCTGATTTTCTTCTTCATTACCTTATGTATAGAAGCCTTTCTTGGCTGGTTTTCCATGAACAGCTTAACATTAAAAAAAAAAAAAACATCTAGCAAAGTAAGTCACAGAGCAAGGCATCACATAGGAATTATTACTAGAATACTTCTTTTAAAAATGGAACTTTCTTATAGATGGAAAACACTTTCTCCCTACCTCCCAGGCCTCCCTCCCTTCCAGTCAGGCTGTATTTGATGCTGTTTGTATCTTGCTACAAGACTGCCATATTAAGCAGATCTTTTGCAAATGTCGTAAATATAGCTTTAATTTCAGGTGTTATCTACCTACCTGAGAAGTTCTGTAATAAGATAAACTGCTGATAACTATGCTAGGAGAAAAATATGCATCAGCATAACTTATGTTTATCAGTATTCAGAATTCAAGCATTAAACAGGACTCAAAAATTGCACACCTCTACCACACCAAGTCTTTGATCATAAGAAAAAAAGTCTGATTTTCCTCTATACACAGCTCTTTAAAGACATATGTGCTCCTATTTTCCTCATCCTGAAGTCCACAGCAAGATTTCACATTCAGTGCATACAGCCTAGGTTATAACATCCTTATCTTCCTTCTCCTCTGTCAGTCCTGAAACTTGCTTGTGTGGAGGTGGCTGCTCTTTTTGAGAAGCCAGCTTGATCCCCTTGGGTGCCTGGATATCAACTTCTCTTCAGAAAGCTGCACTCTGTTTTGATAAATTCTTTGGGTCTTTGCTTGGGACACACCAGTCATCCGCCTCTGAGGTAGCTTGGTAATGCTTGGAAGCTGATTTGTTAAAAACTGGGAGTTTTTCTACTGAGTCTGTTGATAAGGCCTAAAGGCAAGAACAAAGAAGTTACTTGGTTTCTATCTCTCCTTAATGCCACTTTGCAAAAATTCATGCAGTATGCTTAAAGTGTTAAGCCAATGACACTACAAAACAAAGTTATTTACACCAGTATTTCTACAACAGATGGGACAGTTTCTGTGCTTCAGTATCTGTGCTTGCTTTGGATAATTTGGTGGGACAAATGCAGTAACATGAAATGCTATTTATGCATTTTTATAGGCCTTAAGCATTACTCTAACATGTTTTCAACATAGTCCAGGAATGCATGGAAAAGAATTTCGAATTACAAAATTCTGAGAAACTTTAAAATATGTTCTTTCCCTAATTCCATATGTTGCAACTAACAAAAAAAAATCCTATTCTATCAGGAAATTGTTAAATAGAAATACTACATATATATATATGTATAGCTGAACTATCTCTTCCTTTTGTACTGCTGCTCTGGTTGTGCTTCAGGGTGCTTGGAACTATGCTTTCAGTTTACTAGAAGAAATTCAAAGCAAGTTTTTCTGTAAGCACAGATGAAAAGAACATGCAGTCCTGTTTGCAGGTTACTTATAAAAACAGCAGTGCATGTTATACGGTGTTGAAGATTACTGATCTCTGAACCCCATATATGGCAGCTGTTGAACAGCACCAGCTAAAGGATTTAGTTTATGCAGACTTTCTGGTTGCCAGACTAAAGAAATCAGATCTGTAGCTCACACCCTGACTTCATTCTCTTCCAGTACTTTGTATTCCATGAACAAGTAGAGAACATCTTAATACAATCTGAAAACTAACAGGGCTCTCACTAGCAGTTTTTCAAGTAGACTACTTAAAGCCAAGTGACCTTTTTAATTCTACATACCAGTTACTAAATCTTTCTGGTATTTCTGTAGAAAAAAAGTAGAGCTACTCATGAACAGAGAGTTTGTTTACCTTAAAATGATACTGAGTAGCTGCCTCACTGCATTAATGGTAGTTACCTTTTATTTAAATAAATCAAAATACATACCTTCAAGTAGATAATAGCATCGGTTCCATAACCACATATGGAGTAGAGGTTTAGATCTCCTTGAAAGTATTTAGCATATAGACGTGAAATTGGCAAGCCATACCCAAAACCGGCCTAAAAATAAAGTACAAGACAAAATTAATTGTTTTTTACTATTTCTTATTGCCTAAAGTTAAATAGCTGGAAAGTATTCAGAGATTTTAACTGCTGATGTCCTTTGCACTTCCTGTTCTCTTAAAAGCAAACATAAATCTCTAATACGTTTCATACAGAATACTGAAGCTGATGATTAAAAAAACCAAAACACAAGAAAATCAAAAACTCTCTGTGGAAGAGGGAGGGTTTATATATATGTCCCACTTTTGCACAGTACATTTCTGTATTTTCCCTCCCCCATTTTTGGTGGAAGGAGCTTGCTACTGAGAGATAAACAATAGTCTAAAAGCCTGTTCCAGTTGTGCTTGCCTTCATAAAGACAGCATAATTTACAATAAATTTGAGAGTTGAATGGGGAGTGAAAACCATGTATATCATGTCATTGGCACATAAGAGAAAAATAAAAAAGGGGGGGGAGGAGGTTAGATTCAGGTTGCAATGTACTTCTTTATTTACACTTTCCAAAAGCATATTTTTGTCCTCTAAGTTAGATATTAAAATTCTTTTTCAGTAAGTCTTAATTCATATTTATGGGGCTCAATAATCTTTGCATACCCCACAAGCAGCAGGGTGGACACAGCGTTTCCCTGTTAACCCACCAATCTGTCCCACACTTACAGCAACCATATTAGCAACGTGAGTATTGAAAATATCTTACAAGAGGAGTATTTCGAGCATCATTCATATTTGGCCTTGGTGCTGTGGAATACATGTAGCTAAAGAGCCGCTCGATTTTCCTTACTGGAACACCACCTCCTCTGTCTGAGATCTGATTTGAGAGAGAATGAAGTTAACAACAATCATGTACTAAGAATGGTATTTAAAATGCTGTTATTTGAACACACCTTTCCAACAGTCATAAATGCAAACATTTGTTTTGCAGCATATTATTTTTCAATTAGATAACTGTGCTACATGGAGGCTATCAACAGAATACTTGTATGCTCATGCATAGTATCTTTGATCTGTTGTCAGAGGCCAGAAGATCTTTTAATAGAATTTGCTGCAGCATATGTAAACATAACAATGACATTTAGTCCATACTGCAGTAGGCCAACAAAATACCTTGATTGCCAAGTCTTCTTTTCCTAGAACAACTGTCACTTCAATTGGAGAAAGGGTTGGACTGTTTTCTTGGAATTCAACAGTTGCCCTCATGGAATTCTATGGAAAAGAATTATCAGAAATTGTTAAATCCATGCACTTCAAACCATACTCCTGTTATGTGGAGCCTGAGCACAGCCATCCTCTATTCCTATCAGACACTAGAGTGTTCTAGAGTTCTAGAGTAACAGGAGCAGAGGAGGTCTCACACCTAGAAGTGTCTAAGCACAGCCAAGACTCTTCTGTGTGTGACAGATTACTGTTCTTGCCCAACACAACTCACACAATGCAAATTAAATAACATAACTCCCCTAAAGTCAACAGGTTTCCAGAGAAGAGCAAAGTTCAGCAGTTGCTAAAGGCTGCCAAATTTCTGCACCCTATGTTGACAGCATGCAAATTAAGCCCCTTTCACTGCTTCCAGATGTGTCACCCACTCAACAGAAAAGGCCCCAGGGCAAACCTGCACTACAGATGTAATCTCTAAAAGCAGAAGGCTAGTGGTGGTCACAATCCCACATTCCACTTTCACTCTATCCCTTCCCCTGTCCCATTTACCATCACACCAAAGGGTTCAAATGCTCTCCTACAAACTGCAATCATTCCTTTCCCAACTGCCAAGACTATTTTCCCAAATAAGAAAACCTTTGAGATCTCACTGTCCTATGCAAAGCTTTATTACTTCATTCAGATCTAGCTAGAGGTTTTAAGTATTGAGGCTCCAGCTCATACTAGTAAAGGAAAAAAAGAGTTTATACCTTAAAGAGCTCAAAAAGCATGTGGAAAAGATGAGATGGAACATATACAATGTTAATTGGCTCTCCTGGAGCTTTTCCTAGAGGAAAGGAAAAATACAAACAAGATTTAAAAGGGCGATGAAATTTGTCTGTATTGTATCCAAATTTACAATAAGCAACTTGCCAAAACAAACCAGAAAAATATATTAAGTTTCATTTTTGGTTTCCCTCCCTACAAAATGGGCAAACAACTTTATGCATTCATAAGAGTGTTGAGATTGCAATCACCACTTGTTTAATGACAGGTTCTTTTCAAACAAACAAACAAAAAAAATCAAGTATTAACTCCCTTTTATAAATAAAGGATTTCAAACATTAAGCAGATAGCAGAAATCAGATAGATGCAGGCAGCTTAGACCAGAACCAGCATTTCAGTCAACAGACCCACTTCCTCACCCCAGATATAGAGCTCCTCTCTAACAACAAGTTTGTTTTACTTTTCTCAAATTCATAAATGGTACCTCAGAAAATCTAGTGTTTAAGATATATTGACAAATGAGTTCTAAAACAGGAGATTAACTGAGGTGCCTATAATAGAAAATGAAGAGGAACTAGGCCAAGTCAGGTCAACTGGTATGTACCATTAAGGTTACAAAATTGGGAGCTTTTTGATACAGTAAGAGCAGCAGTTTGGCTACTAAAAGGAAGACAGACATAAAAGCTCTCATCTTACCATTCACTTGAGTAAGTTTCAGTTCTGGAGATGTTAAGTAATACTGGTCACACAACAACTTGGAACTTTCATAAGCATCTGAAAAATTTAATTAAGTAAAATACGTGAAATGTAATACCAAACAATGTAAAAATGAATTTTAATGCTCAGCAAAATAAGCCTTTTAATCACATTAGCTGCTAAGGTGTTAAAGAGTCTAAGACTGTGTCTCAAGGGAATGATAACACTGTGTGTATTAAACATTGAGAACAAAGGGGCAATTATAGCAGCACGACCAAATCTTCCTACAATTTGATAATTGTGTAGAACTGATGCATCTGTTATCTATCAGTAGGTAAGACAGATCTCAACATCTCAGAAAACTAATTCCTGTCTCATCTGTCACTGGTTAGAACTTACTCCCATACATTTTTTACTGTTACTTTGTATTTTAAATTCTGTCCTATACAAGCTTGTGCTTTCAGCATAGATAGACTGTTTTCAGCTACTTCAATAAAAGCCAGTCAGCATGCTATACAACACATGTTGGTTACACAAACTGCTTGCAATCAGATATAAACACTGAACACGAAGAGAAGGGTCAAGGATCTGAGACTACGTACCATTCACTACTTCAACAACATCACAGCAAGGATCAATACTTCCAATGTGTCTTGGGTGCCCCGAGCCAGATTTATCATCAAAAAGAAGAGCTGTTTGAGATTAAAATGATACTATATTTAATCCCAAATATTGTATTATTAAAAAGACTAAAAAATTAGACTAATTCAATGTGATCACAACACAGAATCACATAAAAGAATTAATGTTTATGTCTTTTATGAGTTAAAATGCTATTTACTGCCAGTAAACTATGTTGGTTTTTCTATAGTTCAACATCTGAAAGTTTTTCAGGTGTAAAGAATTATATATCTACATATTCCACATCAGACTTATTACAATTAGTCTGTAGTCTAGGAAAAAAGTTCTCATCACTTTCTGAGGTGATAGATTCAGTATCACACAAAATTATCTGAGGCACATCTCCAGCAGTTTCAACAACTGTTTACATTAACTTGTTACTCATTAGGTTGAAGTTTTTCCTCAGGTAAAAATTTCTACTTACTGTGTTGGTTCATTAGCATTCGTGTGGAAATACGGCTCATGTAGAAACGGTCCAAAAAATACTGGATGTTTTGATTGGTGACAGGATCTACTTTAAAAGTGTCTTTGTATTCAATTACTCCTTGTGCCATTGTAGGAACCACATCATGATGTCTGTTTCGGACTCTAATTAATGTATCTATAAAGCTAGGGCAAAAAGAGACCTTTTTAGAACATTATTCTGAGACCCATAGAGGCAAGCTCTGTACAATGTAACTATCTAATCCAGCAGCATCAGCAGCACAGGTAAGTGCTTAACAGCCTTAACATTAAAACACAGTCTATTTTTTTCATTCTTTTAAAAAAGTAATTCCTCACTGACCTAAACCATGAGACTCTGGCATTAATAGAAAAGGTGTAATTATTAGCCATGTTAAGTTCACTGCCTGTTTACTCATTTATTTAAGCAGATGAGAATGTGAGGAAGAGAAAAAGATCCCTAGCTGACATTTAGGAAAGAAGCAGGGATGTGACTTCACAGATAGTTTTTGTTGATATTTCCCTGTCATGACAGTTCAAGGGACAGTATGACCTTGCAACCAAGCTGCAGCGGGTCATATTTATTTGCAATATTGCTGAACATGACCAGATTTCTAAAGCAGCTTGCTCTATGCCAAGCACTTTATGCTAGATTATCAAAATCAGCCCATGGCAGCTGTCAGTCTAAACTGGCTTTATTGTGAAAAGTAGAATGAACTAAAAAGTCCAAAGAAACAAATGAAAAGCTTACTCAGATAAGACTTTTTGGTCATCTGGGCTTTTCTGATGGAACTCAACCAGCTCCTGAAGGCTTTGGATGTACCTATTGGAAAAGAATACAGGAAATACATGCTATTCATTTGATTTTTCTTAGCCTAGGAATGTGAAAAATACTTTGTCTTGTCCACATCATTACTCTTAACAAGTCAACTAAGAGTTTGAAGTATCTTTGAAGTATAAAACTTCCATCAAACACAAGTGGACACTTCTTGATTGTCTGAACCCTAAAAGTTTTTACAGAATCACCAACTCAGCTAGGCTGGAAAAGACCTCTGAGATCATTGAGTCCAACCTATGACCCAACGCTACCTTGCCAACTAGACTATGGCACTGTCACATCCAGTCTCTTCTTAAATTCACAAAGGATGGCGAATCCACCACCTCCCTGGGCAGCCCATTCCAATGTCTGATCACTCACTCTGTAAAGAGAAAAGTCTTTTCTTGTGCCTGCCACACAGAAAGGAATCTAAACCCTCACTTTAGTGATGTAGGATCCCCTTAGAATCCTTGAGAAGAGACATACTTCCAAAGAAGATCCAAATGACAACACTGATCAGCAAGCCACTTAAGCAGTTTTCCAGATCTGATCAGCTTTGGCAGAAGCTAAGTAGTTGAGCCTCTTGCACTGACATCTGACAATCGTGACGCATACTGCAAAGGCACAACCTGTTTGCTATAATAAGAACAGTTTCTAGATCTCACCCTAATACTTCTGCCCTTTATGTCAGCCATCCTGGCAAATGCTGCAAGTGTGCCAGTAAACAAGGGTAAATCAGATTGAACTACTGTGTCAACTGCAGAGATTATGTTAATTGAATTCCAAGCACTTGCTGCACAGGTCGAGGCTTTGGAAGAGAGGCTCTGTTATTAATTCCATCAGTGAGAGATCCAAACAAGTATATAGCCTGCTCTCCCATTTTTGGCTCTGAGGGTCTGTAATGCTGTGTGAAAACAGAACATGTTTTCTTCTCTCCCTTCTTAAAGAATAAGAAGTGAGATTAACAGCTATTTCAAGCTGTTAAAAACCCCCACCTATTTAAGCAATATAAACATGTTGGTTTTCAATTTTATTTTAGCACGCTAGAAAAGGACAGTGTGTAGCAGCTTGCAATTCAGCTTTGATGAAGGAACTGCATTTCTAGTATATTTTGTTCTGCTTTCTCCTATTCCAAAAAGTCTGTGACAAGCAGTTCCTACTTACCAGCTTTTTACTAATTTTACTGATGGAGTGCCCAGTAATTTATCAGGAAGAAGATCAATTTCTCTCAGTATGTTTGCAAACCTCACAGGAAGTTCTTGCCGCAAAAACGCAAAAGAAGTTCTCTCACATCCATTAGTCGAGCCTACGAATAAATCCAAAATAAAACTTTTGTTTAAGAAAGTCTCAAGACGCAACTACAAATTGCTGTCTCTCCTCCGACTTCAGGATTTTGTTCACGTGGTGGCAAGGCACAGCGCGTTCCTGCGAGGAATACTTGTACAGCTCCCACTTAGACACAGGATTTATCTGCAATCCTCTAAGGAGCGTTCCGGACTCTGTAAACAAGAGCGTCTTCGGGGTGACGGCTGGCACGCCATGTGCGCACACCGCCACAGCTGCCAGCGCGATAATGGATCTGGGGACAGCGCGCTCCCTGCTCCCGATCCCTGTGCACCCCCGCACACGATTCCCCTCGCAGTTCCCCAGCCCACGAGCACCACCCAAACTGTGCTGTGTAGAGCACCTTCAGCTCCGGCCCGAGCCCACCTCCCCGGGGCGGCAGGACCACCACCTCCCCCGGCTCGCCCCTCCGCCCCGACCCTGCCCTGCCCGTCTCGTCTCTCACCGAAGTCCAGCAGCTGCTTGATGGAGAGCGGGGATGGGGAGAAGCGGGAGAACTGCTCCACCTCCTGCGGCAGCCGGCCGCGGCTGCTGCCGCCGCTGGGCCCCGCCAGCGGGGCGGCGCTGCGCAGGGCGATCCGGGCGGCCTTCATCGCTCCGGTATGGCAGCTAAGCGACTCTGTGGAAGGCGGGCGATCGGCGGCGGACTCAGCGTGTCCCACTGTCCCCTCGCCTATGGCCCGGGGCTTCACGTGGCGCCTCTATTTACAACCGGGGGGGGCGGGACCCGGGCAGGCCGCGCCCCCGGGGCGCCCCGTGACAGCCGGGCCCGGGCCGGGGAGGCTGCGGGGGAGCGGCGGGGTGGGAGAGGGGGCGCTGGCCGTGTGCCGCCCGCGGTGACCTTGGTTACCGGGCAGGGCGGCCGTACCCCGAGGGGCGCGGGCAGGAATTACTGACAGGGTGATGCCAGAGCTGGCGCATGGACTACGTGGGAGCAAAGGGAGCAAAGTCAGGTCTCGGCCCGCAGGGTTGCGGTTGCTCACATGTAGGTCATGGCTGTGACCCGGGTTAGCAGTGACCAAACACCCAGGACAGCTGTGCCGCTGACGCACCGGCCCGGGCCGGCATGTGGCTTTTATTTACTCTGTCCAGCTGGCCTGAAGAGACTGAAGGAGCAGTGCTCTCGGGGGCAGCTCATCCCAGGGTCACAGTCGATCCGGGAAAAGCCTGCTCACCTTTCCTCTGCTGGAGAGGGGGCGTGGATCTTCCGTGCTGCCTGGCCTTTTCCCAACACACCGAGTCCACTTCTCTAAGGGCAAGTTTTGCGTAATGCATTGAAAAGTGAAGTCAGTGTGAGCAAAGGACTTCCTAACACCCTGAAACTTGGTCTCATGCAGCAGGAGGATGTGGCAATATAACCACTATACAAAATAATAGAGCCTTAATGTTGGCAAACAGCTCCACCGTGCAATTATTATACGCATATGATTACACACACAAACACACACACACAAACATGTAAATGTTTTTTGAAGGGAAGAAAGATACGTTCCTAACAAGAAATTCTTATACTTAGTTTACTAGGCAGAGGAGAACACCTTAGCTTGTCATGAAACTGGGTTTTTTTAACTCTGTCTCATTTTTGTCTTCCTAGTAATTATATCTGTTAGCCCTGCTTATGGTTTTACTCCCACTGTACTTTATGTTTTATTATTTTATTGGGAGAGTTACTCTGTTGTTTTTCCATCCAATATATTCTGGTTTACCACAGTGATTGACTGTTGGCATACAAAATGTGAAATGAAGCAAAATGTGGACATCTAATAGCAGCAAATGTAATCACTTTGATTTTTGCTGTCCTTGCCAGAAGATGAAAATTTGAGAATAAATGTTCGTATTTGCTTTTGAGCCTTTCAGCTTTGTTTGCCTGAAAGTTGCAGATGACTCAGAAGTAAAAATGTAATACAAATTTGTTTAAATCATGAAATGTGTACGATAGCCTTTGCTTTGTTTCACTTTTTCCTGGAGCCACTAATCAGTGACAAGCAAGAGTGTCAAAATTAACCACTTGCAATAAAATCTGGGTCAAGAAAGTCCTCCACACTAGGCAGATATTCTGGTTTATAAAGTCACTATTTCCATTCCTATTGAGATACTTTATTTTAATCTGTTGTTGTGCTGAGCCTGCTTAATATAAGTAACTTGAATATCCTTTGTGGGCAGTCATGCTGCACACCCTATTCTGAATAGGGAGAGTCTACTAGGAATAATTTCCTTTGTTTACATTCATTCTCTTTACAGCAACTTGTTTTCTCATTGTTTTCCTGGTAGTTATATGCAGTAAGGGATGAATCAATATCTTACATACTCAGTTAGCTCCGAACAAATGATACAAGTGTAGTTGCAGGAAATATGAGAAACGTGTTGCCTTCCCCAATTATTAAAAGAGCAAGGCTCCAGTAACTCATAACCTGGATGTTTTTCAAATCAAAACAAACTTCTACAAGAATTTTCCACATCAGCAGCACAGGAGTGAACAGAGTTTTATTACTCCAGTGAACTTCTGGAAGAAGCATATATCCTTCGTAATGCAAATTTTCTTCTCATTCTTTGTTATGATGAGTTATATACTACAGGAGGTTCTGAACAATATGAATTTCCATTCCTGTAAACATAAAATATATATCTGTGAAATAATTCTTTGGAAGTCCTGAATATTGAGCAAGACAGTGATGTTTTAGGCACAAACGTAATATATGAGGATTCATGGTCAACCAAGCTGCATGTGAAGACTGGGCTGTGAAAATTGTCACCACTTCAAATAATGCCTCCGTCCATCCTGTCTTCAGCACTGTTCGCACTTGGTTTCCTCTCCAAACCACCATTTCGCCTCCCCCTCTGCCTGAAGCTCCAGTGCACGTGACAGCTTTAAGTGCAGGTATCAGAGAACAGCATTTTGATGGTGAGGGACAGTGCCAAATTCTGAACTGCAGTATCGTCAGAGGAGGTCTCATTTCTGCTTCTTCTTAGATATTTTAACTTTCCTCTTCTGAACTGCCCCGGAGCAAGTTTTGAAAAGGCAGAAGCAACGTTTTCAGTTCCTCGGTCACAGTAATGTTTTGCTGTCTATGCTTAAGAATATGGAGCTGCATTAACGTTTTGCTTTTTTGCACAACAGATGGGTCCAGAAGAGTGGAATGAATGAAGCCTGAATTTCTGTCCTTTGTTTCCTAGTAGCTCTCCATCACAATCAGCTGCCTCTCACCTCGTGTTCCTTATCTCCTCCCCCATGCCGGAGACACAACGTGCTGTACTTAAGTCAGAGCCACGTTCCTGGTTAGCCAGCATACGTAGTAACTGACTGTGTTGCTAATGTCTAATACAAGGTATCTTGGCTGCTTTTGCCCTACTTTTTTCTCTCTGGGAACACAAAGTTAAGGCTCTTTTTCCTAACCCACCTGACAACAAATGCTAGAAACACAATATGCTGGGCTGGGCTGAGTGCCCTCTCCTGATGACAATTTGGTGTGGTTGCTGCTCGCGAGCAGAATGAGTCTTGCCTGAATTTCTCTTGCCTTTTATTCGATGTGGAGCAAAATTTGAATCTCTCCTCCCTCAATCACCTGCTAGTTTGTACAAAGTTTGTAAGGAGTTGATTATCTATTCAAATTTGTTTGAAATGGTTAGGAGGGATGGTTTGGCAAAAAGGTGAACAGGCAACATTACCAAATTTTCTTCCCTTGTGGAACCAGACTAACATTTTCTACTAAGGGCAAAGGCAACATCTCATTCAGCTTCTTTTGTAAGGAAGGCTAAATGATGACCCAGGATGAGCAGCAAGTCTAAGTGGAAATTAACGGTAACACTGGAAAGGTTTCAATGTAAGCATAAAGAATAGTGGGATGACTGAAGAGCATGAGTTGTATTTGTAGAACTTTGTGAAGTTTCCAGAAGTACCAAGAACAAAACCTCTCCCTCTGCCTGGAGATGGGTCTGCATTTGTAGAATGGGGTTGTTACTTTAACCTACTGATACATTTGTTTTCTAAATATTTATGTGGCCCTTTGCACGGAAAGAAAAGACAGAAATAGCATTAAAAACAAGGGTCATATCTTCCTGTTCTCATCTTTCTGTCACCCAATGCTGGTGCCACGGGAGTTGTTAAGCTGCCGAGGGCTCGCAGTGTGGCCAAAAGAGCTGAAGTAGGTTAAAGGTTGTGGAGGAGCACACAAACAGGCTGGCGTGCCTCTTCAGTAGTTCAGTGAGGGAAAGGTTCTGCAGCTGCTCCAGCACTTGTGTAATCTCCCCTGCCCACTCATAGCTTGCAAAAGTCAGGAGTACAGTAGCTGGATCATTTTACTGATGGAGCTGTGGCCAGTCAGCAATGTGCTTGGAGCTGTAAACACAAGGATGAGCATGGCAACTCGGCAGCCCTGAAAAGGAGACACCTTTTTCCTCATTCCCTGCCTTTGTTACCAACATCTGAAATTATTTATTAACTGCTTTAAAATCACAGAAAATGAGAATGGATTGCTGATTTCAAAATTGCTTTTCCATAAAATTACCAAGAAGCTTCAACAAGATTAACTGTGGGTGTTTAAATTGAGAGTGGAGACATAGCAGAGAGGGAGAAAACTGGTTTGGAGCATAGCTGTACCCTTCAGGAAATAAAGCTAGGACTCAAACTGTGTTAAAAACATGACTCAAAAGTGTTTATATTGAAAAGACTGTCACTAGAGCATGTAGAATTCAGGAGGCTGCTTACTAAGTAGAGCAATAGTAAACTTCAGCCAAGTACACTATTGCAGAGGAAATAGAGTAAAACTTTCAGTGTGGGCTGACATTGATCTAAAGTACATAGCTGGACACAAAATAATGTCCTTTTCCAGCCTCAGCTGACTACCACAGCAGTTCTTGTGGAGGAGCATGTGGCATCCTTATGAGAACTGCTGATGCAGTGAAAAGAAAGAGGAAAGGCATTATCAGGACAGCTGCCACTTTGGGCCACGGCTGCCTTTACTGTGAACAGCCCTGCTCTAGAGAAGAGCAGGAAAAGGTGGACACCTTGTGAAAAGTCAGGAGAAAAGTGAATGTTACCAAAAGAATGCAGCTTTTAAGGTCTAAATTTGCTTTAGCAGAATCAGAAACAACTATATTTTTCTGTAGGAATATGGGGATGGAGCTAGTGGAATAGGATGTGTCAAATTAAAAGTTTTGGATTAGACACTTTAAGAAACACCTCACCCTGAGACGAAGGAGTTGTAGTCCCACCTGTAACATGTACACGAGTCATGGGCCTTGAGCTGATATACATACTGATTTTGTTTTTCAAAGTGGACCACTCTGGGTGAAGATGAGATGTTTTTGCTAAGTCGTCTGTCAGATGTGCTTGACACTGTTGACTGTAGTGGGACTACTGGTAGAGTGGGGATGTGGTGGCTTGAATCTCTACTCAGAACTCTAGCCTTGAATTTTTACTTCAGGTTCTTTTGTCTGAGTCTCATCTTAGGAAGCATTCTGTTTCCTCAGTTGTTCCCTCTCAGCATTTCTTTCATCAGATATGAAAGAGTTTATTTTCTTTTAGTCTCCACATGACAGGAACTTGAATGAGAAGTTTAGGAAATACTGAGCCAAGACAAGAGACATCCACTAGAAGAGGGCTCTGTATGGTGTTATCTGGCCACCCCTTCTAAAGAGTTTTTGGTATCTGTGGAACACCGCTTCTCCCTAGTGCTTTGGATTATCCAAGGGAAGATTGTTTTATGTTTGCAATGTCCTGACTATTATCACTGAAGTGTGAATTCACAGACAGTGATCAGTTGTTCTTATAAAGACCAAGCTTCCATAATGTACTGTACAGAAAATATCTACACAGGAGGTCTGTGGGAGTTTTCTTGATGAAATGTATAGCCACTGCTATAACCTGCAGTTAAATAATGAAAATGCAGCTTGTTATTAAAATAGTCCTGATAAAGAGTCCATACAATAAAAAATGCTGCACTGCACAATTAAAATGGTTGACTTTTGGGTCTGAGTAAGTGCAAAATATTTTAGTGTCATGTAACTAACAGGTATCTAATTATGGGTAAATGGTCAATGCGACATTGCTGGAACATCAAGAGCAGCCTGAACAAGGGAAGTCTCTCGCTCTCCATTAACTGTGGAACTGCTTCAGTCTTTTGGTATGCTAGACAAAATGCACAGTTTCACTATGTAGCATTAGTATGTTTTCTTTTTACTGTAATTATTTTAATATTATTACTCTATAAACTTTGGTATTTTCAAATTAATTTTTCAATATAGTGCTCCTCTAATGGTCACTGAAATTAAAACCAAAATCATCACAGCTATGGTAGTACTTGATTTCCAAGATTCCTAAAGTGACATAAAAACCTACACTAGTTTAATATTTCGTCATTTCCCTTGTTGAAATTACGCCAGTATTCTAAATTAACTGTGGTGGTTTTATTTATTTGCATGCATTCATGAACATATATTTAATGTAGTTTGTACATAGGAAAAGACCCCTAGATATTAAAAAATACTGAAGGAAGATAGTAGAGTTTTGATGGACATATTTCCCTGTTTAAAAGTTCAAAATGTGTGAAAATACAAATCTTGATTCCCTGTGATCTGAGACATAATACCTGGGTACAAATAATCAGCAATAAGCTTGCAGTCATTGGTTTCACAAAGCTGCCTTTAAAAGAAAACATTTTAATATACAGTGGGATACAGTCTGTGAAAGAGAGAGGGGAAAAAAACTTTGTTGTGAGATGAATTGAATTACAAATGTAGTTCGAAAAATTCTGTTATTAATAAGATAGATTTTCACTGCACAAAACCAAATTCATTAATATGTGTAAGATCTCAATTTATGCGTGGTAAGAAACTCTTACACAATTATAAAACTACTGTTGAAGTGTGAATTGTCAAGTCTTCCATTTTGTGGCTTAATACATATTTAAGTAAGGTTAAATATTTGGGAGTTTACTCATTCCCAGAAAGAAATGTAAGCCTGCTCTCTGTTTCATTCAGTACTGGAGAAATGTAGAATTTTAATTTCAGATCAAAAAATAAATCTAATGTAAACCACCAGAGGATACTCTAGACAAGAGAAAAGTTGGTAATCATCACAAGTGCCCTTGCTAGCTTTCAGCAAGTGCTGAGGAGATCAGTGCTTTCCTCTGGAGTAGCTGCTGGAGAACCAGTTTTCCCTCTGCTTTCTCTTCCAGATATGCTACATGGAATTCTGAAAATCAGTTCCTTATTTGCGACACTCTATATGCTGAAGCTCAAGAAACAGTAATGTTATCCAAGGAGCAGCCTGGGGTTTAATTGGAGGAAGATACTTAAACAGATAATGCATGGGTGTGTTGCCACAATGAAGAAAACAAGTGTACATGTCTTTTTATGGATATGTTGGCCTTGCAGCATGCACATCAAGTGATGTATATGCTTATTGCCTCTCGTATATGGAAGCAGTCTTTAAATTGTAAGCATTTAAGTTTAAAAAAGTCAAATCAAATCAATGCCAAGAATTATAGTTGGGATCTAATTTTTACTGAATATGACCTTCTTTAACACCTTGGGGGAAAAACAAGAGATTTAGTAAAATTGACCAACATCCTAAATTTAACTGTACTGTTGAAAAAGTGGGATAAATTTCCACCCCAACTTACTCAAAGAGACCAGTTAGAGCATCTTGACTCCAAGAGTTTTCTCTTTCAAATGAAAAGGGGGTGTGTGTTCTCTTTAGCCATTCCTGGAGAAATGTATCTAATATTGTACTTTTGAAACATCCAGATAATTCTCGTTCTTTACAGTCAGTTTGTGTTTCAACTCTTGTGCCAAATGCTCAAATGTCTTGGAGTAGAGAAAACTCAGAGGGAACACATAAAATTATATAGGAAAGGCACCAATTCACTCTTGCTGAGAAGTAATTTGGTTTGGTTTAGTAACCTGTGAAGTAGTTCTGTGAAATGATGAACTTTAAGGAAACTGTAAAGAGTGTGATTATTGATATCTGCTGTAGGTGACCTTTATGTGCTGAAAAGATCACGAGGTAGTAAAGACAAAAAAATTACAACCTCCTTTTCTTCTTCTCTCTAATAGTCTGAAATTGAAAAATTGGATCTATTGAACCCCAGTTAAAGTTAGGACAGCCAAATAAAACAAGGCTACAACCTGTAACTTGTAGTTTTCCAAGTGTGTAATTTATAAACCTTAGAGACTAAATGTTCCTGCTCAAGGGAGTCACGACTTGCTACCCTCACTTGAACATAAATCACTTTTTGTTATTTCCATCCGTTCACTACCTCTTCCATTAACTTTCCCCTCTGTGGTGAAGAAAAGTATTCTAACATTTCAAAGGAATACATAAAGGCACGCATGTAGATCATCCAAAGCTTTTTGTCCGGATTCTTTTCTTAGTGCTGTCATAAGGGCTGTGTGCCTTGTTCTCTTTCCTATTACTCAGTATTTTTCTGTCTGTTCTTCATTTGCTGTTTGTGTGAATATAATCTAAACTCTTGTCAGCATGATCAAATTTGTACTGGTATTGGCCAGCCTGTAGGATATGGTTAATGCTTTAGTGTCACAGCTTGTGCTATTGCAGTTATATGTAGCAGGTAACATTTCAAATGCATTAGCTGTGCAAGTGACCTTTTAATTCTCCTTAGGAGCATCTCATAGCTGTACTGAGTCAGAGTGTCTGTTACCACAGTAGTCTGGGGATGGCATTTTAAGTGCCACTCATGATCTTGATAAGGGACCAAAAATGTAGTGACATGCCACTGGGTATGCCCTATGACACAGACAGTGCCTGAGTGTTCTAGATGCTGAGAAATGCTAAAGAGGGCCCAGACCAGAGGCAGAATAGCATTGCTTTCCTTGATGTACCAGTCCTCTAACAATTCCCCCATAATCACATCAGTTGAATTGTTTTTTCCATAGCTCCCGTTGGGTAGGGACCCTGTCTGGTCCTGTCCTATCTTACTCTTTTCATTTTAATAAACATGTCTTCCAGAAGTACACTGAGCAACACAGCTAGCTTGAAGATACATGATTGCCTTATTCCTCCTTTTTTTTTTTTTTCCATTAAGAAAGTTATTAATTTTTGCATTTTTAAAAAACTAATTATATGTCTGATACACAGTGTACAGCATGGTCAAAAGGATGTGTTTTCCAGTTCTACTAAAGTGTGCCGACTGTCTGATCCTAACTGCTGCATGTATTTCTACATAGCCTTGATTTGGCCTAAGAGAACGCTTTTATGCTTGCAGAACAGATTTATTCTGTGTTATGACTGGAAAGCTGGGCTGTTACCAGCAGGTGCAACCCAGATATTCAAATGCTTTTTGAAATATTTGGGGACCTGACAGCTGATCTGTGTATCTGAAAATATGTTAAGGAGAGATTGTTTATAGGAAAAGACAGGCGTGGTGTGCTCACTCACTCTCGCTTTGCGGAAGAGCTGGCCATAATGTTCTGTACTCAGAGTTCAGATAACAACTCACAAGTTCTTGTATGAGGAAAGACATGATTTTCAGCAGGATGGTGTGAAATCTTGCCAGCTGCAAATACTATAGATACTGCGGTGTGAGATATTGGAGGGGATTGCTGGGACCTCCTTGGGGAGGGGTTAACTTCTCATCAAGAGGGAAGTCGTACATGTGTTATTTCCAGTTACTGGATAGTGTGTGAATGACTGTGAATGAAGCCCTAATCCAATGAACACTGTATTCAGTTAAGTGTCTCCAGTCGTTTCAGCTATAGTCTTCAGTGGGAACTGGATCAAACCTCTCTCTGTAAGACAGCTAATGGCAAAATACACACTGAAAGGGAAAAGTCAGTTTCAGGATTCATATTTTAAATATATCCATAATTTTTTTAAACTTTCTGAAAAGTATTTTTGTGTGATTTGCTCCCTGTTCAAGTTCCTACATTACACATAGATTAATTCAAAGAGTTGAAATTTTTTTTCTTTATGGTTGTCTAACTTGAGAAATTCAGTGACCTAGGCCACCTTTATAGCAAGAAAAAATAAAAGGCATTCTTATTCTTGTTTTGAAATCCTTTTCTCTGTGTGCTTTGTTTTTTCTGGCTAAAATAAGCAATATTTTGGTTTTAAAAACGCTGTGCCAATGTCAAGTCCATCATTGCTCATGGATAGCTGAATTGAGAGAGACCAGCAGGGAGATCCAGTGCTAGGAACCAGGGGGCAGGAAAAGAGGATGAACTGATGATTCCCCCACGTGTGGACCAATATCCGAGTGCACTCTGATCAGGAGGGAAGCAAGGAATACCTAACCCTGGAACTGCCTGTCTCTTTTCCACTGCCTGTCTCTTCTTCACTAAGTCATCTCAGGCATGTCTATACAGTACAGAGTCCTAGGAGTGATATCTCATAGAGTGGTCCTATCAAGGCCTTTTTAGCATTCATACCGTCTATATATAGGACTCTGATTTCCTGTTGCTGTTACGCTTCAGCACCTAATAGCTAATGACTAAGAAGAGGTGGACTTACTGGGTTTTTTGGGTATTGAGGAGGGAGAGGAAACTGAAAGTGGACGTCAGACCTGTGCTCAAATAAGATTAGTCAAAAGATGAGGCATGGATTGTAAGTGCTGCATACTTTATTTCTAGCAAGGCATGCAAGCCTTCTCCTTTGTTCCAGTCAAAACATCTTGATTTTCCTTACTCTCTCAGACTTTGGATAGATGCTCTTGCTATCAGCATGTAGAACTTTTTTTTCTATGACTCAGTGATGTATGGATGTTTAGAAAACTCCCTAGACATTTTACAGGTTTAACTCTGTGGCCTGCATTACCTTAAATTCTGAAACTGGATTCTCACCAGGGAGTCAGATGCAGACCACTTCAATCCAAATGGTAAGAGCTGGTGAAATATGGGCAAACATCCTAAAGACATAAATTATGTGTCCTGTAGCAACAGTCTCTAGCTCTAAGATAAAATTCTTTGAAAGGTTTTCACACCCTGCTCTGGTCTTTTGTGTTAGCTCCCATATCAAGACTGTCAGCTTTCTGCCCAGTCAACATGGGGAGAGAACCCACAGATACCATTTGCTGCTGCCTGCAGACATTCAGTCTGAAGATCCAAGTCAGTGAAGGCATCTCTTACTGTAGAGTGGTATCCAAAATGATCAAAAGCTGAAGACTTCTTGGAAGAAAAAGTATTCTGAGCAGATTGTCACAAAACCAAAAGAATCTAAGATGACTTGACTGACTCTTTGAAAAGATTAGAGGAGAGGACACAGACATAGCTAACCTCCCTCTTTGCCCTGGATTAGGAATGGTCCCTGGGATATTATGAGAGTTGGTGTCTTTGGCCAGTGGCCACACCTTGAAGGTTTTTTTGAGGTTTGACACCTCTGTGCACTTCTTAGTAGGGTAGGGAATAGGGTTGATATGGGGAAGAGAGGGAAGGGTGTCTGAATGTTGCTCGTGGGATGGATCACACCAGAGAGGTTAATGAAGGACTGTTCCCTGTGGGAGAGACCCCATGGGAGCAGTGGAAGGACTCCTCTCTCTGACAGAGGCCGAAACAACAACTGACCATAATCCCCATTCCCTGTCTCCCGGCACTGCTGCAGGGGAGGAGGTAGAACTTGGAAGGAAGGAAGGGTGGGGGGAAGGTTTTTTTTTTAACATTATTTTACTTCTCACTCTTTTGCTCTGATCCTGTCAGTAATAAATTTAATTCATATCCCCACTTTGAGTCTGTTTTGCCCATGATGGTGATCAGTAAGTGACCTCTCCCACCTCTTATCTCAACTCATTAATGCTTTATTGTATTTCCTCCCCTCTGTCCAGTTGCAGAGGGGAGGGAGAGTAGCTTTAGTGGGTACCTGGCATCCAGCCAGGGTCAACCCACTTACAGGCAGATCATGGTGTTAGAATTAAGGTAAGAGTTACAGTTAGGGAAAAGAAGAATTAAAAGAAAATTGAAAAAACCTAGATACCATCATGTCCTGTGTGACATGCTGGGCTATGGACAGGTCTGGTGTTGACAGTGCACTTGGTGTACTCAATGTACTCAGGTTATGTATTTTCTTATGGGCACTAGTCACTTTGCTATTTTTACTTTCAGTATTACTTCAGGTTTATTTTTAGGGACAGAAAGAAACCCTGAGTGGTCTTATACTACCTATATAATTTAGAGTTCAGATGAAGTTTGATATTTGTATAGGACAATGGTTTGTGACTGGTTTATGTGAAAACTTCAGTCACCAAGTGAATAGTAAGATTTTTGAAGTTATCATTTTCCGTAAGTATAAACTCACATAACTTCTTTTCCTTGGCAGAGTATTGGTGATAACTGAACCTAGCTCTGCAAGAAACTTCAGTGCAATTCTGCATTGGAGATAAACTGTGTGTAGGACAATGAACAAGGTAGTATATTATTATCATCTGCTTTCCAAGGCAAACAGGTTGTTAGCACTTGAACTAAGTCTAGACTTAGTCTAGCCTGGATTACATCTGCTGCGTGACATAAATCCAAAGCTACTAACTCACAACATAAATAGAAATTTGTTAGTTAGGAAGATATGAAAGATGTGTAAATATAGCTCACACAACTTAGTTTCTGTCAGATGCATGGTGGTTGTAGTTATGGTTCATAAGAAATAGCCTGTTTATGAAAACTAGGCAGAAATACAACAGCATGGCATTCCTCTTTTACTCTGGGAGACAGGACTTAAATATCATCTTGCAACTGAACATAATAAAGTGAGAAATATTTAATATTCCATGGACTTCTTCCCCTTGCTTATAGGTGAATTCATTGAAGACACATTATTTTTTTCATTTACAAAATGTCAACATTTTCATAACACATAATTTTTTTCCGACTGTGGAAAGGAGCAATTCCTGATTCATTGGCATTTGTCTGAGAGCTTGGCATGCCTACACGTGACCGAGTATCCACATGTAGCAGGATTTGTGTTTTGGCTCTGAGCAGAGGCGGTAAGGGAAAACATGATATGGGTGTACAGAATTAGGCTGGGTATTTAGGAATTTAAACGAGTTGTCAGATCTAATCTAGGCCTCTGGTAGAGGTAAACGTCTTTTCTCATTTAACACAGACAAATTCTGTAATATTCTGGGCAAAAATGCTATAAAATTGAAAATTAAAACTTGCATAGGAATTGAAGATAATACTTTGTAAATATTCTATACATTCAAGTTTTCTGTCTAAAATTAAATAAAAGGAAATGTTTTTAGAACTGACAAATGCCTTTTATATTCCCAAGTTTCTGGGAGCGCAGCTCAAAACCTCTTAAATGGACAACTAATCCTTCTTTCAGAAAGTTGATTTCCAGAATTAAACTGAGCACAGACACTACTGTATCCCCAGTCCTTGGCACAGTGAAAATATCTACTAGGAAAGCTGCTGCCAAACAGAAAGGTTTATTCTTCCTGACCCAGAAAAATTAAGTTTCCGCTAAGTGCTTTTAACTAGAGTTTGCTCCTCAAATGGGGAAAACCTTGGTGTCCACTGTGCAAACATGATTTATGTAGCTGTTAGAAGAAATATATGTTGCTATATGTATATAATATGTATATGTATATTCTTGGCAAGTGATAAGAGAGAAAACTTCGAATTTAGCTAACACACTAAGTTAATTGTATTCTAATAAATAACAAAGAAGCAAAATTTTGTAAAAGCAAGACTTGTTTTGTCTAGAGAGCAATAGGTTTCAAAATGCACACTAGACGTTTTTGAATTGGGTGACTTCTGTCTATTTTCTTTGAGACATTCCACCCCAGCAGATTTCTGTGGCAGTGCAGAATGTCATGATAGCTAACCCAGCCTGGGTTAGATTTGCCTGTGGGCACTGTCTGAGATCAAGGATGTTCCCTGTTGAGATACTGAAATGTTTTCTTTGTAAAACGCTGATCCTTTCTTTTGCTTGGTTACTTTCAGTCATACTTAAGACGCCTATTTACAGTTTTTATTTTTCTTTGTTTTCAATGTTTGTAGTTGGCCATTTGAATGTATTTGCTGTTAACTAAAGAATTATCTTTTAAATGTTACTTTGAATCGTAATTGAAGATTTCTGAACAAAAATAACCATTTCCCCAGAAAAGCCTTCAGGCTATTTTAACGGTACCTTACTTTTGCCTTTTACATTCCTGCAGTGTATATCTGTGTCACCAAATATACAAAACCAGCCTATCACAGTTTTACCCTATATTACCAACTGATAGCTCTACCGGGTGTGGTATTTACTTAGGAACTGATTTTATTGCAAATTCTAGAAAAATAGTTTTTATTTTTCCTGAACATTTTGTCCACTGTTTTTCTTATTATTTGGAGCTCTTCTCATGTTTCTAATGGTGGCAGTGATGGCTGAAAATGAAACAGGAATCTTAGCTACAGCGCACATAATATTAAAAACATAGTAGAAAGGGTCCACTCCCAAGTCCAGTCCCTGCACACAAAGATATGATCCTCAGATTACATGGCAAGAGGAATCTTGGGTATTTTTATGGATCCTGCACAAAGGACTGCCAAAGCCACGGAAGTCAGTTCATGTCAACAGAGTAAAACATACTGCAAAACAAGTTCAATATACAACACAGAATTAGATAGTATTATCTGCAAAACAATAATGATAACAACATTGTAGGACAAAAACAAGCCAGGAGGTTCCTGGAGGGTGTTTATAACTCCCTCCTCCAAGCCTACAAGTGATAGAGAAGCCAATTAGGAGAGATGCACTGCTGGACCCCAGGAGGTGCTTGTTGGGGATATGAAGATCAAAGATAGCCTTGTGGTCCCAAAGACCAGGAGGAAAGATTGGATAAGGGAACATGTGTCCTTGGTGAAAGAGGAGCAGATCATGGAATACTTAAGCAAGCTGGAGATACATGAGTCCATGAGCCCTGATGGGATGCACCTGTAAGTGCTGATGGAGCTGGCAGCTGTCATTGTGAGGCCACCCTCAATAATCTTTGATTGTTCATGATGACTGGAAGAAGTATGTGAAGGCTGAAGGAAAGTAAATGTCATTTCTATTTTTCAGAAGGACAAGAATGAGGACCCAGAGAACTACAGGCTGGTCAGCCTCACCTTGGTGCCTGAGAGGATGGTGGAACAGCTAATCCTGGAAGCCAATCCCAGGCACGTGAACAACAAAAAATCACCAGGAGTGGTCAGCATGGCTTGACTAAGGGAAAGAACTTGACCAACCTGAAAAACTTCTATGATGAAGTGACTGGCCTAGTACATGAGAGGAGAGCAGTGAATATTGTTTACCTGGACTTCAGTAAGGCCTTTGGCACTGTCTCGCATAAGATCCTTATAAACAAGCTGTTGATATATGAGCTGAATAAGTGGTGAGGTGGATTGAAAACTGAATGGCCAGGCCCAGAGGGTGGCCTGAAGTCTTCGCTGGACTTTCTCCAATATGTCCATATCTCTCTTCTACTGGGACGTCAGAACTAGACACAGGACTCCAGGTGTGGCCTCACCAGTGTGGAGTAAGAGGCAGAATCACTTCCCTTGACCTGATGGCAACTCTCCTCCTAATGCAGCCCAGGATAGTGTTAGCCTTCCTTGATGTATGGGCACATCACTGGCTCATGTTCAACTTTGCACATCTTCTGCAAAGATGCTTTCCAGCGCTCAGCATATACTAGTGCATAGGGCTGTTCCTCCCCAGGTTCAGGACTTGCACTTTCCCTTACTGAACTTCAGAAGGTTCCTGTTCACCCATTTCTGTCACTGTCGGTCTGGATGGCAGCGTGACCCTCTGGTGTATCAGCCACTCCTCAGAGCTCCCAGATTTGTATCATCTGCAATCTTGCTAAGGGTACACTCTGCCCTGTCATCCAGACCACTGATGAAGATGTTGAACAGGATTAGACCCAGTGGCTGACCCCTGAGGTACACTTAGTTCCTGGCCTCTGACTAGACTCTGTGCCACAGATCTTCAGTTTTCAGTGTACCTCACTGTCTGCGCATCCAGACCATGCTTCATTGCGTTTTCTGTGAAGATCTCGTGAGGGGAAGTGTCAAAGGCCTCACTTGCAGTTCAGGTAGACAATATCTGCCACTCTGCCTGTGTCTCCATACTTACCTTATACCTTGCCTCTAATTTCTATTTGTTAGTCCCTCACCATGGCTACCAGGGTGGCAGAGCTAAGTGCACCAGTACCACAGAGTTTCCGCAAAAGTGACCTTCTCAAAGAGTGGTCCGGTTCCAGTAGAGTTTTAAAGCCTTTAACTGAGAAGTGTAACACAGTAGGGAAAATTATCCCTCAGTCCTTGGAGGACATGAGCCTGCTGTCCTGCTGCCCTGGCGAAGCGAATTGTGTCCCTGCCACCTAGTGGCAACGTTGCTGTGTAGCAGTAATTGAGTCTGTGATACTCGCCTTATTATGATACTCACGCCTTTATGAGGTGTTTCATTTTTCTTTTCTATGGACTAAACCCCTTTGTACTTATGGAAGATCACGCATCAGTCAATGTCTAGAGTCTTAATGGAAGTTCTTGTATGTAGTGGGAAGCCTGAAAAAATAGAATGATCAAGAATACTGAATAACTCTATTTTACTAGTAGTGTATCATATACGTCAAAACACCAGTATCTGAACAAACTCAAAATACAGAGGTGAATAAGGAAACAAAAGTAGTGTTCTTGTAATAAGTAATGACTTATTAGGCCTGTTTTTCTTAGCTCCTGTAAATTACACATAAAACTTAGTGATTGAAAAGGAATTTAAATCAGACAAAAAAAAAAAGAAAAAGAAATTATGTCCATTCCAATCACTCTGTTATATCATGTATATGCTGTTATATGATGTATCATGTGTATGCTCTACTGTGGAATATAGCCGTACCCTCTCATTCCTCCCTCATATCTTCCTGAAAAGTGTGATGGTTAATGAAACACTGCGTAATGAAACAATTTTCACAATAAGAACTAAACAGGTGGGTTCATGGACTAACAAAGTGTTCATTATCTAAGTATATGGGGACTGTATATGGTATACATATGTTATAAAGTATATATATATATACCATATATTTCTATGATATATAGGTGATAGAAGATCATCAACTGGATGAGATGCTCGCATTTCAGGGACTGGTGTTGTGGAGCAACTCACTCTTTGGAAAGATCCCAGGCACTTCATCTGGAGACTGAACATCCAAGTGCTTCCCATCAACTGACTTGATGGACCCTGACTTTTCTGAAGATGATGATGATTATGGAAATGCATGATTTAGGCAGAGGTAGGAAAACCATTTACAGTGGAAAACTTACATTGAGCATCTCTGTGGGGACAGATCAAAAAACATGAGAGAGATTGTTGCTTTTGATAGCAGAACATGGGACTTGTATCAATAGCACAAGCCTAATGATCCATTTATGAGCTTCCCAAATGCAGGCCTCACTCTTACTGTATGAATGGCCATGCCAAACTGATCCCACAGCTCAAGAGTCACTTTGTACATAACTCAGCTTATCTTGAAGGAGGGTGGTGGTCTGAAATAAATGTTGAGGCATTGTAGTTCGTTGACCCTGGCTGGATGCCAGGTACCCACTAAAGCTGCTCTCTCCCTCTCCTCTGCAACTGGACAGAGGGGAGGAAATACAATAAAGCATTAATGAGTTGAGATAAGAGGTGGGAGAGGTCACTTACTGATCACCATCATGGGCAAAACAGACTCAAAGTGGGGATATGAATTAAATTTATTACTGACAGGATCAGAGCAAAAGAGTGAGAAGTAAAATAATCTTAAAAAAATAACTTCCCCCTACCCCTCCTTCCTTCCAAGTTCTACCTCCTCCCCTGCAGCAGTGCCGGGAGACAGGGAATGGGGATTATGATCAGTTGTTTCTGCCTCTGTCAGAGAGAGGAGTCCTTCCACTGCTTTCCATGGGGCCCTTCCTACAGGAGACAGTCCTTCATGAACCTCTCTGGTGTGAGTCCCTCCCATGAGCAATAGTTCTTCACAAAACTGCAGTCTCATGGGACATGCATCCCACCTCCATGGGATGCAGTCCTTCACCAACAAGCTGCTCCAGCGTGGGTCCCCCACAGAGTCACAAGTCCTACCAGGGAAAACCTGCTCCAGCGTGGGCACCTCTCTCCATGGGTCAGTAGGTCCCTGCCAGGACCCTGCTCCAGCATGGATCCCCCACGGGGTCAACCTCCTTCATGCATCCACCTGCCCCGGCATGGGCTCCTCCATGGGCTGCAGGTGGATCTCTGCACCCCAGTGGTCCTCCATGGGCTGCAGGGGCACAGCTGCTCCATCATGGTCTGCACCACGGGGTGCAGGGGAACCTCAGCTCTGGTGCCAAGAGCATCTCCTCCCCCTCCTTCTGTACTGACCTTGGTGTCTACATTGCTGTTCACGTGTTCTCACTCCGCCCTTCCCTGGCTGCAGTTTTTATCTGTACAGTAACTTTCTTTCCCTTCTTAAATATGTTATCACAAAGGCTTTGGTATCATTCCTAATTGCCTTGGCCTCGGTCAGCAGCAGGAAGCCTGTCCTGGAGCCAGCTGGCATAGGTTCCAGCAGACATAGGGAAAGCTTCTAGCATCTTCTAACAGAAGCCACCTTCACAACCCCACTGCCCACTTCCAGAAATGTGGCCACAGTAACCCAATACAGGCATGGCAGTGGTACGTAATGCAAAAGCTTCTCCTTCAACATGCTACCCAGATGGTGATGCTATGTATCTGTTTGGTGTTAAGATTTTCACAATGCACATTAAATGCACTCTGAGCAAGAGGGACTTTGGCACTGACTTATGTGTAATCATCATTGGTTGCTGTACAAAGACATGAGCCTGCGGCTTGTTACTGGAGCGTTGAATACTTCTATGTCCCATAGCTCACTGAAACTTTTTGCTCAGTCTGTTTCACAGCTTATCTGCATGCCAGAGGTTTTGAGACAAGGATAGAATACTCCCAAATATGAAGAAAACCCATCAAAATCAAAATACATGCAATAAAATAGTAGAACTATCTCAGCATGCATTGAAATCAATTGAAATGAAGTTTCCTGTTATACACAGAGAAATATTTTTCAGGTAAATAGGAAGATATTGTAATAAAATCTTTACTAAAAAGTAGAACTTTGGCTGTCTTTCTTTAGGATAGTCATTTAAAAAAGTACATATATAGGATGAACCAGTGGACACAGAGTATCTGGTCATGCTCCAAAAAGATATTTATATTTACTGGTGAGAATGGTATGTATATCGTCTAGACACATACACAGAACTATTTTTGTTTTCATCACAGTCATGGTGACAAAACAATGCTCAGGTGAGAACACATTCGTCTTCCTGGTATGGAGTGTGACATGGGTAAGGTTCCTCTAGCACAGTTTGACATTTTTCACATATACTTACTTTTCTATTAAGTCTGTGTCTCCTTTATAGTAATACCACAAGGATTGTTTTTTTATAGGGGATGGGGTGAAATGCAGTATGCCTTTATAAATTCATGTACTTTAATTAGTGGTAACAAACACAAAACTTCATCATCATACTAATGTAGTGTAAAATCAGCAGTGCCCTTTTAGATTTTTATGTGATCTGTTAGGTTTTCTTTTCCTGCGTAACCCTGGAAGGGTATGTCTTGGATGTGTAATACAATGGGAGGAAACTGCAGCACCTGTGTAAACTTTTTACTCCTAAGCTGCTTACAATGCTTTCAAAGTAATTCTACTTAATCGTCGTTTTGCATTGGTATGGTTATATTAATAGCACATTAATAAAAGCTGCTGGTGGTGAGGAGGGTTTTACATCTGTACTGTACTGCAAAGCCTGACAGTTAATTTTCAAAAACTAAATCCTGCTAATGAGTTACTACTTCTGGATGCATTTGGAGAGGCATTAGCAATATTTGCCATACTTGCCAGTTGCGCTTCTGGGAAGGGGTGAGATACAGGAAACAGATACAGGCTGCAGGCAATTTTGTAAAGGAAGGTATCAAAGAAAACACTGCACAGCAGGTGCAGCCCAGGGAAGAAGAGGTGACACTAGCCACTGACACAGAAATGGGAAGGGTTGCTGAGCTAAGAGCTGATAGCACATCATGGGTGCTCCATGAAATACACAGGCCCAAGGCTGCAGCAAAGGCTCTGCCTTGCTGTGGGCAGCTACGCATGAGCAGGCTGTGAGAACTGAAGGGGCTAAAAGTGAATCTCTCACAATGTGCATTTAACAATATTTTACAATGGATGGATATAGTTGATGAGTAGTTCATCTGACTAAAAGATGTCATCCACATTTAGGCTACAGGCATCTCCCAAAGCTGAGGTCTGCGTTCAGTAATGCAGCAGGCACCTTGCTCCCCTGCTCATTCAGAGGGAAGCCTGGGGGCATCAAAGGCTGCAGGTGGAGCTGTGCAGTGCTCCAGCATCCCTGAGCTGCTTGCCAAGGTGGCTGCAGGGCATCTGCTGAGAGACCCCTCCTCCCATGTATTGTACATAGCTCTCACCCTGCAAAAAGGCCTTGGAAGCCCATGTTCTTCCCCAAAAGTGAGAACCTGCACTTGTAACACAGGGTCCCAGAAATGCCAGCATTGCTGCAGGGGTGGAGGACAGCAACATTGCATTCTGCCGGTAACAAAATGTCAAGAAGAAACACCTTATCTCGGGAATGGCTGGGGTAGGACAGGCTCACAGTGAGGCACAGCAGCTCCTCAGACAAATACTGCAGCAGAGTCAAGACAACACTGACAGATTTTTCTGCTAACAGACAAACTTTCAGGGGCAAAAAATGTGATTCTCTGTTTGGGTTAAGAGGTCCTTCTTTCCTTCTTTCCTCAAACTCTTTGCAACATATAGTCAATTAGACCCATGGCAACTCTGCATCAGCCCTGATGGATGATGCCAAATAGCTGTGCTATAAGCAGGTCAAACAGTGTGCACATGTGAAATCATTGCTTGTCTT
Organism: Acropternis orthonyx; assembly: GCA_035583155.1. Classification (NCBI taxonomy): domain Eukaryota; kingdom Metazoa; phylum Chordata; class Aves; order Passeriformes; family Rhinocryptidae; genus Acropternis; species Acropternis orthonyx. The sequence continues at coordinate 24,281,615 of JAWWEU010000081.1, forward strand.
AGCTACTCCAAAGCATGGCTTCTCCCTCCTCCACAGGGAAGCAACCATTTCCAGGAGGACAACAGCGTGGTGAGGGGCCTCTGAGATGACATAACTGCCAAGAACTCCCTTTCCTCCTTCACGGTGGGCATCATGAACAGACAGAGTTTGGGCATTGTCGCATGCCCTACACTGTGCTCTCATGGTCCCACAAGGAATGTGGGTCTGTGGGTTTCCTGCTGGGGCACCTGACTGAAGTTCTGCTCTGCAGCTGCCTGCATAAAGACAACAGTCCAGGATGTGACTGCATTGCTGCAGTCAGGGAGTAGGTTCATAGGGCAAGAAACAAATAATTGAATGCAACTGTTTCCAGCATGACTGGCAATATGATATCAATGGAGACACGAGATGCCTACTAGTGACACCGTAATACTGATCTCTCATCACTCAGACACCACCAAGCCAATGCACAGTACTTCTCTTCTGACAAGACTGTATTACAGTTGTTCCTTTCTTTCGCCATACCATTGCCAGATGTCCCACAAGCTACATGGGAATATGGTCTGTGATGGGCACTTACATGATTTGGCCACCACAGGGTTTGGCTACTTTTAGCAGTCCAAGAGGTGAGAGAGTCTTAGGTACACCGACCTTGACCTCCCTAATACTCCCTTCCTTTCCGTAGTCTCCGCTGTAGCTCATCACTTCCTGCACACATCATTCCAGCAAGAGAATATATAACATGACCTTGGTCCTATAACATGACCTTGGTCTTATCTTCTCAATTAGCATCTCAGATTTTGGGCTGTTTTCTAACAATGTTCAATGTGCTCCAGGAAACAGAGGCCAGCAACTATTCCACAACAAAGTGCTGAGGCACTTCAGCACTGCAAAGCACTATTGCAACATACGATCTCTCACAGATATATTTCCCACTGTCAGCTACTATCCCAGCACCTCCTAAATAATGAACTCTGTCAAGCTGCTGTGCAGAAGGAAAGGCAGCACCCTGGTGACCCTCTGCTGTACTTGATGATGATCACAGCCCCAGAGGTAAGAGAAGTTGGTGCTGCCTGGGGCCCTGGATTTCAGGCAGGTGCCTGCTTTTTGTTGTGTGGAGACACAGACATAGGATCTTTCCTCCTTCCATCACTGTCCTCAACATCATCTGGGCTGTGCAAGTGTGACATCTAAACTCAAAATCACAGCAGCAAAGTCTGACATTTACCACCTCTCCCTTCACCACTCGGGGAATGACTGCTTTCATTTACTCACGGAGAACCATCCCTGGAGCTACTGTCACCTCAGCCCTGCAATTCCTGACAGACCCTTCATCCTCAAAAGGCATAGGGTTGAGTTCACCCACCACAATTCAAGTAGATAAGGCAGGTGAAGTGCTTCCTTTCAGACCCTCACAACTCTTTAGGGCTACAGCTCTTGGACCCTTGCCTGTATCTTGCAGAGCTGCTTGTCCTGACTCTGTCCAGATCTAAAGTTCATCTCAGGCCTTAACTCTCTTTAATCCCTATTTATTCCAACTGTCACTGGTTTGATACACATCTAGTGTATAATTTCCTAAGTAAGCCTTCTGCTTCTATCTCTTCTGCAGTCTTTGATAGCCTCTAGGCTAAGCAGAGTGGGGCAAAAGATTGTGTTACCAATGGACAAAATTCATTCTTACCACTGGCACCTCATTCAAGAGATGCCTTGTTGGTGCAGACATAGTTCTCTCATGCCTGGAGAGAGCAGGCAGGCAGCCCTTGAGAATGGCTCAGGGCATGAAATGCCTACATAACAGGGGATGGCTTAGTGGAGATGATGTGTCAGTTGTATGTACATGAGAGTGACATAGGTATCCCTCGAAGCAAAGATGTCGGAACTGTGCTGCCTACCAAGCACAGACATCCCAATGCAGGACATGGGTGTGTTAAAAATTGTGGGGAAGTAGTCAAGGTGAATCTCTGTCATGCACCACAATGTCTAAAATGACACTGCATGCCTGCCTACTTTCAGTCCCAAGTCATAATCTTAGTGTCCTGTGAGTTGAGGGATCCCAAATCACCTTACCTTCTATATGCCACAGACATGTGGCACTCTGTTTTGCCATGAAGTGAGGACAGATAACCCTGTTCAAGTCACTTTGGCTGTATAGAAGCAGCCTACTACCTCTGGACTATAATGTATAATTGATTTGATTTTCCAAAAGCCTGAGTATGAAGGCCACTTGTCTGCTGAATTTTAATTTGCCTTGTCTTGGTGGAACACTCTGTGCTGCCGTGTCTTTTCCCTTAGGCTTCCTTGCTAAGATGGTTGCTGTGTCTCATAGTATTCAGTAGAATTTTTCCCCAACTCCTCCACTATTTATTTTTAGATTTCAATGAGAAAAAACATACCCATCTACAACTGTAGGCAATGACAGCTATTTGGGATCAGAAGCAATGCTGAAATAATCATGCTTATACACTGCAACAATAAATTCTCTTAACCAAGCAGCACTTTGAAGCAGTGGAACTAGCCCATCTCATAACTACTTTATCAGCTACTCCCTTGTAAGAAGATTAAACTGTTATATTTCTGTGCTGCTGCTTTCATCTTCCCTCTGTGAGTGTCGTTGAGGCCTGCAGGCAAACTTAGCTGCTTATTCTCTTCTGGAGACTTTAAGGCAGGAAAAATGAGGGTGAGAGAGAAAAATATTATTGACATATTCACCAATAAGCAATGGACATGTGTGAGAAAAGCAAGGTTAAAAAATGGAAGCCATGGCCAGGGCTGGATGCCTCGGTCCCCAGGCAAGTGGTTTTCTAACACTGCAACGTGAACTCAGAGCTTGAACACTGCTTGAAAACTTTTGTTGTGAACTGACGCATTAATAGCCACTTCTACAAAGACCCAGGTCACTACTATAATTAGAACCTCTTATCGTTGTGTCTATAGATGGGACATTAAGGCCGCTATTTCCTATTATTTTACACCAATTATTGCATTCAGTTTATGGTCAAGGCATAATGCAGAGGCCAGCAAAGATGACGGTCTTGGGCAGAGCAAATTATGAAAAATAAGGGCTGTTTCAAAGAGACATTTTAGAAAAATATTTTCCTTTAGAATCTTCTCTCCATAATGCATTTCTACTTTGAATTGTATGAATAATTTGCCATAAGGTTCAATTTGTTGTCAAAAATAGCACCTTGGGGGCTTTCATAAATTTTAATACATCTTAGTAATGTATTAAATTAATGGATCACATTGTGTGTACTGCTGATTTTAACTTCGGTAAAGCTACACTTCAAGTTAATATTTGGGAGGTCTCAGGAATCCTATAAAGATATGTAGCATCTTTGGTGTTTGTAAAAATGCAAATTGTTGTTGTTTTAAATCAAACACAAAGGATTGGATTTCAAACCAAAGATGGTGTGGGGAAATGAGACAGCCTTTTGCAGAAAGTACACAATAATTCTAAAGATATCTGAGTGCTGCTTGAAATTGCGTAAACTCAGACATTTCCTTTGCTTCCTTCAACAAAGTTATTGAGTTCTCAGGAACTCAAAACAGAGGTGAATGGAGACACCTATATCATTTGGGTTTTAGGAGAGCACTTCAGAGTCTGTGTTCCCTAAGCTGTTCAGTCTTCCCCAAGGCCATTTCTCTTCCAGGCAGTGCCATTCAGGCTGTGGAACTCTCGTTTTGCAGCTTCCTCAGTAATTCAGAACATGAACAGAGTAGCAAAGCACAGTAAAACCCTTCAAGCCTGAAGTCCTCTACAGGCCACTGAGTCTGCACAACCATTGCCAGGAACTTGGGGAAGTGTCTCTCAGAATGTTCCAGTTCCTTCCCAAGTTAGCTGCTTTGCTGCCACGTTTCCAAGCCCTTCCCAGTACACTGAATATTTTCAAGTGAAAGGAGCTGGTTGCATTACATGGCAAGCATCTGCTATTTACAAAGGCAGTAACAAAATTTCCAGAGTCTTGCTTTCATGCATGCCATTTCTGTACCTCAGTTACAAGTGCAAAACCAGAAGCCTGGGCAATGATGTTTTTAATGGGCAGAGTCTCAAATGTGAAGTCAAGTTCATGATTCCTATTTCAGATGTATAGAACTGTTGAGTTTTAGGACAACATGAAAAAGACAACTTTTTGGAGAACAATGTTTATCTTTTGTGGAAAGACCAGAATTCCATGGAATGACTTCTACCCTAGGAACCAGGTTGAATCCACAGTCATCTTGCTAAATGTTGCTCTGCTAAGGTTTGATCAATTTGTAGAAATGTAGTTCTAACTTCCAGCTAATTACTATTTTAGTTGGTCCTTATTATTATCACTAAACATTTATGCTACACTTCATCAAGCTTTTTCAATCACAGCTGACAGGATCATCTACTAACTGCTGTATAGGTAGATTGAAGAATTTATTGTCTCATATAAATAGCAAATATAGAGGCTACATCAATCTCAGTTTTTACTTGGCGTAGCTTTTTTATTTTTAAAAAGTACAAGGGTATACTGCTATTCCTCTTTCTCTTAACTCCTACTAGAGTTTCTCTTTAGGGTAACCAGCCATACATTATTGTCTTGTCAACTTTGTATCTCCACAAGTCGAAAAAGGTGAGAGAGCTTTCGAGGTGGAGTGAACCTGTCAGGAGACAAGTTGGGGCTATAGAGTGCTGGTTGTATGACTGACAGGATCAAGCTGAGGTTTTCTGGAAAAAACACCCTAACCACTAGATCCAAATGGTTGCGTCAAAAGCTGCTCTGTTTGCATATGGACATGTTTTCATGTTTTGCAAATACCAGTGTACCCTTGGCCCCCCTTAAATTCCTTTTCTGTTGCCTGAATAGCAGCAAAATTAAAATTCACTGCTGCTACTTCTTCCTGGAAACTCCAGGAGTCTTGTGGGCCGCTGCAATCGTGTTGATACGCAAATCCTGAAACCAGTACCTTATGTCTTCTAAGTCCCTCTGTTACCTACCCATGGTACAATAGAATTTTGGTTAAATTATTGTTTCCTGACCTTCTAAGTAATTCTTTTGTTGACAGTGTTGTAGGAAAGTGAGGAACAAAGCAAGGAAAGAGGCTTAGAAAAGAGCCTGATACTAAATTGTTTCTAAGAGCGCACAGGTGCAATATGTTTGAAGAGTAACCCAAACCCAGAACAGCATGGAACTCACCCATCTGCCAAGATCTCCATTTAGTTTCTACTTGTATACATCATCTCTTGTTTTTGATGTTTCTTTCTGAGAAAGAAATTTTCCTTTTTAAGATAAGTGCTTTTTTTTTTGCTTTGTACATGTGTTTGAGCAAAGATCATGGAAGTGGCAGTTGTCAGAGGAATTATTAGTGACTGTGTATCAGTTACATGTCAGATCTTCATTTGTATTCTTGCATGTATTGTAGATATTCAGAAATTTCAACTCAGTGATATGCCTGGAGAACTGTTTTTAGCAAACAATAAGAAAAGCTCTCCAATACTTTGTCCTTAACTTTTTCCCTAACCATCCATGTATTTCTTCCATGATTAACTATCTAGTTCGGTTGTGAAGGAAAGATTTCTGAAGCCATTTGAAATAGTGCCCAATAGTAACTTTACTGTTATAGCAATAAACCTGACTTTAGAAGTGATATTCCATACTTTATGACTTGCTTTCATTTTTCATTCTTCCTTTTGATTCTTTATTTAAATTACTGCCTTTGAAAAGCTGGAAGGCTTTTTGTAACATCCTCTGTTATTTGCTGAGCCCAGGTTATGCCTACCATGCAAAGTAGTCTAAAATGTGCTGCCTTTGCCATTAAGCTTTAGAAATATCTGCTTTGAAATTAATTTTTAATCTTTCAGTGTCACAAACTTCCAAGAGGGTTTCCTCACTTGTTACTGCCTTCTGTGAAGCAGGAGTTGCTCATGCCTAAGGCAGGGAAATGCAGTGTACTACTAATTATTTGTCTCATATTGCATCATAAATGGTTATTGGTTTGCCAGAGCAACTTATGCCAATCTTCATTAATAAATTAAATGTGAACAACTCTGTGTAAAGTAACTTCAAAGCGAAAATATGTCAAATTGTTTTTTCTTCAACTTTTCCAGTCTAGTAATTAACCACATACTGCACTTATTAATCTCCACGGAAACCTCTACATTTTACACGTGTGTACTATAGAAGAGAGCAGACAGGCAAACAATGGTTTTGTCAATAGACTTTTCTCCACACAGTCCATGGACTATGATGAGACGCAAACTTTGCCTTAATCTTTGATTTCTCTTTAGGGGACAGGGTAGTGGCTGTGTGTCCATGTACAAGTGACCTCTGCTGCAGAGAAGGCAGCTTGTCAGATGTGTGTAATTGCTGACCCGTTTGCCCTCTGTTGTTCTAATAAAGCAATCCGAGTCCACAATAACTACCTTCTGAACTTAAGTGAGAATGTAAAGGTTTTGAAAATGATCTTAACTCTGTCCTACTGCACATTCAGTTGGTGATTAAGACATACATAATCAGATAATGCCTACCAGCAGAATATATGGACTTGGATAATATTATGGATTTGTGTTTAATGGGAAAACATAAAATTAGTATCCTGGGGGTATGCTGAAATGAGTGTATCTTTTTCATTACAAACTGTTACAAAGACATTGATCACAATGATTTTATTTATTTATTTTTTTAAAAAATTAACATCATCATATTTTCTTGGAGTATAAAGATTTTATCCCTGTCTTATAAAATTAGTGATGATACAATTTGCATACTTAGAACAAGAAATCAAAAAAAAATGATGAGACCTTTTGCCTTGGAAGATTAGACAAGACAATGGTGAGATTGAGGTCAAAGAGAACAAACCATCACTTACAGGGAAATTAATTATTCCTTCAGAAAACTTCCTAACTGGGCTGGTTGTGTATTTTTCTTGTGTTCCCCAAGATTGTTGCTCCTAGGATCACTTATCCTATCCTACCTAGGATCACTTCTCTCAAAATTTCTGTACAATAACTGATTCTGAGGAGAAATTGTGTTGTTTTTTTTTATCCTTCCCAGGTCACTGAAGTTCCTTCTGGACTCTTCTGTATGGGATTCCCCATTATTCAACTACAGTTTTACCAAATCTGTCATATTGTCTGATGAGGATTTTTAAACAATTTTTCCTTGACATTTCCATTTCTGTGCTTTATTTTTTTACTTTCAAAGGACCAAATCACCTCTGGCAAATATAAGAAGTATCAAAATTGTGTCCCATTGAACTAGGGTTTACAAATATATTTTTTAAAAAACATCCTATGTAGTTATTGGTAGAACACAAACTACCATTACTTTGTAACAAAAATTGTAGGACTTAACAAGCTTTGAATACCTATTTGTGACATATATGAGTGTGCCTGATGTCATCTTACAATGTGATGGCATGATACGTCTATGACACTGTGTTGTGTGTATATGATACCATGGCATTATGGTTATATGGATATGATTTCATGTCAACAGTAGCAGTACCTCCTTAAGCACCATGGAGAACCAGTCTCATCTGTTTATTAAGGAATACTAAATGACCCCAAGGCCCTCCTAGGTTAGAAACAGTTTAAAGAAATCTGCTGAGTTTGCAGGGAATTTGCAAATGGCACGCAATACAAAAGAACCTAAACAAACCTTGTGGGATTTACACTAAAGCTGAGAGTAAGGCCAATGCTTCCAAAAGCAAACAGCTTTCTGAAGCTCAGTTTTGAGTGCCTGATTTTGAAAGGTTCTTATTTTAATGAAGAGTTGCAAACCAAGTGCCCCAAACTCCAAACTTTTCAAATCGTGCATTTAAATTTGTGGGCTTTTTTTTTTCACATGCTCCAGGCGGCAGAAGCAGAAGATGTTGCTCTTTAAGGACTTTGACAGGAAAGCAAGACGTCAATCTTTCCTGCTTCAGCTCCAATTAAATTGAGAAATTGTTATTTCATTACTATGTCTTCAGTAGCAGTGGATGTTCTTGCTCTTCTTCAGGGTTCTTTGTCTCCTGGCAGGGTGCAGTCCAGTTGGGTCTGGCAGGTACTGGAGGTGAGATGAATTCTGGATGGCTTTTCAGTGGACTGGATATACCTCACACTTCTCAGGACAGGCCCTGGACTTGGAATGACAGTGCCTGGAGTTAGTGCTTCCCACCAAAGCAAACCAAGGGATTGGACTCAGGAACATGTTTCAGAAGGGTACCTTTCCTGCTGTCTTGGACAAGAGGGAAGGAGAACAGCAAGTCATATATACAGGACATCACATTTTTAAAGGAGAAACCACGGCACCAAAGGGCACGTTTTCCTCCTCTCTGGGGCAACATACCTGTGTGTAATGAAAGGGAAGCTGGGTTATCTGCACCAGAGGTGGATCTATTTGCAGAAGCATCAGTTATCACCAACAACTGTGCTTTGCACCTCTCCCCCAGGAGATGGAGAGAGAAGCAGGTGTGATGCTAGAAGGCTGGCCCTCCTGTCTGGTACCCGTCCCACAGGAGTGGTGGCAGGAAACAGGCATAAACAAAAAACCTCTGGCTTTGGGTAGTCTTGCCCTCATTTTAACCATGAAAGCTGGGTCTTGTTCACCTGTTCTGGAGCTCTCCCTGCTCTTCCACAAAGGGACGGGACTAAGCAGGAGCCTGCTGCCTTCATGATAGTTGACCAGGCTGCTGTGGGGCTGATGGCCAGGCCATCCTGATAGAACTGATGGCTGGGCTGCCGGGAAGTGATGGTGAGCGAGGCTGCAGTGAGCGTGATAATGGAGCTGCTGTGGGGGGTGACGGTGAGGCTGGCTTTGGGGGGGGATATCCTAGACAGCTTCGGGAGTGATGGCTAAGCCGTTGTGGGGCTGTCAGCTGCTGCTGCCATGAGAATGATGGCAGGGATGCTGTGTTGGTGGCGGTGGGTGCTGCGCCGGCTGCCGTGGGGCTGACGATGAAGCCGGTGTTGGACTGACGGCCGGGCTGCTGTGCAGCTACCGGCTCGGCTGCTACGAGGGGAAAGCCTGCACTACTGGGGGAGCGACGGCGAGGGGACAGCGCCGAGTGAGACCACCTCAGGCCGGAGCCGCTGGGGGTGGGCGCGGCGACCACCCCCACTCCAGCCGCGCCGCCGCCACCTGCCCCGGGCCCCCCGCGGCCCCGCCCCGGGCCCGCTGCCGGGGGCGGCGGGGGGAGTCGCTGCCGGGGGCGGCGGGCGGAGGAGGAGGAGGCGTGAGGAGGAAGGCGGCAGCAGCAGCTCTCGGGAGGAGCCTGTCCAGCGTGAGACAGCACATTCAGCCGGCGGCGGCGGTCGTGCCGCAGCGGCGCTCGGCTCAGCACGGTTCGGCTCGGCACGGCTCGGCGCGGCTCGGCAGGGCGCAGCTGCCAGCCTCGACCCGTTCAGTCAGCGGGGCATCCCTCCGCTCCCCCGGCGGCGAGAGCTCGGAGAGGACTGCGCGGCGCCGGGAGCCCCCGGCGGATCTCCCGGGCTCCGGCGGAGGTGAGGCACCCGCGGCGGAGCGGCGGGCGGGGGCTGCCCGTGGGGCCCGGCGGGGGCCGCCGAGGAGCCGGGTGGGGGCCCCTCCGCGGGATGCGCAGCGGCAACGGAGCCCGGCGGGACTGGCTGTAGCCCCTGCTGCCCGCGGGCACCGGCCGGCCCTCGCCGAGGGTGGGCTCTGCCATCCCGGCGGAGACGGGAGCTGCGGGCAGCGAGCCCTGCGGGCAGCGAGCCCCGCCGGCCTCGGCGGCACCTGCTCCGGTGCCCGGGGCGCCTCCCGGCCCCGGCCATGAGTGGCTGCCGCAGCCTCCCGGCTGGTGTCTCTGCGCCCAACAGCTTAAAGCAAAAGGGGGTGGTAAAAGTTTTCCATCTATATGGTTTTTTTGCACAGCGTGAGCAGTGGCGGGTTTACTCAAGTCCACGACAGTAAACAGATCGCCTGAAAGGGTGAGAGGAGGGAGTCAGTCAGAGGCCTTTTTTCACTGGTAGTCCATTGAAGTAGACTTTCAAAAGGATGTTACTACAGTTACATCATCCCGGGAATCCCTCAGGGTCAGCAGAGAGCATAAAGCCCCAGATATTTCCTAAAAAAAGCCCTTGTTTTACAGACCGTAACAAAGTTTGTATATTTTGTATATTGCCATTGACAGAAAGTACACATTTCAACTATAAATGCATATAAAATAAGGATTCTCGGCAGACCAAGCAATCTAACCTGCTTGTATAGGGGTGATGAGATGGAAAGACCTGATATGAAGTTGGCATGTGACTTTGGCAGTTGCACCTGGTAATTTATCCTGACATACAGGGTTTTGTCAGTGCTTCGGTTCTGCATGAGGACATTAAGCTGCATCTGAAATGGCTCTAAATATCATGAAGCACAGGACTGCAAAACCTTTCAGAATGGAAATCCAAATCCCATGATCGTTTGGATAGATAGTGTTATTAGAGCCACTGAGGAATTTAATTTCCCTTACTACCAGTGTGCTTTGTTGAAATGCCTCATTTGTTCTTGGGAAAGAACATTTGTTAATGGGAAAGTTACATGTTTTTTACATGTTTTCTATCCTGATGCTTTAAAACCCCACTCCCTTTTTTTTTTTTCCCTTAAACTTTCTTTCCATTTGAGAGGGCTTCTCCACACTTAGGAAAGGCAGATAAAATTCCTTCTATAATTTCTCTGTAGCATTTCTCTGCAAAAATGGGTTTCTTCAACGCAAACCTTGTGGCTGCATCCAGGTCTTCTCCCAATGGGAATGCTCATTCTGGTAACCATCCTCTGCTTTATTTTCTTTTTCCAAAATCATCGATTTATAGACCATGAAAATAAAAAATGCATTGTCCCTTCTGTACCTTCTTTGTGAACAGACTATTTTGAGGGTTGGAACTTGCCATTGTCTTCCTTCATATGTGTGAGACTTCCAAGGGCCAGGTATGTGGAGATCCAAGAGATTGTTTACATTTGGATTAGCTAGATTTCTTCTAGCTCTAAGCATTTCTGCCTCAAGTTAGTCTACCCTAAAAATGCTCTAACTGCAGTGCTGCCTTACCTTATTCCTTTAAGAGAAGAATCTTTAAAGGAGCAGCAATAGCCACACCTTACGCGTGCAGTGATGACTGGGAATTTTGGAAATCTGGCTACTGAAAGAATAGTCAGGGAAATATTCTTTTGTACCCTGAAGATCTTAAATTAAGAAGCTGACCTTCCAGCTTTTTCTATAGCAGGAAGCACAGTGAGCTGCCCTCCCTTGTGTTGCCTTTCAGTGCCCATTTTTTTCATTATTGAAATGCATTTGTTTTCCACTGTATTTTTCCAGCTTCAGGTTTCTGGTTCCTGTTCTGCCTCTCATAGATAAAAGCCTTGTTTTAACAGCTGTCTTCAGTGTAGGTACTCTAAATGATGCAGCAAGAACTTACATGCTTTATTTTCAAATAAATTAACAGATCAAGTCCCTTGTTCTTCTTTTCTCTTTGAAGACCGGTTTCAAGAATCATTCCTTGCTGCCATCTGTTTTCCAACCTGCAAGAAGAGAGAGGGCAAATACTGGGTAGAGCTGGATGCAATGGGTTGCATTACAGGTCCCACCATTGCAAGATATCGGAGAATGATGTGAAATGGACTGGAAGGGGAAGAGGTAAGGGATGGAAATAGAAAAACATAAGGGTGTAGAAAGGCATTGTCATTTTTCAGAGCTTCACCAACTCCGGCTAATGACTCAGATAATCATGTGGTATCTTTCAACTTCTCAAACTTAACTGGTGCTCACAGAGGTTTAAAATATGCCCACGGTCACTCTCTAGGACTACTCAGGCTTATTAACCAGGGCTATGCCTTGAGTACCTTGTTGAACTCCTTAGTCTCATTTTGACCAAGAGCAGAAGTAGTAATTAGAGATATTTCAGAGTCACTGATGCCTAGTGCCAAAATGGTTTGCTACTTGGAGATGATGGTGGGTTGTTAACAGAATGATCCTCCTAGTCCTACCTATAGGCTTTAATTTTCAGGGAAGTTGGAAGGAGGTAACACAGAAATCCTCTCTGAGGTGCATGGGGAAATTCATATCTGCAGAGGTATGGCCTCAGGCTTTCTGCAGTCATAGCCAGACATCCTGGTCTCTCAGAGCAATACTCATCTGATACTTTCAGATTTTTATTTTAAAAACTTTAAGTGAAACAAATCATAGTGACTGTAGATGTAATCTGCATGTAAAAGTGACATTTTCCAGATGAAATACTAATGGAGTGTGCTGGCAAAGTGCCCTTAGTACAGATGCAACTTGTGCTAGTAAAACTGTGTTTTTGCCAGTGCAGTTTATTTTCGTCATCTGAGCAACACAAGTCATACAGGTGAGCACACATTTATGTGTCCATAAGGGGTCTTACTTTCCAGATGAGGGGTTGAATGGTCTTCCCCTCAGCAGACCTATTAAGCAGGGAGAAACGGACATGCAGGAATGATACTGCTTAACAAACATAGAATTTGAAAAAATGTGAAAAAAAGCGTCTGAAAAGCTGCAGTGGCAGCCTGAGACCCTGGCTCAGTCTAAATCTCAGATAGATACAATATGTCCCTTTAGCTACTTGGCAATTATCCATCTAAAACCGTGCTAGCTCTTTTTAGTTAGAGATGACATTGGGAGCTGTTGTTCACTTGGCCATCTGCAAGCACTCAAAATAAAGCAGTATACGTGAGCTTGCTCCACCAATACTGTTCATTTTACGTGGCCTCGTTCTTGCCAGCTTTTCTGGGAAGTGGCTACTTCCAGACAGATGGTAGGAGCTGCAGGAAGCTGTGAAGCAGACTGATGTGTGAGCCATCAGATCTTATAGATACAAGACACCTCTGATAATCTGTGACAGGTGATATACCAACTCCTCCTCAGTTGAAAACAGAAGTCCCTCTTTTTTTATTGTTATTATTATCTTTTATTTTTTATTGTGCTTCATCAGCACTTTTTGTCTTCCCTTTTGAGGCAAAAGCATTCTGATGAGTATTTGGAAGTGCAGTGCTGCATGGAGGAGCCATGGGGCAGGAATAACAGTTGTTGAAGCCTTTTGTGGGCAGCACACCATAACTCCATGGATGAAGTTTTAAGGGCAGAGAGCTCACCCTATTGCTGCTGACAGTAATAGGAGTTTTTCTGGACTTCTCTGGTGGTGAATCTGAGCCTCTGGAGTGATGGCAGAAGTCTGCTGTGTACATTGTTTGAGAACCACAATGCACATTCAAACTCTATGGAAGGCAAGGAGAGTGTTTGCATTGACTTAACAGACTTTGGATGAGGTCCCATACAACTTCTGCATTGTCCTGTGTGCAGATACCTGTTACCTGATGAATAATTGCTGCTTAGATGGCTCTTGTGATTCATGGCTGTTAATCTTATAGTAAAAGTACGTTATCCTATTTTTGTATTTAACACTGCTCCCATGCATGTGGATCAGCTTGCCTGATCTGGAGAGGCAGGTTACATCAACCTGAGGAGCAAACCTCCTGGGAGCCCTCCTGGAGCAGTGCAGTTCTACCCTGTGTGTTCCTCAGGTACTGGCTGACCCTGCTTGGCCCTATAATTAAAGAGTAATTTGACAGAGGGAGAAGGCTCATTTACTGCCACTCAGTAGAAAACAATTACAGGGGGAATCTTTTAAGGACATAACTTTTTGTTTTCATTGATATCTTTTCTTCACATTTCTTTTCACTCTTGCTATCATTCCTTTTCTCTCTTCCTCCGTACTTGCCTTACCACCACATTCCTTCTTCACTGGTCTTCCTTGCCCCTTTGTCTTCTCTCCCTGGCATAGAGCTGATTTTAGTTCCTTGCTCTTTTTTCCCCTCCAACTGTGATGTGGTACCAGTAATTCTAAATCCTGCTCCTCAGTTACTAATCTTTCACTTCAGCCCAGCAGAAAGATGCAATGTGTTTTTTGTTCAAACAATAGAGATTTATAGTAGGGCAAAGACACAAAAGTGCCTAGTGTGATTAAATATAAATAAGTATAATGGATGATTTTGTTTTCCTGTTTATATCACTATATCCAAATCTTTCTTGATTATAATATTTTCAGGCTGAATTTGACAGAGGAATCTATTCTATGTTAGTATTGAAACTGTGCTATATTAGTATTGAAAGTTAATCACTGTAGGTCTTAGGCCATATGCACGGAAAATATGATATTCTCTTGCTTTAAACTGTGCAGCTCTTCCATTCTGTATCCATTAACACAGATCTTAGCTTTTAAAGGGCATAGACAGTGGTATTAAATCCCTGCTATTCAAGGCATGCCCTTGTTTCGTGTTTTGCACATTAGGCCACCACTGTTAGGATCAGAGTGGTTACCAGGTCACTTGGTAATTGGGGCAAAGACATTTCAACTGATTGCCATTGTATATTTTCAGAAATTAAAACATTTAACAAAACAGGGTCACATTTAAAGAAACAAACCAACCTAGACTGCATCTAATATGAATCCTTATATTTAAACCTGTCTGTCCTGGTTTAAGGACTGTTCCACTGACACTGAGCATTTAAAGACATTTCTTCTCAGATTCTCACAGCTTCAAGTTGTGGGACTATCTAAACTCATGTGACTTGTTTCATAATACGTGTTTATTTTCTCTGTAAGTAAATTCACCATTTTCGTTAATCACACTATTCAAAGTCGTATGATGTTGTATTTTTTATCAGTTTGTTTCTAGTTACATTTTGAGCAATTGCTGAACCAGCAGGTTGTTTATATGGCAATCCTGAAGTGTTTCAGATCTCCGCTTACCCCTACATGAATTCTATTTCCCATGTCCTTTTTAGCTCTAACAGCTCAGAGAGCTTTGTTACACACTGATAGCACTTTGTTACAGACTATCAACTTCCACCAGTCTTCATTGCCTAGCAGCACAAATTACTCCTGCAAAAACCAGAGAACAGATAGTTCATATTCTATATACCTATGACTGTAAACTGTGTGGTGCATTAAACAATGAATGGCTTAAAAATCTATAACCTTTTGGAATGAAACAAGAAATCTGACCTAAATCATACCCCCTAGTGTGCAGTTAGCTATTCATGTATGTAATCTGCTGCACTTGGCAAAGCCTGTGAATGTTGTATCCTTGCCTTTCACTATCTCCATAGTTGTGCTAATAATACAACAAAATTGTGCTGATGGAATAGGAGGGTATTGTACTGGAGACAAAAATAAAAAAAAAACAGTGATGTCATTTTTGCTTTGTACTGAAAGAGCCCGTGGGAAAACTGTCCTATTATTTCCCACAATATTTTCTTTTTCATAGTAAGTTGAATAGCAAGAAAATGCAAGAAAGTCTACTTTCTCAGCCTTTAAGGGCCTCTGCAAATATATGAAAAACACCCTGTGAAAATTCAGTGCTATTTTACCTGATAATTATAAATTAAAGAGCTTTAGGATTTCCCCCCATAAGTTTAAAGTGTAGAACTCAAAAGATGACAGTAAACTATATTCTCTAGAAGGGGCTAAGATGGAAAAAAAATCCATGTTACATCCTTACTATTGATATTCTTCACACCTTTTGCAGCAGCCCTTCCTTTCTGTACATAACACTTACTGGGTTGTACTGTTTACATATTGATTATTTGGGACAGGGAAGTAAAAAATTCTAGACTACCACATTAAAAAACAAATGAGTCCTTTTTAACAAAATTTTAGTAGAATGCAATATTAATGTTAGCCAATACTAGTATTGATTTTGAAGTCTTTAAATGGAGATCATGCCTCCTCAGTGTTGATTCAGTAAAGTTTAATTAAGTTTAATCAAGTTTTTCCTAAGAAAGTTTTTGATCTCACTAAGTGATGAATTAGGGCTAAGCATAATTAAAGTCAGTGGCCTCCCATTTTTTGTGTTATTTATTTTATGGTACTGTATATGTATAAAGCAATGAGACTGCTGTGCTTTCTCATATCACACAGTATCCATTTTTGCTAAAGGACTAAATATTACCTGCCTGTGTTCTCCCTAGTTCTCTCTTGTGATATTGTGATGATTTGTAGGCTTTTTTAAACTATGTTTTCCTCTCAGTTCTCAAGACTGCATATTGGAACCAGGAATTCCATACCTTTTACAGTTTGATGTGGCTGGAAACCAGATATGGGCCATTTCTGATTGCCTTATGGACTTTCAGTGGTCTTATATTTTGAGACCCACTAGTAAAAGTTGATTTATTTTCCAAAAATATTTATAGCATTGTGTTCCTCATTTGAAGACAGCTGGTGACTTCTAACTATTGTCCTGGTCTCAAATTCTGAAGCCAAGGTCCTAGTGCAGTGAGTCATGCACTGAGGCACTTCTGGAGGAGTCCTGCTGTGTGCTCCAGAGATGTGATTGCCCTGTCATTTAGGCTGGGGACTGGTTTGCTTCTGCCCTCAGTCAGCCCATTTGCCAAGTTTCTTCTCAGTGGAAGCCAGGGCACTTGAGAAGTTTGCATGTGTAGGGGGAGAAGATCTCACATGCAGCCAGCCTTGCCTTGGCAGGAGGCTGTGCTTAAGGTGCAGAGTGTGTGCACATCTTGAACCTGGGACACACACCTGAATTCCGCAAATGGGAAGTTCTCATATTGCCTGGGAAGCTCAGCTACATCTAGACTGACAAAATGGTGTAGAAACAGCAACCCAGTTTCCATTCCCCAAAAATCATCTGGGCTGTCACCTAGCTTCTGAAGCATAGGCAGTCTCTAAAAGCTCCCTTTTTCACCCAAGGGTTCTGCTTCTGGTGTGTTCTTACCGTTGAACCCCCAGACTCAACATCCTCGGTATCTGCTGTCTGTGCCTCCTGGACTGCTCCATCTAGTTCACATTCCTTGAGCCCATCTGTCACGCTGGGTGCTCCAAGCTGAGCTGCAGCTGACAACATCTGCTTCTGCTTTTACGGCACCCTGATTCGAATGGGACCCACCTAAGACAAAGGAGTCTCAGGTAATTTTTTATTTTGTTTAAAGAGATATTTGCCTTCATCTGTGCTCTAACCAGTAAGCTATGTGTCCTCTGCAGCAGGTGCCTTCCCAGTCTTTCCCACTGGAGCTGTTCCACATAAGTCTAAAGCTTCTTTGGGCATGGCAGAGCATACAGGAGAAAGAGAAATGACTCTTCAGCACCTTGCTTCAAACTCAGAAAGAAAGAGGAGTTTTTGGCTCCAGATACTAAATACAGCATTGTATCATAAACTAAACATCACTGTGTATAATATAAACTAACCCTGAAACAAAGGCTAGAACCCAGGGGCCTCTACTAGGGACTAATGTTCACTCTCTTGCACCTGCTTCTTCTGGTCAGATGAATCTTGGAATCAGGAAAGAAATTAACAGAAACTATCTTAAATGGTTAAGAATGCAATCTCCATTCCTCCAGTATTTCTCACCCATTAGCCAACAGTCACCCTAGGGGTGGGGGTTTCAAGCTTCTCAAAACAACCACCCCCACAAAAAAAACCCAAACCCAAACCAAACCACAAACAAACAAAAAAATACCCCAAACATGTTTATCCTTTTTAGTTGAAATACTTTAACCACAGAAAAGACAAATGGAAGACATAGACTTCTTGGTTCTCAGTCCTATCTCATACTCAGATTCTTTGCAGATGTCCTTTAGATTATGTTATTAGACATCTGCATTTATCATCTTGCCTTTTTATCTGGGTATATCTTTTTTTTCTTCTGTGGATCAACAGGGATGGTTAACTAAGGCATGCTCTGAGCTTTCATCTTTCTTTGTTAGTACAGCCAAATAAACCCTGGGAAGTACAAAGGGAATGGTAGAGTTTTTTATTCTACTTTTTCAGAACTCTCTGCATATTTCTTAAATCCAGAGCTCTTCTCTGCTTTCTATATCTTTAGGTGTGTTGACTTCAGAGAAGAAATAAACGTGTAATATGTTTAACCTAGTTACATCCTTACAAACATCAGCGGCAAAGCAAAGCATATTTTGTTGTAAGAAAGAAACAGTATCTGGATTAGTCTACTAGCAAAACCTGTGTGGCAGCAGCATAGTTTGTTCTTTGATGTCTCTCTAGCAGTTGTCATAACTGGGTTAAGAAGCAGACACTAGAGCATGCATTTTTCATGTTTAGGTAAATGGCTTTAAGTATCTGTTTGGTAGCCATGTACCACTAGGGTTACCTCAGGAGGAGGGTGGAAAAGTCAGAGGAGTCAGTTTTAACCCCTGTAAGGAGTGGAAGTACACGTTTTAATGTCTGAAATGCTTGCAGGATGGAGAAAATGGGGTTTTGTTCCACTTCAGGAGAGACTAGCAGACATCTTGAAGCGAAATTGTGTTAGGTTTTAGTAAGTCATTACATATACTCCTGGGAGGCTCTTTGGTACTATTAAGATGAACCAGGTATTTTATATAGGTTTTGAAGAAGTGGTCATGTCAATGATAGCAGAAGATATCATCGAAATCTGAGCATTGTATAAAAAGTACATACAAAAGAAATTGAAATCAAAAACATGAAATACAAGGCTCTTTTCTTTCTAGATAAGTGACCTGAAGCTTGAGGATTAGATTGCCATCTCTCTTGTATTTTCCATCTCAAAAATCTTATCAATTTACAGTTTGAATTTGATTGTCTTTTAATGTCAGAAAAAATTTTTAAACTATCCTACTACATCATAGAATCAGAATACCTGGGGTTAGGAAGGACCTTAGGGATAATGCCCCAATCCCCCTGCCTGGACAGAGACCCCTTTTGCTCAGAGCTCCATCCAGCCTGGCCTTAAACATTTCCAGGGATGGGGCATCCCCAGGTTCTCTCCACAACCTGTTCCAGTCTCTCACCATCCTCAGAGTAAATAGTTTTTTCCCAATATCTAATCTAAACCTACTCACTTTCAGTTTGAATCCATTCCCACTTGTTTTGTCACTTCATGCTCTTGTAAAAAGTCCCTCTCCATCTTTCTTGTAGGCTGCCTTCAGATATTGGAAGACTACAATTAGGTCACCTCAAAATCTTCTCTTTTCCAGGCTGAACAATCCCAATTTGCTCAGTCTTTCCTCACAGGAGAAGTGCTCCATCCTTCTAATCAATTTGGTGGCCCTCTTCTGAATCTCTCCAACAGGTCCATGTCCTTCCTGTGCTGGGGGTTCCAGAGCTGGATGCAGCACTGCAGGTGGGGTCTCACCAAAGCAGAGCAGAGGGGCAGAACCCCCTCCCTGGACCTGCTGCCCATGCTGCTGGTGATGCAGCCCAGGGTACAATTGGCTTTCTGGCCTGCAGACACACACTGCTGCCTCATGTCCAGCCTCTCATCCACCAGCACCCTCAAGTGCTTCTTGACAGGGCTGCTCTCGATCTGTTCATCCTGCAGTTCTCTCTGAAGCAGGCTGGGAAATTTACAGATGATAACATAGTGCAATGAGAAAAACTAATGAAAGTGTGGGGAATGTAGAGTCCCAATGATTTGGAATTTTGGTAACTACATTCCTGGCCATACACAGAGCTACGTATGGAGCCCTGCATCTTACTGCATCTGAACAGTAAAACATAACAGCAACAGAAATCGATGGAGAAGGAAGTGACCAAGAATACTTAGAAGTCTTCTATATGTTGTCAGGCATACAATTGGTTGTTTTGTTCAAACCATCCTCTCTTCATAATGGGCACAATTCCTGAGACTGATCCCTAGGAAGTACAAAGCAGTATTGGCTGCATCACTGAGGATCATCTCCCAGCAGCATGTCTAAGATCATTGTGCAGTTATAACTGTGCTCATTAATGCTTACGGAGGGAAAATCCAAGACACTTGAAAACACTTATTTAAAATCCAGTTTTCTTTGAGGTGATACATGCAATCATCTCTATGGAACACAATATAAAAGGACCATATTTGGAGGGAGATGTGCAGCAGTTTTGCTGGAGTGAGCTGTTGGTGTGTAGTCATTAAGTTCATTCTACTCCTGCCTGGAATGTTGTGTGTTTCCTGCTCATCTCCAGTGAATTGTTGCCCACAGCTTGTCCACATCAACCGTGATGGCTCTTCCATGGCACTCTGCTTGTTAGAATTGAAGAGATCATGGTAAATTTAAGAGACTAAGGGGGTTCATGAGAGAATGGGATGATAAGTTGTTGCTTTATTGACACTACTCCTGGTGCTGGAATAATGGGCAGTAGTAGAGCTTTGCGCATCTGCTGCTTTGTGGGGACCCTATAATTCTGCTGTAACTGAGTTAATTTTGTAGTGGGGTCATTATGGAAGAACAGGAGTGAAAAGACTAAATGGTAATAGATTGTAAGGGATGTATAAGGAGCAGTTGTGGGTGCATATTTTACACCCTGTCAGCATCAAAATAAATAGGCTAGAGATGTGCTGACCTGTTGCATAGCAACCAGGAGGAAGTGCAGAACCAAATCTCTGGATGCTTGTGATTTGTAAACCTTTACAGAACAAAGTACAAGACCTTTGCTCATCTGCTAGAAATGTTCAGAAGCTGAAGGATAAAAAGGGTACATTTCCTGAAATCTAACACTTGACAACCATTTTTATTTATAGATAAATACACAGATGCAGTGTAAAAAGCCTGACTGTTTTGCCTCAAGGTTATATAGAATAAAATATTTAGTCTCTCCAATTTTACTTAGTGTTTTCCTGAATCCATCACACAGGAGATTCCCTTAAATGCTGCAAATGCTATGTTTTTGCAACTGCAAATATTTGCCCATTGTTGTGATCTTGTAAACATTAATATGCCTATTTAGCAAAATTATTTATGTTATTCTACTGAAGTCAAGTACAAATTCTGATGCATGATGAAAAGAGGCACTCATGTTTATTTAAAAATTGCTGTTGAGAAGATGATTCTAGCTCCTCTTGCCCATTTGAAGTGTGTTTCAAACATTAGTTTCAAATGAATGTGGTGGATTAGAATGTGTTTATGCTAGGCTAGCAACTCCCTCTGGTTTCTTGCAGACCAAAGATATTTGTCTGCTTTGTACAATTTCATACTTTGCATGCACACTTTACAGTTCTAAAGTTCATAGGTAGATCTCAAGGGAATTTTTATCTGTTGCAAAAATGTATAATATTCCTAACTGTAGGAAAGATGCTCATTTGTACCAAGTAGAGGTAAATATGGTATATTATAGAAATCAATTTTTTTTTCCCAGTAGAATACTCCCTATGTAATAGTTTCAACAATGATAGTGCTCCCATTCTATAAACTCATTCTTTAAAATCAAATATCACTGAGTTATATATTTTATTGTACAACATCCTTTGCATTTCGCACTAAAGACATTTTGCAGTTTTGGATTCGAGTAACTGGCTCTTTATGAAGGCATATGAATAATACATGTACAGCATCTACAAATACTAAATGCTGCTTATTTATTTTAGAGAAGTATATTAATGAATCAATTATTTATAGTTAGTTATATAGGATGACTAATGCCATATATAACAGTACTTAGTGAACCCCTTCAGTAATTGCAGTGGAGATTATAACGAAAAAGACAATACAGGAGAGAACAGAGAAGGCTTCGAGACTCATGAAGTGGTGAAAATTTCTACTCTAGTACAGACTGCTGAATGAACAGCATGTAAAAATCCCCCAGACACCAAAAAGCAGTAAAATCTCTAGGCTTTTTTTGTCTCCTGTAAGATTTGGAAACTTAGGTTTCTTTTTGGATGAGCTTGGTGATACCACAAAGACAAGATGCTATTCCTGGAAATATAAAGAATGGGCTTGTAAAGGAGAGAGATATTATATATTCTTTTCTTTTTCTACTTAAAAAGCATACACTTTCATAATTTTCTTTGTCATCCTATTTTATTCATTATACATTCTGGGCTTATTTTTTCCTATATTTACTCCACCCTCTCTACATGTCTTGCCACTCTTTGTACCTGTAATTCTGGTTTTATTACTCTGGGAAGTATCTATTTATTGGTACTGAAATTCTAGTAAACCTCTTAATGCCTGTGACAGTTTGTGCTGTTAAGTGCTCATATAAACCCTTCAAAAAATTATCTGCTCAAATATTGTGATACTGGCCATTAATAAAGACCTTATAGCTTGTCATAAAACTGTAATAACTTGATTGGCTTGTACCTGTACAGGTGCTTGCATGGCTTTTAGCCCAGTTGAGGGTAAAATGCTCTTGTTTGCATCTTCCATGCTTATATTATTACCACTGCCACTAATGAAGTGGTTGTGAGACATTACTACCTGTGTGATAAGCTTAGTGGAGTAGTTTGGCATATGTTCTGTACAGCAGAGGAGTTTGTGCAAGTATTATTTTAAGAGTAATGTAAATGGTCTTTCAAATATCTTATTTCATACACTGATAAGCTAAAAGGAACTGCTGGGAGCACATTAAGGACAGGATTCTTCTCACCCAGTGTGAGATATTTACAATGGAGATTTCTAGAACAATGTAGTCACCCAGGGCCCTTTATCATCATTAGAGAAGAAACGGTGACTTTGGGGCATGCTTAATCCTAACTGCTTTTAACAACTGTTTTAGGACAAGTGGAGTTACATCTTAAGATGCCAGGACTCTTTTGATTTTACCTGTATTGATGATAGGGATAACTCTGTATGTACATTTTGGGCATCCAGGTTTTGTGAGCTAAGCCCAGAAGATGGTGAAGTCCCCAGAAGCTGGTGCTGCATTTGCATATGCCTGGGCAGCTGCCCTCCTGGTGGGTCTGCTGTGCAAGTGTGGGATGTGTAAGTGGAACTGGCTGTACCTCCAAGCCTAAGAGGGGACTCTGAGGCATATTTAATACATATGAGGAAAACTGACATCTTGAAATAGAACAGTCCATTTCATTAAAAGTCATGTCATGAGGAGCTGGCTCCTTTCCTCAGTATCTCAAAGGAAGGAGAATTTTCTCAGGGTATTAGGAGTGCAGGCAGGTGCTCCTCATGCAAGGTCCTGTCACATCACAAGAACCTATTTTAGCACACGTGGTAAGCTCTTCTGGAGTGGGAGAATTCTCTTGTTTTAAAACCATGTCACTTGACAGTAAACTGGGCCAAATAAATAAAAAAATTGATCTGGAGATTATGCATCTCCCATGAAGAGGGGAGCCCCAGGCTGTTACCCTGCCATAGGAATTATTTCTACACTTAGTGCAATATTCAGTGTATTTGTTCCCATATGTTTTTTCTCCCACAAAGGGAATTTAATTGCTTAACTACAAAGTGTGCTCCTTAGTGTTTCCCTCTGACCAGTACCTTTTCCCAGGCTGGAGATTAGGTCATGCATAAGCCTTGTACTGCCATTCTGCACCACAGAGAATGTTAAAAGTACATCTCTTTTACTGTTTGCCTTTATCTCTCTTGGTGGGGCATGCCTTTTGGCACTCAGAATGGCAATTATTAGAAATTTGCTCCCCGTAATGAACAGTGTTAACTCCAAGGTTAATGCCAAGCAGAGTGACAAGTACACTTGCCATTTTGCTTGCTACAGACTCGCTGGCTTCTGAGAAAGGTGGTTACATACTCTTAACTGTTTAGTTCATGCTAAAATCATAAACAGACAGTTTGAAGGTTGGTAAGATGTCTGGGGGGCTAAAGCATGACTATAATATATGCAGGATGAAAGTATATAACTCAGCTCTGGCAACATTCTTTGAAGGAAATTTAATACATCATCTTTGTTGTATGTAAGATCTGTTTTGTTAAAAATAGAGCAAAGTTATAATAGGATTTGATCACCCTGACTGGAGCATTGTAAAGAAGGGGCCAGGCACTAAACCATTGATGCTCAAATCAGGGGAAAAGCTTGTTAGCTTCCCTGACATTAAGGGAATGAATTTATAGAAAGCTATTCATTGATATCTGACAAACAGCTTGAAAGGGATGCCAAACCCTCAGGGTTTCTGTCAGGAGCCTTAAAACACATTTGCATATGTTTTGCATAGAAACAGGAGCGCTCGCTCTCTTGCCAAACTGCAGAACTAAAAGGATGCAAAAACTCTATCTAGTCCAAAGGGCTCTCAGGAGGAGCTTATAATCAGAATTTAAATGTGTGCAACAGATTAGGAAAATTACTTCAAATGTGATTTCAACCATATCTAAGAGAGACACAGAAATCCTGAACAGACTGGTAAGCAAAACGCTACCTGCACTATCATTAAAAACCTTGTTTTCTTCTCTGTGCATTTCTCATGTAAAAAATAGCTCACTGATGTCAATTACCACACAGATTAATGTTGTTTAAGGTGCTACTGCTTAATTCTTATGATATAAAATGCAATTTTTTTTCTGACAGTTTTGATTTTCTCAAGTTGAAATCAATATTACCATGAATAGGGTGAGAATGATGGAGGAATAAAGAAATCATGGTCCGCCACATGCAGCCAATGCACCCCGTGGTCCTGTTTGTTGGCATCTGAATGTCCTTCCTAGCTATAACATTTGCTGTCAGTTTTTGTGGGTTGAACTGGGGGTCCCCGAGCCTTGAAAGAACTGCAGGGTGCCTTGCCAGCCTGAGCAGCTTTGCTGAAGAGCAGGATCTGTGACAGTGTGAGCTGTAGTTTGAGCTGGACAGGTTTGACTCCTGTTGGTGGGAGTTTGACTGGGAAATGTTAGCATCCGTGGTATGGTCTGCACACAGATACAGCTGTGTTGACCCTTCTGGCATCACTCCTGATGCTTTTATGCCTGTCCTTTTCATAGAATGGTTTCCTCCTCTGATTTCAGATGTTATTCTGTTCTTTCATTAAAGGAAAATGCTTGCAAAGACAAGATTGCACTTAATGTGCAGGTGATATTTTGTTTGCAAGATCCTCCATACCATGGGCTAACTATACTTTTATCATTTTGTGAAGGAAGCTGATGACTGCAGAGAAATTCATTATGGGTGAAAGTGCCATGTAATTTTTAGCGTATGGTTTTCCTCTCTGGTCATCCACCCACCCAGGCATATGTGAGTGGAGTTCTGATTATGTTAACAGAGGGTTGCCTTTTAAATTTCCCACGTATCAACTGAACAATAGACTTCCATTGCATATACATGGCACTGCCATTGTTCGAATTGATTTGGAGTTGCAGTGGTGGATGTGGTCAGTGATGTGTGAATAGGAAAGGCAGGGTTAACTCCTTTCAGGAATGTCTATGTTGGTCAATACTGTCTTTGAAATAAAGTTTTAATAAGAAACACAGCACTGGTACAGTTAGATTACTGTTCATAATGATTATGGTGTTAGAAAATGAGTAAGTTACCTGTGACTTAAGTTACAGATTTATGCAACACTTACAGGGTTTTAAAACTGTAGAAAAAGACTGGTATCATATCTTCTTTAAAGATCTGACTGTATCTGCGTAGTGTGACTTTTTGTCTCCTTACCCTTCAATTTCAAGGTTCTTCAATTTCATAGGCTGACAGAGATTTAAAACACAGAGTATGCGTGGCTTCACATCACCATCCTACAGAGAAATGGGTTTAAATGGTGGAAGAGGCCTTTCAGTAACTCAGAAGAAATCGTTTTGCCAAGTCTGTGTGGTTGAAGTCAAATCAGGAGTATTAGGCATGTCTCCTGCCTCTTGGAAAGATGATCTGAACATGAGACTGTTGGCAGAGCAAAGTGGTGCTTCATTAAATAGATGCTCGGGTCTGCTGGATTGCCTGGTTTTGTGCCTTGTCCACAGCTACTTGGGGGAATGGCCCAGCTTTCCCTGGAAAGGGTGAAGGAGATTCCTGTGCAGGATGGCCCACAGCTTGGTGAAGGTGCCCATCAGAGGGATGAATGTGTGAAGGATACTGTGACTGAGCTGATGGTCTGTGTGGGACTGCACTGGTGGAATGGTGGATCCTGCATGGCAGTCGTGTAAGGCACCTGCAGAAGCAAAAGCTATCACATTTCCACTTTTTTGCTAGTAAAATTATTACTTGTCTAAGATATGTGGGGCTGTTTGGGGCAGATCTTGTTCTTGTACTTGAAATCTATTTGTGGATCTGAGTTCTACAGTCTGGCAGAACTGCTGAAGATTATGAAAAGCAAAAGACTTTAGCTACAGTGTGTAGAAGCATTATTTTGAACAGCAATGAGTTTGCTTCACAAAGGTAGTTTTCTTGTAAAGGTAATTTGAAAATATATTCCACATTTGGTGATATTCTGGTTTAATTTCTTTAAATAAAAACTGTGAAGAAAATAACCCGCTTTCTGCAATGTCTGTATAGTCCAACGGCCAGAGTTGATAAAGAAATATATTTGTAGCAATTTTAGAAGTGTCATTTTGAATATAACTTTTATTTTTTCAGTAAATAGGGAAACCATTTAATTCTGTTTTCACCTTGATTTCCATACTTTTGTTTCCAGCAGAGTCAAAATGTCAGACAAAAGCGATTTAAAAGCAGAACTTGAGCGCAAAAAGCAACGTTTGGCTCAGATAAGAGAAGAAAAGAAACGGAAGGAGGAAGAAAGGAAGAAGAAAGAGGTAAATTGCAGAAACACCTTTTAGATAGATCACGCTTGAAGAAGGGGCTTGCTGAGGTTTTGACATCTGAGTATTGTGTACCCCAAGGTATGTGTCATGTGGAATGAGATCCTCAAACCCACAAGACTCACCTTAAAATCAAAATGCTTATTTTTAGTCAAGAGTGTTGGGGTGAGGGAATTGCTTTTAAAACCATGGCACTGTCAGATGACAACAGTTTAGACAACATGATATGTATGTGTGTGTAGAAGGAAAAATTGATTTGCCACAATGCTTTTCCTGGGCTCTCCTTGAATGGAAAGGGAGTGGAAAGACAGAAAGAGGCCTCACATTTTTTCAAGCCATTACAATCTAAATATGTATTTTTGTACTCTGAAGACTAGTTTGATTACTAGCTAAGGTAACAGATTTACAATTATTATTCTCCAGTAAAGTAAAACATAATTGCAATTGCATTTTTGTCTTCTGGCATGGTTGCATCTCTCAGTTCTGTTAAAGTTTGATTGACATATTAGTTTATTTGTCCTTGACAATATGCATTAGGTTTTTCATTAAGGGATTTGTACTTCTTTTTATTCAGTCACTTAGTGGAATAGAGGTGAGAATTGACAGGGAGTGGATATTCATTTTGATGCAAAGTCAGAGAAGCATTAAGTGATTATGCTTCCTTTCCTTCAAATGTCAACACTTACTATAGTTTAAAGCACCTGTTATCCTTTACTAATAACTGGTTTCCTTTTAAACTGACA
Source organism: Acropternis orthonyx (assembly GCA_035583155.1). Taxonomy (NCBI): domain Eukaryota; kingdom Metazoa; phylum Chordata; class Aves; order Passeriformes; family Rhinocryptidae; genus Acropternis; species Acropternis orthonyx. The sequence goes on from JAWWEU010000081.1 coordinate 24,308,696, forward strand.
CTTTAATATTGTACATGAATTTCATGGAATTATCGTGGAAATGTGATGTGATCCAAGAAATCAGTGTTCCAGTTTTGGCTGTCTTTTTAATCTGTTTTCATTTGAGCCACATTTGTGCAGTTACCAGCACACGCCCCAGTGAGGCTCCCAGAGTCACTGGGAGAGCCGTCCATAAGCAGAACTTTAAATGGTAACGTTCTCAATGTTCCTTACTAGCGAATTAGAGGGAAGAGAGCCAAGCTAATGGCTCGAGGGAGCTATTAAATCCTTTTCTTTGTCCCCTGACTGATTTTTATGCCTCATGGAGATGTTGTGGTGGTTGGAACTTTCCATTGGCCCTGATAGCCAGATGCAGCTTGGCTCAGGACACCCAGCTCCACAGATAATGCTACAGTGCCTAATTGTGGGGCTGTAAATGGGCTGCCCTGTGATGCCAGCTGGCATCCAGGAGGGAAGGCTAACACTCACTGAGGTGCTTAGCCAAGAACACTGGTGCAGGAGAGGTGTCTGCAGCCCTGCATACTGTGGGATAGTTCACGTGAAATGCTGAGCACAGGAATATGCCTGAACTTCATAAAAGCAATGTGCTTTCCGGCCATGTCCAAACTGGAGAATATGAGGATTCTTCTGAACTTCAAGGTTTTCTGTTGTGCTTGCACTGACATCAACCCCAGTGTGAGGCACTGTGCAAGTCCCCTTTGCCCCACACTACAGTTTCAGCAGAAAGGAAAACCTCTTTGTGCGATTCTGACTAATGCAGATGCTCCTGTTTTTAGATGCTAGTAGATCAGAGGGGGAGAAGGTTAATGTGTGAAAGCTCCAAGGAGGTACAGATATCTAAGCAGAGGGAGGGATCTTAAGGACCTTTAATTTTGGCTGTTGGTGCCAAGGGCTGCCAGAGTCCTAGTTTGGAGACATTAGTTCTTTCCTTTGCTCCTGTTAGATATTGAAGTTTATGAGAGCGTACTTTTTTCCCCAACAAGTGCTTTGAACTAAATGTAGGACCTAAAGCTATATCACTGAAGTCCAAAGAAATTTTACTCTTGATTTTGTAGTAAGTAGGAAGGAGATGATTCAGGGTAATGGTATCTGTTATTCTATGGCCATTTTATATCAGCTGAATAAGTTGCATCTGATTAGTGAGAGACAGGAGATTTCCATCATTGTCCTGTAAAAATCCTTGCAAATATCCTTGCCAAGACCAGTTTTACCATTCATTCAGGGAAAAATACTGTTACTGATATACACAGTATAAATTATATAAGTTATAAATTTCATAAATGTATCAAAATGAATTTCAAAGTGTATGTAAACAATGGTGCATACAAATATTTTCCGCACATATAATTGCGAGAGCTGATTATATATGAAATGAACTTTTCTGTTTTCTTCTGTTTTAATTCAGGCTGATCTACAGCAAAAGAAGGAGCCAGCTCAGGAAGATTCTGACCTAGACCGTAAAAGAAGAGAGACAGAAGCTTTGTTACAGAGCATTGGTATATCCCCAGAACCACCTCTAGGTATTTAAGAGAAGCACACTGTAAAGCATTCAGCTCTGCCACAATGAATGCATTCTTTCTACTAAAGCATGCTTGGCTTTTTTGATTTTTGGCTGTGTTAGTGAAGTGAACTCTTCTGTTTGAATGCCTGCCATACCATTCACATATACAAGCTCATGGCATTTTGAGTGCTTGTCATTGCCCAAAACATCTGTTTCATTTCTTCAAGAAATTTTTGCAAACAAAATGCAGGTTGGTTTTGCATACCAGCAGTGATTTCTTTTCTGATGGACTGTTTTATCTTCTCTCACATCTATCTGATGACCCAAAAATATTATGATAAATACTGGACTTCATTAGCCCTAAGTTTTTTTTCAAAAATTCAGATTAATCATTTGTAAGGAAGGAGGAGCATAGTCACATGGGAACTTCACTGATTTTCTTTTAAAAATCAAGCAAAACTGAAGAAGGGAAATAAAAAAAACCAAACCACAAATAGGAAAACACTTATCAGCAAAACACTGTTGTAGATTTTATCTCTGGTTTCATGTGCTCGACCTCTTTTGGTTTTGATGTTTCATTTCTAGAACCTGGAGTCCTCAATTTAAAAATGCGTATGGTATCAAGTAATGGTTAGGTTAATTTTATGTACAATAAAGTATGGGTTTTTTTCATTATATCATGATATTATAAAATCAGATATTTCTAATGTCTAGTGTTTAAAATACTCATTTTTGTATGAGTATATATGTCCTTATTTTATTAACTAAATACATGTATTCATGTTGCAAATTATCAATTCTTATCTTAGTTAATTATCTTGTGTTTGATACAGTCAAAAGAACATGAGAATTTTGCATGTAAGATGATTCCTTTCAGTTAAAAATAGTATTTTGTTCTCTTTCATTCCCTGTATGTACACTCACACTCACAATTAATATACGAAAGAAGCTTTAATTCTACCTTCACATATGATACCAGGTCTCAGTGTGAATATGGAATATGTAAACAACCAGACATACTTGTAACCTGCCAAACGGTTGTCATGAAGGTGAATTCACTTTTCATGCTGCAGTCATTTCTGTGACAGTCTCTAGTGAGAATCTACATTAAATGTTTGACCAAATGGAAGACCCAAATCTCTTGACAGGTCTGTCATTACACGTCATAAAGCATACCAAAACAGTTTAAAGTTTTACTCCATTAAGTCTAGAAAAGGAAATGCACATGATTTAAACCAAATGGGAAACTTTGCTTTTGCATTAAAACCCCTTTATTCAATGTGGCTGCTTTGAAGAATACTTGCATTAAGTCTTGACTGAAGCCATCTCTGCATTTTTAGTATTTTTGAGAAACCATTTTAAAAGAAATCAGGATATTTTTATTCTTTTATTTATTATTTCCTTGCTGAAGAGCTTTAACTTGGGCTGACCTTGAGCTATGAACTTCCTTTCCTGTTTCAGGAAACAAAACTGCCTTGCATGAAATATGCTTCAAAAGCCCTGGCAAGCCAAAGAGAAAATCATTCCAAGATCTTAGACAAATAGTGTCTAAACCCAGGGAAACCCTTCCTTGAGTGTTGAAATCATGTCCCACACAAAATGGAAACCATATATGATCTACTTTACTTAAGAAAACACAATCGCTAAGCAAACTAATATGTGTTCTCACCATCTTTGGGAAATGATTTTAACTTAGCTGGATTTCCTTATTTAGCTTTTATTTTTTAGCTCATTTCCACACTGCAGCCTTAGAGCATATCTAGTGAACGCGGGCTTTTGATTTAAATTCAGAATTTGAAAGTATGCTTGTTCTGTTAACTTGACTTTACCAGAAGAGTTCACTTAGTTTTTTGACAAGACAAGCCCTTGATATTTCTTCATATTTTTAAAATCTTCTGCAAGTCAACTTCAAACCAGACCCAAGAAAACAAATGCTATTTAATTTCCACAGGTATCTTCTCCATTGATTAGCTGTAGATTTCCATTGGGCTTTCAGTCCTGTCTAAATACATGTCAGTTTTAACACTTCCAGGAGACTTAAAATTCACTTGACTCTCTTCCTTTTCTTTTTCTTTCCTTCCTTATTTGCTTTCACCATTTCAAACTCTCCTACTCATTCATCCACTATCATTTTGGTCCATTGGTTTTGATTTATCTGACACTGCTCTTCATCAGTGCAGTCGCTGCATGTGTTAACATGGGATACCTGTTATTTTCATTATTTAGTCCCAACCCCTATGTCTCCCTCTTCGAAATCAGTGAGCACACCCAGTGACGCAGGCAGCCAGGACTCAGGGGATCTGGGACCCATAGGAAGGTAAGACACAGAGTCAACAGAATTATATAAACGTGGGAGTTTTTCACTTTGCTCTTATTTCCCCATTTTTTCCTTTTCTTCTGCAAATGAGAACATGCTGTATCAAATGTGTACTTTTGTTTCTGCATTTTCCACTGTGTGTTACCATCCAGCAAGACTGGTCTCAGACATGAGGTAAATAAATGCATGCAGTAAGCGGATCTTAAGCTATGAGCCCCAAACCTCATAGTGGAATAAAAAGTTCAATTTGAGCTTCTAAAACAGGCCACAGAAATCTCTCATTCTATGTGGAAATACACTAAAAGCAGGGGGAAGTGCCTAGAGGTAGAACCTGTTATTCATGTTGAGTTATCTTTGTCCAGATAAACAGTCCTCTTGGAAGTCCTCCCCCATGTAACACCAGGTTGCCTTAGGTTCCTGTGGCAGCTCATCACAATGCATGCCACTAACAGTGGCAGGGAAGGGCTTGGACAGGAACAGGCTGAAAGGTTCCAGGAGCCACTGGCAATTCTGCTTTGGAAACTCTGAATATTGGAGAGTTTCATGCAGAATAGGAAGGAAGCAGCTCTCTTCTTGTTGGAAAGAGACAATGATGTGTGTGTGACGGATGGGAAGAAGAGCAATCTTCTTACTTTGTCTACATGACTTAAACAGAAATTGAAGTGGCAATCCCAAAATAATTCCTACTCTGAAGCAGAAAAGAAAGGAGGATGCTGCTGGCAAAGGAACATATGTTCAAGTGCAAGTTCAAGTTCAAGAAGTGCAAGCAGCTATACTGTGTATTTTGAGAAATGTCAAACATGGCCCCTAATAGGTCTTTTTGTATCAAACTAATTCAACACAGAGCTGAGCTTCCAGTGCATCCAAATCTGTGATCCAAGACTCTGCTGATGGCTTGAAAACACAGTGATTACTTTCCGCACTTAACAGTACTCAATAGACTTCATACCTCCACAGGCATAAACTGTAATGTGAAGGAACTTCAGGGCACCAGATTTCATGCCACACCAGCCTTCTGCTTAGAAAAAAATCACACTTTTCTAAGCTAAAGCTATGTGGTGTCCCCTTTACCCTGATGCAGACACCATCCATTGTGATGTGGAGGCACCGCATCCATACTAAAATAGACTGAGTGCTGCTCCCAGGTCTACCCTTTGGAATAAATGGAGGTTGTTAAGTGGAAAACCCCTGTAAGATATAGCAATTCAAAACACAGAAAACAGTGTAACGCTGCTTTCATAAGTAAATACAGTAGACTTCAGCAAGTCAAACACTTTGAGTAGAACAAAAATTGTTTTAAAGCAAAGTATAGTCTGCTGTTCAGGATGAGGTTATTTCCCAATGTTCTATGTGAAGCTATGACAAAGCTGGGCGAAGACTTCTAAATCCAGTGTTTCCTCTGAATCTTAATGGTGAAACTATTTTACCATTAAGGTAGTGAAATGCTCTTGAAAGTATTCATTTTGCTGTGACCTACACTAGCACTTTGGCTTTCTGTCAGCAACAAGCAATGAAAGCACATGACCAAGAGTCCTTTCAGAGGAGAATGGAATTTGACCTCTTCTTCAGACGTTATGACATACTGCATTGTGAGGTTTTATTTTGGACCCATTTCTTGGCTTGTTGTGGCCATGCTAGGAATTCAGTGGCAATCCTAAGACCTTGCTTGTAGTCCACCAATTTTCTTGGAATCCTCTCAGGTGTTGAAAGGGCTGTGCTGTGTGCCAGGAGGGCTGCTTGCAGATGTTTGCCTGGAGCAATTATTTTGTGGCACTGGGAATATGATAATGTCTGGTCCAGGCCCTGGGGAATGTCTGTAACCAGTGGATAGTATTGGGTGGCAATTAGTCAAATTAGTGTCACTGGCTGCAGGTAGATGCGCTCAGTGTGTGTGTAAATGAGTACAGTTAAGCCTGCATTTATGATATAGTAGTCAAACTTGGAGAGGAAGATGTTGGTAGACCTGTCATCACAGCAGGTAAACAGGATGAAACCATCTCAGCTGCTTTCTCTGAGAGATGCCTAGATTGTATTTCTGACTTATTTCAACTACTGCTTGTATTAATAGCTGATTATCTGTATAAACAAAGTTGTCCTACTTTATTTTAATGTGTCCTTCTAATTCACTCTCTGTGGTAGAGTGCACTTCTGCTGGATCCCCTGTCATACCATCATGCTTGTTAGATCTTGCCCTTTTCTTCTTTCTGCTACAAATTTTCTGTACTAGGCTGAGCTCAGGATTTAGATTTAGAGGAGAGCAGATTAGTTTCAAAGCTGCTAATGACCCAATCTCTGTGATCGCAGCTTGTCTGTCATTGTTGCTGCTAACACTGCTGCAGAAATGACAAGATCACACAGCCTGGCAGAAATCCTGCTTGCAATCTGATTACTCATTGCGGAAGTGTTCCCCAGGGGAAGATACGGATATTCAAAAAAAAAAAAAAAAAGCTGTGAAGTCACAGATTTTGGCTCACTAAAGGAGAGAGGCTCTGTTGAAAGCTTTGAAGAATGCACCACATTTTCATACGTTCCCATATGAGGGAGCAGGTTCCGTTGCAGAGCTAAGTTGTGTTCATACTTGGTTGTTGATGGTACTTCTGGTAGTTGTCAGACTCAATCTATCAGTCCCTATATCACCAAGTATACCTGAGGTATGCTTTGATCAGGAAGCATCTGCGACTCCTTATGTAACAACGAATGCAGTTCAGCCAGAAACCCAGTTTGCTGACATCTGCTTTTCAGGAAAGACAGCTGATAAACTGGAGAGTTTGAACAGTGTTAAGTAGTTGTAGTCCTGGAGCCACAGATCTCACTCAGTCTTACTTTGCAAGATGAAAACTGACTGGTAACTTGCTCACCAAGTGTAATAGTTATATGGGGAGCAGGCAAGGTGTAAGAGCAGCAATGTGGCTGGTATTGAAGCAGGACAAATATAAAACCAGAAAAACTCTGCAAAATGTAAGAGTGAGACAAATTAGTCGCTAAAGCAATTTACCTAAAGACTCTATTGCATCTTCCATCACTGGCCATTGCTCATTGAGGATAATGTGCCTGCCAAACAGGCAGATAATAGGTCAAACAATAGTTCGTTCATAAAAGTCGTACAGTTCTTTTGTTGCACAGGAAGAAAAGCTGCATGATCACAATGCTCCCTTCTGCCATGTGACCTATAGACTAGTAGGGCTGCTATCCTGCAGGACCATTGTCCATTATCTCCAGCACAATAGCCAGAGCAGTGCTGTCTTTTCCCTGGTGCCACTCAGATTCCTAGGGGAAGGTATGAGGCAGACTAGTGTAATAGCACTAAATCATGGAACCATTTCTCTCTTGTGCAGCCCAGGTTTCTATGGGGGGTTTTTTTGCTGCTTAAAGTTTAGCACTATTTTGCTATTTGTCATAACCTTTTCACAGGGCATAGCACTAGGTTTCATCAGTATTCGAGCTTCTCTCTGAGCCATGACAGTAACTGTAAGAATAAGCAGATGTTAGATGAACAGTGGTGCTAGAAACTGCTGACTGAATGCTTTCAGTTGAATAGGAGAGCCAAAGTGGTTTTGTTTTTTTTTTCCTGTGGTCTTGGGGATCGTTTCTGGGTAGATAGAGGTGTGTTATACTTTGATTCTGATACTGCTCTTAGTTATCAGGCTGCACTGAGCAATTCATTGGAACACAGTTATTGCTCAGAGAGCAACTTGTCTATCTCCACGTTGCTTTGAACATTGCACTTTGTCTTCCTGATGCCTGTGTTTCTTGTGCTACACATATAAGACAGGAAAATTAAATCATAGCCTGAGCATCTAGATACCTGTCTCTGAATACATGGATTGTTGGTTTACAGGACTTTCTGTTGTTCAGACCCAACTCATTTTCCACAAGACAATGTTGCAGGATCCCATGAAGATTCTCATTCAAACGGACTATGCTTGGCTCTTTCACGATCAGTGTTTTGCTTTGTTTAGTAGTTTGTAAGCATCTTGATTATTCCCAGTGTCCTATTGCTGATAGTCATCTTATACAGACATGCACAGCTGAAATGTAGACTGGAGTACATGTGAAGAAAAGGTCTGATGTAAAGGCATTTGCTGAGAGCATGTGCTGTAGAATGGTGTGAAACACAAATTTGCCTCTTCAGGACTGTTAATATGGAACTTCTTTGTAATAACTGTATGCATCAACCTAGTGGATAGTCTGAACTTTTGCTACCGTAGCATGCCAGAGACCATGATAGCTATTACATTAGAGCTGTCATGAAACAGTGCCCATGGAGAAGCATGCTCTACTACTCAATATACCTTAGGCATTCATAACTGTCGTTTTCCCAGCACTCCCAACCATGAACTCCAGGCTTGTGTTGATTGAAGAAGTGCACAAGGACAAATGTAGTACAGTGCTTCAGAGCCAGGCAGCACAATACCAGGTCTTATGGGCTGAACATCTCCCTGGAAAAAATACCGTGGCACAGCAGGGCCAGAGCACTAGGATTTGGTCTGTTCTTTGCATGTCAACACAACATAAGGTGGCAGAAATGCATCTGTGTCAGAAGGACGCACTGCTGTGGCTGGGTAGCTTTCAGTGCTAATACAAGCCTACATTGGTATGTATTCCTGTATCACCTGCAGAGTGTCCTGTGTTCATCCTGGCATGTTGCACACTTGAAGGAGTTCCATTTGTGGACCAAGGTGTGATTTATCTGTGTGGCTTATTTTGCCTTGTATCCTTCACTGCTCCTATATGTTCCTGGCTGGGGACATCCTATATGTTCTCAGCCTGCTTCACCATCCTGCAGTGGTATGTTTGCACTGTAGCATCCCATTTATTGTTGAGCTGGATTGTGTGTGCATGTGTGCAGTGGAGTCCCATGGGTGCAGCACTTCCCATTGTGTGTTGTGGAACATGAGAATCCCATTAGGCTGGGTGTAAGGTTTCCCACCTTCCATCTGCTCAGTGAACTGCACCAGGCTCAGCTGTCTTGGATGTGTAAAGGTTAATGGTTGACTTTCTTTCTGCAACAGTTTCATCAGTGCTCTTTTGCTTTCTAACTCGCATATTTTGCTGCCTGTATGTTTGTTTAGGTACTTGATTATTTTGTGGGGTCCCATAAAGACAAAGACATAGGAAACACTTTTCATCTTCTGGTGGCTTCTTTCAGAGGATGGTTATTTCAATTAGGTATTTTATCTGCTGTAAAATAATGTAAAGTGGATTATTTTGAATTGTTTCTTTCACAGTCCATTGGATTGTTTGAGTTTGTCTGGCTGCAGCTACTTGTGAGAAAAATCTCTTTTATTCAATTTAAAGAAGATACAAATGTCTATGAAATAAAGAAGTTTAGCAGAAAAGTTTTTATCTCAGCACGTGCTGGGTGCTCAGGCCAGAAAGATCAAAAAAGCACACCCCTTCCCCAAAAATCATGCTTTTTATAAATCCCCAGAGTCCCGCCTTATTAGCATAATGAGAGGAGTGGGCCTGTCATTCTGATTGGTTTTGCTGTGCCCCCCTATGCAGGGAGACGGGGTCTCCTGGTCAAGATGACCACCTTCGTTTGCACGCAAAGGCCTGCCACGTGGTGAGGGGAGGCTGTTATAGCCATATCTTTATCCACTTTCATAATTCCCTATTCCCGAACACAAATTACCCCTGGCACCAGTTCCAGACAGGACCTGATACCTTACAGCCTTCATGCTACGCCTAAGTTAATGAACCATTTGCTTGTAATAAAACCATGTTTTTCTTTTATTTCTCATATACTCATTCTATAATTGTTATTCTTATTTGGATTAGGGCATTATGTAATATTTAGTTTAAATGATTCTTGCCTAAATTATATTGTAATTCATTTGATATCACAGTTTTTGAGATGGGTTTTATGCACTGATATTGATTAGCTTCCCTCAGTGTATACAATTTATTTACAGTGAAGCAGGATCCATCCTTTTTTGGATAAAACTGTAAATATTTAATGAAAGTTCATGTGAGTATGAGTTTGAGGGTGGCATTAGTTAGCAAAGAAAACAAAAAATAAAGGGCAATGAGATTTCTCACAGAGATTTTGTAGCAGTAACATGCTGGAGAAGTTAGACTACTCTGGAGTCCTGATTGTCTCATCATCACTAAATTTCTAGTTCTACCTAAAATACATTACATGAGCAATCCCAGAAATAGAACAGCTGTCTGTCATGCTGGAGGACTTCTCTCTGAGGAGCTGTATTGCCTTTGGCTATGGCTCTTGGCACAATTTTTTGTCCACTATGTCAGTTCATCTTGCAGTTACTGTGACCTCTGAATGTTCCCAGTTTTGTTCCAGAGAACATAGTAGCAGCTGTCACATTAGGTTGGATGTCCTAACTGATAGAAAGTTGAGACCGTGTCATCTTCTCTCCCATTCTATTTTGAAGTTTTCTGACAGTATTAGTCTGCATTCACATATGTTTTCATCAGATGTGATTCTGAGTTGCTGCCGTCTACTACCAGGGTCACTTTGAGCCATTTAGTTATAAAGAAAAATACAGCAGCATCTATTTTCTTTCACTATGTTGATGTTCACTCCCAGTTTGTATTGGCCCAGTGTAGATAGGGAGAAACATGTAATTCCAGTCCTTTTTCTCTGCAGAATATTATTTACTCATTTTTGTATAGTTATTAGTGTTCTGCTTTGTAATGCAGCATCTAAACAACACGAGTCTTGTCCTACATTGCTTCATGTCTAACTCTCAAACACAAACATTTCTTGCTTCTCAGATACACAATCAAAAGGAAAGAGGTAGCTCTAGAGCACCTGGGCACGGAGTGAGTCAAAGAATATAATTATTTTACTGTTTTTTATTTAATCTTGTTCACCATCAGTCAAGTAAAAAAACAAAAAAGGCATCTCTATTCGTGTGTTCTTACCACATAATACTTAAAATCAGAGAGATATTTTTTGTTTGATGATCTCTTGTGAGTGCATCTAAATATCATTAAAGTCTTTAGGTTCTGTGCTTTTTAGGCTTTTTGCCTGAAAAATCAGAATTGGCAACTCAGCTTTTATTTTCACTGTTTTATGTTTAAACAGCTCCTTCCCTAGAACAGCAATATAACACATGGACAAGCTGAAGAAAAGGTATCAAAATGCTGTTCTCCCTTTTAAATGTCTGCTTTGCTGTTTAATTAGATGGATAAAGAAGGCAAAGAAAGAAGGTGGATCTTGGTCTCTATTTCATTTTTACAGGAAGGCTGAATTGTTGTAGTAAATAATCCTTTAAGGTCCATGCAGTGTATTTTCTATCTTGTCTTTAGCTGTAGTAAACATCTCCCATAGACATTAACAAAACCATGTTCCTGTAAGATCTGCTAAAACCACTGCTAACAGAACGTATTGCCTATGGCTTAGCTGCTTTATCATCAAGTAAATGCATTTGACAGGTTCTGTGCAATGATGCCATTTCATCACTGCCACTCAGCTTTGCATTACTAGCATTTCATTGTGTTACCACATTCAGAAATGACAGAGATCCTTCTTCAGTTCTGCCAGGACAAGTGAGCCTGTGTTGTATTGCCTCAGGAGTAGGAGCCGTAACAGTTGTTAGTAGCAGATTATTTTCTTTATGGTGATTTTTTTTTAAGATCAATTTATATGTACAAAATGGCTTTTAAATGGGTGCTTTAGTAGCATACTTATTTCATAAATGGGCTGAGCCAAAGGGAAGCATAGAACAATGTAAAGACTCTGAGGGAGCTACAGGAAAGACTGAGGGAAAATGACTGCTTTATGGCAGACTTCGCTTGAATGATGTTTTATTCAGAGAAGGAAGGATTGTAGCCCTAGGGATTGTTGTGTAGTCTTTCACAGTGGAGTGTCAAGAGACATGTCTGCTTGGTGGCTAGAGATAAACGGGATGCTGGCATTGCCACTCTGTTTTGGTGGCTTCGGGCTTGGTATGGGATGTTATTAAATTAATACCACCTAACTGTTAATTTTTTTCCTGTTTAATTTACCATGACACGATCATCAGCATCTTTTGGCACACACATTTCGTTTTACAGTCTTAGGGGCCAAATCATTCCTTAAGCCTTCTTGACCTAAACGGAGAAGCAGTGACAGTGTCAACCTCCTCCCCTTGCCTGGGGTAACCCTGGCTGTCTCTGCTATCTTTGCCTTAGGAACTCTACTGCTGTTTAAAGCAATGCTGCAAATCTCTCATGCTTCCCCACAGCAGCCTATTTACAGGATGGCCAGTCCTCCTTACATGAGCACAGCACGAGTCAAGCTGTTTTCACATCATGGCTTGCCCCACTTAGGTTACTATACAAGACTGGAGAATGCCAGACTTCTTGTATTGTTTTCTCTCTGCACGAGAAGAACCACAGTCCTTCTCCTTTATCTTCAATGTATATTTAGCCCTAAAGCCTCTCCCTGCCATTTTTTAATTATTTTTTTAGCCTATAAACAGAAACAGACACCTTAGGGACTGATATTTGGCAGTTGCTTTCAAGTGTCTGTATATCTGACCTAGAAAGCAGGGAGTGTTTTATTTGTGTGTGTCAGTTACAAAGTCAGAATGGTCCATATTAATTAGAATCATCTGCAGTCCTTTCAGCGTGTGAGCCTGTGGCATCATTAAAGATTTTCATGCTTTCATTCCTAAAGAATGGATAGAGTTCAGTCCTCCAGATCTTTGATTATTTTTCTCATTAGCAGGCATCTCCACGCTGTAAATTAAAGGAGAAGGAACGATTGCCATTCCCAGGGTGCTTTGTAAAATGCCTTGGAAACCTGAACCCCAGCTGCATCCAGAAGAAAATATTAATGTATTAATGTATGAAGCCCCACTAATCATTTAGCTTATCAGCCCAGCTGTAGTGACTTATCTTTAGTTATTTCCAGGCATATCATCATGTATTTAGTCAGACAATCAGTTGATTTTAGGGAATAAAACACAAATCCTCTTAAAACAACTTACTTGCTAAGGCCAGCTCAGCTTAAACAATTCTCTTGCACAGAATTTCATCTTGATTTAATTAAATTGAGTAAGATTGCCTCCTATGTTAAACCGTGTAACATAGTTAAACTGGTATAATTTGTGAGTGTTGATTTTTTTCTCCTTCCCTAACCTATTAAAAAGACTCTCAGAAAATTCCCATTCACAATTTTATGTTTTATCTGAAAAAATAAAAAGAGGCTTTGAATAGCTATTTTGTTAACTCGATTTTTAGGAATTTTCTTCAAATCTATAAAATGGGAATTACTGCCACAGGCAACATATTGATAAATCTCTTTTTTCCCTCTCCCTTTTTTTTCAAAGGAGTTTAGAAACAAGTCCAAGTATTCTGTATTAAATTTTTCATAAGCGGAAGTTATGAAAATGAAGGATTTTCCATTTACAACTGATTTTAATTCAGAAATTTTAGTTGTACTTATTTACTTTAGTAATTCAGACTATGAAAATAATTCCTGAACTGGTCTATTAAAAGTTGAATCATTGAGTCATGACAATTTTTGACATTTTGACTGTTAATGTGGAAATTTTTGTTAACTCATACAATGAACTCTTGTTTCAACCCTAGTTGTAGCAAAAAATCACCTTCTGGAATGATTTTGCTGGTTTTAGCACAGAAGAAATTGTATAAAGGATGGGAAACACTAACTCTTCTTCCAGATAGTAGTTACTGGATTTTAGTACTGAAGCAAAATTGAAAATTTGCTGTCATCTCTCACCTTTTTCAGCTGAATAATACCAGACCTAAAAATTATAGGTTCCAGCCCTTGTGCTACCTTGTGTTACTCCTCTGAAAGGTAATGGATTGCCTTTCCTAGATTTGACTGTTAAATGTGATTTTGTCTTTTCTTCAATTGTACCCAAAGCCCCTTGGTGTTTACGAGAAAACTTTCCTTATGTGCATATCCATGGAGTCTGGATCAAAGTTTCCTAATGTGAGTACGGCAGTTCCTTTCAAGCGTCAGTGGGAGCAGATAGCATATAGAACTTCTCCTGCCAAGCTGTTTCTTTATGTTTGTGATCATTTGAGTACTGTTTTGTTGCATAGAGTCTTGGTATAAAAACCAAGGCAAAAATAGTGTTTTAAAAAAGAACGTTCAGGTTTTGCTGTAGGAACAAAACAACTTGTGCCTTCCCACTCCTGAACATGTTTTTATTACTGCACTTTCAAAATGACTGTTCATGATATCTGGCACTTTGTTAGTTCTAACTGTTTGACATTCTGTCCTTGCAGATCCAGCCTGCTGCTCACAATGACCCTCCTGGTAAACCAGTAGAAATTTGCAGACTAAGATTTATGTAGGCATAGCATATAAATTGTGAGAATGACAAGGTTGATTACATTGCCAGGAGACTATATTCTTTAATGTAGACTTGAATCAAAGCACAGACTTTAGCAGATAAGTTCAGCAGAGTGGATGAATTTAACTGCTGATTTAATTAATGGAATTTTGTGAAATAGGAATCAGCAAGGTGTTGGTCCTGTGTAAGGTCCTTACAATTACAAGCATGCCAGAATTGTTCATTCTTATTTAAAAGTCAAGTGGTTTTTGAAAACTATTAAATCCATTCAGCAGCATAGCCTTGATTTAAAAATCATTTTGACATATACATGTGTTTTAAATATTAACTTGTCCATGATTTTTCTTAAGTATACCAAATAAATATAGTATTTTTAACGCATGCCATTCTGAGAAGGGCTGTTATGGTTGCCAGGCAGCTGAAAGATAGCACTGTGCTCTCAGGGAGGTCAGAGTTGCTCTTTGTATTGGTGAAGACTGGAAGTCAGAGGTGTCAGCCTGCTTGGAAGTGTAAATTCAAACCCAAGCCTCTGGCTGTGCTCCAATAGTGGTGCCAAATTCCTGTTTTCTGAATGTATTATGGTATTTTATTTTATGATTAGCAGTCCTTCTCTGAACACAAGAACACACAGTGAAGTCAGAGCAAACTTCTGCTCTATAAGCACAAGTGAGCGTCTTGTTGAGAGGCACAAATCCTCCCTAACCGCTGATAGCCATCTTGCTTATAATGTGCTTCAGAAAACAAGTAGCACAAGGAAGGTATTTTCTTTTTGCCAACCCTTTCAAAGTGGAACAGATCTGCAAAACAGAGCACAGATGGCAGCAGAATAGTGGCTTAAATGCAAAGTATCCATTGAGGCAAGTGGTACTTTTCCATCTCTGAGTAGTAGCTTTGAATGTTCTTCTTTGCATGTAGTTTGTTTTGGAGATACATTTTAAATACATCAAAAATATCAGAAGGTGAAAATTATAGTGGAGAAAATTAAAGTTATAAAAATATAGAGTCAAAGGAATAAAACCAAACAGCTTATCTATACACACATATATTTTTAAACATCTGCATTAATTTCTCATCAACAGTTTCTTAGTTCAGATTTTCTATTTAACCAGCAGCAAATTAGGAGCTTTGGAGAAACTGACACAACAAAGTAGGTAGAACTTCAAAATTTTGTAGCTAAATAATTGTGCAGCATTAAATTCATTCTGGCAATATTCAGACATTAAAAAAAAAGAAGTCAAGATACATGACAGATGACATATTGAAATTGCAAATAATACTGGATTGTAATTTGATGTCAATATTGTATTGAAAAATTGCGTTCAAACACATCTTAGTGTTTTATTCTGTCGGTGATTTTAAAATCAGTCTCATATCTCACAACTGTTGAATGCAGTATTTTTAAGACTATAGGAATTTGGTGGAACCCAGTTTTTAGTATGTAATCTGTGCAGGTGCACAGTTCTTAATGTAAGCAATTCTGAATCTTTTGGATATTGCAATGCAGAGTTAAAATTGTAATTTAAAATATGAAGCTCCTCCTTACATCAAAGTCAAAAGCAAGAATCCTGTTATTCCCTGCAGTCTTGTGCTTTTTGGTTAGCTTTTTATTCCTAATTCACTCCTTTTGCTAGTGGCATTTGAAGTTAGAAAAAAAGAAAGCATGAAATAGAGTGAAGCCTGCGGCTCTTAAGTAGCTCTCCTGTCAGTGCTGACAGCCCCTCTTGGCTCTTCATCGGGTGCTAGCAGGGAGGTGCAAGAAAGAGCACAGAATCACACAACCAAGAGTGGCTGAGGTGGGAGGGCACCTCTGGAGATCATCCAGTCAATCCACCCTGTTCAGAGTGGGGTCACCCATAGCAGATTGCTCACACTGTGTCCAGTTGGGCTTTGGAAGGATGGACACTCCATAAACTCCCTGGTCAACCTCTTTGAGTGTTTGACTACCCTCATAGTAAAGAAGCTTTTTCTTATGTTCAAGTGGAATTTCCTTTTCTCAGGTTTTGGCCACTGCCTCCTGTCCTGTCAGTGGGCACCACCAAGAATCTGGCTCCATCTGCTTTACTGACCCTCCCAAGTCACCCACTCAAGTTAGTTGGCTGTACCTCTCAAATTCTTTGTGGTCAACCACGTCTAACACCTAGTTGTAATTGGAGTCTAAGCTGGGGACTTGGAAATGCTGCATGGAGCAGTCTCCTGTCTTTCTGTTTGTATGCAAAGAGTCCACAGTGACATGTTTCACTGGTGGAGCACTTCATTTAGGTGCCTGAAGATAGCGTGAATACCTATTGCAACATCAAGATCCCCTACTACCACAGATGGGGAAAATGAGGTCTGTCACATTCACATCATTTTAGAAGCATTACTCTGGTAAGCAAAGGTGCCTGGAGACTATATACCGTGGGTGAATCCACATGCTGTGGGTGAGTCCCACTTTCATTTCTGGTCTCTTTGCTTCAGTTTAGTGACAGTCTGTGCTCTGCTTAATAGGATTTGCCTTTGATCTCTGAAAACCCTAGCACAGCTTAATTTGTGGAGTCATGGCACAGTCCATCACTGTATTTTAGGGTTAGGAGGGCACTGCTATTTCCCACACAAAGGGTCATTTTAGGACGTTGTTGTTGTTGCTGCAAGGGGACATGCTTGGTTTGGGACCTGCCAGGTCTAATGGTGTTTCATTAGGGACACATATGGATATCTCAGTTCAGTAGATACCTCGAGACTCTACACTGTCAGTGCGGTTTACTCCTGGTCTGGAAAGCACAACAGCTCTTGGTGGCAGGAGGTGCCAGTATATGGTGTTTTGCTTTCCTCCAGGTCTGCTTGAAGGTGTGATTTGCAATGCTGCAAAGAGGTTTCTGCCCTGCAAGAGGCCCCCTGGGAAAGCAGAGTTTGCTTTTATTCCTGTGAATATTCTTTTTTTCAAGAGCACAGATTTTCAGGTCTGTTTGCTCTTGACCTGGGAAAGGGGAGTTGGAGGAGAAGTCATGCAGAACACATGTTCTGCAGCATCAGCAACAGATGAGGGAGGATTTGATTTTGGCTGCAGGGAAGCAGAGTCAGAACTAAGCTGTCAGTATGTTGTACACTATTTGAATGAAACATGTTGGCTTGAGGCATTTAACCAGAGCCAAATTCTATTGTGATATCATTATGATTCTGGATATTAAATATAATTTTATGATGGCCATTTAATAAGTATATGTATTGGCACTGATGCTTTACATGTTTCATATACTTCCACTGGAGGCCAGACACAATGTTGCTTAAATCAGCTGAGAAGTTCTCATGGATTCCAGGCAGTTTTAAACATCAAACTGTGCTTCATTAACGCATTCTGAGGCTGGGAACTTTTCAAAAGGTTTCAAATGTTTTATTGTATCGTTATTTATTTTAGTATTTTCCACATTTTTAATCTACATGATTGACATTATGCAATCAGAACAAAATCTTCTGAAGTGAGGTTACACAGAGCATTGTAACAGATGGCAGAATGCCTGTTTTTCACGGTAATAATAATATAGAAAAGGGAATGGTTCTGTTCATTTACCTCCCACCTTAACTTTTGCAGTAGTCTCTGTTCTCTTATAACTGTGCTCTGAATATCTTCCTAATGCTTTGGACAGGAATTTAGAATAGATAAATGTATGAGTTGCTACCATCCAATCCTTTAGTAAATGTATGACACCTGGGTCTCTTCTTACTGTTAGTTTCTTTCTACAGGTTATTCCCCCACCAACTGGGGAAAAAGAAGATGTTTCAAAAATGTCTGGTACTTTTTTACTAAGAGCTGAAACAACACCAGCATTAATACTGACCTAAATTTGAGGGGAGGAAAAATTAGGTTATTGAGGTAATAACACAGAGAAAATAGAGAATACTAAAATGTGCCTATTTAAATGAAGAGAGTGAAAGCAGATCAGTTTAAAAAGAAGATAATAGCACTTGTACCTTGTCTACTTAGTGCAACATCTAAAAGTCCTCATGCTTTTCGTGCTGCTTTAGAACAATCTGTTGTTTGGTAATACCGCTTTTTATCCTACAGTCATCCAGGGGCAGCTGTTGTACACCGAACATGTAAAAGGAAGATGGATAGCAGGGTGCTTAAACCATGACACAGGGCTATTGTTTGCAACTACGTGGGAGACTGATACAGCAACCAGTTCTGAAACAATGTTGGGTAGTTCTGATTAAAATAGTGTCCGTGCTGTCTGGGTGGTGGAAACGGGCTGAGCTGGCTTAGTCCTGACTGTGCTGCTCAGTGAATTTCCAGGGGGTCTTCCCAGACTGATGTCACTCGAGGCTGCAAGAGAGCATTACTTTTACCTGCTTAGTCTAATGCGCCTTTCTTTTTCCCATTAAAATGTTCAGGTAAAATATTTTCTATCTCTTTTACATACATCTGTGCCAAAATTCTTTGAATTCATTTAGGGGAACTTTGACCAACCTGTACTCTCTGAAGGGATCCAGAGTGGGAGCACCTCTGCCTGGCTGCTGACCAAGCAGCTCTCCTAGGCCATGCACTATTCTTCTGGGTCTGTGACATTACCCTCTCTACCTCTGTCTTTGGATAACTTGAAGTCCCAAGCTTTTTCAGTTTTCTTGTATGAAGAAGAAAGAAAGAAGAGGAACAGTACCTAATCCATTTCCTCATGATGAAGTCTCTGGAGGAAGAACTCATGCAATAGTTTTGAAAAAGATTGGCAACTGCTTTTTTGCTGAAATCCAGTGGCATTTCACAATCCCCACTTAGAACTGTCCACAGGAGAACAGGCATAATTATGATGCTCATTCATCATAAGGAATGTCATATGCTATGTCTGCTCATCACAAACAGCTTAGCTTTAATTTTCTAATCTGGATGACTGCACGGGCTACTCAACATTATCTTTGTGTTGCTAATCCTCAAAGAATCTATTTATTTCCTTTTTGATGTTATTGCCATGGAAACTGGCTAAATTGCAGGCCCAGATTACATCTTTACTGTTCATTCACTTTCATTTTGATCTGCAGACTTTGTTCAGGTGCCAGGAAGAGGCAAAGACCAAATCAATATTGTTCCTTGAAACACAGAGTCACTCCATATGCTCTCCAGACTCCACTATGTGAGTGTAGCCACTTGTGTTCTGTCTCCTAGGGCGAGAGACTTGAAACCTGTAGATCTGCTACCTGCAGCCTCGTTTTCTGTGATAATATTGCTCAGCCATGCTTGAGAGGACAATTCAGCAGATTGCTTCCTTATGTATTTCTCAAGCCTTTGCCAGTGGTAACACAGTGATGCAGAGCGAACAGATACCATTTGAAGCACAAATCTAGGAAGTGTTTTGCAGGTGCACTAAAACTGTTGAAAACAGGTATAATCAGGAGTCAAGGAGAATTGCGGTTAAAAGTGTCCAGAGTGGTGAAGGCTCTGTGTCAGAATCCAGATAATGAAGTACTTAAGGGAAGAACATGTCTCTACTACAGCTGCATGGAAGCATAGGTCTTCTGTTCTGTTACTGTTCTCATGTTTTTGGGATTTGAGTGCTTTCTTGAGCGTGGGAGAGCTCTGAATTTATTCTGTTTAGGCATTCATCTGGGTACCAGGTAAAGGCGCCCCCTCTTCTGATGTGGCCTGGATTCTTAAAGGTGGAATGTAGGGACTGTACCTCTTTAGAGACCTGTTGCAAGCTTTTGTTTTAATCAAATGATAATATTCTTTTCTGATGAAATAGCCTTTATCCCTTGGGAAATTTTGTAGTTTGAAAGTGAATGTTGGGGGGAAGAAACTGAAATGAGCTACGTATATTTTCTTTCAAGAGTTTGCAAAACCTGGATATGCATATATATGTATCCCCTAGGCAGCAAGAAGATTAGAAACTGGCACTTACATACCAAGTCCTAATGTAAGCTACAATCCTACTGACATTACAAAAGTAGTCTTCACACAGATAGCATTTTTAATGAATATCTATAATGCATTAGTCACTGATGCCTTTGCCTTGCATCAAGCATTCAGACCTTATGTCCACTTTCCACCTGTGCTGCAGTCAAGTTAAATGGAAAAAATCTGTTTTTTATTGTGGTATTATTTTGTCTCTGAACCTTTTGTGATACAGTTTCATTTTGGAGAAGTCTTTGTCAGTGTAAAGACTTATCCCAATAGACATCACTATGGATCTTAAGAAGTTGAGGGAAATAAAAATGCCCTTATGCTGCATGAGGAAGCAGTTTTGCATAACAGTTTTTCATTCTTTTTGAATGCACAAGGTGTTGAGATTGCTTCCTTTCACTCTGATATGACAGAGTGTAACACACGCCCTTGTCTGTCTCTCCAAAGAGTGAGTTAACATTGGTAATAGATTGGGTGAGTATACTAAGTACAGGAGGTAGAATAATTATTTGGCTGTAAGAGATCTATATCTAACCTATTTCAGTAACTTGTTAGTTTTTATGAGTGCTTCACTGACAGAGGTTACTATTGTTGCAGAAGGCTTTTGTAAATTGAGCATGGTTCTTTATATGGCTGGTTTTGGCTGAACCTGGTAATATTATGTTCTCTGTATCCTCAAAATTTGTATTCAGAAGAAATGAGGGGAGCTTTTAATTTTGACAACCATCATTATCCAGCATGTCTGCATGACTTGCTTGCTTTAGTGAAGGAGAACTTTCCTTTTCTTTAGCCTTTGCTAAATGCTTAATCTAGTGTTCATACTACAGGAAAAGGTGCTCTGGAGCCAAACGTGTGTTGGTGATTTTGTCATGGATTCTGGCAGTTTTCTTGCATATAAAATGTGGCTTCCTGAGGGTGGAAAAATAAAGTAAAATTAAGAACCAGGGAATGAGCAGGCACTTTGAAAATGTTGTCCTCAATATGTCAAGTTTTGAATCTCTTAACTGGGGGGTTATAAGTATTTCACACAACTCCATAAAGGCTCTGTGAGTGTTTGCAAAGTGTTTCAGAGATGGTAATATGGCAAGTTGCACTGCAATGCAAGGAGCAACATCTTAACTTCAGACCACACCTCTGGAGCATTCGTACCTTTGGTGATAGCCTCATATAAGAGCCCATTAAAAGACTGTCATAGATCTCATTTTCCCAAATATATCATTCCCTTCTTCCCCAGGAATTTTACCTGGAGGAAAAGAAGAAGTGTTTCTTTGTTTGTCCCAGATGTCCCCAGAGTATGTCAGAGCTGGTGTTCAATGTGCCATTTGTTGTCATATGCACTGCATGACGTTCTTGCCCAGAGCATATGGATGGCTGACCGTCCATATCAGGAGTGTGTGAAGGGATAGACTCTTCAGTGGAGTTCATGGCAAGTGCTCAGTCTACCTTATCATAAAAACACAAATAAATTGTGACTGCAGATTTTACAGGTTACTGTGATTGCATCAACCAGAGCTAAAGAGTTAGAAATCTTTCAGGAAAAATAAAAAACCCCAACCCCATGTTTAATTAATCAATATCTGACAGGAAATCCAGCTTCTTCCCTTTGTTTACCAATAATACTCAATTTTTAATAAGTTGCCTGCCCTGTCACAGTTTGACATAAAAATCTTGTTTGACATATGGTGGCTGTTGCTCGCACTTGGAAGTTGAACATACTACACAGAGCATGTAACTAATGAGATGGGATTTTGTTCATCCTTTCAGTTAATTCTGTGTGTTCTTTTTTTCCCTCCCCTTTGTGCTGCACGGCTGATTACCACCCTAGGACCTTGCAATGGGACACAGACCCCTCAGTGCTGCAACTCCAGTCTGACTCTGAACTTGGGTATATGTCAGTTCTTTTTGTTATTAGTTGGTCATTTCTTTGCAAGAATTATGTTGAAAAATGCTTCCTAGTTGAGCTGGTTCTTTGTGTGATTTTTATTTGCTTTGTTGACTCAAAAAGACTATAGTTTAAGTTTCCTTTTTTTAGTTTTATAAATAAGAAGCCTCAGCAAAGGCATCTTTGTGGAAAAAACCCAACTATTTAAATAAGCTCATGAAAAGATAAGTTGCTGTTTCTGTTGCTTGAAACACAATACAAATAACTATTTCATTACAGATGAAATGTTATTATTGTGACACATATGTGCATGTACAGTTACATTGATCTTGTTTGTGCCTGTTGATTCAGACTGTTTGTTCTGAATCATTTGCAAAGTACTTTTCTTCCTCCTTTCTGTCTGCTATAGTTATGCTGTTTTCCACATGCAGTGACAATTTCCTCTTTTTCCTTAAGAGTTGTGTATGTGCTTATAACTGTGCACTTAAATATGATCATAGTCCAAGAGTAACTGTCATCTTAGTTGAGTTCAGGCCTATCAAGCTTTTTTTAAATTGTACTAGAGCTAACATTAATATTTTCTAGTTTGGGATGGAACTTCTTTACCCTAAGCATGCGAAAAGTAATTTATAAACGCTTACCTGCAGAGATCTTTAGGATAAACTGTTCCTCTAAAATCATGGGTAGCAGTACCTCCAGTTCTTTGGAGCTTGAGTCATAGGCAAAACTAAATAACTGTGTTGAAAAGTTTTCTCTGCCTATGAATTTACAGGCTTCATGTCTCAGTGTCCAGACAAGCGTCTTGTACTTTTACTAGTTCATTCACCATTCTGTAAGAAAAACAACAATTTCCCTTTAACTTCTGATTGACAGTGCTCCCAGATGCAGTTAGGGATGTTAGGGCTATTCACCAGGAAAGATCAGAGGAAAGTATCAAGAGAGCTTTTCAATCAGGGTTTCTTCATATCCAGAACTGCTAGGGATGTTCATAGTTTTCACGAACGTGGCTTCAAATAGGTCCAGCTTATATGACTTTACCTGGACTTTACCGGAAAGATAGAGTTTTTTTGAGTTCTTTTAGTTTACAGAAACCTTATAGAAATCTCAGCTGCTTTTTTCCCCAGAAGTGTGGATTAAAAGATGAGCACTCCTATGAGCAAGGTTCCTCAAACTGTTGTGCAAGGCAAGTTCCTTTGACTCATGAAAAGATAGCCCTGTATATAGCTTTAAGACTTCAATCATTTATGAGCAGTCAGTGCAAAGACAAAAAAGAAGCATGCCAAAGAGCAAATCCACAGGTGTACATTGTGATGGAGGTCCTGCCCTGCTTGAAAGAAAACTGTCTTCAAAATTAAAGCAGAGTTAAACTTTCCTCTAATGTCATGAGACTAGTTTTTAAAAAAAAAAAAACCAAACCAAAACAACCCAATGCATCAGAAATCCTGCAGTCAGCAAATAAATGATGTGTATAGCAAAACACTTCTAGCAGATACATCTTTCTTTTGGTACCTATAGACAGAAGAATCAGTTCTAATACATGGACTTTAGTTATTGTCCTTCTACTGACATCCCATTGGCAGTTTTGAAAGGAATCCTTCAAAGCTTATGCACTCTCTAAAATGAATATTCAGTGAATTTATAAGAACTAGCAGCAGCTCAGATGAAAAATGGGGATGGGAAAACAACAGACAGTTTAGCGTTTCCCTAAAAAGAACTACAGACTAGAACATTACAGTTCGTATTTGGTAGAGTCCAGATACTGAAAGGATGCACCAGTTGTCTCTAAGTGTTTGGGACCAAGGACTAAGCCAACTTTTAGTTACGGAAGAACCATTACAGGTTGCTTTACTGAGGCAAAAAATAATGAAGAGATCATGTTCCTTCAGATGAAGAAGGACCTGCCTATCTTCACCAGTAATTACTAGCATATGGGTTGCACAAGGCACCAGCAGTGTCTGAATTGTAAATGTTTTAGGTGAAAAATTCCACATGTGGTCTCAGCACAGTGCTCTGGGACTTAGCTCACTTCTTGGATAGCAGTGTACAAAGAGGTTAACCCAAATAGCTGTTCAATCCAGCTCTCCATTAGTGCCATGTTAACCATCCTCAGGCAGTTGAGATACAGAATGACCTCATGTGAAACTGTTGTTAGAATTGGGTGAGGTTCTAATTAAGTCCAGATTAGACACATAGTGAATAAGGGATTATACTTAACCAAGACCACTGTCAAGAGACTCTTTCAATGCAGAAGACTTAAGAATATCAGTAAATGGAAAGAGTACCAGGGGCAACAGGGGACTGGTTACAAAGGAAAGTCTAACTGACCAAGTTAGGTTGCACATCTGGTGCTAAAGAAGGTAAAGACACTTG
>JAWWEU010000081.1:24333011-24365574 GCA_035583155.1 Acropternis orthonyx
AAGAGATCATGTTCCTTCAGATGAAGAAGGACCTGCCTATCTTCACCAGTAATTACTAGCATATGGGTTGCACAAGGAAAGTCTAACTGACCAAGTTAGGTTGCACATCTGGTGCTAAAGAAGGTAAAGACACTTGAGATTCTGCTGAGGTGAGATACTAATTAGAACTTGAATTCACAGACTCTGAGTTGAAGCAGCTACGAAAATGTAAAACTACTAAAACTTTTGTTAGCTGAAGAAGCTTTTGTGCCCCCAGTAACAAGGTAGAAGCTTTTCTGTAAGATTTTCTGACAATTACAGCTTTTGTTTGTGTTGGCAAAGTCACAGATGGTTGTAAGGAAGGAGACTTGTTAATTTTTCATCTTTGAAGAGAGGAAAGACTCAGAGCTATAACAACTGTTCCTGCACTCGTGGTTTGTTATGCCATTAAGCTGATTGGTACTGATAAATCTAATTGTATTCAGCTTAATAACAACTCAGCCAGTAAGGTAGATCAGAAAAAAATATAGCTGATGTAGCATTAACCAGCTGAAAAGTTCAGTGTTATCCAATGATGACAGTTTCCTTTTGAGAGCTCAATTTCCTTTCAAATATCTATCTTAATTGAATACCTACACCATTGTAAATTAATTAGATCAAAACCCCTTTGACCTCTGTTCTTCTGATGACCTGGAATATGAAGAGGATATGGAGAATGTGTACAAATTTTCTACTTTTCTGAGTTGTTTTCTCTAATAACATGACAGTTGAGAAACATTGTGTCTATTAATTTCTTTCCCATAAATGCACAGGCATGCTCACACTTGCTGATTTAGGCAACCAGACTTATTTAGCTCATTTGTTTATTATGTTTGCATTATTTTCTCTGGAGAAATTTGGCATTTTTTCCAAACACTTACAAATAACCACTTGTATATTCTTCACTTCCTGCAGACAGAAAAGTAATATTCAGGAAATAAACTGATTTTTCTTTCCCCTCACTGTTGAGTGAACTGTGTGTGCCTAAAAGTGTTCGTGGCCATGTTCAGCTGTCTCTCTGCTCTTTCCCTTACCCACTTACAGTTAGTTGGCTTCACTGATTTATTTCATATGGTTTATTTAAAGAAAGAGAAGTAGCCAAAAAAGAAGGCTATACTTGCCCTGTTCCAGTTCTGTTTTAGCTCTCCTCCAGCCCTTGAATTAGGACTCTACTAATCATAAACCTACATAATTTCCACTACTAATGGCTCCTGTGGAAGGGACAATCTCCTTCTTTATGGAAATCACCCAGCTTGCCAATTAAAAGCTCTATTATTGCTCTCAGCTGAACATCTGACATTCCTAATCCAGCATGGTTTACACCCACTGTGCCCTTTCCATTATTGTGTATCCCAGGCTGAGGATGAACTCTTCTGAGCAGGCAGAATGTTGTAGTAATAATGGTATGAAAGAGAATTTTTTTGCATGTTAAAAGGGGCACAAGCAGGTCATTTCTCTCTCCCATTTACAGTCCCTCTCAGCAGCATGATCTAGAGATTCAGTAACTGTACTTTATTATGGCAAATGGTTCTGAGGCTAATTTTCTTCACTGCAGTTAGGTACTTCTCATGCATACTGTATTGTGTTTCATCTTAACAAACACTGAAGTATTTTTTGATCCTGTTCATAAAAGCAAACACTTTTGTTCCTGGTGCTGATTTACATTTAATATGACTAACCTTTTGATGTCATGTATTCCACCTTAGACGGAGACTGCACAAACTAGGGGTGTCAAAGATTACCCAGGTTGATTTCTTACCTCGGGAGGTGGTTTCATACTCCAAGGAGACACAGACACCTCTTGCCACGCATCAGTCTGAAGGTAAGGTTTGTTTCTTTTTTTTCAAAAAACATTTTCATAGAAAATTAGTGTTAGAGTGAGAGTTAAAGAATGTAATAAAAATAATAGTAAATCATAACATAGCTGCTTATCATGTCTTTTCTGCAAGCCAGGTATTGTTTTTGAGATTAATGGCTGTTCTAGTGAGAATAATTATAGTAATGACTTTAAATGCAGGTGGAACCAAACTACTTCTGACTTACAATGGGTTGTGCTTAGATAGCAGTTTAATGGGAACATATTTTCAAATAAATCAATATGAATATAATTAAAATAGTGCTTTATTCAGTCTTTCTTGCTTTGTCAAGGAAGTTATTCTTTCCATGCTTTATAAAAAGGCAGTCTTGGAAAGTTGCCCTCAGTTGTTTGGTCAGTGTTCCCTTGCCATAAGTGAAGCTTAGCTCCATGTACTGAAAAACGAGGTGTACTTTGATATGGACAGTCCTGCTTTCCCTGTGGTGACATCATGCTGACATCTGTACTCCTGGAGCTGCCTGTTAGATGTTTGGCTTTCCCACTGATAAGTAAATATATGGAGTGGGTAGGGGACTGCTGATCTATCTGTTCCCTAGACTATACACATGCCAGGGTTGTACTGCAGAATGCTGATTGCAGGTCAGGGATACCATTTAAACTGGATGCAAAACTGTAACTTAGCCTGTCACAACTGTAACTTTATGCACTGTCACAAAGCAGGTAGAAGAAGAAAAGCTGAAGACAGTCTTGACTGTAATTTTTGCAATTAACAACAAACAATCAAGAGAAGTTCAACAACTGGGTGCTTTCCTGCAGCAGATAGTGTAAAACTTCACCAGGCTCCATGCAGAGAAGAAAAATTCTCAAATACGTTCAGAAGGTGGTGCTGGTGGTAAATCTCTCTAAATATAAGTTACTGTCAGGAAAGATAGAGTGAGAAACACAGCCGGCTCTCTTTTTCTGCAACCAAGTCTGCCTTAGGAACCAGAAATGGAAACTGCTGAGCCAGATGCTCACATTCTTCTTTCCTGGACCACATGTTTACCCTGGTCATCTCTGGACTGAAACAGTCCTTCAGACAGAGACAACCCTGTTGCTTGGATGATGCTCCTTGAGCAGCATGTCTAGAGAGCTTTTCCTGCTTATAGGGAGAGGCTGTTTCAGCTGGCTCAATGCAGCTCATCTCTCTTTGTTTCTCTGCTGGCTGCTGAAGCCTTAGAAGATGGGAATTGCCCCTGGGCCCTTGCCTGCCTGTTTTAAGACCAACTGGTGCTCAACCCTGGAACATTATCATGGAGACCTTGTTAGGTCAGATGGAAAGAGTGCCTTTCCTCCCTGACATGTGGCCTTTATCCAGTGCAATAACCTATGGATATGGGGAATTTAAGACATGGCTTTGATGTGTTTGCCTGCCTCAGACCTCCAACTCCAGCACTCATTAGCTGACCTGCCTTTTGAGCAGGTCAACCTCTCTTCAGGAAGCATCTTCTTCCAGTAAGATCTTCTTGCCTTTTTTTTCCCAAGGAGCTCTTCAACAATTACAAAATTCTTTTCTTGGCTAGACAAGAGGACAATCTCTTACCCTTCAAGGAATAAAAAAACCAAACAACAGTGTGATGCTGTGGAGCCTGACATCAGGACACCAAGCAGAGAGGGCAGTGTCATTTGTCTTGGTCCTACCAGCACAAAGGAACCTCACTTATTCCTCATTTGTATGAAAGATAAGTGCAAACATAAGAAGTCATGGACTTTAAACTGCCTAGGCCAAAACTGTGATGGAAAAGGTCAGATGGGGATATGTGGTTTTGGTGACTGGATTTGTTATCTTTTATATTCTTTGTGTCATCACAGCCAAAGAATCAACAGCCAAGCATCAACAATAGTAGATTTTACATATTTAAACATAGAGAAAATATCACCCAATTGCTTCCCTCAGATGTGTGATGGAGAGAAAGTTTAACTTACATTTCCTGTCAAATCTGCTGCTAGGGAATTTTCTACATATAGCTTGGATGTGAGTATGGCTGTGCATCAGCAGAAGAGAGTCAGGAAAGTTTGGTTATTCCGTTGAAAGGGCATTTAATTGAAAAGTCTCTAGGGAGTAAATAAGCACTGTGATCTTGGTCTCCCAGGTCTGATGGAAATGAATTTGCATGTTTTCAACGTCCCAAGCCCCTTTATGAATGCTGAGCCCTTCATACTGTTACTCTAAACAGGAAGAGCAAACAGAGGGGAATTCCTCAGGAGAGCAGTTTTGAGAAGTCTCTACACTGTTTCCATGCATTCATGTGATAAAATATAGCCCTCATCTTTTCAAGATAAATTGTTAGGCCATTACTATGGGTATGGGCTCAGTTACTCAGCATCTGAAGCCTTGTAGTTTGAGAATAGAAAACTAGAAACTTCTTATTTACTTGGAAGAGTCTGACTTCAGCTTTCAGAATTCGCTCCTTTGCTGCCTACCTTGAACACTGGAAACATCAAAATGTAGAATTTTAGGATGAGATGGTCACATGCTTGCTTCTTGTTTGGAAGACAACTAATGAAGGGTACAGCTGGTTGGAAAGACGCGAGAAAAGAGGACTTTGAGAGTCTATTCAAAGTTCTTCAGCCTTTTGAAATGTCAGTGTCAGGTTTTCTACATATTGCTTCTGTGGAGAGAAGGAAAGAAGCTCTGAGATACTTTAAACTTACTGCTGTTCAGTAGTTCAGTGGATGTAGGCCTTTGTGGTAATGGCTACTGCTCACCAAACCTTATAAAACTGGTTCACTCTGGTAAGTACCTGTGGTGCCAGAGAGCCAGGTGCTATGTGCACTGAAGTCTCCACTGCTAATTTTAGAAGAAATAATGTGGCATTATTCTTCACTGTATGAAAACAGATTAATTCCTCTTTTCAGAAAAGGTAATTTGCTTTATTTCAGAGGAATAATGACATGTCATTTCCCCCAACAACTCTATTATTTAGGGAGATGTGTATATGCATCATTCAACCCTTTGATCACAAGTACCTAATTCTTTTGCTTTATTTAGGTCACAGTAAGCTTCAGCCTTTTCTTTTCTTCCTTGCAGGATGACTTCAAAAACACACACAGATTTTGGCTCTGGAGCCTGAGAAAAAACATGCTCATTACTTTTTCCCTTTTGCTTCTACAATTGAACTTGAATTTAGGTATTTGTAGGCATTGAGAGACATTTCACTTGTGCTGCTTTTTCCATTCTGGAGCTGGTTAAGACCTAGGTTACACCAAATGTTTTCTGAGAGGTCTCTGGAACACATTCCTTCACTGTGCAGAGACTCACATCACCCCAGAGTGGCAGCCCTATGTAGCCTTTGATGGTTGGACCCTCCAAAGCACTGCAGACCTGCTGTTAGCCGAAGGCACACCTAGAAGAAAGCAGCAACAGAAAAGCCATGGCCTGGCCTCTGCCCAGGATGAATCCCTACCTGGCATACAGCAGTGGAAGGAGGTCTGTATGTCTGCCTCCAAACCACCTTTTCAGATAGAAAAACAGCCTGCACCTTCCAGCTCCAGCTTACTGTTGTGCTGTTTAACGGGCCAGGAGGTAAAATCTCAGTGAGGAAAACATTATGCTGTCCCTACACAGAGAAGGGAGATAATCCTCTGATCTGGCTTCCCTCACACACTAGGGGGCAGCAAGAAGGTGAAGGTCTGTGAGCTCTCTGGCTTTGCTGGCCAGTGTCAGGAGTATTGTTATTTCTCTTTTGTGAGCTAGAAACTCCCTCATCAATAAAATGTGATGTTCTCACCTTCTGGCTTGACAGGCTGTCACTACAGGTTAGTCAGAAATGAATTTCTGAAAAAATAAGTCCCATATACGAGAGAAGAAGATCTGTCTTGCTAGAACAATAGAGGTCCTATGTACTTCATCTGTTTATCATCTTCAACAGATGTTTGTTCACGTGGGGAAAACAAATGTTATGTCATATTTACCTCCTGAGCAGGATAATCTCATCCTGCATAACAAATGTAGCCCAGTTCTGGCGAAGAACACAACTGAGTCCTGCGATCGATCTGTTTATTTGCCATATTCAAACACTGAGGATATTTTGAAAGAGGAAAAAATAAGCTCTCCATCGGGAAGTAGACTGGAATGAAGTGGCAAAATGGAGGTGGAGCTTCAGAGGCTGGGTTGGGTTCTGCGTGTCTCTGTCAGTGTAATTCTCTGAACTAAGGTTCCTGAAAGTTATCCTTTCTAAAGCACTGAAGGAGGGGAGGGGAGTTCTGCTCACAGTCAGGCTCATGAGACCAAGACATGTGAGTTTAGGTATCTGTGTATGATACCAAATATAAGTCCCTTATGTAGGGTGAACCAAAACTCTCTAGGTTCTCCATTGACTATTCTTCACTGACTAACTTGATAACAAAGCATTTCATGTAGATATATTAATGTAGGTTTCTCATTATTCAGTAAAATGCATATGACTATTGACATCATGTGAGGGCTGTGTCCTACTTTGAGTTTTGTTAATTGGATGATCTATGACTAGGACTGACAAGCCTGAATGCTGTGAAAGCAAGTCAGGCCTCTTGAATTTTATCATTTCTGTTATAAAATCCATAGGTAAAACCATTTATACTTTGATTGCTAGGGTCTGAGACTTCCAGGTTTAATCAGTGTGGAGATCTGTGCAGAAGTCTTCTAGCACAGCCAATTCTGCCCCAGTCCTTTTGTGCCATCCTGTTCCTGATTGTAACTCAGCTCCAGCTTTGTGAGTGCATGCTGTTCTTAGGAAAAGCCAGTCCTGGAACTAAGCAAGATTGTACTTGAGCTTTTCTCATGCCCAATCTGGCTAGAGCTCATGGGTCAGAAGCTGGGGTTTAAGCTAAAGAGCTTGCTTTGGCTTTTTCCTTCCAGAGAGTCTTAAGTTCAGCTCCAGTCTGAAGAGGACAAGTCTGGACCCAGGAATAACTTTGAACCCCTCATTTGGTGGGAAATACTGATGCACATTTGTGTATTTACCTGCATGCAACATATGTGTTGGAATAAATGAACGTATGTTTGATGGAAAGGCATTGGACATAGGGGGAAAACAGAGACCTTCTGTTGTATACAGAAGGAGGTGTTGGAAAACAGCAAGAACTGGGGTAGAAATTACTGTTAAAAAGAGAAGACAACCTAAAGATGAATCAGTGTTAAAGCAGAAGTTCTGTTTTTAAAGAGACATAGCCTTAGTATTAATACTAATGGACACTAATTTTGTAAGAAATACTATGGCAGTATCATGTATCACTGGCTGGTTTTAGTCAGCTATAAAATCCTGTTTGCCTTTTCTTCTCAAACTGCAGTCCATCACATTCATACTGTGGGTCTCAACAACTGGCATAAATACCCTAATTCAAGACTGCTTTGTTTGGTTAAATCAGCAGAGCTTAATTTGTATTGTTGTACCAGACTGTACAAGATTGGATGAGACTAGAATGAAGCGAAGCAAAGATTTGACATATTGCACTGTGTAACAGTATTTAAATAATTCCCTTTTATTCCTGTCACAACTGCATCACCTTTTCTAAATAACAAGATTTCAAAGGTGGAATTTTAAAATTTTATTTATTTATTTAAAGTTAGAATAAAAATATTTCAAAGGCATTCAGGCAGCGCCCTCTGGTGGTGAAGCGATGAAGTGCCTCAGGGCTGCTGTCGGAGAGGGATGCAGGGATGCGGGTGTGACCTGCGGGAAAATTCTTGCCTGATCTTTTGTCTGAGGCAAGAATCATACTTAAAGGAAGATGCTTTAGTTGTATGACTAAGAAGCTGTATGAATGCAGGTGCTGATGAAAGAAGTGTGAGAAGAGACCAAGGTATTACATGAAATTTGAGGCAAAAATATATTATTTAGAAATTGAAAAAAAATAAAAACCTTTAAGAATCAGTTATAGATATCATGACAAAAATCCAGGGCAGTGATTCACTAGTGAAATCAGTTGCAATCCCTTGTTCTTGCCAATCCCTTTTTGAAGTACAGTTGATAAAATACAGTTTATTAAAATTCATATTCTCCAGGACAGGCACAACAGGGAGCTACCAGGTGTGGTGGCTCCTAGCAGCTACAGACATTGGGTGTATGCTGCTAAAGGCTTTCTTCACCCACTGGCTCATGATAATTTTATGTGGTACAGAGTTAGGAGAAGGACTTGGCTTTAGAAATGTGTTTCTGTGGTTTTTGTTGTGCAGAAAAATGTTTGAAACTCGCAAAGGTTTCTTCTTGGAGGATAAATAAAGAGGCCATAGACTGTGGTCATGCACAGTGTGGTGTTTGAGTGCAGAAGGAGACATCAAATATCTAATCTCATAAAATATATAACAGAAATGGGCTAAAATAGGATTTCTGTAAGACAGTGCTACTCCATTTCTAAAAGGTGGCCTGACATAATATTTATCAGCAGTCATTGCTGCAGTATTTGCTTCCATTCTCTGTTTCTTCTCCCAGGTCCTCTTTAAGACTTCTGGGGGAGGGCTTTTCTTATACTCAAGATTGTTTTCAGATAGTCTTCTGCAGAGGGCACTCTTAATTCTCAGCTGTTTTTAACAGGCAGATCTGACAATTTATTAAGCATCAGTAATTCTCAGAGTATTATCTACTAAGAACTGATTTAGCAGAGAGGAGACTGCCTCTGGTCACATACAGCAGGAGCTCTAAGGAAGGAAAACTCTTTAGAGATCTTAGACTTTGTCCCTGATCATTTCATGATACATTTGACTCATTGCAGCTCCTCCACAGTATTGTTCTGGAAACCAGGGGCACACACTTAGGAATTTCCTGCTCCAGAGTGACCCTGGACTTCTGCAGACTCTGGTTTCTTTTGTATGAGGTACCTCTGTGTTAAATGCAAGTCCAGAAAACATATCTAATAGTTCTTTACAAGACTGGAGCAAGAACAACAGACTGGTCACAGCTGCATCTATGCCTTGTCTAAACCATTCAGGCTCCAGAAGATGAGGAACAAACCAGAAAGCTTAACTGCCTTCTCAGTGAAATGAGGAATCCATTTTTGGGCTGTGTCTGCCTTGGAGGGGATTGTTGTGCAACTGTCATGCTGTGCATAGAAGCAATAGTGCTTCAAAGCCTCTACAGGCACCATGGAGAAGGACCATGCTTTACTACCCCTCCTTGCCCCTGCTTGATCCTAATGGATGATCCTTGCTCTGTGCTTTTAAGCTAGTGGATCTCATCCTCCACCCAAGAGATGGGAGGCTACTCTATGCTAGAATAAACCAGAAAGTATTGTAGTCAGTCTCCTTGTGCAGAAACCAACCTGCTCCTTTAGTTGCAGTGGGAAATAATGTAATTGAATGCGGTCCTGGTACATCTGGTGTCACTTGGTGTAAAACAAGAGAGCTGATGTTAGCAGCCTTGACCTCATAGTCCTTTAACTAGCTGCAAGTCATCTCACAGTGCCTTTGACCCATCTTTGTGTGCTGACATCGGAAACTAGCAGTGATCCATGAATTGAGAGAGAAGCCCTCTAACACCTGTATGCAAATTGTATTCTTTGTTGGCTCGAAATGAAAACTTTCCTCCAAGTCTTTCCTCTCTGGAAAAAATCCTGGCCATGTTTTACACATGAACAACTGAAGTATTGTGCTGATTTGTTAAATGTTCCCCTCAAGCAACCAAATAGTTCTAAACTTATTTGCAAATACATGACTATCAATATGTTGCAACGGAGTTTTAACATGACAACAAGGAAACTATCCCATTAATGAACAGCACTGTGATTTCCTCAGTCAACAGTCATTGAAAAGGCAGTGGCCAGTTTCTTCTCTATTTGCTGTTTTCACATGTTCCTAGTTATCACTTGACGTATCATTTCAGTAGTGTTTGAATATACTTTGAATTAGCAGCGTGTATACATATTTGCAATGCTCAAATTAGAAGCTACACACCTGAAAATTTAAAATATTTTCAACATGTAAAACATTTTAAAAAATGAAACAAACCAAACCAAAGAAACAAAACAAAACAAAACAAAAAACCCAAAACCAAAACAAACAAAAAACCCAGTGCTTCCAACAGAAAAATGAAGACATGGTTTTTTTGTTTTCTTCAGAAACAAAGCATCCCTGTAATTCCTTCTTTAGCCTAATGCGTGATGCCTATTCAGTATATACAAGAAAACTAATACCCAGCTCCTTCTATTACATGTCTAGTAACCTTTGGCAAATTCTGGCTTTGTAACATGAACCAATCTCCACTAGAATTAAAGGCAAGATTAAGAAAAATGTGCATTGCAGAAGTAGCAGTTATTAATCCACAGTGGTCTAATTAGCACTTAATCTTTCTAATCCTCTAAGTAGATACAAAATCAGGGCTGAAATAGACACAGGCCATAATGTGGAAAGCCTTTCATTAGTAGTGTTAAAAAGATGTACAGAAAACTGCTCTGTTACTTCACACTTCTCAATTTGATCCTTGGCAGTTGCGACTCAAAGAAAGGGAAAACATTCACATGCCAAAATCCCCTCCTCTGTTTTACCTCATGCTACTAATGTACTGGGTCAAAAATTATGCAGCTGAAAATTCTCCTGTTCATCACCTCTCTATCCTCAGTTCTGTAGCTGAGCCATGGCTTAAGAAGCTAGCCAATTGTGCCCCTCTATAGTCTCCTTTAATTGGCTTATTTCCATAGGAGAGGCCACCTGCCTTGGATAGAGGAGTGTCAGCTGCTTGCCCTCAGACTAACTGGAGAGGGAGCAAAGTGGCTGGCCTGGATAGAGTGAGGAGGGTTTGCCACACCCCATGTTGTTGCCTGTCATGAAAATGAATGAGGATGCACCCCAAGCTGGTTCTTTGTTCAGGATGTGTGTCCTCACATTCTGACACAAGCACCTGGGCAGAGCCCTCCAGTGGCAACCTTGGCCCCCCTTCTCCCTCCCAAGAGTTGTTCCAAGGTCATTTAAAGCCATGCTGTATTTATTATAATGAGAAACTGTAGATATCACCTGTAGTACTTGAGAATCCCTCCTCAAAATCAGTAGTAGCTGGATCCTTTCGCTCGCTCACACACACTAAGAGTTACTATGAAAACTAAAGAAAGGATCTCCATGAAGAAACTTAATAAAATGGATATGTTAGTAAAGTAAAAGTCCCAGCATGAATTTCCACTGGGCCCTATTAATAGAAGATGGAATTCTCTTTTTCTGCAATACAATAGACTGTCTCCACAAACAGTGTTACTTTTCAACCAGACCCTGGCTGTCACTTGCCCATCTATCTTATTTAAAATAAACTTAGCATAAATTCACTCTGAGCCACAATTAATTCAGATGTATGTCCTAGCCACAGACCTCCAAACCAATACTCTATCTTTCTGCAAGTTAATGCCCTACTTAAGGCAGTGGTAGGTGCCTCACACAGGAGGTGAAAGCATAATCATTATTTTTCTAAAATGCATTGCTCTTGAGCCACAAAGCTTCACACTTCAAAGTCTATATTTGCATGTTGTTGCTGTGGATACTCTTTTTTTTTTTTTCCTTCACCCCATTTGTCTTGTGAAATTTGCTATATTTGAGCTCAAGATGGGTTCAACTCCTCTAAGACTGGCACAGGCAGATCCCTACACTTATGAATAGCCTCACTGATCTCAGTAGCAGCTGCTGAATTTTGAGGACTCTTTCAGATCTCACTACTTACTTTGGAGCTGAACTTCCCTGAAGGTCTTCCCCCAGCTGGAGAGATGGAGAATTTTTGAAATTTTAGCCTTTGATCATGGTTGTTTCACATTTTCTTTCTTGTCATCTCCACTCAGATGTTCACTCTCCCTCTCTGAGGCACCAGTTACTCAGCAACAACATGCTCAAAACAGCCACTCATCTGCTGTGAAACACAGAAAACACTGAAGATTTTGCATGAAGAATTCTCTATGTGCTGATATTGCATAACAGATAATGTGCAGGTTGAAAACATGGCTCAAACAAATGTTCCAGAGAGGATTCTCAAAATTGCTTTCATCTGTTATCTTGAAAAAGGGAAGCTGGGGAAACATATACATTATGGTGGATTGACTTTGGTTGCCCATCCAGCCACTCTCTTACTTGCCCTTACTGAGCTGGGTGAGGGAGAAAGTAAGATGATAAAGTTCATGGGTTGAAATAATGATGGGGGATCACTTATCATTTAGCATTATGGGCAAAACAGGCTCAGCTTGGGGAAAATTAATTTTGTTTATTGCCAATTAAAATAGATTTGGATTGTGAAAAACAAAGACAAAATTGAAATACCTTTCCCCTCTCCTTTTTCCCAGGCTCAGCTTCATTCCTTCATTCCCAGCTCCTTTATCACCCCTCCACTGCAAGCGACTCAGAGGGATGGGTCTGGGGGCTTGTGAGCGGTCCACAGCAGCTCCTCTCTGCCAATCCTGCCTACTCACGCTTTCCCCTACTCCAGTGTGGGTTTTCCCCATGGGCTGCAGTCCTTCAGGACAAACCTGCTCCAGCATGGGCTCAACATGAACCACCATGTTCCTTCAAGGAAATACCCACGTGCTTCAGTGTGGGGTCCTCCATGGGCTACTGTGCGGATACCCGCTCTGGCATGGCCCTCTCCAGACCCTTCCAGAAGACAATTTACCCTATCTTCTGTATTTATCACAACACTGGAATAATTACTTTCCATTTGTGCCTTTCTCCATTGCTTACAAGACTTGGGCAATACATTCAAATTATAACCTTAATTTTTAAATTATTGAGATTAGGTAATTCCCCCCATTTTGTGGTGGGACTATGGACAAAGGCATTATGCAGTGCTTTTCAGTCAGTCTCTGCAACTGTTCTGGGACTATTGTTATTGCCATTTCTTTTCTTCAGCTCCTTCATCTCAGCTATTCTCTTTGAAGTTGCTTCTTGTGCCTGTGTGAAAGCAAAGTGAAAAAGCCAGCATCTTATTTTCCTCTGAAACCTATGTAATTGAGGACAGCACTTTCACAGCTGATAAGGGCAATAGGATAGAGAAAAAATAGAAAAATTACTTTGCTCTATTATTTCTTCAATTAGTCTTTTCATACTAGTCAGAGTACTTTATTGTGTAGACCTAATACTGCAGTGTATGTGCTAACATTTATTTTGATCCATCACTCCAGTTTTTGTATTGTATAGTTCCTTAAATGCATGTTTCTGTCACATTTTGCTCAAGGCATATGCCTTACAGTAAAGCCCATCAAATTCCTTGCCCCAAAGAGTACTGAGCATCAAGTGGATGCATATCTAAATCTAAAAATTGTAGCACCAGGACTATGAAATTAACAAAAAAACAGCTTTGTTTGCTAAGGTGCAGCATGGAGATTATACACTTTTGTCTGCTCTTTCCCCATTTTCAACTATATCACATAGGCTGTGGGACTGCTTATTTGACTTGTGATATTTTTTGTGTCAGAGTGTCTTGATGAAGTAAGCAAAATGAATACCCAGCCATTATGTATTAGCTATGCAGTGAGTATGTTCTCAGATATAATTACTAGATTAGTTAGTACTAGTTTACGATTGTCCTTAACAAATCTAGGTTATGAATGGTTAGTAATAGTACCTTTTCTGTTTCACAGTTCATCAGCTTGAGATAATTTAGTAACAAAGACTCATGTTGCAATCAGGGAAAGGACTCCCACTGACTAAAATGGGACCTGGACTGGGACCAAAATTAAGTGCTTGCCATGAGTCTAAATAGCTGACATTGTCACTGACTCATCATGTGAAGCCCTTCAGTACATTGTAGAATCATTTTATTTGGATTTTATTAAACACAAAAGTATTTTGCAAGGATTTCTAGCTTTGAAAAACAAAGTCATTTACATAAGAGCTAGGAAATCACATAGCTATCCTCTTTTACCCGGGTTAGCAGGCTTACTCCTGCAAACATTTATGCATGCTCTGTGCTCACAATTAGTCCCCTGACATATTCGATTGTCTGACATCAGATATGTGTGTTTACAGGAGGTGATCTGGTACTGTAATATTCATTTGTTGTATCCTGCTTTGCTGATGGACTTCTAGCTCTGAAAGGCAGGAAATGTATTTGTTTTTCATTCTCATCAGAATGGAATACAGAAGACATGCAGTAAAGAGACACTGGTCATGAAAAATTGGTATATATATCATAGAATCATAGAATAGTGTGGGTTGGAAGGGATCTTTAGAAGTCATGTAATCCAACCCCCCTGCAATGAGCAGGGACATCCTCAACTAGATCAGGGTGCTTAGAACCCTGTGCAACCTGACCTTGTATGTTTCCAGGGATGGGGCATCTACCACCTCCCTGGAAAACCTGTTCCAGTGTTTCACCACCTTCATTGCAAGAAAACTTCCTTGTATCTAGTCTGAATCTACCCTCTTTTAGTTTAAAGCCATTATCCCTTGTTCTATTGCAACAGGCCCTACTAAATATATATATTACAGATATGCTTCTTTCCTGTATTCACTTTGTCAACTGCTAAAAATGTGCATTTTATTATTAACACCTTTTATCAATCCAATGAACAATAAAAACAGCAACTCTGCTCCAAGACCAGCCACATCTTGCAATGATTTATAAATGTCCCATACTAAAATGATACAGTTGCTCAAACTTTTTCAAAATGTCCCAGGGTAAGCAAATGCTTTTGTATTATTATTAGTTTTGACAAACCTGATTATGTGCTGGCCATTGTTAAAGGGTTCTATCTGCCTCCAAACACAGTGAGAGACAAAGAATTTTTAATGAATTTAATTAAAACTTTATGTGGTTTATGGTATTCACCTCCAGCTGCTGTGCCATTCTTCCCTGTTGAATGAAGTTTCCTCTAATGTATAATGATGTGTTTTATATGAGGGATGTTTGAACCCCCTTCCTAGTAGCCCTGAGGTAGTTTCCATTGTATGACAGAGTGGTGAAGTATTTAAAAGCAGGTCTCTTAAAGTTAAGTGAATTATGTATGTGGTTAAATGCACAGGCATGAATGCATAGATATGAATCTTAAAATAAGTTTAAGAATCTTTTTTCCCCCCCAGAAACAGTCCTTGTGGGCTAGTTTGTGAGACCCATGCTGCTGAGCATTTGTCTGTACAAATGGCACATTGACATGAAAGGGTCTTGTTATTTGACTACTTATACTGGGAGTAGAAAGTTGAATAATGTGTTCTTTGGTTAGCACACTGACATCTGTACCAAGAACAAGGTCCTGATACTGATGGGCACTCCTAATGCTGCTGTAATAAAAATGAACAATAACATGCAGATAGCCCTGTTAGCAAATGTTTCAGGGCATTTTATGAGACTTGCTGAGACACTGCAACAAGCTGGGTCATTCCCATGGCTGGTTAGTTAGTGGAATTGTAGTCCTCTGAATCCCTTGTTCTGTTGGGGCTTTCACACAGTGTCTCTAAAAAGGGCAGTGATGTTCCTTTCTTGCAAGCTGTGTTCAGTCAGTATTTCTTCTGTCAAGAAACAGGATCTTACTAAAAGAAATAAGCTCTTCATTTATTTTAAACACTTGCTTTTCAAAATCTTGAATCTGGGTGTGGCTAAACTGAAATGCAGAATTGTATTTTTGTGGTTCTTTGCATGCTGAGATCTCAGTTGTGCAAGAATCTTGGAACAAGTTCCTCCAGGAAGGAATGAATGAAGCAAGATGTCTTGGACCAAAGGAATAGGACTTAGGACCAACTCACATCTCTGCAGAGTAGTGTGATCCCTGGAGAAGTCTCTGTAATGGAGGCTACAAACTTTCAGTGGTTTTGCAGAGACTGGAAAACTTTGAATGTTGAAAGATACCTTCATGATTTCTCTTGTTCTAATTGTTTTGAAGAATTGGGTAGGAAACTGGTTACAAAGTCACCCTGTACCGGCATCACCCTTTTGTATCAATGACCATCTCATTGAGGTGGAGAGAACCTTTTATGTGATCTCATTGAAAGGTGACTAAGAGAAGAGTCTTCCCAGAAGTATCAGTGTATCAGCTTAAAAACCAATAATCAGTGGTTATCTGGAGATAGACTGTTTTCTTAGGAGGAGGGATTTCAGTTGTTGAATCCACTCGTGATCTTTAACACAGCTTTCCAAAGTTTTGCCAATAGTAATAACAGTAATAGTAATCTCTAACTGATGAAGAAACAAAATGATACTGGAGGAGACCAGTCATAAGCTAAATCAGAAGTCTTTGGAGAAAATGTTGAAAAATATGACATTTGGCAATTGGTGAAATGACAAAGAGCTGAAGAGATGCAGGAGCATCAAAAGCTAAATAATATTTCTTGGTGATAGGCATGAACAAGAAATAAAAATGAACAGAACAAGAAGGTGGATGAATAATAGATTGTAAAGAATCAAGAAATAATTAAAAGGAAGTGGAGGAGGTCCTGAAAACCACAAAGACATATTTGTATTTTCCTCAGAAATTAACAGGATGCTTGTGGAGGTGGCAGAAAGAAAGGATGTGAGGAGCTGACCATCCTGCATGGGAAGAAAGCTGACCACAGACTAATGAGTCATCTTGTTACATTTCTCCTGATTCCAGATGCTCGACTGCAGTCTTCACTGAAGTTTTGCTCATTAGAGTAAATGAGAAATAAATTTGGTCTGATTAGCTGCAGAGAAGGTAGGGCTTCTGCTAGTTAACACGAGGAGCTCTTGGACTAAATGTGTCAGCAGCTGAATGTCGTGTTCTGTCTTTGGGGGTCTGTTGTCAGCTGGTGGACTTGATTCTGCACAGTGTAAACCAGAGCAACCCTAATTTAGTCTGAGCGTAAAGGTGGTAGTCTCAGAACTGCGACCCTATGCATCATGGTGTGGGAAGTTTCTAGGCAGAGCCACAGGAAAGGAAGATCACATGGCTGTAATAATGTAATGATTTCATCAGGCAATGTGGGGGTATGCACTTCACTAGACAGTATCAGTCAGGACATCAAAGGTTCTGTAACTCACCTCCTGGTAAATTGGTGCTGCTTTTTGCCTTTGCTTAATGTTGTCAAGTGGTCAAACTTCAAGGCATTGATCTGCATTCCTCTGGTCTCCAGCTCTAAAACAACGTTATGTTTAACTAGTACCTTTGTTCCTGGAGTTACTTTTGGCAAGCAGTGTTGGGAACAAAGTAGAAGAAACCTGAGAAGACTAAGGCTTGGGGCTACAAGGGTCGAGTTTTAGCTGCATAGGCCCATGATGCACTGTCAGTATTTCATCAGCCTGTGAACACTGACAGTCTTGAAAGTGAACCAGTGGGTCCTTTGAAGCAGAAAGGCAGGGCCATCAGGAAGTGCTGGAGTCCAGGTGCTGGTTGTAGTCTTCCTGTTAAAAGCCAAAAGAGAAGAAATCAAGCAGGAAAGAAGTAAAATGACTGAAACCAAATATTTACTTCCATGCTTTGTAGGTATTTTGCACTAAGTGGTGAATTAACAAAGGAGAAAGATGCGTGAGGATCTGATTTGTAGCAGGTTTTATCAGCACGTGAAACTGCCACAGAAACAGAGGATTGAAGAATGCATTTAGCTTGAAAAAGGGAACCTTTCTCAGTTCAGCTTGAAGGATGCATTGCAATGCTGCCTGTCACAGCCCTTATGCAGAACAAAGGCATTATGTAAAAGGGTGCTGCTAAGAATATGATGGGTAGTCAAGGTAGCCAAGGAATGCATCCAAGAATGTGCCATAGGACACTTGTCCTTCAAGGTACACTTCTAGGTGACCTAAGCTGGGAAAATTCTGGATGATTTGGGCCATTGCTTGATTATGGAAGCAAGACTGTGCATGTACATTCATAACAATTGGTGGGACGATACTGGGGAACAGAAACAGGAAATCTGTGCTGCTTACTTATTTGCCCATTTTAGGGACTTGCTGAAGCACAAAGTGATTTAGAGACAGAGTGGACATTAGGAGGTACCGTCTGTATATACAAATCATAGAGTCATGGAATTGTTAAGGTTGGAAAAGATCTCTAAGATCATTAAATTTGACTGTCAACCCTGCACCACCACCATGTTTGCCATTAAACTGTGTCTTCAGGTGTGATATCCACATATTTTTTGAACACTTCCAGGGATGGTGACTCCACCACATCGCTGGACAGCCTGTTCCAATGCTTTACAACTGTTTCCATGAAGAAATTTCTGGTAATATGTAATGTAAATGTCCCCTGGCACATTTTGAGACCATTTCCTCTCATCCTGGAACATCCATTTCATTTTCTTTACTATCTTTAAAAGTGTGTTAAGACTCAGTTCTTCTCTTTAAAGGCGAGTTTCTCACACTCTTCAAAGCTTACTGTCATTGCCATATATATTGTGCAGGGCAGCAGCATGGGATTAGAGTTAAGTGATTTTTGGTGCACTGTTTCATTAGTTGAAATATTGAATGATCATTGGGAAAGATACATATCTGTGTGTACATAGACTGATGGCATTTTAGGGTGA
Source organism: Acropternis orthonyx (assembly GCA_035583155.1). Taxonomy (NCBI): domain Eukaryota; kingdom Metazoa; phylum Chordata; class Aves; order Passeriformes; family Rhinocryptidae; genus Acropternis; species Acropternis orthonyx. The sequence goes on from JAWWEU010000081.1 coordinate 24,351,239, forward strand.
AATAGGGTAATTTTCATGAAAAATATGGACAATTAGTAAGACACACTATAGATATCCTTTAAGTCTTCTTGAATGGGAAACACTGATTCTATCAGAATATAAAGAGAATCTTATAAAGATAAAAAATAATAGAAACAGACATACAAAAATAATGGACAGTTAATAAGTCTGCCTGTATTTTTTCTTTGTTTCTGGCTTCAGGCCAGATTGTCCATATGTGGAACGTCCCTAAAAGTGCAAGGAAATTATACCATATTTTCTTCAGAAGAAATATGAGATTTGGCTTCTGTATCTCCCCTTATGTGCTTGAAAATCCCTGCATCAAAGCCCACAGAACCTCTCCTGAGGAGAGACATGAATGTGGATAATTATGCACAAAACTATGAGGACTTTCATGTTTTAACTTCGTTTACTATTTAAGTAGAGGTTAAAATGAAATAAAAATATGTATCATGTCTTATCTTGACAGGTTTTTTTTCTTTGTTTTGGAACCCAATATTCACACTGTCTCCAAAGACGTAATGAAAAATTTTATGTGGAGTTAGTTTAAATCTTTCCTCCAGTAGTCTTTTTACTGAAATATATTCACTTTGTAAAGCAAAACTTTATACAAAGTTTGCCAGTATTGTCAAAATGTCACACTTTTTGGTGACCTTTGCTAAATCTGCATAAATGTTTCTGTCACTTTTGACTATTTCTTTTTGCTGTTTAGAAAGTACTGTAGAAAGTACTATGCTACCATGTGATTAGCAAAACTCATGAACACTTCCTTTTCTGAGAGCAAATCTTTCTCTCCTATATTTGCCTACCCTGAAAAACAGAGTCTTTAGCTCTGAGCCCTTTGACCCTCTTGGTCATTTCAGTGAAGGGACAGCAAGAGTTATTCAGGCCAGGAACCTGTAAAGCAGAGGATGTAATTCAGTTGTGGTGGGTATAAATCAGTTATCCATGTAGGATATGAGTCAATCAATGTTTGGCAGGTCAACACACTTCTTTTGGTCACCTTGCACTGAATGGCACTTGCCACATCCTACTGACCTTCTGTAGGTGTGTGATGTGTAGCCAGCGATAACAATTCCCTTCTGGGACTCCAGCACAGAAGTACTTCCTGAAGCCAATTACAAAATCTCCATTGACAAAACTGAAATCAAGATATTATTCTAGGGTTCTAAACCCCCTGTATGACGGGGCTGCTTTACAGAATTTTGTCAAATGATAAATCACATTTGCATTAGCTTTAATGCCCTTCTTCAGTTCCAATTCTGTAAAAGACAGCTTCAGTATACCTGAAAGTGAAGCCAGAACAATTTGCATCCATTTGAATGATTTTCTCTGAAGTGATACCCATTTGAACCGTAATTCCATAGAGGCAAATCAGCAATGTAGCCTGAGACCTCGCCCCATGCCCACCCCAACCCCACCATCCCATTCCCAGGCCAGCTTAATTAGGTTCTGCCTGCATGCGTTCCTGTGCAATCTGCTCTGTGTGTCACTGCCTTGTCAGGGTATTCGGACTAGATGCTCTCCAGAGGTCCCTTCCAACCTTCAATATTATGTGATTCTGTGATAAGAAATCTAGCCTAGAATTCATTCATGTTAGACATGGGACTTGTACAGGGAACATGGTAAAGCACCCGACCCTACCACTGTTTGATAGACTCTGAGCTGCACCACACAGTAAGAACTTGGTATCAAACATCTCTTCAGGCTTGCTCCCAGCGCACTGATTTGTGTCAGTGGTCACCATTTACAACATGGATTAATGAAAAAAGGCAGTGCATGTAAAATGATTAAAGTGCTGGTTGTTCTGCAGCCTGAGGCCGACTCAGGAAAGGATGGTCTCTTTGCCTTGCTGCTGGGATCTCCTGCTTTATTGAGGTAGATGTGCCTGTGCTTCATATTGTTAGTTGGTGGTGTGTTATAAATATGCTCATTTTGGGTCAGGATTTTTTAAAAAAAAACCGCGGTCTCTCTGATTTGTTGTAATGATGGTGTGCTGCCTGCACTGTGTCATTTTCTTTACCCTTGTAGTGGGATAACATACAATTAGAGACTGATGTCAGCCTGTAAAACTTTGGTGTAAAATTTTGGTTGCACCAAAATACCATACTTCTTAACAAAGCTGGCAGACGTGTCCTTTGGCAGCAGCTGCTTGCCATGTGATTTAAAACTTCCTGTCACTATAATTGATGTGTTTTTATTCTTTCCACTTCCTGAAGCCTGATCAGAATTAAAATTGCTGTTGGAATTTCCTGTCAAAGCAACTCATTTATTCGCCAAGCACTGCACTGACAGTACTTTGATTGGACATTGCCTTCAGCTATTCTCGGGCAGAGAGATTGCTGTGAATTATGCTCCTTGCCCAGGTTTGACTTCCCTACATGCCACATCTGCAAATATATACAGATTGTCCATCATGTGGTAACCTTGTCCTAATGAAAACTCCACATGTAAAATGTTAATGATTTGAATATCAAACTTGGCCACCTGTTGGGGCCCTGACTTTTGTGTTTATTTAAGAAATCCCACAGAGTTCTTCACATGATTGTCTCACCATAACTTTCATGTTGCCTACCAAAAAAAGCTCTGCTATATTTCCACACTGAGGAGAATTTATGCTCTTTAAAAAAGCTAATGTTTGTATGGGATTTTTCTTTGATTTTCTGCTTCAGTATGCTATCTGCATTCCTTCCCAGAGGTGGCTGCATTGTGCTGTCACATGCAGTACTCAGCTGTTACTGCAGTTTATCCAGCGCTTTGTGATCATGCAGGGTGAAAGATGCTGTGTAGATTCCATTTGTCATTATTTGCAGCATGAGTGCAATGAAATGGTAACTCTCCCCATTAGGAGAATAAGCTGTTAAATTCACTGTTGGGTGAATCATTCAGTTGCCCCATTTGTAACTTTGTTTTCCTGTTAGAGTTGCTTAGAGAATTACAGGTTATTTTTGGAAGCTGAATAATGGATAAGTATTGGGTTGTTCTTCAGTTTTAACTGAAAAAGTCATTGTCACCTCAGAGTAGAAGAGATAGGATGATACTTAACTGCCTTTATAAAGTGTTTTGATAACCTGGGCTGAAAGGTATTTACAACCCTGTGAACTATAACTATTATTATTAAACTTCTAACCTACATTATGTTGAGGATATAGTGGGAGTCTAAGTATTCATGTGCATTCTCCTTTCCTTGACCAAACTGAGTGCAGATACTCGTCCTATATTTTAAGGCAATAACTGTGACTGCTTTGGCTAGTAGTTGTTGTATGAGAACATAAGTGTCTGTCTGTGATTTTCATTCTATCTGCAGCTAGTGGAAACAGCTCCCACTAGACCCTAGCTGGTGGTATAAGTTACTGTTACATATTTATAAGGTCTACCATTCATTCTACATAAAAACAAAGCAACAACAACAGAACAAAGAAACAAACAAAAAACCAACAGGAAAAACAAGATTTTTTTTTTTTTTTTTCCAAATAGTTGCCCTAAGAATATACTTTTCTTATATTCACTATGTTTTCTTTATAGTCAGGAATTTGGCCTTTTTACTTTACATGGAAGCAATTAAACAGCATGCCCACTTCAGGCCTCTGCAATGCCTGCCGGAATAGAATAATGTCCCTAGGATTTCCAGCTGAAGAAGTGGCAATGGACATGCAGGTGTTTCATGGTGATGGGAGAGGGCAGTTATAAAGGAGGAGCTGTGGAAGAGAGCATGTTACAGGGGAACAGATGTTCAAGGATGGACAGTGGGGAAGAAGAAGAATGGGCCTGCTTTAAAGATGGATGCCTATTCCACCTTGCAGACAAAATGTCAGGTCTCTGTATTCCGAGTCACTCTGCATTTAGATAAATTTGGTATGTAGGAGTAAATACTGAAAAATGCATTTGAAAGAAAATGCAAAAAGGAAAGATAAAAAGTCAGTAAGATAGGTGTCCGACTGTGGGAGGCAGGAGCATTAACGAGACCATGAAGTTTCACTGACCAAGTGATATAGTCGGAAAACTGGGAGGAAAACAAAAGTGAAATCCTGCTTGGAAAAAGACCCTGGCTCATACTTCTGAGGGTCAGAACAAGGGTATGACTGCTAAGGACTCATTTTAATGCAGAAGTTAAGGAAGACTCAAGCTATTCAAAGTTGGTCTTCTGAGCAGGGCTGGAGAGATGAAACTTCTCAGTAAAAGGAGGACTACAGGGCTCTATGTACATGAATCATGAAACATGGCAGCAGTAGCTCTGCTAGCCAGTCCTTAACAGCAGAAATAAAGCCAGGACAGCTGGTCAAGGAAGAGTTTCAACAGGTCACTTACTCTAAATAGACACCAGTTTCTCTTTGGGAAGCGAGAGTGATGAGGTTGCACATTGTAACATGTCCAACAAAAGAGGCTCAAAGTGCATCCCTGGCTCTGGGCTGGACTCCTGCCTGCAATGCATGGCAAGGGGGGAGCATGAGCAGACTTCTGAAAAGGAAGGGAAGGAATAGTCAAATGAGTTCAGTTCTCCTGATGTGGGTTGTGTTTATTTTTTTTCAGGAGAGAGGCCAGGATAAAGAGTGAAGTATAATAAAAAACACAAACAAATACACTCAGTGTGCTGCTTCTTCAAGCTGCCACGTCAGCCCAGATGTCAATGCCCAGTGTAGGAAGAAGCCAAACCAACAGTGCCGAAGGCTCCAGGAAAGACATAATGCTGACACAACAGTAACTGAGTTCCCAACTGATTTCAATCACTAGATAAATATCAGTTTCAACCCGAAATGATATTCTCAAGTAATTGCCCACTGCCCAGTTGGGCTGGATCAGTGTTCCTCTGGAACTAGTTCAGGCCAACTTTAACTGCTTCGGAGTGCATGGCCAAGAGCAGACTCATGTGCTGGAGCCTGAAATGCCATTAAACAGACTGTAGTCAAGAAGACAAAATGCCTCGTGTGTTTAGTCTAATACACCATGGGACTTGTTTGCTGCAGTTACAGTATTAAAGCTGTAATTACAGCCAGTGAACCGCAGATGTACTGTAGCCATAGGGTTTAAACGGGGTGTTATTGCAGTAGAAACCACCCCCAGTAGGTTATAAGTTCAAAGGGTCATTTTTTGCTCTCTGTTTAATCAGATACTCAAGCCTACAGACCTCTTAGTAATCATCATCAAGTATTTAACATCTCAACCTGCTTTATGTCGTTCCCTTGGTTTCATTTTAGGATTTTTGTTTCTGTTTCAGAAGAAAGAGTGTAGCTTAATGCTTGCATATGACCATGCAGTCAGTATTTAGTGCACAGTGCAAACAGAAAACCATTTTTATTATGTGGTGCTTAAACAGAGGTATGCCACCCTGCCACAATATTGAGCTGCAATTCTCAGTAAACAATGATGTCGATGCTTTGTACTTGAAAATCACAGGAGAAAATATGGATTTTGGTGCAGGAGAGAACAAAATTAATCTCTTTGAGACAATGCAAGTACAGCATATTTGGAGATGGTATCAAAATGTGCTTTTTTATAATGTTAAAACAAAGATTTGGGGGTTCTGACTTTGTCAGCCTTTGCATGCTGGCAGTCTCTATGGCAATGGTCTGAGTATGAACACACACACCTTTTGCTAACACGTAGGTGTCAAGTCTCGATTTGAAGTTACTGAAGAAAAATGTCAAAAATCATGTTCTTTTTCCTCCCTGTGCTCGACAGACAAAATTTCATATTGAACCTAAAAGACATGATAGCTGAATATTGACTTTCCACTTCAGCAGTGAGCATGCAATTTTTTTTTTTTTATTTTCTGATTAAGCAGGACTGTAATGGTTACCATGTAGGAAAATATAGGTAATATTAAACTGAAATATGCCTGTCTAGGGATCCATTCATTTCCCCAAAATAGCCACTTTCTATTTATATATGAATGTCTGTGTGTTTATATATATTAAAATGCCCCATTTGCTATACTGGTTTTAGCTTCTTGTTAGCATCACTTCTTGTTAGCATGATGTTCTACAGCACAAGGCAGCTGGAAAAGTGAAACATGTGTTCAAGAATTTATGCAGTGTCTTTCTTTCATTAAGAGAACTAACAATAATAGGTGCATATTATAAGTTAGCAGTGTTAAGCAGTACGTTATAGCCATGTCTGACAGACATGTTGTTTACATTCATATTTTATATTGGTGAAACTGTAGCTTTTTTATCAACATGACATTTTTCAAATGCAATATTTATACCTCTTCTTCCATACGAAGGAAACTTAATCGTCTGAAAACATGATAGGTTTTAAATCCACTTGTCTCCTTTTCAATCAGAAAATATTTCCAGTTATTTCCCTGGCAAAATACATAAGTCAGCAGGTTCTGTATTCCAGGCCTTCTATTAATTGATGAGGGGAAAATTTCTCACCTTGTACTAACAATAACCCATCTTACTTTAAAATGGCTGAAACCTCTGTGGATAGGTACAACCCTCCCTTGTTGCCCTTGGCCTCTTCTTTTGGGCTGCGTGTACCTTCGTTTTGCATGTACTGTCTCTGCCAGTGTCAGTGGGAATTGTTCACATCCTGCCTTTTTCCCAGAGGAATATCCTTACCTAACCTGCCTGAACTGTGATCTCTGTGGTCCTCAGAGACAGCTAAAAATACAAAATCTTTTCTTACATGCATATACCCTAGGGAGATCATGTGATTATGAGCTCCAAAGTCTAATTGCACTTTATGTGAAAGGAATATATATGTGTCTTGAAAAGACATCTCTGACACTAAAGTAAACAAATAAACAAATAGTTAATCCATCTGAATATTCTGTGTTTAAAGAAAGATATCTTACATATAGTAAGATCCTGTTGTAGTATACAATCAACAATGCAATATACAGTAGATATTCAGTAACATAAATGCCATCCTGGATCAAATCTGATATCCATCCAGTATAGTACTTTTATTTTCAACAACATCCAGAATGAGATATTTCAGAGAAATGTTTCAGCAACTCAGAGCAGGCAGAGTTAGATAATTCCTCTCTCTTTTCATCACACTCAGAAAAGATCTCTCTTAGTAAATTGAGATTGCTTTAAGTCCTGAAGCATAAGGTTTCATTTTTGTTCCCATACTCTTCCTTTTAGCATTAACTATTACAATCCTGGATATTACTACTGTTTCAGTACATGCCTATGGTCTTGTAAGACCATAACCTCAGTAACATCCTGTCGTAATGAGCTCCAAGGTCCAATTAACCCTTGTTTGATAAAAGTATTTCCTCCCTTTAAGTCTGAATTTGCTGCTGTTCAGCTGTGAAGACCATTCTCTTGTTCTTGTAGAGCACAAAAGGAATTTTGAGCTGCAGCTTAGCAGCTTTGTGTTGTAGATACACCACAGCTGAAACATGTCCTTATCACAAGCTGGCTCTCAAAATATTGTAAGCTTTTCTCTTATTCAACAGTGGATCAAATCCATGTAGATAAAAGTAGCAAGAGACAAAAACTGCCACTGGTAAGGACAGAGCAAGAATGCTGATGCCCAGCAGGGAGTGTTCGCCAGGCCAGTGATTGGTTAGGGGAAGGGGCTCTCATTCCATTTCACCAGAAGCACCCAACAAAGAATGTTGTGTTCATCGTTCTTTGAGCCAGCCCCTTTTAAGACCCCAGTTGCAGCCTGATCCCTGAATGCAGCATCCATCTTGTCCACCTAGCTATGGAGCTGCTTGTTTCTTAGTTGCTGGAGTTGCCGATTTAGTCAGAGAAATCTCCAGAGAGCAGCAATATAAGAATCTAAGGTGGGATGAGCTGCCTTCGGGAGATGCCTTTTTTGCCCTGTTGTCCATGTGGAGAGCCCAGATAGTTTGCTTAAACTGAATTTAATTCAGGTAGGAGCAAATGCAACCTGTATCAGAAGGCAGTGACTGTGGAAAACACGTGGTCATTGGCCCACCAATACAATCATGTATCATACATTGTCTGGCAGGCTCTGCAGCAGGCAAATTGTTTGAAAATTGCTTTGAGAAAGAGAAGGAACATAGCCATGCAGCTGACTATATGCTTAGTAATCAATTTCCAGTGGTCAAAACTGTCTTCCACATTTAGGTGATGAAGCTAAAGCTAGGCAGCCCTCTGATTACTTCCTATTTCATGCAATTGCAGGTTGCAGCAACATTTCTGTTTTGCTGTGCTTATGTTTCATCAGGCTTTCAAAAAATACTAGGTCACAAGATAGAAATAACTCCACGCATTTTAAACATTTATTAACATGTAATTGAGAGTCTGTTTTAGAAGAATATGTGTGTTTGATGATGAGCCAATGTGATAATTAGATTTCTTCTCTACATTGACATGTTTTTTAAAGTCCTAAAAAGAGGAATTTTGTGACTGTGCATATTCCAGAATTTTGCTCAGTGATTACACAGAAATTTATATGAACAAATTTGCAAAAGAAATAGTAAAAAGTACAAACAGTGCAGAGTGCACGTAGCTTCTCATTTTTCTGGGGTTCAGGCAATCCATTCATTAGAATGGAAAAGGTATAAGCATGCACACAGGTTGGTAGACTGTCAAATTATCTTAAAGGAGGTAAGTAAATAAAATTCCATTCAATATTATTATTGCACTTAGAAGAAAAGTTGGAAATTAGTGAGCAGGAACTAGCAAAAAAAAAGAAAAAAAGGCTGTGGCTTTGGTGGTTGTAAAACTTTATAGATTGACTTTCTGTGTGATATACCTTTCGTTCTGCTGTGGATTGTGATATTTTTACACATTTTATACTCTGCAGTACTTAACTACATGCAAAATTAGCATTTCAACTGTTCTGCACTTCTTATGTTACCAGAAAATTACACACTTCTTCTGGATATGAAAAAGACATCATTAAATTAATGAAGTTAATTTTTCCTTAGATGTACAAATGAACACATTTGATCCTTATCACATTATACCTATTCTTGGTAAACCTTCTGTACTATTTTATCCTGGTTTTTCTGTTGCTAGACTCTTAATCATAATAGAACTGACTGCATTTTTATGGAGTTCAGAAGTCAACTCCTTTGTGTTGCCCATTCAGACCTCTGGGAGGTACCTTAATTTCAGTAACAGTGAAATGTGATTTCAGGAAATGCTTATATGGTCAAATGATTTTGACACATGTACTTGACAATGGGAGAGCTGTTTCTGGCAAGTGGCTCTGCCAACAGTCTGTGCCATCTGACCATTACCTTGGGCCTGATAACAATGAAATATAATTCTTTCTGATGAGAATATGAAGGGGAAAAAGGACCCACAGATGTCACTCACACTACTCAATGCTCTGCTGAATAATGCATGGCTGCTAGAGTACCACGGAGATTTAGATTATAGAAGAAAAAAGAAAGGCAGCACCTCTCTGAGAAGAACCCAGGGTTCTGGATGGTATCCTGCTAGGACTCAGCCAGATTTAGAGGCTCTTAAAACACATGTAATGGGAACTGTGAATTCTACCTTTATAAATTTAGAGTGATTGTAATCGCCATAAAAAAGGAGAGTCCTTGTGCATATTGTGTCTGGTTCTGTTAATTGGTGCTATTGGGATGTGGAGAGCCTTATGCCGTGCACTCCTCTGCAGCGAAGTGCTCCAAGAGCCCAGCTCTGAGTAGGTCCCCTTTGCTGGGAAGGAATGTAGGGCTGGAAGAAAGTTGTTTTCTGAAATGAATTGTCCTTGTTTCCAGCCAAAACCTGGCATTATTTTCTGCCAGTAAAATAAAAACAGCTGAATTAGTTTCTGGATATGAATTCCTTTGGCACACTAAAAATCTTAGCTGTCTCAAGCCAACCATTCTTCTGAGGCCATTATGGAGATACACCAGAAGAGAAGGTACAATGGATTGATGCTGTAACCCACCCAGTTAGTTCTTTGGGAGATAATATTAGCTAAAATAATTTAGAGCAGCCCTGAGGCTCCTCTAAGCCATGGAACATGCACACTGATTCCAAGGTTTGGGAAGGCAGGAAGGCATAGGGGTGAGTGAAAGGTATAGAAGCATGGTTTAGGATCTGAGCCAAAGTTACTGCAGTCAGGGGAAGTCTTTCTATTGACTTCAAAAGGTTTTGAATCAAGCCCTAAGGATGAAGGAATTGAAGTCTGACTGGTTGAATTATAATACCAAAAGGATTTAGCTTCGCTTACAGGGTTAAATTTCATCCCTCCTTAGCTGTGAGACAGAAAGAAGTGTGTGAAATGTGCCAGTTGCCCCAAAGAAGCCATTCTCTGAAAACTATCTTACCTATTTTCCTGTGAGACTGTATATGATCATATATTCTTTTGTACACAGTGAAGTAGTTTCACGAAACAAACTCTTGTCCAGTTTTTCAGACAAAAGAGCTAGATACTCTATTCATAGATGCGATTGGTTAGATGTAATCTCTTGTAAACACAGAAAAATAAACTTGAAATTCTGTTGAGAATTTGATAAAGGGCAGTTCAGTTTAGTGCTATTATAAAGAGTCAGAGTTTTGTGGAGGCGGTATTGATTTGTTTTCATATAAACGAAAAATTACAGCTGCACATAAGAGCCAGTTTGACTTTCAGTGACCCCCAGGGAATTGTCTCTTTTTCTGTAGAATAAAAGACTGGAAGTTTCTTGCAATCATGTCTCTTTTGTAGACCCTGTAAGAGTTTGGTTATATTTCTTTCTCTGCAATTAAAAAAAAAGGCAAAATCATGTTAAGTAAAGGAATAGGTTATTCATAAAAAATTTGCTGTGCAAATATGAACAAAATTATTTGTAGAATCTGTGGTTTTTTGTTTTTCTGGTTTTTTTTTCCTTCTGTCTTAATTCTATGCCTTCAGTTGGGAAGTTTCTTTTAATAGCATTCTAAGTAGTCTGTACGGATGCAAAACTGTAGTTGAGGAATGAAGATATGTTCTTTTGAATCATAAAGAGGTTTAGTGTAGAGCTGTCATAAGGAAACAAGATTTTAGTAGTAGTAAAATACTACAAATAGTTGCATAAATTTAAAATTACAGATTTGTTTCAAACTATTGCAGTACACTAATGACTACTGATAGTTGTTTGTGAAACCAATGTTTTTGCTTTAGGAGCTGGGATTTTATTTTTTTTTAAGTTAATTTATTTTAACCTGAAAGAAGAGTTAGTTCTCTGTATATGCCATTCAGGGATGTTTAAGTATGCTAGCTGGTTTTTTAAACTGTAACATTTTCGGAATGTACTGAATAGGTATGTTTTGAAAGGAATAACATGTTAAACCAATCAGTTGCATGAAACTGGATTCTGAGTACCAGGTGCTAACAGCAGAAACCTCACACAACACTGGAGCACCAGTTTAACTGTTTCTTGTGGTCTGACACACAACTTGGCATGTAGTGCATATGCCTTTGAGATGGACTTTTCGTGAGGGTGAATGACATTTCTTTGTAATGTACTCCATGCAAAATCAGCAAAATAGCAGTCTTCAGTTTCATCAGTTATAGACCTTCCATGCAAAATCGAGTATTTGAACAGAGACACAAAACAAAAGAACAGAAAAAGTTTAACCACAAACATCTTGATAAGTATACAGACATACATTCTCCTGAGACTGTGTTGTGCTACAGTGTCTGAGATTCTTGAACGACTGAGCTGGTATGAAAGACAAAATATAAACCTTTACCATTGTATTTTTATTGTTAATATGGGAATAACAGTACTAATACTCTCTGTCTGTGCCTTTAAACTGTGAGTGTCAGTGTTCTTTGCAGTAGTTAGTTTTATTCTCCTTTCTCTTTTAACATGGAAACTGCAATGCTGCAAGTCGAGTTATTTGCCTTGAGTAACATGAGCCGGTGGCAGAAGCAGGACTTGCCATCCGTGTCCTTTGGGGTTTTTTTCCAGCTACACTATAGTGTCTCTTATTGTATCAGTAGAACAGTAAAAGATACTGATTTACAGTAACATGTAGGGTTTTATCTAGAAAACTGCAAGGAAACAACCAGTAGAGTGTGCTGCTCTCTTATGATGGAACAAAAGAAAAATCCTTGGTTTGCTTAAAACCTCCAGAATATCTTTTTATTATTTCTTAATGTAAAATTATTCTTGCCAGGTTAGAATTTCTATCCCTTTACCGTTGCCTTTTCTGGAGTGCCACTCACAAAATCAGCAGGTAAAACAACTTTATGCTGTGTGGAAGACACTGACAAGCCCAAGTCAGAAGTACAGTATAGTAGAGCAGTGGAGTCAGAATATCTCATTTTTCTTTCAGCCTGAAGTTCCTATTCTGAGGATTCCATTCATGAAGGTTCAAAACAAGTGTTTACATTCCCTCTTTTCCAGCTAACCTTACGTGTTCTCCTCTGACCCTATGTTAAGATCTCAAAACATCTGTGCAACCCTGGCAACTTCAGTATTTGAGAGGGGGATAGGGAGGGGGAATTGAGGTTGTACAGGATCTCTCATAGCCTTTTGCTTTGGTTATATAGACTTTGTGGTATTTTCATGCCAGAGCTTGCATATTTATATTTAAGTAAGAATATTTAAATATCTATACATTATAAATACTTATCGTTTAATGGATTGTTTCTGAAAGACTTTGTCACTGCTATATTGTGTTTTACAAAGTTGTCATAAGGGTTTGTTTTTTTGTTTTCTTTTTTACAAATAACTTATTAGAAACAGCATTTCTCCATGTGTCCAAAAGTTTCCCTACATGGCATTTTCCCACCAACTGGGAATGGAGGTGATGATCATCCTTCACAGCTGGTGGGTGCCACTCTTGGCTGGCAGATTAGCTGGCACCAGATGTGTTGTGACAGCATGAAAAATGTCATGCATTGGCAAATAAACCCATGCCTTCTGCCATGCATGCTGCTCTTGGACTGGGAGTTCAAAAGAAAAAAACATGAGTCATGCCTCAGAGTGGATGAGGTTTGCTGCTCACTGTAATTTGAATAACCCTCTATGTTTAATGCAAAGCCTAGGAGAAAACATAGTAATAGTTCTTAATCTTTATTTCTGGTAAAAATCAATAAACAGAAAGGTTGCCCCTTATCTTCCTAGGTTCCACAGCATCTACGTTAAAATGTGGCTTGTTTTTAGACTTTTATGTAATAGGACAGAATCTCTCCAGATTATTATTTTTGTTTTGTATCAAAAAATATTTTCATTAAAACAAGCCTGTGCCATTAATAAAATTGTAATTATTTAATTAGAAACATGAAACTAGAAATATGAATTTTTTTCTGTATTCATTGGCCAAAAAAAAAATAAATCAGTCTATCAGAAGAAATTAGATTTTAAGGAGTTGAGATTTCTGGAAATTATGGGCAAAGTGACCATAGTTAAAAAAATGGACTCAATAGGTAAAACTGTTAAGTGTGTGTGAGATCAAAAGGGAACAGTATTCAGATGTAGACAGCTCTTCATGGCTTGTATAAACAAGTGCTCCTGTTGTTACTACCTCTGTTGGAGCTGCAGGCATTACAATGATCACAGAAAACACCATGGAAAAGGGCAGATTTAGCAAATACCTGAGATGACTGAGGGAAGATCACAGCTTTCCTAATGACATTTATTTAACTTTTGCAACCATATATTTAGCAGGATAGGAGTAGACTGACTGCAGTCATAATGAGCCTTTAAGGCCCTAAATGCATCAGTCCCAGAGAATGTAAAATCAGCATGAAGGTTTATTCTGCCTAATACGGGTGCCATTACTATTAACATATAGGGGAAATACTTCTGGCATGATTTCCTACAAATACTCTCTAGCCATGGCTACACACTCAGAAATTAGACAAGTCAAACTTTTCCTGTATGTTCTATAGCAGGGAAAGCAATGCAAAGAAAGTGTGAGACTTCTCTGAAACTGTGCTGGCTGCATATGGGCTGTTTGTAGGCCCGTGGAGCAGAGTCTGAGCCATAGAGCACAGCATTCTTCCCGACCTGTGCTCCCGCTCTCTGTATTGTACACCATGGGACATATCTAGGGCAGCTCTCTTACAGGCTTATGGTAGATCAGGCTTCACCTCTTCCATGTTCTGGGTTGTATACAAGCACATGTTGCAGCATGGATCATGCACAGGCGTGTGGATGCACAGGGAATTTGTGCAGAAACAAGGTCTCTTGTCCCACACTTATCCCCTTCCTACCCTCAGTAATAGGTCACACAGGCACACCATGATCAACTCCTTCCCAGAGTCAGAGTTTGCATGTCTCTGTTTTGACCCCAGTCTTGCTCTGGGTCTTTATGACAGCACCAACCTTCAGATTTCTGGGCTAGAAAACTAGTCCAATTCTTTCTGCAACTTATTAATGCAAAATATTTTATTTATTAAAATAATTTTTTTATAACAAAAAAAAAATTTATTAAAAAAAAAAATATAAAACGTAGTGAAAATGTTAACTTTTT
>JAWWEU010000081.1:24365674-24389019 GCA_035583155.1 Acropternis orthonyx
CAAAAAACACACCAATCAAAAAAACCTGTGTGCATATATGTACATGCTACTTTTACTTATTCAATGGGAGCTGCACAACTGACATACTGACATGCAGATGCGATTTCATCTTTTTTTCATTTGGGGAAGTGTAATAAATGACTTTATAAAGCTTTTGCAGATTGCTGTATGTATGTATGGCTAGAGTTCATTACATTAGTCTATAGTGCTGAGGAGGCATAATCAACCATGCCTGGCTTAAAACATCTTGGTTAAGTAAAATTTCATGGTGCAAAAATATACTGGATTCCTAAAAGAAGACAGAATTTAGTACTGTAAGAATCAGTCAGATAAATTATCTCAGATCCTGGCATTTTCTGCAGGGAGGAAGAAAATGGAAAGAGAGTGTGCTTTGTGTGCTTCTCCTTTCCCTGCATGCCTTTGTAATATAATTACTAGGTAAAAAGTAACAGTGAAAGAAAAAAAATGGCATTCCAGAATTAAGTACGGCCTACTGCATACATGCATGGGAGCAGAGGCTTCTGTTAAATTCTTGGTGTCCCTGTGCAGCTTGTGAAGTACGAGCACAATTTTTATTTAGCAGCGAAGTCCATTAATTGTCGTGGAGTTACACGAAGACTCAGATTCTGCAATAGATACCAACATTGTATAATCTTTGACGTATTTCTTACAAAGTTTGTGAAAGCAAATGCTACTGTGTTGCATGCTTCCAGTAACACCCACTGTATTTTTTCCTTAGCACTTCAGCCTGCTTTTTTGTATGGCTTGCTCTTGTTTAAAAGAACAGTATATATTTAGTTTGTTTCCAGAGCTATGCTTGAGTAAGTCTGTCTGGGGTGATAGACTTGAGTTTCTGGAGGATAATCTGAACACCAGCCTCCTTATCCCAGATGCTGACATAACAGTCACCTCTGCCAGATACAGGAACTATATCAGATGAAGTGCATGACTGTTATGGCAGCTTTACAGTAAGACTAAACAATATGGGGCACTCCAAATTTTAGTGAGAGAAGAGCTGTGGCATGAATCTACTACAAGGAAAAAGTAGTTGAACAGTGGTCATACAGCAAGGGCTCTGATGTCCTAAGGTAGAAACTCTGCTCTCTCCCAGGCAAGTCATTGCCTTGACGTGGTCAAGGTACGACACACAAAAGATGTGGTTATTTGCCAGTGGCTTTTGGCACTGGGCCAGGAGAGCTCAAACCCTGTGTCTCTGTATGCATAGCAAAACACCTCAACCACTAAGTTCTGTGTGCTCCTGTAAACATCTCTCTTATTTATACACCTGATATTTGCACACTCCCAGTGTATAGGTTTTGTCCATGTGAATCCCAGTGTTTGCATGCCTGAGGGCCAGTGTTTAAAAAGCTCACCCACAAAATTACCTGTACCTAAATCAGGCTGTCTTGGGTCTTTGAAAATGTGACATTTGCTGTTTCAGGGAGGTATTTGATCCTCAGAAATAAGTTTAAAAGTTATGTGACTGCAGTGCGATCTAAGCTGTCTAATAAGAACACGTATTTTTTGAGGAGGAGACTGTAATGATAATTTTTTGAGAAGTTTAGCAAGCTAGGTGTAACTAGGTCTGTGACAACTATCTGAATAGATTTACCTAGGTATTCCAACACAGACAATTTACATTTTAACTAGCATGTGGTTACGTTTTTTCCCCAGATTTAATCATTAAACACTGAAAACCTTAATTTCATCAAATGCAATCAAAGAATTTTGTATAGTAGTAATTAAAAGAATAAAACTAGCATTTGAGCTATAGCAAATTAAACAGCTGCATTGGAGTATTTTTAGCAGTCATCCCAATCAAAATGCACAAAAGGCTTTTCTTTTTTAAGAAGTATCTGATGGGTGTAGCTCTGGTTTTCATAATTCAACAACCTCACTAAATATACACACATACTTTTAAAAATTCAGTTACTGAGGAGCAAGAAACTGTGTTTTTCCTACCAGGCAAGTTGGGTGAAAAAGTTCAGAGGGCTTTGTGCTGACTGAGTTGCTTTTGCAGAAGGGAAGCTTCCAGCTGTAGTTGATGTGTTTAAATAAGGAAACCAAGAACTACTTTGTTGTTTCTGTTACTTTTACTGTACTTCATGTGTGGCATTGAGTTTTCCATATTGTAAATGCCACACATGAAGCCAGAGGACCTTGTTTCTCATCATTTCTAGCTCCTGCCACGTTGTGGCAGTAGGTATTTCTATTTATTTTACTTTTTTTTTTACTGGAATGCCCAAAATTTGTGTATAAGTCAGCCAACAGAGTCCTACATAATCAGCTGTATAATTAACCAAGTGGTAGTTCTAAGCTTCAAGTACTGACTTGTTCCATGTCCCTACTCTGTTTAGAGACTGAATGAAGAAATTTAGAGGAATTTTCAGAAGCCTGTGCAATTCTGAGTTGCTAAACTGTGGGAATTTGCCTGCATTCTCCAAGTCCAGGAGATTTAAGAGACCTCAGTCTTGGTATGCGATGACGCCTAGAAATATGGAGAGGATTGCAAGTTTTGTTTCTGTCCAGACCACCCGGGAGTCTTTTGACCAAGTATTTGAGCACAGGATGTAGGCAATATTACTCATAAAGGGACAGAGTGGGCCCAAGGCATGAGTAGAGGAAGAAGTTTTGGAGCAGGACCTGGGTGGGAAAGGCAGAGTAGCTCCGTCAGTGTATGTGGTCATGAAGAAACCTCTGGGCTGCCTCCAATACAGCCATGGAGTTTGGTGTAACTGTGAAGTGGGTTCACAGTGTCTCTGCAGTCTAAGCAGAAACCTGATCACTCAAGTTATCTTGAGACTTCTGGTGACAAACAAAGGTCACGTGAGTCCCGGCATGTGAAATAAATTGACTATAGTTTCATATCCAGTTCTCCCCTCAGCCTCTCTGTATATTTTTCTTTTCTGAAAAGGAATAAAATAAATTAATACCCTAGACATCCATTGGAACAGAAATTCTTCATTGTCTCATAAACACTTAGGGAACCTACCTCTTGGGTTTTTTGTGTTGCCAGTCCTGTGCTCGGAGATGGTATTATCTTTCATTCTTCTAGCTTCTCCATCTTTCTCTCTTTCTCCCTTCCCTCCATTTGGCTTTTGGTCATTCCTGATGTTTTACTTGCTAATCAAAGCTGTTCTCCCTCTCCCAGTGATTCTGTTTGCTGTTTATCATGAAATGCATTAGCTTAAAGTTAATGAACTTCCACTAGAGCTCTTTCCTGTTACTTGTTGCTGTGAAGCATCAATCAGTATCACAACAGTAAGTGCTAGTTCAGTGTGGATGACATCTTTAGAAGTAGGGGTGCAGCTGAGGAGGTGAAGGGAAGTGGCTATTTAGAGCTCAAGTCATCAATTAAATTACTCAGTGATAAAGTCACTGTCTTGTTCTTTAGTGATGTTCATGTCATGTTGCTGTGTGGGGAGGTGGTGATGCATCATTGCACTCTGGTGCTTTGTGATGTTCTATCAGCACTGGAGATATTTTGGGATAGTGCCAATATTCTGCAAGCTTTACAGGCGTGAGATGCTATTATAATAAGAAAGACAAATAATTACTAAAGCACCCCTCCCCTTACACTGGGATCCAGGACTGAAATTCAGTTTTCATTTAAGTGCATTTCCCAGAGTAACAGAGGCAGCTTCCTTGCTGCTACCAAAACCACATTCTCTGACTGGCTGGAGAACATGTTTTCATATGTCTTTATGCCTGCTTCAGGAAGTGACATTGTTTTTCACTGCACTTCTGAAACCTTTCAGACAATCCTATCAAAATGGGGAGTAACCATTTGAAGAAGGGAGGGACTCAAGAGTCCCCAGATTATTTCATCAGCTGACTTGCTCCATCAGCTCTGTCTGGCCTGGAAAGCCTAGAAATGTTCATGAGGCTGCTGTTAGACACATAGCGAGGACAAAATGTCTGTGCGCTGTCAGCCAGCCCTGGTCATAGCAATGTACAGTGCATAGTGTTCAGCTACATTCCCATGATTAAACATTTCCCTTGCCCAAGACTGCCACTGCTGAGTTTTGTAGACTCATGATTTTGGGAACTGTAGCATGCAATGAAAACCTTTTGAAAATATTTTGCTGTTAACTATTGGCATGAAAATACCATCTTAAGTATATGGCACGCATGATTATAGTGGCATTAATTAAAAATACTTATCGGTCTACAGCATTGCCAGTGCCTGAAGAGGTTTCTAGGGGGTTTCACCAGCAGCACTGTAAATTATTTGTCAATGAAGGATGAAAATATTGGGTTGTTTATACTTCAGGGATATCATCTTAATAAGCAAATGACTGCCTGCTGCCCTCCTCCATTTTTTTGTCCCCTTCAGGAAGGTGTCTAAGGTGGGTTCAGCTGTGGGAGTTAAGATACCATGTTTATATTTCAAAAACCAATCTGAAACCCTTAGAGTTGGTCTCCAGCTGAGAGAAGCACACATTTAGAAATTACAACCTTGATATTGGCTATCTGGATCTTTAGGAAGTGGCTGAGAGCTGGCAGTCAATTAAAACTGGGCTGGAGTTCAATATCAGAGTTATGCTCCCTGTTTTTCTAGAATGTGTTTGAATCCTGGGCTATGCTGCAATATGGTTTTGATGTAGAAGTATGTAAAAAGGAAATGTAACCCTTAAGAAGCTGTCTGCATTTTCTGGTACAGACAGGTTGTTCTACATAACTCCAGTTCAGGACCATATTTGGGCTGGTATGTTGCAGCCCATGTACTGTGGTGCAGATCCTGATGCCATCTTTTGTGGCGTAAACATGGGGTAAAGCTGATAACTTTGTTCCTTTGAGCAAAGAGCTGGGATACATATATATTGGAGTGTGACCAAGGTCTGTCTGTAGCACAATGCTGGCTTTGGAGTGAGTGCTGTGCAGTGGCAGAAATAAGAAATAGTGCTTCTGCTTGACAAGGAAAGATGCAAGCCCTGTATTCTATAAATTAATATGGATGTCTGGTGGTTTGATCCTCAAACTTCCCAGCTGTGATATGGAAGATCTCCCTGATAGTAGGCAAATCTCTGCCTGACATTTTTAAGCAGCTGGTTTGTGCAGCTGAATTTACAACTGCTTTACATAAGGACCCTGACTTTTTCTTTTTTACTCTTTTTATGTACATAATTGTGACCCCTTTCAGTGGTTGGCATGCTGTGCTTTACTCACACAGAGCAGCACCTCAAAGTAATTGGCCACATTGGCTCACAGTGAGTGAGGTGTCCGGATCTGTTAGTGCTATTGCATTCACTGTTCACTGGAATAATATTGCTCTTATCAGAGAAAGCAGATCGGATTCATAATCCAGAGACCTGTGGGGTTTTTTTCCTTTTTTCCAAGTATGGTTTGGGGCTTGTAATAAGAGCATTTTGGGAGCATTTGTTGCACTGTTGTGTATGCATGAAAAATACCACCTCCTGGCCCCACGAGTTGGAGAACAAGTTTCAGAAAAGGAATATTTGCCCTAAGGGTCTTCCCCAAAGACACTGAAACTAATTAAAACGCTCCCATTAACTTCAAGAAGTTTTGGATCTGATTCCTGGTGTTTTTTGTTTTCAGAGCGCTGACTGTAGCAGTGGTTTTTGAGCCGTGGTGCGAGGCAGCCTTGCTCCAGTGGCATTCCCGTTCCCAGCAACCGATGCCCTTGGAACAGGCCGCAATTGTGTAAAACAGATTCGCCTGTTTGTAAAAGCATTCTCAGATGAAACCATTCAAACTCACTTTAAAGAGAAAGCAAATAATTGTTCTGTTTGCTTTAAGGGTTAATTACACTGGCTAACTAGGCTATGCAATACAGAAAGGATCCAGGGATCTTCAGCCTAGGAGTGAAGTCATGCCCCTTACCAGTAGAGAAAAGAATGGTAATTGCCTGCTGTGAGTACGAACATATTTTGCTGGCTAGCAAAGAAATGGCATTGACTACTGGCAAACCCACTCTGCTGAGGAAAAAATGTATTTTTGAGACAGGCACACAGCCAGGGTTTTCATTCGGGAAGTCTCATAAGTGGAATCAAAACTCTTGTGGAGGTAACATGAAACTGTGCGTTAGAAGGTTGGTTTTTTTAACCCCACATTTAATTCTGTCAACATTTCATGCTGGAATAAGAAAAATATTCCTTAGGTTGGTTTTAGTCAATTCCCCTCATCTTGGGGTTTTCTTTTCCCCCCTCAGTTCCTTTCTCCACCGCTCCCCTCAAGATTTCTTTCAGCAATGTATTTGTTTAGAAAGCAGCGTCCTTAGGAAAATGGTGATACCATCTCCTCTGAGGCGGGCTGTGTGAGCAGCACCCAGCATTTTGAACTTGGCCCTGGTTTGGGGATGTGCTGGAGAGCATAGATTCACATAGGAAGGGTAGTCTGGTGGACAAGTGGCAGGTCTGGGGAGCAGCAACATCTGGCAGGTCACCTCTGGTGCACTCGTGTCTTCTGCAGCCCTTTCTGCTCTCACACAGCAACGGCAGTTTTGAGATGAAATAAGAATTGTAAAATCACCATGTGATAGTGAAATTCAGTTGACATGAAAGAGCCAAGCAAAGATTTCAGAGAAGGAACAAGTCTTACACAGCCTGTCTAACAGTAGTTGGCAAATAAATTAACTGTTTTAGTGCATTTAGGGATAGAGTCCTATGGTCATGTCTGTAAATACATTTAGGCCTTATTTAGGTCTAAGATAAGTAGACTTCATAACTGATTCTCTACAAGCTCAAGGCGGCCACACTGGGAATTGTTTGGTATTGATGAGGTCTTCTGAAAATCTTCTCTACAATGCAGATTTGCACCCAATCTTTTTTACTGTAATTAAGAAATGAGCACTCATGAAATATTAACCCTCTGCCATTGTGCTTAAGGATTTATAAAGAGCTGGAACTTTGGCTCATAAATCTGTATACAGGCACTTAAACAAATAGCCTGGTTACCCAAAGTGCTGAGCACGCAGCCTTTCCGGTTGATTTTCTAGGGTTTGGCCTAAAAAAAGCTTATAGAGCTGAGCTCCCATTCTTTCCTTTCCTCCCACAGTTTTTGGTGGTTTAAACTGTGTTCCTCTCTGTAGGGTTTCACTTTGCAGTGATGTCTGCTGCATTTGCTGTATGTCACTTGCAAAGAGAATCACTAAAATATGTTGCATGCAGAGTTTGAAATCACAGGTATCCTGCAATTGCCTTAACGTGATGCCCTTTCTGTACCAAAAGCTTCATTTCATCAAAGTTCTTTGACAACCCAATTTTTAGCTAAATATCTGCTACTCTTAGTGCCTATCCTGTTTTGTCATGCATCAATATATAGCACATAATTGGTGTGTGCTTTTGGTATTTGTCTATTAGGAATTAGACTAAAGTCACCTTCCTACTTTGTACACTCTGGTGAACAGCTTTCAGGTAGTAATTGTTTCTTGCCATCAGAGAGAAATTGATCCATAGAAGTCCTCAAGACCATTTCTTGGTATCATTCATTTCCCCAGTTGTTACTCTTCCTTATAACTTGAACACTGAAATGAATGCTCCATTGTTTAAGATTTAGCTTAGAAAGTCCATTATGTTAATCTTCTGATCTTTGTTGGTGCTGTTTGGTGTGGTTCTTTTTCACAAATAAGTTTACCTTAGGGGAAATAAAACAACTATCTGATGCCATAAATTTCTGATAAAGCATCTTTTCCCCCCCCCCCCATGTTTTTAAAAGACTTTTCAATGAGCAAACTGGTTGCCAGAAAATTGATTTGTTGAGGCTTTTCTATTCGTTACAGAGCAAGTAACATAACAAAGTACAAATGTGCAACAAAATGTTGTGTAAGAGTAGAAAAACCTTTAGAACAGGAGCTATAGAACACATTCACATGGCCTTATTTATGGATGAACTTTAAAAAGCTGTTTGGAAGAAGAGGGTAAATGTTGGGGTTTTTTCTAGAAATGATGTGCAGTTGTGTTAGAATTTTTTGTTCTGGCAAGTTTGTGATGATACTGCAGTGGCAAAACAGAACAAAATCAAAGTTCTTCACATTCTTAAAATTGAGTGCAAAATCTCAGATGATTGTTTATGCCAGGAAGAAAAAAAAAAAAAAAAAGAAGTAAGAAGAAGCTATTTCAATAGTCTGTCTGGATTTCCTCAAAAAAAGATGAAAGTAATTTTTGAGGGACTTCTACTTTGAATAGATTGAGATTTTTTTTTGTTGTATGTTGTTTTATAGCAGTGCCAAAAAAATGTAATTGATGGAGGTATATACTAAAGATAAAATATATTTGTTGTTAACTCTGGGAAATATTTTTTGTCTTTTTACAAAAGCATGTATAATAACTTTAATGGGATTGAAAAGTGAGGGATAGACTGAAGTCCTCTATAGAGTAAGGGATACACTGCACCTGCCTACCATTTTGTTTGGCCTGGATATAAATAGAGGTTTTGGACCAGGTTGCCATTAATCTTTCATCTTTCATTATTATTCAGTAATTTAATCCACAAAATACTTTAAGTGGTATATTATGGCCCTGTGATTTCTAAATTATTTTCCTCACAGATCTTTTTCTCCCTGTGTGTTTACTGCATTCCTGTGCACATGGAGGAAAGTCTGGGTCTGCTAGCAAGGCCAGAGCAGTTTTCTGAACAGAAAACAGCTCATCCCCACTTTTGAATTATAAAGTACTTCTAAAAGGAGGCTATGCCTTTTAAAACATCAGAGAAGAACTAAGCATGAACAAACATCGCAGGACTGGGTCCTTGAGAACCAGGGCTGGCTTTGTGCCTGGACTTACACTTCACTGAAATTATGAGAGAGGTGTGAAATAGAGCCATACTTGCGGTGCGTAAAATGGGACTCTGAATGAAGATGAAATGTAGAACAAGGTTCTAGATATGTTTTATTTACTGTAGGCTGTGGAAGAATTACAGGAAATAAAAGAACAGCTCTTTCCACTCTCCTCCTACTGCATACAGATAGCTGCAACTCCAGGTAGAGCACACTGGTCTCAGGCAATCAAAAACGACTAAACAGACATCTCAGCTACAAACACTGTGAGGGTATTTGTTTGTTCAGAAATGCATTTAGCCTTTTAACAGTAAGTGATGGCAATAGGAGTGATTAAATAAAAAATCTCACAGATTCCTCTCCTGTTCAAAATTTAAACAACTTGTATTTCTGAAGATCTGGTTAACTTCATTTTTAGTCATTTTTCACAGAATCACATTATGGTCAAGAGCAGAAAAGACCTCAGGAGGTCATCTGCTCATCATTTTCTTCTATTATCTTTTGCACTTGAGCAAACCCAGGAAACAAAAATGTGAGCAAGCTGAAAAATACTGACTTGGGTAAAACCTGAATGATATACAGATTTGAGAGCAAAAACATTTTCTTGTGAAATTTTCAATGTACTTTTAGGAAAAAAACTGATGTTGGAATGAAGTCCTCCAATATTTGGAGAAACATATGAACTCTGGGACAGTCACCAAAACCAGACTTAAAAACACCAAACCAAAACAAAAAAAAAGAAAACAAACAAAAAACCCCCCCAAAACAAAAAAACACCATTAAAAGAGTATTAATATGCAGTGAATGTTTATGAAAGAGGCAAAATTGACATCTATGAAGATCAAACATCTTTGGTTAAGAATGGAGCTGTTGGCAGCATGATTTCAGTCAGAGCTAAACTGAGGTAGTGCTTTTCCTCAGCTTTTTTTCCTTTTTCACTCTAAACCCTATTTAGAGTGTTAGAAATTTCTACTTGGTGAATTTTAGCATTTACATCAATGGAAACTGTGATTTGGTTATCAATTTCCTTTCTCCTTTGCTCATGTTCCCAAAATAAGTGATCAAGTATTACTTTGGTGTTACTCCTCCCAAAAGTCAACTGGTACAACACACACCATGTCTGGGTAGATTGTTCTCTTAGCCTGGCCTCTTGTGATCTGCACCCTTGTCTTCTTCTCTTTACATATATGGGTGGCTCTTGGAGCTACCTACCCCCAAATCACAGTTTATATCACCCACACCTTAACTTTTGCAGAGAAAGCTTGCTTCTGAAAATAAAAAGTTCCTTCAAGATCTTGTCCTTTTTCTGAGACCACCAACCCATGTGACAGTCCTGGACACACCTGTCTCTTAGGCTTGGAGAGACTCAGCTCTTCAGCCTATTTCATTGCAATCCTCTGCTGGAAATAGATTACAGACCACTTTAATAATTGCTTTCTTTTGTTTGTTTATTTTTAGTTAATAGGAAAAACCAAACACATTCTATACCTAATTCAAAGGGAACTTGGTCATCTCTATTTCCCCATTCAGGAGAAAAGGGGTAAAATCTGTTCTGAGTTTAGCTATCAGTCTAGAAGTAAATTGAATTAAGTAAGAAAATGTTTGAAAGCTGAGTTGTATTTCACTCCAACTGCATTGCTGATTTAAATGAGTGGTGGGACGGTTAAAGGGCTTAAATATACAGCGTTTTGATGATTAAGTATCCCTTGTACTCCCATCACACCTCCTCTGAAAACAAAACACAGAGCATGTTTGGAGCAGCTCGTTGCTGCCTCGCTGCAAGGCCCCGGTGCCTGTTCTATCAAAGCATAGCCCAGAGCAAGGTGAGGTGCTGAGCTGCACCAGTGCGTGTCAGCTCCCACCGTCTGAGCGGGCAGGCGTCAGCTTGCACGTGCACGTCACACCGTGTACAAACATCACAAGAGCCAGAGCTCATGCTTTGTATGTGTTACAGTGGACTTCCAAGGCGAGGGAAGGAAAGGAAAAAAGAGTTTCCCAAATTAAAAATCATGCCAGTGGAGGAAAATTATGTTTGAAGGATCGGGAAGAGAGTAATGCTATTTAGAGTTTTTCAGGGGCAGGGAAAGAAAGCAAGTCTGGCCTGTAATTCTGAATTCCATGAGCAGGGCAGAAAGGGAAGTGTGTCTCTGGCATTTATTTCATGTAAGGATTTTGTACTCTGTAAGTGTCTGTGTCACTAATTTGCATAGAATATTCTCTGGTTTGTACAGGCTCAGCAGAGTGACAGATACGCCAGCTGAAATGAGAAAAAAGACATGCACAGAGATGAAGGCTGCTATTCACAACCATGTAGCAAAAGGAAATAGAATGAATACACATGTTCATCTCCAGCATACCCAGGAAGTCAGGCTTTAACAGCAAAGCTGCATCCTGTAGTCTTCAGGCAGTGGTGTTGGATCAAAACCCAGCAGGTCTTACTTATATTCCTGGTGCTAAAGACTTAGATTCAGTCATTTACACAACCGTTGTGTAAGGTGTCAGATCAAAATACAGAGTTTCTGGTTTCAGTTCTTGTCTTTGATGCTTGGGCTGCATCTTTCTGTTGTCATGAGGGTTCACAGTTTGAGCCTCTGCTTAAGGCCAAATGCCTTGATGCTGCATATTGCATATTGTTGTTGATTTGTGGTCTGGTACACTTGGGAGCCAGCTGTGATCTCCAGGTGGAGAAACTCAATTGGGTGAACAAGACACTGAGGTGAGCTCCAGCCTCAGCACCACAAGCTAGTGTGGAAATAGGAAAGGATCAACACATCCCAAACTGGGAATTTGTGAACTGAGAAATGATGAACAGACAGGACACACAAAGCATTTGACCAAATGCTGAAGCATGGACTGACTTGCATCAAGATCCAGCCAGGGACTGTGAGTACTGCTGCATCAAACACTGCAGGAGGAAGCTGGGGTGGTAGCAATATTTATGTGCTGTTGATGAAGCTTATCTCCTTAACATTTGTAAAGAGCTCTGGAGTGCACTATCTGCTAGATTAACCTGCACTGATTTTGCATCCATTTATATGGAAGACATGTATTTTTAACATTAATTCTGCTGCATGTTTAAATGAGATATGCTTTACAATGTAATTAAGAAACCCTTCTTTTCACACAATTGTCAGCTCACACTTTTCCCTCTTTGCTAATGCCTTCAATGCACAAAAGCCATGAAGAAAATCTTTCCGTGACATGGTGGCATTACCAGATCTTTTCAAGTGGGAGGACTGTACTCCTACACAGCAGATTTTCCCTGTGTTGTGGTATTCATGCAGCAGAGCTGTACTTCTGAAGGGTTTCTTGTTTAAGCTCTTTCATGCTTCTTGCCTTGGAGACTTCTTTTAGACTTGTAGCCAAGAGGAGGTCAGGAAGTGCTCCGTGCTGCAGCTTCTTTTTCTGTATATGTTTCTATGTGGTTCTCCACAGATCCATGGAACACATTCCCTTCCATCTCTCTGCCTTTCAGAGTAGTTTATGTTTCATTATTTGCAGATGGAAAAATGACAACTTGACAAACAGGGGAGGTTCTTTTCGTTTAAATCATCCTCTTCTTTCAGGCTCTCATGTAGTGTAATGGGGTAATACTGAGAACGCAAAAATCGATTTGATTTTATTTGCTCAGTGCATGAAAAATGAACTTCTGTGCACATTTCCACACAAGGTTATTTTTAGCTGTAATTCTGCTGATGGAATTTGCCTATCTCCATGACTTTCTGATTTGGCCAAACTACTGATGAATTTACGGATGCCTTTACTGCCTTTGATTTTAGGGTGCTGAGTATGGCTTTATGAAGTCTGTATTTCTTCTCTTTTCTATTTCTTTCTTTCATTGCTAAGCACACAGAATAACAACCGGGGTAGATTCAATCTTGAAAAAGCCACCAGGAATTTTTTGCAGCCTGAACCATCCCATCTAACCCAAGACACACAAGTTCCATTCCCCGGTTTTGTTTATTCTTTTCCTACCATGATTTACAGCCAAAACACACTAGCTGTGCTTGCTCCTCACATCCCAGTAACAAAACCAGAAAAGACTTGGTTGGACTGAGCAACACTGTTAAGCCCTTGCCTGACAGTTTCAGATTCATTTAGCTGTGTGTACAGAGTTAATCAAGAATCACAAAGATCTGTGTGTGATCTCAGTCACATTAGTAGGACTCTGAAAAGTGGTGCAGTCTGAGGGCACCATCCTGCCTGCTGCTTGTGCCAAGCTGCTTCTCTTGGACTTCTTTCCTTATTATTACATTTCAGTGCTGTGGGCGAAAGCACTGACAGGGTAAGGCCAGAACTGATTCAGAGACTTTCAGCAGCAAAATGGAGTGGTGGGGAAGGATGGGCCAGACTCAGGCAAGAGCCTGCCTCCAAGTGGAGTGATCAGCTCATGGAACCAGTGATGGGCATCAGCCGTCATTGCCCAAGCATCACTCCTCCACCTTCCACCTTTGCTGGACTGGCCATGTAAGAGAGCAGTGCTTCCACTTTCCTCCCTGCGAGGACCGGAGTGCTTTCCTACCAGCTGGCTGATCCTATGCCTAAAGCCAGCCTATTCTGTAATGCTGTAATCAGGAGCAGCAAGGCTATCACTGCATCACAGCAGTGGGGTTGGCAGAGCTGAGCACAGGGTATATTCATTAAACAGGACATCCTTCTGCCTTTCTGCATTACAGGTCCTTGAGCATAGTGGATGGTCTGATCAATGCCTTTTCTGTTCCGTTTTGCATTTGTGCCCACAGTAAGATCTGTAGTACACCCAGACATCTCTTCCAGAAACCCAGTTTTCCAGCACAGCAACTGAGCTTTGATGTTACTTGTGTTCGTGAAAGCAGGCAATTACTTTGTCGCAGTATATACTGTCATGAGTCTGTACTAAGAGCTAGGAGCAAACCCCTAAACTTTCCTGTATCCTATGTTACTGGAATAGGTGTTTTTATAGAAATTGATGTCATGGAATCAAAACAAAAAGCTTTTTTTTTGCCAGTGATTTGCTCTGAATCACAGTTGTTACTGCAGTATAAGACACTTCTGCTGTTATCTTCCACTTTCTCTCCCCAAAATTCAACCCATAAAAAACCTGTCTGGATTTTAGCCACCTGGTTATAGTTAGTTTCTTATTTTAAAATAGTTTTCAAAATAGATCAGACATTACACCGTTAAAAACAATTTTCCCTGTAGGTATTGAATATCAGACAGGGCTTGTAGTAATAACTGATAGGTATCTAGAATAATCTTCAGTATGGACTGAGACTACAAAGATCTGTCAATCACTGTATTTAACTTTAAACACAGATGATTTGAATTCATGTTAGCAGCATGAGGAAGTCAAAAAGATGGAATGGTGCCGTTGGAAAAAAGATGATAGGATTACCTCTGCTGTTAGCCTTTCCTGCTACTTGTTTGAAATACTAAATCAAGGTGAAGTTTATGGAAAAGGCTACAACGGGGGTTTGTAACTCTTCATTCCTGCTGGGATTTTCCTATTATAAATCTGCTGTCAGAAATAAGTGCTTTACTTGTGGTTTAATTCTATGCAGGCACAAACACCTTGCTTCAACACGTTTTTCCAGAGACAATCTTGACTATCTTAGTGCAACAGAGTCCTCATTAACAGGGACCTGTGAAAAAGAAAAATGCACACATGCTCTTTTGTCATTGGTCATTCATGAGCAGCCTGCTGAAAACTGAAATAAAACATGAATCCCAAGGTGGTGTGGAGACATGAGTATTTGAATCGTACAGCTTTTGTGAATTATCCATCTTGGAAGAACCTTTTGAATTAAGTTTCATTAGTGTGGTGTAAAGTTCACAATTTCTGTTTGTTCTGCTGTGGCTGCTGAATTTAGCACTACCCACAGCGCTTACCCCCAAAACAAACACCTCTGTTGTGGTGATTTTTCCTATTTTATCCAACTATATAACAGTGCAGGCAACTAAGACAGTGGTTTCCCAGAAGATCATCAGACTTGCTCGGGCAATTCTTTCTCCATGCAAGGGCCATCGAGACAAATTGGTAGCACTTTGCTGGCTTCATAATGCATTTGTCTTGTTCATGAGTTCTGCATGCAAATATAGAAAGTCAGGATCAGGCCTCAAAAGCAATAAATGCCTGTTTGTATATTTCTTCTGAATATTGACACTGTAGTGTACTGGGCTGTGTTTCAGATATGCACCAAGTAGACTTGTCACCGGTATCTGTTGTCTTGTTCTCAGGACATGGATGTGAAATTTGCCTTCAGACACTCAGACCTGGAAGCAGGACTTTAAGTTTGTCCCATCTAAAAGAACTAATTAACCTGAAGTCTTAGGAGAAGGAATCTCAAATCACAGGAAAAGACTTCTTGTCATTATGGCAACAAAAGGCATCCTTACCCTCAACCCAGTGTGTGCTTCTGCTTTGCTTTATATCAGATTTTAAAATCCCCACTCAACTAAGACTGCATCCCTTAGACAGTGACTGCAATAAAATCAGACCCAGAAGGAATCTCTGCTTCATGCAATGCTGTGAAATTTCAAATTTCAAAATACAATTTTGTTCCATCTTGACAGAAGACTCCAGTGTACTTACACTCCATCTTAAGTAAAATTTTGCCCTATTTTCCAATCTGGTTGGTGAACGCATGTATGTTTTAACAAAACTGAAATCTTTCAATTTTGCTTTGCTTCATCTCAAATTTTAAAATAGTCTAAATGTAAAAAAATCTGAGAAGTACTTTTTAATGGAAAGCCTCAAAAAATCCACTCAGAAAATGTGAAAACCCCCCATTTTGATACTGTCAGGACTGCCTCTTCTTTGTGGGGCTTTGGGGTTTTTTTTTTTATTTTTTTATTTTCTCAATTCCACAGAGAAAGTGGCACCATTTTGCAAAAGACCAAGATTTTACAGAGCTGCACCCTTTTGACATGAAATGATTCCAGCGTTGCTGGCTTTTGTGATCAACTATAGATGGAACAGTCAACTGATGAAACGTAATGTGCTTTGAATTATCACAGCACAACGCTTCACTTGCGGTAAATTCATTGGCATGTATGCACATTGTGTTTCCTCAGATCAGGATGACAACCTCATTGCTGCCTTGCTTGTGGCATTCCAAGTTAACACATATAAATTCACAGCTGTGAGCTGTGTTGCAAGGAAAGGACGGAGACCAAAGCCAGCAACTTCTTTCTTTAGTATTCCTCAAAAAAAATGTTGATGCAAAGATACTTCAAGTGAAGGACCACGAGGTAGCATAATCCAGCTTATTTTATCTCTGTCTTCTTACGGTTCTCCTGACTTAATGCCCCTGTCTGCAACTGAGCTCCTGAGAGCTGGCTGAGGAGAGGGTGTTTGCAGTGTTTTGGGAGAAAAGGGAGGATTTTGATTTACAGGCAGCCTGTTTTATGGCACTTCAAAGCATCCGTTTTCCAGTGTGACAGATATAAAATAGCCACAGAAATTATTTTTCTGCTGACTCTGAACTGTGAAGTGGGAAAAAGGAAGCATATTCCAGTGAGAGGTTGCAGTGCAGTTTAATCTTCCCATGTACCCCAACTGCAGATGCAGTCAACCTGTTTAGACATCTGAACCTCCTGAAGTCTGTTGAGCATAAGCACAGAAAAACATACCTGATTCTCCAAGCTGCAGTGGATAAACTGGGTTTTAACCACAGCAATTGGGAACTTGGGTGGTGGGGGTTGGTTTTTGGTGTTTTTTAGGGAGTTTTTTAATTACTGTCTTACAACCAAAGTTCTAAGAAAAACCTTGAAGTGTTCCTTTGAGAATCCAAATCAGAGGGCATTTCTGTGTCAAACAGGTATCTGCAGGTGGGTAGGGCTCCTGGCATGCACAAAACTCCAGGTTGCAAGCAGGGAGTTTTTGATATCTGCTTCAAGAAGACCAATGCCAGGGAGGCTGGAGAAGGGCCAGGAGGAAGGAAGAGGCCTTCAGGGCGGGACCTGGAGACTCTGAAATGTGAGCCAGAGCAGAACCAGGGTGGAAAGGGTGGGAGTGGATGCGAGGGGCAGCCAGGGCAAGTAGTAGGGTGCAGGACTGCAGAGGCAGGGAGGTGAAGGCAGGGGTGAGGACAGAGGGCATGCAGGCAGGGCTGTTCCAGACAGGTTGCAGCAAGCAGTTGGTGGAAACCGGTGGTGTTTTTTAACAGCTGGTTTGACATAATGAAGGCTGAGCAGCCTCCAAAGCAGCCGTGATCACATGCCCTGGGGGAAGCAGTGCCTGAAATATCAGTTTAGGAATCAGGAGACTAGGATTTTATTCCATCATCTGCAGCTATTTCAGGAGTGACTTTGGGCAAGAAGTTGATGTGTTTGCGCCTTGATTTTCTCACCACCAAAAGGTGTTGCTCACCTTGATGCCCCCAAAACTGAGCTGCTAGAAGTGAAAGCTTCTCCTCTCCCAGTGTGGTAGGTAGGACACATACAGTGAAATTAAAATATGGCAAGTTCAAAACTGTCAGAGGGAATTCCTTTTTCACACACACTGATGCAAATCGTGGCTAACACCAGTGACTAAGATGAAGTGGCGTCAGTGGGAAACAGAATTAAGTGGGGTCTGTTTGGTGCCTATATAAGTAATAAGTACACAGTCATTGAGCCCTGACCCAGCTTTTCTTTTGTAGTTTAAAATTTTTAATAAAGCTTTTTTTTTGCCTGCCTTTTTTAAGAAAAACGTTGAAATGAATCTGCTCATGTAAAATGCATTTGCCACATGACTAATGGTTATTTTTAAAGTGCTGAGTGAAGTGTATGCATGTGTGTGTCAAGGAGACAAAGGGAGGGAGTTTTTGTGTATTTGCTGTGGTAATTGTTTATGAATATAGTTGTTTTTTCCAATTATCCATTCCAATTGTAATATATTAGCAGTCTTGTCTCCATTTCTCTCTGTTGAAGTTTGTGTATAAATATAGAGACTTATGCCCTCAGATAATTCAGTTACAAAAGTATGTGCTACATCTTAAGCATTGATTTTTAGTCACAAAGTGCCATTGAACTGAGACAGAGAGATTTGTGGAAGAGATGGTATTAAAAGTGAAACTGTGTGTACAGTGAGCTGTGTGGCCATTCAGCTAATTTCTGGGCCTTAGACTGAAATGTTATGTCCAAATGTCATATCCAAAAATAAAGAAGCTCTAAAAGGCCAGAACTCATGCTAATGCCTGCAGAAGTTAAACACAGAGTAAGGGCTGGAGAATTTGACCTAAGGCATATTATTACTGTGGCTTTATGAACAGAGATACTGTATGCAAGTGGAGAATTAATTTCTTCTACAACATCCAGATTTTATAATCTTGCTCAAGCAAAAACATGGAGAAAAATAGAAGTGGCATGTGGACTATAAAGTCATTTGCACTTGGAATAAATGAGTCTACAAATGAAGTCCTAGTCCCTTATTTATCAGCAGTAATAATCCCACAGAATTTACTTGGTCTACATTGTACTTAAGGTTTTAAGTACCTAGTGCCCAGCTGAGCCAACCGTGATTGACCTCCATATCAAGCACTGTGTAAACACCAGATACATCATCTGTGTGTGTGTGTTTAATATGAAAGCAGCTTTTGTTTTACAATTGCTGCTAATGCTATAGCTTGTGGTGACTGGTTTTCATTAACATACTTAAGCTTTCGTGATTTAACACTATTTCAAAATCTGAGTGTTTGCAAATTACTTCAGCAGGCCCTATCCACAAAGTCTGCCATGTGTCTTAGTGCCCTTTCCCAGGGCAGGAGTAGTTTCACACTGCTGAAACAATGATTTCCTCCAGCAGCACAGCAGGAACAAATCCTCACAGGTTTCAGAGACTGTGAAAATCTGCATGGTTTAGCAACCCCTTCTTCACCCACAGAAATGAAGGGTCTCCATCTCCTTCTTCCTCAAGGTTAAGACCACTGCAGTTATACTGTAGTGGGATATTTAAAATTTATACTATTTGGTTTCAGAGCTGGAGGTGTGTAAATGCTACTGTAAGGCTTCTGCTGTTCAAACATTATTTCATGTTGGCATTTTTATTTGAAGGCCCAACCATGGCCAAGGAAAGGAAACTTCTGTACTTTTCTTTTTGTGTTACATCTTCCAACTGGAATATTTTCAAGCACAATAGAATTGAACATGAGCTTTGGGGAAGGAAAGAGAGGAGAAAAGGGAGTCAGCTAGAAGAGGTGATGACTCCAGTGGGGTACTTTGCAGTTTAGTTCTCTGGGGACTGAAAAATGCTTTCAACCAATGCAATGTTGCAACAGTCCAAAAGAGGAGAGAAAAATCCACGTCTGGTCTAGACCAACCAGAAACTAAAAACAAGGGACACTTTGAATTCTGAGACTCTCACCACAACTGAAAACTGTGCTCAGGCCAAGGAACTGGAAAATCAGTTTCTTGGGTTAGAGAAATGCTTCCCTGAAGAATCAGAGGCAGCTTTCCATTTTAATTGGTAACAAAATTATTATATTCTGAGGCACTGATCCTAACATTTGAACCAGTGCAAAGGTTTACGTTCAGGGTTATGAAGAGCTTAGTGAAATGCTACAGCAAAACAATTTTTTTCTGTGACATTTTCTTGCCATTTGGCTGTGATAGTCTATGATTTGTCACAAAATAGAAAAATAAGATCTGTCTTCATAATGTACCAAAAAGAAGTCTGACTGCAAACACAAGTTAGGAAGAGGCATAGGGACAGGAGCTGAGCCATGTAACCCTAGATCAAGAGATGGTTATAAGAAATCATATTCTGGGGACCTCAAAATCCCCTGACCAGGAGTAATTGAATGTGGTAATTGTTAAGGAGACCTTTAAGAAGAAATGTTGAGTAAAAATTGCATACAGTGTGCTTGTTTTAAGACGGAAATGTAGTAAATTTCAGGACAAATTTTTAAGTGGTAATAGTACAGGCACGGCCAATGCTGTAGGCAAAATAAATTGTCTGAACTAAATGACTCCTCTTAGTCAGCCAGGCTGAGTGTTTTTGGGGATGAAATATGTATTTCCTTCATTGTGCTGTACAAGGATAGCTGAAGCCTGAGAGGAGGACTCTAGGGATCTGGGCATAATGGCTGGTAATACCACCTGCTCTTTATGGGATGAGGGAGGAAGCCTTGCAGAGATTTGCATTGCAGAACAAGGAATGGGGTGAGAAAACCCTTCTTAGATGTGGCAGAGATATGGGAATAATACTTCATTTTGCAAGAATCAAGAAAAGTTTTTTTCTCTTAGTCCTGCACTTTCAGAACTGGTGTATTGTTAGCAGTCTGCTCGCTGTGGAAGATGTTAGGCTAAATATGTTAATTACAGGGGAAAGTGCCCTGCAGTCTTCTGGATTAAAGTGATATATGTGTCAAACATTGTATTATTTTATGAGTAAATTTTAAAACAATATTTTCTTAAAAATTATTCAGTCAATGTACTTGACTTTGGTAAAAGTAACATGACTCCTGCAGCCTGTATTTTTACCAATATGAAAAGCTTTTCTTTTACAAAAGAGCACCACAGCACTTAGATAACAATAAATAATAAAGATAACAAAATGTAACAAAAGATAAGGATAAGAAAAAATCAAGGGAGTTTGAAGATGCTAGGCCATCTGTTCTTGTAAAACTATGGTTTATTCTTGCTCTTGCAGAACTGCAGACAAATACAGACAGACCATTTTCTTCAGATGATAAAAAGCACGTATGTGGAAAGCAAAGGAAGAATGTCATATAGTTCTATTCAAGTTTCATAGGTCCTGTGACCATAGGATAGTTTCAGAAATTTTACCCTTTCTTTTTCTAATGCTCTCTTTTCATCTGACAGCCATTGGAAAGCATGACTTCTCTGTACTAGTTCATAAGGACAAGATGGTATGTTGGGAATGTGCCATCAGGGATGGAGAACTTCACAAGGATGACCTGGAACTTTTTTATGTTCCTGAAGTGCACATTTAAGTATCTTTCTGAGCAGGGAGCAGCAATACCTTGCACACACATGATTCTTGTCTGTGAATATGCTTGCAAGCTCCAGCTCACATGAAATTCCCATCTCAAATTTGTTGCCTGTTTCACAGAGCTTAGGGCAAGATCTGTTCACCTCCGGGTTTTTTCGCAGTATTCAGATCTGAGTAGTCTTCCCTGCTTTGGCTAAATGAAATACATTTTAGGAGACAGCTGTCTATTGCCAAGAAGAGCCCGCATGCAAGAATATTTCCTTCTGGGATGACTAACATGTGCCCAATGTACGTCCAGTTTCACATCCCACTCTGCAAACAAAATGCACTGATGAATTAATTCTCTTCTTGCTTCAAAGGGCAGTCAAAAGATGAAAGTGAAAAACTGGAAATATTTCAAAAAATTACATTATATGAAAAATAGGTCATTCAGTCAAGACTGCAAATCATAGATTTTCAAAAATGTGAAATGTCAAGCAGTCCTATTTGGAAAAGTATGTTTTCCCTTACTTGTTGCATATTTTGCTAGTGATGGAAAGAATGGATTCAGAAAGGAAAGACAGTGTTTTAACTCCTACTTAGGATAATGCCAACAGTATTCAACTTGTTTGGTCCAGGGTTATGTCAATATAAACAGGATGCATTTGTCCTTCTTTAGTTTGTAATTCTTTCATAACAGACACAACCAAATTATTTTGAACAATTGTAAATGTAAAACTGATACTGTTTCTGGTATTTTGTAGTTGCAAATATGGAGTCTGCTTCTTGTGAAGACACTTGATTTTATTGAATGTGTCATATGCATAGGTGATCCTTCTCATACACTGAAGGAATGTCAATGCTGATATAAAACTCCATATAATAACCCACTGGCTTCTCATATATCAGTGACTCAGTCAATAAAATATATAATTGTGATGCTAATTAAATTGCTATTTTAAAGCTGTATCTTTCATAAAGGGATTGTTTGTACCTACCCAGAATTAAAACCAGAGCTGTCAGTCTAATTCAGTATAGCTGTCAATATTAAAAACAATACACAGGAGCTGCAACTACTTAGCTAGTCTCTGAGGTGCAGGTCTGAGAAGGTGTAAATCCTCCACCCAAGAAGAATGCACAATATGCTGCCTGCTGTTTAACTGGTGCTCCATGTATTAGCAGAGCGGAGGCCTATAATTACATAAATCCTCCCCAAAATTAGCTACTTAGTAAACTATTTGAGCAGTACTAGTGCTAACTGACTAAAACTGGCAATCCAAAAATGGCAAAACAGTATTCATCTCAAGAATTAAGACCCTAAGCCAATGTCATGTGTCATGTGCAGTCCTCTCAGATGTAATTATTTATTCTAGTTTGTCCTGAATGTGCCTAGTATGTTTTTATATGCTGTAAAAATAAATACAGTGGTTTAAACCCCTGGAAAGTCCGAGTAGGTAATAAATAATCCAGCTCTGTAGAAATGCGGAGTCTGATTTTCTGAGATCATCTCTGCTCTCTGTGAACATTTGATCCAGTTCAGCACATCTGGGCATTTCTTCTGCAGGTGCCAGTGAATTAGCCACGTATTTACAGGGCTTCCCCCCTTCACCATTTACTGCAATTGCACAGCGGTTGTGGCGGCCAAGGCAAAAACCAGGCATAGAGCAGGCTCCTTGGAGCTAGTAGTTGGGTAACGCTTGAAAATTAGTAGCTTACATCCAGATGAAACAAAAACAGGTTTGTAGGGAGAGTTCATACTCTTTTATTAGAGCAACTTCTATAGTTTGAAAAAACAGGCAAGCTTTTAGACAGACAAGACCACTTCTGATCTGGTACAGAAGCAGGAGTGTTCAAGCTAAGACCAAGCTGAGAGCAATTGCTCTGCTTTTACTTTGTCATGTTAAACAAAGCACTGTTAGGACTGATTGGCCAGCTCTTAGAGTGTGGAGTATCAATCTCTGAGTTAAGAATAAAAGGTCCAGCTATCTCGGTCTGTATTAATCCCATGTATGGCTCCATCAGCTTTAGTAGACAAAGATTGTAAACCTAAGCATTTAATGATCATGTCCACTAAAGATTTGTTTATTTACAGTAAATGGCATGGTGGCCTTAGTGGGCAGGATTCTAAGCTGAAACTCTGAAGCCCACTCTCTGTTATTCCCTCAACTGCTGGTCTACTGAGTTATCTACAGTGAGTGGGTCTATCTTTCAGCTTCTTTGTGGTGAATGGCATAACTAAACTGCCCGCCTTGCAAAGTCCTTTTAGATCCACAAAGAAGTGTTGCATAGCAGCTATACACTTCTTCATTACTAGCTCTTTTTCATGTGGTTCCTTTAACAGACATTTGAGTTCTGATAGTGTTACACCCTGTTCTCTTCTGAACAGTGTGTAACACTACTGGTGCTAGTAGCATCTCTCTGTTTCCTAAATGTGACTAGAAGACTCCTACTATTGTAATGTAAGCAGTTAAAAGTTATTCCTCTCATGGTGTAAAGGAGAGCACTCTGGACTCTGAATCCCAAGGGCCCGAGTTTGAGTCTCAGTGGGGACCATCCCCTGGGCAGTTAAATGCCTCCCTGCCATGCGATCCCGTCAGATCTTGGATGCTCAGCACGGCCAGCCCCGGTTAGTACCGGCTGCTGTAGACAGTCCCGAGGATTTCACTGTCACTGTCCAAGCTCGCTCGGCCGTGGCAAATGGACCTTAGGACTTAA
>JAWWEU010000081.1:24397967-24475093 GCA_035583155.1 Acropternis orthonyx
CACGCTGTGCCTCACCTAAAAAATCCACTGTGCAGGCTGGAAGGGCACACCCACGTGGGGAGAGCCCTTCCCCAGATTTTCGTTCACGAAGTCTGGCCATTATTATTAGATTGCC
Source organism: Acropternis orthonyx (assembly GCA_035583155.1). NCBI lineage: Eukaryota > Metazoa > Chordata > Aves > Passeriformes > Rhinocryptidae > Acropternis > Acropternis orthonyx. Next base: position 24,398,083 of record JAWWEU010000081.1, read on the forward strand.
CATTCTTTTGTTCACTTACTCCTTTTGGTCTTTTTTTTTTTTTTTCCTTTAATGAACTTCATTTCTCTTGTCAGGTTTTTAGAATCACTGGGATTCCAGGAGAATCTTTTTTACCATATATTATAACTATTTAAATGTGGGGTTTGTTTTTTTTTTTTTTTTTTTTGTCTTTTTGACTCCCTTGGGAGAAGAGTCAAATGCTGTTATTTGAGTATTTGTGAATTTGATCCTTCAGTGCTATCCCAACTATTTATGTTATATTTACTATAAATGTGCTTCTGCCAGATAAGAAGAAGTCTGCAGTAATTTTGTCTTAGTTCCTAAAAATGCAAGAAAATATTTTGATGTAATTTCTTATTTTTTCTCTTTTGTCCAAAGAAATTTTTGGACAAAGGACCTGATCCTGAAGATCATGTTAAATCACAGGAAATAACATAATGTTCTTATTTTTCCTAAGTCTTGAATAAACTGGTTGTTTTCACATCAAGTTCAATTATTTTTACATTTTCTAGACCTTTCTGTGCAAGCAAAAGTGCCTTTCATTACAGATACACCTCACATTTTATTTCCCTGTGGTGTCCTCTGTGCATATATAACTGCACAGTGTTTTAATTTTAAATGTAAATTCCATTTTATTTTGTACAGTATTATACATTAGCATGAACATAGGACTTTTTTGATTTGTGTTGTTGACTTTATAATCCCAGGGCCACCTGGACAGCACTCTGCTTGTGGAGATGTGGTCCCACCGATGTCTCCGTGGCTTCATGGACAGACAGGATGTCCAGTGCTCCTGTTAGGCAGGGCTTGGTGGCTGCACCATGGGCCCTCTGCTGTGAGCTGTGCGGGGCCACAGATGGGTTCAGCTGCTTTGGGTGGGATCAGAGCACAGGCACAACAGCTCATTAGGAAGCTATGGTGTAGAAACAAGAGCAAAGTGTGAGTCTTCCTTTGCAGGAGCTTTCATTGCTCTCCTGGCAATAAGCACATAACTTTTAGCAGTGGTAAATTACACATTGTGCTGGGCTGTGTTAGACACGGAAGGTTAGATGTGGTTGGCTTGGTTTTTATGCCAAAAGTGCAAATGCTGTGTTCTTACAGGGAATTTCTTAAGATATTGTCACATCACATAGTTCTCTGTGACAAAACAAAACACAAAAATACTTTGATCAGCTACTTACGTGTCTCAGAGTTTTCCTTGAAGAGAGCCCGTGTCTCTTGAAAGCTGAGATCAAAGTCACTGTAAGCTCTCAGATCGGAAAAAAAATTGCAGAAAATGACAGAGATTCTTTTTCTTTTATTTGAGGTAATGGACAGACAGGGAGAAGGAACAAGTAGAAAATGGAAATGGCTCTGAAGCATAAACGGTTAGAAAACCTTCGTATCTGAAAGAATAAACCTGTCTGTTTTGGGTTTTTTTGCTTATACTTCATGTATTTACAGTAGTTACAGCAATGTTTTACACTGGAAAAAGTAATGATGTTAACATTCTTGTAAGAAGAGACTGCCTCAAATAAAACTTCAGAGGCAGCCGAATGAAAGAAGAAAATAAGGTTAAAATATGAAGCTTAATATCACCAGGGGGCATCTGGTGTGTCAGTCAGATGAATGAGGTAAGCTGATTTATGCCCCACAAACTTTAGCCAAGGTGTTCCTGATGGTTTAATAGTCTGCTGGCCTCCCACAGATCATTGCTAACTGCAAAGGAGATTTTGCTGAAGTAGAACTACAGTCATGTGTGTCTCCACTGCTTGTGATCACTCCACAACTCCAAGCTGGTTTTTTGTTTTTGTTTTTGTTTTTGTTTTTGTTTGTTTTGTTTTGTTTTGCTTTGCTTTTTCCCTTTCTATTGATTTTGGCTGTGTTTTCTTTGCAGTTATAGTCAGCAAATGGCTGAGTAATAAATTTGTGTTTCCAAGCTGTAGAGAGGATTTGATTTAACAAACAACTTTTACCATTTGGAGCAGTTTAAAATTAGTTTTCCAGTTGCCTTTGCAGTTATTTCCCTGCTTTTTATGCCATTTTGCTGCATTGTTATGCTTGTTGTCTTTGATTCTCAGAAAGCAATGCTTTAGTGGTGACGATGGGATATTGCCTCATTACAGGCTTCCTTGCCACATGAGTTGCCTCAGTGCCAATTACTATTCAGCAACAGATGCTGCAATAGGTCAACCTGTACTTTTTGCTGGTCACTCTTTTTTTTTACATGCTTTGCTTCTGTGTAAAGCACTTAGAGGCAAGCTGTGCTCCTTGGTAATTGTTGCTCTGCTACTCAGGGGGACCATGCCAGGGGGACATAGATATTCTTGGGATGTGTGAAGCTCCAGGGGGACCACTGACCTGCTGGTAGGAGACATAGGGCCAAGGCCATAGGAGATCATCAAAGGCTAAAGTGTGTAACTTAGCTGCTCTGCCTTGTGAGGGCCAAATTTCTCCTCCACCTTTTGGATTTCTCCTACTCTCTGTATTTAGCTCAGGTGTAGTGCAGAGATCTTGTCTTTCAGAGGCAAACCTAAGCGTGGTAATAGCAGCCTCTCCCAACCACAACCACTCTGAAAGCTGGTACACTGAAACCTGGGGAGGCTGAGAACTGCAGTAACGATGATAATGTCACTCCTGCCTGCTGTTGTGCCCTTCCATCCATTCGTGCCCCAGGGGCTGGTGGTGGCATCATGCTTGGGCACTGGAGCACATGAATCTAGAGTGAAGCATGGGAAAATCAGAAAGAAGTTGTGTGGCATGGCATGGCACCACAACTGGAAAATAATTTTGAGCTGCAGCTTTAAACTGTGTCACTCGTTGTTTAATTAAACATTGAGATATGTATGACAGGGCTGGGAGTTAAACTTTGATATATAGTGAGTGTTCTCTGAGCTGCTGAATTCCCTTTTTTTGACTGCTGGTATTTTATCCCAATAAGGCCAAGGGAGACCTCAAGGTCATTTTCACCTCAAAACTGTAGTGTAAAGCCAAATGCAGGAGACCTTTGATCACCAGTTAAAGTACGAGTCTCTGTAATTTTGCAATAAATCTGTTTATGATATGTTGTTTGTGTTCCTAATTATAAATTTGGAACAAAATTTTCTGTTAGCATAATTGTTATGATATCAACAAAGTTTTTCATGCTAGGAATTTAAGCTAGTTGCAAGGTTGGTTTGGTGTAACTGTGAAGATACTAATGGCATTTTTTGAAATACAAGTAGTTCTGAAATATAACCAAAATGAAGATTTAAAAGCACATGGGGGCACAAAGGCATAATTGATATGCAATATTGCCACAGTATCAACATGAACCTGCTAGTGTAATTGAGAACAGAATTTTGCACTGTAGCAATAGCAGTATCCCAATTTCCTTTCGCCCTGATGCTCTCCTTTGAGTTGTAATTTACCAACAGGTCATTAAACTGGTGGAGGTGTTGCATTGGTGCATTCTACAAAGACAGTGCTTTCCAAATAAAGGACCATATTGGAAATACTGGTTTGGAAGCAAAGGTTTAGCATCTCTGTGTATGTGTAAATAAGCAACTTCATTGTGTAGGGGACAAGCTATCCTGACCAGTGCCCGAGACAGCACCTACTCCTTCCAGGGCAGGTTTGCCCATGGCTCAGTAACATTGGTTGCTCTGGGGCTTAGGATTCCTCTGAAAGGAATGACACTGCCTAAAAGAAACTGCTGTTTGGCTGGTTGCTTTCAATTTTGTGGCCTTTAGAGAATATCTTTGGTTATTTACTTCATTGCTTTGGGAAAGCTCTGAAGCAAAGGCAGAATTTATCAGTGACACCAAGCAGAAACTGGAAGAAGTAAAGGGAGAGATTATGTGAACCCTTTCAACACAAAGAACTATAGTATAAGTTAAGAAGATTATTTTATCTTCTGCTTCACTGACAGGTCCCCTGTTACATAAGTGTTCTGCTTTTTCCAGTTAGGTATTGCCTAAACGTCAGTCATGGCCATTTCCTGAAATAGGAATACTGAGTTTATTTAATTTGAGGGGTTTAAGTATTTTCCATTTCAGAATAATAAATATATAAGATATAGGATCTCTTCTGTGTAAATGCTACATTCTGAGAATATACAGGGGTATGTTTAGATATATTAAAAACTTCTTAGTCATGATTTTAAGAGTAAAGCTTTCATTTTTCTCCTGAGATTGCTACAGCAACCTTTCATGTCAAAAGAAACCTGCTGAAGATGTTGATTCATTGGGAAAGGGGTGAAATGTCATGCTCTTATTACATCTTTTGATTTTCCAAGCTCCTCCTAGAGAACTGACAGAAGAAGAAAAACAACAAGTTCTCCATTCAGAAGAATTCCTGATATTTTTTGACCGGACAATACGTGTAATTGAGAGAGCTTTGGCTGAAGATTCAGACATCTTCTTTGACTATAGTGGCAGAGATGTAGAAGAAAAAGATGGGTCAGTGTGGTTTGGTTTTTTTTTGCTTTTGTAAAATAAGCTTTATAAAGATAATTCCAAAGACAGGAAGCCTTAATTTTAAATAAAATTTAACACTTTTATAGTTAAAAAAAGGTTAAAATTTCTGCACGAAGTCCTGGGTCACTTTGTCATCTGAATTTACATTGTAAAACAGCTTTGTGCTTTATTGAACTGTATGGTTTAGTTGACATATTAAGCCAGGCTTAATTTTTTGTTTCACTTTTGGGATGAAGTTTCAAATTCTGAACAAATAACTGAAAAAGATAAATGTATATATATATACATGTATATGTAAATGCATACATTCCAGTGGTGTACATGTGTGTGCTTATGATATTTTTACAAATTCAAACTAGTGCTGTTTATAGTCTACTACTGTCTTAGGTCTGCAATGGATTCCTCTGTACTATGCTTTGTGGGTATGAAAATCATGATTTCCCAAAGTGTTCACAATCTAAATGGCTAAGACAAGAAGTGACAGGTTTTGTATTCAGCAGTTGGTAGGGGAGGAGAAGCAGTAAAACTTGTTAGGAGAAGAGGAAGTATTCAGGTTTCAACAGCTATGTATCTGTTGAAGCCTCATGGCAGATCAGTAGCTGTGTTGCACTGCAGTTACTGGAGGTTACTCTAGAGCATCATCCCTGTGGACAGACTAAATGCATCAGTGTGGCAGTGTTGGACCAGCACTGTGCTTCAGCCTGTCTGCAGCATCTCCATCGCTGAATGCCAGGACCAGGTTCATCCTGAGAGTTAAAAGGGGCAGAGATGGCCCAGGGTGACCCAGAAGAGTCAGGAAGGCAGTGAGAAATGAAGAAATGTGGTTTTGTGAAGCAGATGTAGAATTTGTTCCTTGGTGTAGATTCATTTTCAGCAAGACAGTCAGTGAAAGCAATTAAATCAAGGTAGCAGACTTCTCCAGGTTGAGCAGAGATCTGAGAAGTAGTTAGAAACTTCTGCATTGCTTTTCACCGCTTTTGAAACCTGGTACTTCAAAATTTGTCACTTTGTTTGCATTTACACAGAGATGTTCAAGCAGGAGCCAATCTTTCCTTTAACCGACAATTCTATGATGAGCACTGGTCAAAGCATCGTGTTGTCACCTGTATGGATTGGTCTCTTCAGGTAAGATGTGAAGCTGGGAGATATGCTTCCATATCGCTTCCACTTCTCCCTAAAAAACTTATGGGCAGCCCTGATTTGCTCTTTGTTTTGTAGAGTGGGATGTTGTTTTTTAGCTAACAGCAGTGTCCTGGAAAGAGTGAATGCATGTTTCTCTGTAAAGAAGAGTAATGAACAATAATGATGCTGTCATTTTTTTGTATATGTCTTGGTCTTGGTCTTCATAACCAGGATGTTGAATTAAAACCTTAGTAAGTTAGAAACCTACTAAGATGAAGTCTTACTTTTTACTTTTCTTCCCTCCTCCACTCCTTCAGCACAGTGAATTTTTTTAGAATAAAAGGCTTAAAATTAAACTAATTTAAATTAATTTACTGAACATGTAGCAATTTAATAAATAGTTATACATAGTAATATATAAAATAGAAAAATAAGAATAGTGAGAAATAAAATTAATTTTTCTAATACACTAAAACAAAAGTGGTCGCAGCATCAAGCCTGTCTGAGTTCAAGAAGTGTTTGAACAACACTCTGAGGCACATGGTGTGATTGTTGGCATGACCCGTACAGGGCCAGGAGTTGGACTTGGTGATCCTGATGGGTCCCTTCCAATATTCTATGATTCTATGATTTTAAAAAGGTGAAAGTGTCTGAACAACTTGGAAAGATTGAAAAGAGGTATTTCAAAAAATGCTGGGTTCTCTCTCCAAGTGATGGAAGAAGAGGCTGCAGCTGCCCACAGGGCATACTAAAGCAGCCTGCCTGGAATGTACCCACTTTCTGTGCACCACAAAGCATTATCATTCCAAAGTAAAACTGATGATAGAGCTGCTTAAGCTTTCTAAAACTATTACAGTATCATCATCAAAGTACAGAAACCATGTTAATTAGTTACTCTATTGGAGAACTGGGATTAGTGCACACACACATCACCAGCCCTGTTAAATTAATTTGGTTCCAGTTTCACTCCAGTCCCCCTCATTCTCTCTGTTTCATCCATTAGCCTGTTCCTGGATTCCAGCCTGGAGCAAAGCATTTGGTTTCCCTGGGGAGACAACCCAGGAGACTCTGCTCAGAAGTCCACAATACAGATACAACAAAACTGCTCCAAGAGGACATAGAGTTCAAAAATGCAAGCACAAGCCAGCCTGCCTAGCTGGTCCCAAACTCAGCCTCAGGTGTGCCCTTGAGTCTCCAGAGCACTAGTGGAGCCTGGTGTGGGTAGCAAAGGTGCTATAGATGTAGTTCAGCCCAGTCTTAAGAACAAGTTTTGCCTGATCTTAGAAGCAGCTGCTCTTTCTGCACCACATTAGATGTGCATGTGCACACAGCAAGTGCTCAAGATCATGTACATAAATGGTGCATGAGGGCTGGAAAGAGGCAGTGGGTAAAGAGTACAGTGGCTCTCCCATCCATCTTTCTCTCCTTCCCCTTCAAATGGCAGCAGAGCTGCTTCCATCCCCCTGGGTACTTCTCAGGTAAGGTGGCAGCTGACTGCACAGAGGACATGGCAGGCAGCAGGGAGGAGTCGTAGGGTCCCAGCAAGTGTGGCTGGTAGGCTGAGCAGGTCTGGGTGGTGCACAACAGCCAGATGCAGAGAGGCTTCTTGTAATATCCAGCTTGCGCCCTGTGTGAGAAATGATTTATACCTTTGCTTTCATACAAAATATCAGCCTAACAACAGGTATGCACTTTTGTGATGTGGGTGGCCTTTAAGCACATATGGATTTCCACAGAAATCAAATATAAGCCTGAGGAAACACTTATCTTAGGTTGTTCACTTGTTCAGGGGCTGGAAATTACATGGAATTCTTATCTGATATTTTCCTAACAAGCAGCTCTTACTGTATTCCCAGGGCAGCAAGAAAAAAAGCCGCCTCAGAAGAGCACTGCCAAATGTAATTGCTCAGCCCCTGGGGCTCGAAGGCATGTTCTGCTTCCCACCTCTTTGTTCCAGGGTGGCCCCTCCTGCCTTCCCCTTTGTTAACTCCTCACACTCAGCTCCCTGGCACTCCAGCAGGGGCTCCTCTGTGCTGTGGGGCTTCTGCATGCTACCCTACAGTACTTTGGGAGCATGGAGTTGCCTCCTCTCTTGCCTGCTTAGAGTTGTATCCCTGGGACAGGAGTTGGAGCCAGGCAGAGGTATTCCACCTAACCACTAGCTCTGCTTCTCCCACATACTCCAGGACATGACAGTGTCCAGTCTGCCAAAGAATAACTTGATTAATCATGGGAACGGCAGAACATATTGCTCAATTTTCTGCGATAACACTGCTTCTGCGAAACAGCCTGGAGGCAAATAGAAGCTTAATCAAACAAAGGACATCGATGCATTGATTAAACAAGTTATTCTGTTCCCAGTCACATGGAAAATACAGTCTCAAACATGTTGGATCATTCATGCCAGTAAAGCTAACCCACTAGCCCCTTGATTCTTTCACAGAGAAACAGGAAAATGGCTTAGATGCATCATCAGGGATCTTAGGGAAAGACCCAGCAGACTGAGAGCAGACACAAAGGAAGAGTGAGATCACCTTACTCTGTCCATGGGAGTTAAGTTAGCTCATCTAAAGCCAAGAAAACTATTCTGGGGAATAGTGACGTGTCTCTCTTGACTCTCAGGCTGTTTCACACAGCACCATTTCCATGTTGTTTTCAGTTGCAGCCACAGGACATCTGGACACCTGATGAAGACTGAAATTCTGTAAATGCAAGTAAATTGAGTGGAGCATTTGAATGTGCAGTGCCAGAGAGGGTTTAGGGTGCTGCACTTTGCTCTGTTTTTTTAAGAGTGAAAGAGCCTTATAATGGTGTTACCCAGCTAGGTATGACCCCAGCATCTGTGTAAAGTCTAAACTGTATTTCCAGTCAAATAGAGAAACTGATTGCAAAATCTACATATAGACCAGCAAGACTTGAGTCAGTGTTTGTTTATGGCCAGACGTGCTGCTAACCATGCTCATTAAACTTCCCAGGAGCATGAACCAACCCCAAAGTGCCTCAAAATTGGTGCTTTTACCCTGGTCACACACCCTCGCTGGCTGCAGTCATGCTGGTGGGAGGGCTTGTCACTTCTGCCTGCCAAGGTGTCTGCCCCTTCATGAGTGCGGGCTCAGCCACTCATGTAAATGGTACTTAACCTGTTCAGCCAAAACTTGATGCCCTGACAAGAGCCTACTGTGCACGCTGTTTACTTGGACATGGGCCAGTGTGGGATGAAAAAGTTCAAAGGAGAAGCTGAGCTTGTTGTTCAAAAGTGGCTGTAATCTCTGTTGCAGGAGAGAGGGAGAAGAGAGCGGTGAGACGGATGAGAGCAGTGGAGGGCAGGCTCATACAAGTATGTCCAGAGAGGTGGTGTCTCAGGTGTGGGATTAATCCACCTTCAGGTGTCCCTCCATTGTTAGGGAGAGAGAAGAGGTGTTGGTCTGCTGCATCCTCTAAATCTCATGCAAGTGAATTAGGTACTAAATTGTCCTTAAAAGCTGTGCCAGCAGCCAGGGTCTGCTGGAATGTAGGTCCAACCCAGTCAGTGCTGTCTTAAAATGGGAAAGAGAAGGCTACAGTGGCCACATGTCATTGCTGATTCTTTCACACATAGGTCCAGGCTCATTTAGAACAAGGAGCTTGAATAGAAAAATCATCAGCTCTGTGACGCATTATCTGTGGAAGTGTACAGAAAGTGGGAAGTAACAGCTGCTGATGGCAAATGTTACAGCTGTGTGCATTATTTCTTCCAAATGGATTTTGAGAGCAGAGAGGCCCAAACACCAATAATAATTATAAAAAGGGTGGTGGTTTGTTGTTTTTGGTTTTTTTTCCTGTTGTTGTTAAAATGCCTTTGGACCAAATTCACAACTCCCAGTTGACAGTTTCTTTGTCCCACTGCATCTACCAGTTCTACTGTTTCCCTATAAACTGGTGAGTGGTTTGCAGTAATTTACCTGGGAAAGACAAAAAGTGGCAATAATTTGCAGATATTATTGAGAAATTTTGAAAGAAAGAATTTCTAGTGTACAAAAGGAGAGTGTGGGTCTTGCAGAACTTGAGCTGCTGGCTCATTGGTCTGCAAAAGCCACATGCTTTTCTCTGGACATGCCATGAAGTCCTTACTTGACTAGAGGGAAGGACACAGCTTGCCAGAGATGCCTAGTGTCAAACATGTGAGAGTGGAGGACTGGGAGTTATGGTATAGACTAAACGTAATTGATGTTTTGTGGACAAATTGTTACTTCTTGTGATGTTTTGATATTATGCAAGGTCATCAAGAGAATGTGAAAATCTGATTTTTCATATATGATATTATGTGTGCTTATATATATATATAAACACAAAGCAAATAATATGTGTGTTACATATCTACTTCTATACAACAGTGGATAATGGGTGTACAGGGAAATATGGATTAGATTTTAGAGTGCTCATTGCACCAATCTCACTGAGTCAGTGGAATTCAAGATCACCTTGTGCTTTATAAGATGACCTCAGCATCTTGCAAAATTGAGCTTTTGTGAAGAAAATGTTTTGTTTGCTATTTGAATCATCAAGAAGAACTTTTAGGTTGATTCTTTGCATAAGTAAATAAGTAATAAGTAAATAAGAAAGAATAGTTTTCAGGAATGCAGAAAAAAGCATGAGTTTCAGAATAAAAGCTCTATGGTCACAGTATTTTCATTATCAAAATCAACTAAGACAGCGGTTCGTCCTTGAAGAGATGGTTAAGCAAATAGCTAAAATTACTCCAGTTTTCAGATTTTTTCTCTTCTTCTTTTGCATTCCCTTTACAAAATTTCTACAAGCTGTCTTTTCTGAGAATTACCTGCAGAAAATAACATTGCCTTTATGATATCTGAGAATAATTGATAGAGAGCAATTATCAGGGGCTTTAAGGATGTTAGGGACTAGTAAAATATAAACCAAAAGAGTAGTATGATTGAACTAGGATGTATTATAATTAAAACCAGATATTGCGCATTTAATGTAGATTATTTCTGTCTCATATAATTTTGCATAAGTTTTTCATCATCCATCTTATTTCACTTGCTTTTTCTTTTCTAGTACCCCGAGTTGATGGTTGCATCTTACAACAATAATGAAGATGCCCCACATGAGCCTGATGGGGTAGCCTTGGTATGGAACATGAAGTTCAAGAAAACCACACCAGAATATGTGTTCCATTGTCAGGTAAGACTGAGGAAGCCATTAATTTCATGCTAGACAAAACGGAGTTTACTACATGGTGCATCTTTCTGCTGTTTGTATGAAGAGGCTGAGGTTAAAAACAGGCATTTTAAAAAAAAAAGTACAAGCGGCAGTCCAGTGTTTTTAGAAGGCAACCAGCCTTCTCAGACAAAAGCCTGCCTGGGCTGTGTGTCATTCTTTGTCTATTTAAAACAGTCCCTAGGAGATTTAGTTCATAAAGCCCTTGCACTTACGAAGTAACTGTGGTGTACCACTTCCTCACCCAGACAGCAATACATGCTTTCCCACCCACGTTAACTTCCTCGCATCCTCTGCACTCAAGCTGCCTGCCCTTGCCTGGTTCTGCTCAATATCTTGTTTTGCCTTTAAAATTGGGAAGCACACTTTGCAATTTTTGGACATGTGTCTGACTTACAGCTTGATCAAAATGGTCTCGATTACAAGAACTACTCCACCAGTTCCTGTCTGACTGTCTGTTAGGTTAGCAGAAGAGTGCTTCACTTCACTCAGCACAACTTTATGATTATGCTGGTTTAGAAGTTTATGGACAATTCAAAAATCATTGGGTGTTTTATTTCTATATGTCTATTTACTCCTCTTTTGCCACTGCTTTTGTGTGTGAAATGGCAAGTCTCATATTGACAGGAATGTTCAGCTCATTGGATTTATCTCCACCAAACTGTCCAAACTCTGGAACAGGACTTGGGCCAAATTTCCAATCTCTTCATTAATATCCTCTGTGGTAATTAAATACAGGACAGTGGTATTCAAAAAGCCATATGGAAAAGTTTCAGCAAGTAAAACTTAACAATCAGAGATTAGTAAAGTGCAGATAATTCTGTGGTAAAAATTGCTTCTCTTGGAAGGATATGTAATACCTGGCTAATTGTGTAAGCTAAGTGTCATTTTACATTCAAGGACCAAACATCTTTTTGAACTAAGTTTATGTTTGGACTTGGGTATGTTATCAGATGTAACATAGTGGGAGGGAGTTGCTGGAACTGAAGTTGCTGCTTCAACCTGATTAAGTAACCTTTAATTCTGGGCATATTTTTCTAATTTGCTATACTGAAAAACAACTTCACATGGAGTCTAGCCTGAACAGCTAATATGCCATACAGATTTATATACATATATATGTATATGTGTGTGTGTGTGTGTGCATGTATTACCTTTGAAATGAGAACTTGTATTTTTCTGGATATCATATTCAGCAGCCAATGTGTTCTTTCAGACTGCCTAAGAGCTTAGCTCACATTCCATGTTCAGATTCTTCTATGATTTACATGCGGCTTAATGTTTTGAACAAAGAGAAGAGAAGAGATGCCCCTTTGCATTTCCAAGAGGAATAATCCTTAAACTAGATTGATTTTTCAAGATAATAACCACATTCAGGGTAACCCTTCTGAGTACACAAAGGAAGATTGACTACAAGACATAGCAATTAATTTGAAGTTCTATCTAGGTTTTAGAGCAGGTACACTTAAACAGGGGAGGTGTGACTCACAACACTGAAAGCAGTGAGATAGGCTATACTCTCCATTAAAAAACCACACATAGCAAAAGTGATGGCCAGAGATTTGGTGCGGCTGAGCTTCTGTCTAGTCCTCACGTTAAGTTGGATGTGCCCCTCTTCGGAACTGGAACCTTGAAACCTGTGAACGGAGGGACACATATGGCACTGTGCTTACACGTGTATCCTGGATTCATCCTCTTTCAGCTAAATGAAATCAGTTCTGGACCATGGGAAATATTTATTTTCTTGGTCAAACTGTCCACAGATAATTTGTGTTATAAGTCCATTATGAATTGGAACTTTGCTTGAACCACCATTATGGGGCTTTTGACATGGAATATCTTCTGTGTGTCTTCAGATTGGATGGGGATACCACATATGATTAAATGGGGAAACAAAAAGCATACAACTTGGTCTCTTGAACACAAGTTTTGTTCTAACTGACTGAGATGGAAAATAAGAAAAAATAGTATCTTAGCTCAGAGTCTGGATTTCAGTTCTGTAGATCATCATGTTATTCTGCTAGTGGAAACCAACTGTATTATTAGTCAGCCCCATATCATTTATATTACCATTTTGCTAGAGAAACATTCTCTCATTCAGTCCTGATTCAGTCATTTCTCTAAGTTTTCTGAGAGAGAGGCCCAATTTTTGTTCCACAATACATGATCTTGTAAGAGTTCAGCCCAACAACTAGAGATGAACACACACCTTATCATTATAGCTAGGTTGGCCAGATATGATGAACACAGTACTTTGAGTGTATTTTCCCAATAGGCCTCTATTTTCCTTTCCAAATACTTTCTATAGAAAAGAGGTATCAATAAGTCCTACATGATGCTGACTAATATACCTTTTGCCTTTCAGTTTTTGGGCTCACAGAGCAAGACACAAGCAAGTAGAAACTCATTTCAGGGCTGACTGTGAAGGAGCTCTTGCAAGCCACTTCTGAGAAGCCAAATCAATAAATAGGTTTATGAAGCCATTTCTGAGGAACTTCTAAGAAATTTCACCTCAGGAGTTCTGATAACATCAGTAAAGATACATATGTGAAACATCTCTGGACAGCTAAGGAGCTGGCTGGAGTGCATGAGGTACAACTTCAGATGCCTCTTGTGTACAGTTGGTAAAGTCTTGAAGCCAGGAACCTCAATGTTTTTCTGTCTTCCCTGGTAGATTATACAGATTTAACTGAGAATATTACAATGGAATTTCTTCATTTTCTTTACCTCTTTCTGTGACTTTTTGTAAGTTTACATAGGATCATTTAAATTGTCATAATCAGAAGAGGCATTCCGAGGGCCTTTGCTGAAACCTGCCAGAACCCAGTGGCTTCAACTTAAGTTGTCTATCAGCCACAGCAGATAATGATGTGAAAATCTACTGGCAATGATGTTTTTTCCTAACTCCAATCAGCAACATTTTATTTCAGTTCTCAAATGTGAGGGGTGGTGTATTCTGTAAATATGAAATTCTTATGCAATTTAAGGTCACATTAGGTTGTTGGCTCATTAATACAATGTAAGTGGTAGCAAATTTCATAGCTCTACAGTATGTTCTGCTACAAATATGGGATTCAGTTTTAGTTAATGGAAAAATGTTTAGTTAAAGGAAAAAATGACTATCAGCCAAGTGGACAAGTTAACTCATTAATTCATGTGAACTGACATGTGATCTATCAGATCCTTTCTAAATAAAACAGTCCTGATGGTTTCTACTCTCACCTCCTATGGAATTTTTTTTTTCTTCAACATGTTTTATTTTTGCCCTTCTTTGGGTTTCTATATTTTTGCTTTCTGTGCTGACAGTATTTTAGCTGTAACTTCCAGATTTTTTCCTCTGTAGCTCATCATACATCTCTTTACCACAAGGTTAGAAATAGGAAAACAAGGAAGAGTGAGGGATTGGGCAATTTGTTAATATGTTTTTCTATGCAAGCAAAAAAAATGTCTCAGAAGCAAAATTGGAGTGGGAGGGTGATTTTTGCCAAAGGAATGATCACTCAATGCTTTCCTTAGGTATTGAAGAATAAACTGAGCATGCAGTTAATACTGCAGAGTGCAGACTGGGGATATCTTTGTAGGAGAGTCAGGGATGTCCTCTTCCCATGCTGGAGCATTGAAAACTATTGGTGTAATCCAGTGCATTCCAAAGACAAAACACAAGCCTTTCAGAAGTACTTTATGAGACCCTGCAGATGAGTCATCCCTAGTTGGGTTGATTTGGCAGTATCCAGAGAGGGAATGAATTCCAGCAACAACATGGAAATCACATTGACTCTCCCTTGGTTTGGGAGTATTTTAAACTGTGGTTCGCACTACTTCTCTCAGCTACTGTTGATCTGCATTTAGGTGGGGGTGACATAAACGAAAACAGTATGGCACAGTTATTGATGATATGACTCAACATGAGCTCAATCCTATATCGATTTGTGCAATCCACAGGGCTGGCCTTATATGTGAACATTCCCGTACTACTGATTGATAGAAATGGACCAACCATATTTCTGAGTATCACTGTCTTTTTCAGAAAACGCTTATCTGTCCATAATGTGTTTTTTCACTGAACATATAAATAGAAATCTACATTACCCCTTAATTATGAGGATTATTAATATTACTTGTCATCTTTGCCTATGATGGTATTTCTGTTTCACAGGGGTCTGACTGAGCTTTCTAAGCCAGAGTGACCTGAAGAATTATATGAAACTTTGCATCAACATATCTGCTTGAGTGAAGCAAATGAGAACTCTGAGAGTTGGCAATAAATTGTCTAGTTGAAGTCTGAGCTATTATATCCTTTCTTTCAGCAGGGCCTGTTATCATGGGTACAGCACTCTTCTTCTATAAGGTCCCATAGCTTTTGGGTTAGAGCTGATCTGGCGAGACAGAAATCACAAGGAAAAGAAATAATCAGTGTCTCTAAAGGACTTTATGGTATTACAAGCCATTTCCTTACTTCTGGAACTAAAGAGGAATTATTACAGTTGGTTGAAATATCTGGATCTCAACTTCAAACATCAGTCATTTAAGGAGAGTAATACTGGAGGAAGACAGCTAAAGATATTAGTTTCATGCAAATAAACCAAATTTAATATTGCTGTCTGATTTGGAGGACTCTGCATTGTGTGTGGAAAGTTTGATGAATTCTGCTTTACTACACCCAATCCAATGATGGAAACAAAAAAAAAAAAAGACTACATAGACTGTCTTTTGATTTATTATGGATTATTTTCTGATCTACTAATTTCCTCTTTCTCAGCTATGTCTTTTACAAATGTCTCAAAAGGGCAGTGAGAAGTACAAATCTGACACTTAGAAGCAACTCCATTCAGTGTGTTTTCAAAGAAGGAGTGCACACGTGAAGTAGCTTTTATTTGAGGAAGCAGTAACCATTGAAGAATTCTTTCAAGGAGTCAGATCGACTTTTAGCATAATCACAAAAATATTTCAGCAGTATATCACTTCTAATAGCTGCAGTTATTTCTGTCCTTTTCCTAAAATGCCATGCAATCAGATTTACTTGGTTGGTTCCATCTCTTTACTAAACTGTCAGGTTTTTTGTGGGATATGGGACTTGTGTTTTCTATTTTAATTTCAAGAAAAGCTCTCCATGCTTGGAAAATATTGGTGGATTGGGTACAGAAATCAGCCACTCAGCCACACCACAAAATGTTTCATTCTCCCCTAGCGTTTTTGTAGTGGCTTCTATACACTGCCATTAAGTTATGTGTTTGACCACTCTTCATTGGTTATCCTGGTGTGGTCTTTCCCTTTTCAACTAAATGGATGGAGTCATAAATGCATATCTTAGAATTAGATGCATTGAGGTAAGTGAAAGGCTGTATTTAGTGGTTGATATTGGCTGGAGTTGCCTTATTTTTTTCCTAGTTTGGTTCCTTTGTTGTTTTCTGCTCTTTCAAAATCAACATAAATTCAGATGTGCTTTTTGCTCCAGCGGCCTGCCTTCTAAAGGTGCTGAGCGCCCAAATCTGTGATACTTGTGTGTGGAACAGGCTGAGGTAACAGAATGAATGACTAATATTCCCCTTTTCCTCTTGTCCTGAGTTTCCTCCTCTGTGGAAGCCAGACTAGAGCTCAGTCCCTCCAGAACTTTTAAAGAAAAGAAGTACTAAAAGAACTTTAATTGTCCAGAAAGTATGGTTGGAGTGCTTAAAAAATAAAGGCATTTTTTGCTGATAATTATAACGGTGCTTTTCCAGAATAATTTCCTCACCATGTTTCTGCTAATTTTCAAGCAAGGACTCAGCTCTTCAGAGACAAAAAAAGAAATGACAGAGACCTTAAAACTCTCTCTAAGCTTCACAGAATTTCCTAAGTAAAATTGTTCCCAAGAACCACCAGCATGTCCAGTCCCAGAGTTGACTTGGCTAATTCCTCAGTTTCTAGTGAGAGGGGCACCTGTGGTCAGTCTCTAAATCTCAGAGAAGATGTGGTGCTAAGCTGACTGCAAATTTTCCCCAAAAAACACAAACCCCTTCTTTGAAAGAGAAAGTGTTTTCCAACCTGAATTTCCCTGTGACCCTATGATCCTAAATATGAATCAGATTCTGCCCGTTTTCATAGCAGTTCTCTGGTAAATGGACCACTGAATGTCTGCCTGTGAAGATACCAAGGCAGTTCTCATACTGGGAATACTTCAGCACCCAAATTTGTTGCAGACTTCTGTGACACATACCAAAATGCTGTAAATCCAATCAAGCAGGGCTTTTTCAGAGATAAAGGGGATGTTTTGTTTTCATTTCTGTTTTGTTTCCTGATGTGCATCATTAGTGGCATGATCTTTAGAAACACAGCACAGTTTGTGCCATAAAGATTTCAGTAAACAGGCACCCATATCTTGTCTCTTAGGCTTTTGTTTTAGGTTCTTTCCCCTGTTCTGAGCTGACACCAGTTGTCTTTTTTTTTTTTGCTTCTCCCATTGAAGTCTACACCACTTCTACCATTTGGTGATTAAAAATAATTATCATTTGGCCTAAGATTAGTGGTCCAGTACTTGTGGAGAGATTGTGTGTGAGTCAGTAGAAGTTACACCCACACATCTGAAGGCTAAATGTAGTAGTACTTGGAAAATAGTTTTTGATGTCTTAGGTGAGAGGAGAGACCTGCATGCAGCAGATTTGTAGAGGGGGACAAAGGGGACCACATGTACAAAAGACTGAGTCTTGTGTCTTCTGTATACCACTGAACTCAGAGATGTTAGTGGGGGAGGACAGAAAAGGCATTGAAAATGTGAAAATGTATATTCTGGCCTGGGGGCCACAGTTTCTTAGCCAGTCCTGAGATCACCAGTCTTGCTTTACTGCTGAAAGGCCACAGCTGTTAACATGGAATCTACTAACATTTGCAGCTCAAAACAAGTATGCCATGTTTTCCACATAGCCCTTCACCTTTCAGTCTTAAAATCTCTTAAAACTGACTTATTTCCACAAAACTCAAGTCATTATATTTTCATGAGTCAGAGAGCAAATAACAATTATTATTTATACTAAAGGGGTGTCAGTTGGATACACAAAGTTATATGCCTTCCCTTGGGTTTTAGCTGTAGCTTTCCAAACCCTTAGCCAACCTTCTTTTTTCATGATGACTTGGATCTATTGCTATCTTGTACAGAACCCTGAGGAGCAACACACCCATCAAAGCCAATGTGTATCTTATAACAAAATAATTGTGTGCCATATCCCATCAATCTGTGAGATGGCTGCTCATACAAAATTATTAATTAGCATTCTGAATTACTTGAGGATTGTGTTTATACATAAAAAGCCTAGCAACGGAATGCTTTTTGCTTAGAGCAGTGCTTAACAGAGATCATCTTCCTCATTTGAAACTGAGATTTCAATTACGAATCAAAGAATTAGGAAATGATAAATTTTCTTGTCTTGGATAGAAAATTTTAGGCAGTTCCTCCTTCAAAGCCTTTTTTGGAAGGGTAGATTGTCATGCACATAAATGATATGCTGTCACTACTAGCAATAGCATTGTGCTTTTTGCAAGTGTTAAAATAGTGATTTGTAATGAAACTGTACTTAAAGATGCTGTTTCTCTTCCTAGTTCTGTAATCTTCCTTTCAGACCAAATATAAAAAATATGCTAGCTATTTGATGTGGTGAGCATTCTCTCTTTTTTTCAGTTTCTTTGTTTCACTGATAACTTGCATTATACCTTTCTGAATTGCTGGCATCTAATAGGCAATTTGGAGAAAACCTAACCTTTGAATTTGTTGAGTTAGACATGCAGTATTTTTAAACTTTAGCTAGCTAAGGAAAAAAAAAAAATCTCAGTCAAAAAACATATTTCATAAGAGAAAATTATAGTGATATTGATGGTTTGCCAAAACCTCAAGCAGTGACAAAATCCACAGTGTCCTGAAAGAGATGCCTTTGCAAAACCATTCCTTTGCAGATGGCTTAGATTATTGATACTTACAAACACATGACAATATTCTTTCGACTCAGAATTTTGAAAAACTCTGTTGATAAAAAAAAAAATGCCGATTTGTCACACTATTCCAAAATCATTGAGAAAAAAGTCACCAAATCCTGCAATTGTTCCTGAGGGCATTTTACAATTTAGTAGTTGTTGATTTGGTTACATTTCAACATGACCTAGTGTAAAATATTTTAAGTAAAAGGCAGGAAGGAAGGGAAGAAAGAACCCAACTTTCCTTTGTTGATGTGAACATTACATTTTATAGTTTTTCTTGTATATCTGAAACTCCCAGTGCTAAAATGGTTTTGAGTGAGCAAGAAATTCAGGATCAGATGTGAAATCAATAAGTCACTGAGATCCTTCCACAGACTTTTTTGCCATAAAGGATGTAAAATACCATGCAAATCCCTAGCTGCACTGCAAATGATGGATAAACAGCCATAGGCATGACTTTTCTGTTTGGGTTATGTAACTGTTCTCAGTGCAAGCTACTTGCAAGGAAGAGTACATTTGGTCCAAATTCAAGAAAATTATTTCACCTCATGATTTTTGTCTCTGTGGGAGCTCTATGTGAGGAGTGAAGCCTCTTTCTGTGTTACCTGGCACAAAATATAAAACAGTTACTCTTCTAAAATGCTGTAAAAGACCCCAGAAACTGAGGAATCCATCATTACAGCCCAGGATACATCTTTCCTTTGCCTTAGGTCTAAAATCAACAGTTTTCCACACTCTGCCCCCATGGCTGGATGACTGACAAGTACTTCCCTGAAAAGAACTTTTGTATATGGACAACATTGCTTTAATGATAGTTAACACTCCCAGCTTCCCACAATGGGAAAATAGAAGCACGTGCCACATGGCTGAGATACTGTTATTATCCTTGGAAAACATTTCCTGTGGGCCAGAGAGAAATAAAAGATAAAGTAAATTTATTTTAGTATAAGATGACAAGCAAATGTCCTACATGCAAGAAGCAATATGCTTTTAAAAATCTGTCATATTGGAGAGATCAAAGTGTTTTCATTATCTCTTATCTACAATAAAATGTGCCAGAGTGCATTAGCATCTGTGATTAATTCATTTTGATTGCTCTTGTAACACCACTTAGTATTTTTGTAGCTAAGATAAATATTTATTCCACTTCAGTTCCAGATTCTTCAGGAACACACACCGAATTACCAGTTAGTTCACAGAGAGAAGAACATGCTTAACATTTGATGTCTCATGTTTACATCTGCAAATAAAGAGACTAAGCCAAATTTGGACTTGAGTTATTCAGAACTGCTGTTTGACATGAGTTGTCTGGGGTAAATCCATTCTTCCTGGCAGGATAATGATGCATTATAAAATGTCCCATCACTTGTGAGAGTGGAAGACCCAGAGATGCTGTTTTTTTAGTAAGATGTGGCCCTCTGATACTCCAGGAATCAACAAATGTAGGATGGGATAACTGTGCTGACTTACTGTTATTAAGGCCTTGACCCTGAGACTGGAAAAACACTTATGTCATTCCTTCCTCCTCTACAAGACTACTCATTGAAAAAAATAGTAGAAACCAAACAGCAGAACCTTGCAGGTGATGAAAGCAGGGTGTGAAATTTGAGGAAACTAAGGTTTGTTTGTTGGGGGATTAAAAATTGTCTATAATGGGAAGTAGTCATTTATTTCTGCATGATCTTAGCCACTTCCTAATGCTCTGTGGGTGCAGTCAGGCTACTCATATCAGAATCTGTACAGTAGTTTACTGTAGGAAACATGAACTGTGCAAAAGCAACTCATGTTCCCACCCTCATTCTTAAATACTGACATTATGTGGAAGTCACAGAATCACAGAATCACAGAATATACCAAGTTGGAAGGGACTCACAGGGATCATCGAGTCCAACTCATGGCCCTGCACAGGATCATTCCCAGCAGTCACACCATGGACTTGAGAGTATCATGCAAACACTGCTTGAACTCTGTCAGGCTTGGTGCTGTGACCACTTCCCTGGGGAGCCTGTTCCAGTGCCCAACCACCCTCTGGGTGAAGAACCTTTTTCCAATATCCAACCTAAACCTCCCCTGACACAACTTCAGGCCATTCCCTCAGGTCCTGCCACTGGTCACCACAGAGAAAGAGATCAGTGCCTGCCTCTCCTATTCCCCTCATGAGGAAGCTGTAACTGCAATGAGGTCTCTCAGTCTCTTCTTCTCCAGGCTGAACAGATCAAGTGACCTCAGTCGCTCAACTGTCTCTAAGTCTGCACAGTCTTCCCAGGACCATCTGAACATCAGAGCACCCTTCTTCACTCCCAGAAAGGAGGTCATTTGCATTCAGAAGGCCTGAATCAAAAAATTTCTTGTTTAGGAAAGCGCTTACCAATTTGGCTGTGAACAGGCTTTTGAGTCATTGAAATATTTGGGGACTTAGAAGAATTAACTACAATTAAGTTCATGGACTTCTGACAAAATATGGACTTTAGTATATTCTTTCCTCAGCTGGGGCTTTAAAATGTTCTTGGTTCAGTATGTTCGATCTTCTTACTGTGCCTGGGTTCTCATGGCTTGTGAGTTTATTGTCGGGGTTTGGACGAAGTGCTACACTTGACATTTATCTGCAATTCCCTTACAAGCAGCTGTGACTGCTACTACACACAACTTCACAGGCTGAGTTGTAGATAATTGTTCGTGCAGCATCTGTACTGGCTTCCACTTCATCTGTGGCTTCACATAGTTTGCTTGATCAAATGCATTGTTCTGAGGAACTGCTGCCATAGAAACCACAAAGCCACCACCACAGCACAAAACCAGCTTGTGTTTCTATTCCTGTTCTCCAGATCTGGAATTTGCTATCTCTGTGGGCTCTCTAAAGTCTTGTTCTGATATTTCCATCACTTGCCATCAAGCAATCATCTGTTGTGTTTCCTGTGTGAGGAGAAGAGTCCAGGACACCAAAATCCCAGTCCAACCCATACCTCAATGTCTGGAGGATTTCTTCTGCTTCTGCATAGTGCTGGATGGGAACAGCCCCTGAACAGGGACTCTGGAGCCTCACTCCTGAAGCCTGGTCTTGGTTCCAGCAGAAAGGAGATTCTGCCTGGAGAAGTGCACAGCAACAAGAAGCTTAAGTTCTTAAACCAATGGCTGGGACACTTTATGAGCATGGGGCTGAGCTGCCAAGACTACAGCTGTGTTTTGTATCAGATAGTATCAGGGAATATGCAGAAGTAATTCAGGAGGAGTGCCCAGAATTCCTGGACTTGTCCCTCACAGCCAGGTTCCCCAGGAATCTGCTTGATAGAAGTGGCTTCACTTTCATAGATGCTTTTGCCTGGAGTTGCCTAACTACGACACTTAGAGAGGGCTTTGGTTTGTGTGATGTTTTGAGCGTGTGCTTCTCTACATCTGTATTTCATTTGCAGCATTTTTAAAAAATGCTTCTTACCTAATGGCATTTCTGACCACTGCAGCAAGTAAATTTTTCAGGTAATGCTATTATTTCTTCAGTTCTAGAGGCCTTCACCAGACTGAGATGCCTTAGTAAGACTTTTGTTACAAACCCATCGTAACAAAGTAGTGTCTGTCCCAAAGAACTTGCAGCTATAGTTAGTGGTGGTGGCAGGCAGTGACACCATAATCCATGTCCTGAGCTGACTGAATGTATAGCAGCTCTGGTCCAGAAGCCTTTGGCTAATACTGTGCTGAAACCATTGAGCCCTGCTGGATGCAAGCAGAGTGCCAGAATGCCACGCTCAAGCTGACACATCATCTGCTCCAAATTCTGGCCAGCCTGTGGTATGAGCAGGGATAGCAGAAGGTCTCTGCACTCCACCCACAGACACATGCCCTCAGGCTCCAGGTCTGAAAGGGTGGTGCAGATCCATCACATCAGACTTGTCAGTAATTTAATCAAAACAATTAAGAGTGCTCATGCATAACTGTTAAAGTATCATGACCTACATAAAACAGATAAACCAAGGAAGTGCTTGCTTCTCCAACAGGCAGGCACATGGATTTTAAGGGTTTGACCCTGCAATTTGATAAGCAGCCAGGTCCTGATCAGAGAAAACAGATATTTAGGTACTTAGCATGTAAGTAGTTGGGTGGAAAAAAACTTGATTTTGATGTGTTGTTGTTATGAAATTGCTCCTTCTTTCTCCAGGCTTTAGTCATCTCATTATCAGTCTAACAAAGAAAGTATGATACTCAGCAAAGACTGTATTCTTAGGCTTATGTGTAGTAATTCAGGGTTACCAAACTGATTGGTTGTTGCAGTTATGGATAAAGGCATGCAGGATTTCCCTGTATCACACTGGAGAAGTATCATGATTATCTGCTTTTGCAATAGAGCAAGCAGTTTTGCTGCTTTTCTGAGTCACCATGATACCACCAAATTAATCATATTAGCAAATACACTCTCCAAAAGGGCTGAAGTGTAGATTCCCTTTTGACAAGGCAGTTTGTGGACTTTTTTCTCATTCTTTTACTCTTATAGTTACATGGGCTGAACCTGCAGTTACAGAGATGAAATTCATAAGGCTGGATAGTGCTTTTCTGCAGACTTGTGCAGAGTGCTCTGATTCTACTGCAATACTCAGATGTCAGCACTGAGGTTAAATGTCAGAGTTATCCACCCTGTAACCTTGGCTAAGAGAGAGCTGAGTTTCCTGACATGCTCTTTTCCTTCTTTTTAAGGACTTAGTACTTTTTCAATAAAAATAAATTTAATTTGTGGCTACATTTCAACTCCATTGGTTTGATGGTATAAGTGGAGCAATACCAGCTTTGGATTTAGAGCAGTCGTGTGGCTGAGTCTCTCTGTGAAGCTTTCATGTGGTTTGGTGAGACATTCTTAGAATCCCCAAACATTTTTGAAGATCCT
Organism: Acropternis orthonyx; assembly: GCA_035583155.1. NCBI lineage: Eukaryota > Metazoa > Chordata > Aves > Passeriformes > Rhinocryptidae > Acropternis > Acropternis orthonyx. Next base: position 24,421,672 of record JAWWEU010000081.1, read on the forward strand.
AAACTGGAGACATTCACAATTTTCCCCTCCCTTTCTACCATTAATCCTTCATGTTTTAACAAGCACTGAAGTTAATACAGCCTACACTCTTTCCTGTCACACTGGGCCCCCCTCCCTCCTTTCTTTCTCTTGAATAAAGCAATCTGTTCTTTCCCGTCCATACTCTTGTAAATCAAAGGATAGATGTCGACACACACCATAACCAAGTATAAACTTCCTTTTTTTAATTAAACAGGATTCTGACATTTGGGTTGAAGAATTGTTTGTTTGGGGTTTTTTATTCATTTATTTTTAATATGTGAAGGATGTCAACTGCTTTTATTTTATTTTTAGTAGAGACAAATTTTGTATGGTACCAGAAATAATCTCTAGCACAAAATCTTTCAGATGTTATTTCACAGTTTAGTAGGAAGACAGTTGGAGGGGAGCAGTACAGAAGTCTTGGCATTTAGAACTTTTGGAATTAAGAGGTAACCTCTTTGGTAAAGGTTTTGGTAAACATAAATCATATTTTTAAGTTCCTTTTCAAATTTAATTTCAAAACCAGCTGTAATTCTGTTGCTATACTCTCTGCTGTTTTCTTATTACTATTAATTATACTTAGACATTTATATGAAACACGGAAATATCCAGATTCACAATAGCTTATACCAAAAATTAGCAAGACTCTTGGAAGGAACACAGCCTCTTTTTCAATGTACAAATCCAGGTATCTCAGAGGCCAGAGCAAAGTCACCCTACAGTTGTCTCTTTCAAGGTATCTCTCATCTTTTGTGCTGTGAAAAGAGTGCTACAGGGCACTAAACTGGACAAACTAGTGTTCAGATCTGATACTGCTACTTTCCATGATGATTCTCAGCCCATGATCTGGCAGGGAAAATGTTGCTGCCTTATTTTTAGATGATGATTTTAATCCACCTTTTTAGTTGAAGTATAACATCCATATCTGTTCTGAGGGCAGATATAAGTGTGTGTAGCACTGCAAGAAGGAAATGATCTCTTGGTGGCCTGGCCAGAAGAAGGTTGGGCAGCTCTCCAAGGGACTGTGAGTTTTCAGAGTCTTTAAATGATGCTTTTGATGAGCAGGAGTGAGAGCAAAAGTTTATGAGTAACTTGGATGTGTAGTTTTGACTGTTTTTATTTATTTATTCCTTAGGAGGGCAGCCATAGGTGATCAGAGGTCCAGTCCCTGTTCTTCTGTTCCTAGGAGTGAAAGACTATGAGTTTGGCACCTTTTAATGGTTCTAGCTAAGCAACATTACCACAGCTTTGTCCATCTGCTCTCAGTCTCTCTAAGCCAATTCCACCAAGCATGGAAAAGGATCTGTCACTTCCTCTCAGCTGCAGTTGATTTCATTGTCCACTGTTTTCTGTGCCAGACTGACCCAGAGCAGCATGTCACTGATGGCAGTGCTTCTTCACATGCGTTTGCTCAGCTAGCAAATCCACCCAGAAGATTCCTGAGTGCCTGCTGCAATATAACCTGATATTCTGGAGCCTAGAAATGCCTGTGAACTCCTCAGATCGCTTCTTCCCACTGACGAAGTATTGTTTTGAGACCCATCTGGTGTTGAGCGTAGGCATATGGCACCAGTATGGCAGTGCTGGCTCCGGGAGCGGTTTCCTGCAGAAGAGGTCTGGCTGAAAGCAGTAGTCATTGCCTATTGAGAGTCATTATTGTTTAGCACCCAGGTCTTTGTGAACTTGTTTGACTGGTGTCTGGGCAGAGTGCCATCCGAACGTACGGACATAAGCAGAGACAGCTCATGTAAGGAGAAGCTCAGTCTCCAGGGCCTTACACACATCAGATGTGGGTACTGAGGTCAGGCTGTTCAGTAAGGAGGAGCTAAATGACTGTCTGTTCTGAGCACATGTACCTGTGGTTGAAGGGATATGCCATCATTAATCCAAATCTGGGCCCTATTAAGCTTCTAAAATAAAAACCAGCTTTGCAAGCCACTTGAAGAGGGCTCGGGGCCTGTTTGGATCAGTGCATCAGCAGGGAGTGAGGGAAGGAGGAGGGAGGCAGAGACGGCTCCACAGTGCTGCTCCCCACAGGCTGAGACAACCTGACCCCACCAAGGCAGGGGGCCAGAGGTGCTTCCTTCATCCCCCTGACTACAGACCTCTCCCAGGGCTAGGCAATGTTTCTGTTTCTGATGCCAGCCCTCTCTTTACTGTGTCAAGAGCACATACATTGCATGTTTGGTTTCTTAATTATGTTTTCAGTGCGGTTCTTGTAGCAGCTGGGAGCAGAAGTTTTAGGATTCAGGAAGCAGGATTGCTCATTTGCCAGGCAAAAAACACAGGTTTATCAGTCTGAGCTCTTCCCTCATGTCTGGGCAGTGCTCCCACCTGGACTTGACTCAGCCTTGCTCCTCTGTCCTTGCAGAGCTGCCTGGAGAGGCAGAGCATGCACAGGGGATGACACTGCAGCACTGGTGTGATGGCCCCATCTGGGTGGAAGACCACAAAGTCAGATGTACCAGAAGAAGCCTTTAGTAAGGCCACTGAGAAAGCTAAGGAGAGACAGAGAAAGCAAAATCCAGTAGGCTGTATTTGCATAAAGGGAGAAAACACCTGAGTATTAAGCTAAAGTAAATAATTCAATGATTCACTGCACAGTGCAATTCAGAGAAATGCAGATGACCAGTCATTGGTATTTGCCCATCTCTTGTGAGTCCCACCAGCTGAAAGATACAGATGCGTTGTGGCACCCATAAAAACATAATGCTGGGAATCTCCTATTCTAAATGCCGTTTTCATACTGTGGACAATAAACTCCCCATGGAATTGTCTTCTGACATGATTCCTCTTACACTTATGTGCTGTTGCCATACACTATAGAACTAGCTGCCTCTGTCTTCTAAAACAGGTAACTGAGCACCTACAGTGTATAAAATATCCCTAACTGAAAAACTGTAAAGCTTTACCATTGTTATTGGAAAGCACTGTGAGGTTTCCCTAGAAAGGTGTGGCAGAAGTGCAACAAGGGATATGGTGTTATTTTAAAAACCTGACCATGTGCTGGATCCTCCCCCTTTGAGGTCAGTGGCAAAACACTCCTTTAGAAAAGCAAGACTACTTGAATGGGCAAACAAGAGGCAGCCTGGAGGCAGAAGAAGCTTATGGGGAATGGTTTCTGCAGCTCTCCTTGAGCACAGAGCTGTTCAGACAGACTGGAGACCTGTCTGCTACTCTCTCCCATTATGGCTAAGAAATGAATGCTTTTAAAGTTGTTAAATGAATGGGCTTGATCTTACAGTCCTTACAGTCCTTACTCATCTGCCATTAATTTTAAGAAAATAATCACTATATTAAGTGCTGCGGAGTCCTTAAACTGTTACATTCTAATATATGACAGAAGTTTTTCTTTGATAGAAAAATAATACTGACATAATTAAAAGGATGTGAACATTTCACCATTCGAAGACTGCAAGCTACTTTGGAGCGATACGTAAAAGTAGAAGCACTGCAGAGGGCTTAAGGCCGTGTCACGTCTGTAGATTATTTTTGAACTTTATGAAAAACACACTTTAGCAGTTTATATCCTGACCATTCGACTGTATTCTGACATTCTGAATTCAAAAACATGCTAACCATGAAAACAGAGTGTTTAAAAATACACTGTCCACTTGGCTTCTTTGCCCTGCCTCAGAGTCTCCAAGTTTGTTTGGGACAAACTGAGAACTTTGTTGTGGAATGACTGTTTGAATTGGGGTTTCTTAAAATACATGTGGAGCCTTGTAGCTGCTGTGGGGTGTACACAGTGGTGGAGCTGTACTATTTTAAAATCATCTGGCTATTTCACTTCATGTAAGAGTATCTGTCAGCTTAGTTATAAGGAAGGAGAGAGGTTGATTAAAACAGCTCACAAAGCCATTAAACAAAGAGATAAAACGCGGAACATGTGCTGCAGGGTCGTTTTAATTATAATGTGGGGGGTATCTGGGGAAACTGGATGGCAGCTGTAGTGTAGCTGAGTTTTAAACACTTCTTAGCAGTACTTATGTCTTGTTCCTTACAGATGGGGTTTCTTTTCTGTAAAGCTAGGTCCCTTGGAAATGGTGTTTGGAAGCTGCCTCTTCTTGTTACAACTGACCATAGTGTAACTACTATGCTCAAGCACGTAGATAGATGTGGACTAAAGTAGGCATTTATCTAGACTAATCATCTAGTTGTCAGGTAGACTAACACCACAGAAATGTATGCAAAAGTTTTAGTCAAGAAAGGAAGGCATCCAAGATGTCAAGTGAACAGTCACAAGAATCCGGAGGGAGTGGGGAAGAAAAAAGGTAATGGGAGCTTTTTCATGGTCTTAATGATCTTAGTGGGTCAAAAACCCCAGTACTAAATGTACTGCTGTATGCTAAAAATATGCCTATTAAGTTAATTTGACGTATAGTCTAGCTTTAAACAATAGATACCAGCCAGGCACATGAATCCAGTAAAAAGTATTTAAACTTCACATTTTGCTTTATTCTTATTAATCTAGTTATAGGCATCAAGAGTTAGCGTAACTAATTTTAGCCCTATCAGAAGGGGTTTTAAGTCTCTGGTGAGTTCATATCAGTCTCTAGCCACTAGAAATCAGGATGAGGAGCAGTAAGGAAAGGAGACAACACATCTGCCCATGTCAAAGCTTTTAGAACTCCACCCACTTCTGCCAGACATAGTGCCCTTACCTAGGTAGACACTGGATACAGTTCAGCTTGGCAGCTCTGATGTTCCCAGTTCAACAAAGTTTACTTAAATGTCTGCAATGCTTTTTATGCAACTGAAATATGGTAATTTAGTTAACCTTTTGTCATTGAATAAAGTTCCACCTAGGAACACAAACACTTAAAAATTTCCAGTCTATTAAAAAAAAAAAAAAAAAAGAAAGAAAGAAAAAAGAAAGAAAGAAAGAAAGAAAGAAAGAAAGAAAGAAAGAAAGAAAGAAAGAAAGAAAGAAAAAAGAAATAAAGAAAGAAAGAAAAAAGATATGTTAGCAAAACTCATTGGAAACAGCCAGAAAATATTTTTTTAAGACTGCAACAACTAACAGTGATTTTAACTTTCTGACTGTAATTGCCACAGCAGTTCAAGCCTTATTCTGTGGCTCGTAAACATCACTAAAACTGCCTTTTAAAAAGTGACATTTGCTTTTGTTTGCAAACTGTCTTTATTAGTATGTGAATTCTCAGGAAATTACAGGAATGCTGTAACATTTACTTTCCAATTTACATAAAACAAAGACATAACATCCAATACCAATTATATAAAAATGGGAAATAATTCCTTAGGAAGAGAATGGAAGACTTGAAGAGTTACAGCTTGTTGCTCTTGGCTGTAGGTTGTTGGCACATAAAGGTTCTGGGGACTGTTCCCTTGAGGACTTCAGCTATTGTATGTTATTTTAAATACACTGGAAAGCAGTAGTTGGGATAGATACCCATCTCCATACTGGCTTGTGGGGCACTCTACCAGGTAGCCAGGGTAACCATTACACCAGTCTGGTTCCTCAGCGTCCCTATCAAAAGAAAATTTACAAAGAACTCAGCTGTCATTAAGATAAGGAAAAACTCAGCTCTGCTTGAACTGTATAAAGGAAGGTGTGGTTCCCTTTGCCATTAGAAGAGGACCTTGGCAGCAGAGAAATCAGTCATTGATTCAGCAGTGAGACACGGCTTGTCAGCTGATGCTCTCAGGACAGCACACCCTGAGGTAACTCTGGAAGGTCTCTCACTGACTCGCCTCAAATTGCCTGAGAGCTCAAAGTTAGAAGAGCAATAGGAGAAGAGCTCTCCCTGATGGGATATCATGGGACAGGATGCCAACCTCTGTTCAGATTACTCTGTTCTGGTTACTTGGAGTTCTCAATTCAGGAAATGAAATGAAGCACTTTCCCCATCACTGTCATGGAAAGGTTATCTCAGCTTTTTAGCTTTTTAGACTCATACTATTATGTACATTTTCTCGAGGACCGGTGGAAAAACACATTTTAGAGTCAAAGTTAGCTCTTTGCATGTGTCCTGTTGGTTTTAGGAGAGTTACTGGTGTGCAAGGAGGATAAATAGAGTTCATTCAGTGATTCCTGAAATACAAAATGCTAATTACAGTATGATTCCCTAAGGAGAGAATTGAAGATGACTGACCATGTAACCCCTCTCTTCTCTACCTCTTTTACTCCAGTCATCCGTGATGTCAGTCTGTTTTGCCCGCTTTCACCCAAACCTCGTCGTCGGTGGAACATATTCTGGCCAAATTGTCTTGTGGGATAATCGCAGTCACAGACGCACTCCCGTTCAGAGAACTCCCTTGTCTGCTGCTGCTCACACGGTAAGGATAAAAATCACCTCCTCCTTTCCTTAGAGGAAATGGTCAGCAGGGAAATGGAGCTGCATAATTGTGTCTGCAATGTTGGTTGCCACACAGATGAAAATGTATGTATAGCCTTTGAAAGGAAAGAAATAGATAAAAGAGATGTACAACCACCTCCTGTAAGTGCTTAACCATCACACTTCATACGGTCAAGTCAGGAGATTATTCACCTTTCCAAGGAAAAAGCAGGATTGAGTACAACACTTGAGTGAGACACCTTTGTGCCAGCTCAGTGTCTCTGTAACTCTTGCTCTCCATTGCCCATAAAGACACCCAGGTCACTATAGAGACTGTATGTCTGTCAGTCCAGCATGGCAGGCAATTTGAATCATTCATTGTTGTCTTGGTGTACACAAGTTTCTCCTTTGAACCAAACTCGGCACCTGTGGTGGTCTCAGCAAAGTCCTGTAAGTCACACTGGTGCCCTTTAAAAGATTGTGGCAGTTTGCTTCTGTTTTCTAATAGCAGAATACATAAATGCCTGCCATGGTTTCCTAGTCCAGACAGGGCCATAGGGCAGAGCTTGCACACTGAGGGGGAGTTTGTTTCCATAGAATGATGTGGGAGAGCATTTTGCTGACACACAGGTACCTGCAGATAGTGATGGTGGAAATGGGATCTTGTGATGACTGGGAGATGGACAGGCAAAGCAGTAACACAAAAGGCCTGAAAAGGAAGAGTTTCTCTCTGATACGAGGATAATGTCTGTGGTAGGAAACTATTGTGCTGGACAAAGGGACAAGCTTGGATTGCCTGCTAAAGTGTCCTCACTCTGCTGTTGCACTGACCTCCAGTCCACTGTACACAAAGATGTTGTGCATTCTTGAGTTGTCTTCCTCCAGAGTTTAGGCTCAGGCAGACTCTTCAGGAGAACTGGAAGATGGAGTAGCTCATCTTGGAAGTTTGCGTAGGGCAATTCCTTAGAGGAAAGGAGGAGAAAAATGTAAATGTATGATATAAGAGTGCAGAAAAATGCAGATTTTCAGAAACATAAGAAACTGAACTACAAAAAGCACTCTGAGAGGTAAGATAATGATCTTGTACTAGCAGAGTGAAGGAGTGGACAATGTGATGGTACTTTTGCACTTTCAGTTTTTACAATTTTGTGATTTTCTTTAGAATTTGCAGATCAGGGTTCAGCTTTTACTTGACTGTGGCAACATAATCCTTGAAATTTAAAGACAGCTCTAGAAGCCATGCCATGTGAATTAATGTGAAAGATTATTTCACAGTATTATGATGGACACTCTCATATTAAAAAATGACAGGTGTGCACAGACACACTTAGTGGGCCGGGTAGTACAAATATTGTTCCCTAAATTTCCACTATCATGAATGTTGATGTAATTATCTAATGATCTGTGCCATGGGTTGCAACTTCAACATTGCTTTTCATTTCCCTAATGTTTTGCTCATTTTGTTGCCAGTAATGTTGTTCAATCTGCATGAAAAGAAACAGTCTCTCCTGGAAGTTCAATTTAGAGATGTAGCAGACCAGAAAACTAGTGGCAAGAAGCTGACTATCACTGAAAATTGAACAACTGAGACTCAAAATCTAGTGGAAAAGAAAAGATTAATGGGAAGTAATTTGTTTACACTCAAAAATCGTTTAAAGCAAAATTGTACCTCCTGGAATTATATATTAAAGTAGTTTTATTATTGCAATAGAACAATATGTGATGTTTTGCTTTTGACAAATATAAATAAATTACTTTCAGCTGTGGATGGGCACTTTTTGTGCTGGCATGGATTGGTATAAGTGTTTAAACAGTCTAACATGAGGAAGCATGATTTTTTTAAGGAGTGATCAGATTTCACAATAAAAGAGTGCTTACTTTATGTCTATATATAGGAATTACTTACATAAACTGCAAATGAGGTCTTGGTTGCAAAAGGCTGGCTTGAATACTAGCTGCCAAGAAAAAAAAAAAGGATTAAATTAAGATAACTACTGTAGCAATGTTACTTTATATACTGCTAGGTATGTGAGTTGAATAGTCATTTTTAATTTGAACTTATGCCATATGTGAAAAAATGTTTTTTCTCTTTTCTCTCACTTGCTTTGTTTATTTGAAACAGATAGATCATGTTTTTTTCACTGACTTAAACCTTCCTGAAATTTATTAACATTGATTACTGCCTGGATTCACCAGGAAAGAGAATTCTACCCGCTGCTTACTCACTAATTTCCTTTCACACCCACCACACATCTGCACTTGGGACAACAGGAAATTTTAATTAAGACAAAACCCTTTTGCATGATGATTTCATTTCCAAAATAAATAAAAGCAAGCTGGCAGCGACCCTTTGAAAGGAAGGAGCCTGTTCAGACTTTCTGTTACATACAGTTGGTTGTCTTTTTCATCCGCTTTCCTCACATCTTTTCGTTTCTGCCATGAGTTTTATTGTGCATGAAATTGATGGCTGGTAGCCCTGATTAAAGCCAGACCTGACACACTGAGGTGCTGTTGGAAAGACATGGCTCACTGTCTTCCTCCCTGCTAAATATTCTAGATAGTCCATTCCTCACTTTGCCTGCCTCCCAACCACTCTGTCCTTGTCTGTTTGGACTCCTGTAGTTCAAATGCCCATCAAAGAAAATAGGTCTATGCTTATTTCACACATCAGTGTGTAGCAATCATGTTTAGCACTGGGGTCATTAGCTTAATGCTAAGCAGCAAAAAGGTCCATCATATAAGGGTAATAGTGTGAGACTCGTGTGAGGACCAGTTGGGGTTCATTTGATGATCTGGGAGAAACCAAGTGCCTGGCAGTCTTGAGAGAAAGAAAAAGTCAGGGTCGGAACAGACCCTGTGACTTACTGGTGTGTACAGGTGATCTCCAAGCACAAGGTACCATTTCAGCAGTAATGGCTCAGTCCCTCTCAGTGTGTGCACAAACACTGCTTGTACAGGGCCTGCCCTTTTTGCACCTCACTGGGTAGGTGACCTGCAGCTGGATCTTGAAGTAGTCTGACATAAGTGGCAGTCCTGCCATTCCTTTCAGTAGGAGCAAATGCTACATTTCTAACTCTACATGGAGTTGGCTTAGAAGCTCCACAGGGATCTCTTGTAAGTTGGTCCTAATTTTCTTTCAATAAGTAGTGCAGAAAGTGTTTTTTCTTTGTGGAAACACAGGTCTTCTATTTATTGGCAAAAGCAGCAGAGAAATTAAATTTTTTATTTGCTTGACTTTTGTATATGTCTAACCCATAATTCAGCAGTATCACTTGTACAGGTCAAAGGAAATGAAATCTTATCGTTCAGTCTGACTGATTTTTCACTCTGAATTTTGCTGAACTTGACCCATCCCTCATGTGGCACCATCAGATATCAAATTCCACTTTAGGCTCAAAATGTTACCAGGTTCCTTGGAAGAGGAATAGGCCAAATCTCATTATGCATACTAAGTGGAATTCAGCCTCCATGGAATGACTGTGTTATGGTGAACCAGGTGTAACACCCTAAATTTAGTCACTCCCCATTTATAATAATGGATTCAAAAAGGTGTATTGGCCCATGCTGAAGAATGCTGATGGGCTTGTTCATGTTCTTCAGCCAGAGTGCATTTGCAAATATTTAGCATGCAAGCCAAATTCTGACAGAGTTCAAGTTTTATGCAGCTGTTTTCTTGAAAAAAGTTTTCATTTGGATTCCGTTTGGACAATTTGCCTCTTTCTGCTGGTTATTTTCAGTGTCAAAAGCCATCAGTAGAATGATACATGTCCCTGTGGGTGAAATATCATCCACATAATTCAGCATTACTCAGCTGGGTTGTTTTATTATGAGGAAAATGAAACTTTGAAAACATTTCCACCTCTATAACATATTTCTTAAATAAAAAAACCCCAACCAAAACAATTCCTATCTGGCAAAAGCTGAGTCTTGTATTTTCCAGGGATTGTGTGACTACCTAATCGCTCTTTAAAATAACATATGAGACATTAGAAATTTGTCTGTGAAAATGTGAGAATGGCTCTCTAATTTCCAGTGTCAATGTGTTTTCAGCATCCTGTGTATTGCGTGAATGTAGTTGGAACACAGAACGCGCACAATCTCATTACCGTCTCTACGGATGGCAAAATGTGCTCCTGGAGCCTGGACATGCTCTCAACTCCACAGGTGGGTTTGTTTTCACCTATATGGGGGAAAGAAGCACCTTCAGTAGAGCAGGATACCTGCATAGTGGAACATAGCTCCTAAAAGCCAAAACCTCACATTCTATACAAACTAAAACCAATGGATGCACTTGAAAGAGTACAGCTTGCTTCCAGCAGTCTCTGTAAGAGCCAAACCCCATTTCCTTTACCACAAATCATGTAATTATTGTAATACGTTAATACATAGGTCAGTTTCAAGTGAAAATGAAATAATCCATTTTAAAGCAAGGTAATTACAGAAGTTGCCTGTGGTATAAATTGCACTTATTCTGCAGCATTGTTTAACAAATATGGACTAGATTGTACTGCTGCTGAACACACCCTAGGCACTACGGGTTTCCAATGCACACAGTCAGAAAGTTTACTTTTCTGCCTGCCTTCAGTACCAAAGGAACAAACAACGCCCGTGGAAAGTTTTAGAACTAATCTTCCCCCTCTGGAATGTTTGCTACTGTTGTCTTTTCCTCCCCTCCTCTCCTTTGTATCAGAAATGAAAGAAAATACAAGAAAATTGCCCAAACCACTAGTGATTATAATAATGGAAACTAAACAAAGAATCCAATGCTGAAAAAGGTGTACAGAAAGCATCTTTTAAGTGTTATCTTCTGGAGTAGTATATTTTCTATTCTAATACATCACTCATTTTTAATACATAATTTCTTAGAAAAAAATTAATATCATTTGTACTAAGCATCATGGGATCTGATCTTGTTTCAAAAAGCTACATAGAAGCTCCACTTTATGATTCCATTAATCATCCATTAATCATGCATTACCATGCAATTACTATAAAATTATTTGCTTCTCAGTGTTGACACAAGAGGTGGGACTCCTCTGTCCTAACTCAGCCATCTAAAAGTTAGGTCAGTGTCAAGTCTGAGCTAGCAACTCAAGTTTCCTTTACAGTTAACGCAGAGAGAGCCTGGTACTTCTGGAGGACGATTTATCCCATCCAAGTGTGAAATGCCATTTCAGATAGCCACCCTGAGACACAAAACTGTTTAATCTTAGGGTGGAAGGGGCATCTGGAAGTCATCCCATCTGCTCCCCTACTCAAAGTGAGGCCAACTTCAAAGTTCAACCATGTTGCTCCTGTTGCCCAAGGTAACAAGATGCATTTGGTAGTTGTGCCCTGGGACTGTGTAAAACCAATACTCTTCTGGAATAGAAGCAGAGGCATCTAAAATGGCCCAGACATCCATATTCAGGTACCCGAAGAATCCCTTCCCCTATTTCTCGTATAAACATACCCTTATATATTCATTTGCTGGAATACTGAATTCTGAAGCACAGATCTGTGAACATCTGAGTTCCAGTACCTCATCACTCAGATGGAATTTCCCTGCTCCAAAACTGGCTGTCAAAAAGGATGGGAACACACCCCACATTACGGTGAAGTTTGGCACGTGGCTCATGGTGATCTAGAAAAGAAAGACACAGGACTTGACGTCAAGCTACATGCCATAGCTTTAAATTGGGAGGAGTAAAGTGTTGCTGATGTGTGTCAGGCTGAAACTTTCCAAAGTAACAGATCCAGAGCACTTGTATACAGCCATGGTGTGGGTGCTGGGAGGGGAGAGTCCACCACAGGCTATGGCCATGTCTCCACAGAGACACTAAATGATGATCTCACCCCAGATTTTCACAAAAAAATATATGGTCTGTCTCCCATATTCACAGAATTTTTTTTCTCTCTCTCACTCACATATTCAGAGAAATATGGGGTGTTCTCCCAATATAGTTTCCCTTATAATGCCTTTATAATAGACCCAAATATATTTCAAAGAATAGTATACACCAAGTGAAAGTATTTCTGTATGGATTTGTATCACTCTCCTCTCACAGGGACACCCATTTGCTTTAGTTACAGTGAAAAAAAACCCTTCTGAGAAAAACCCTACAGGCTTTGGCCCTAGAAGAATGGCAGCTTACACACTTTAAACATACAAAACATACTCACTTAAATAGCTAAAAATGAAAATGGTGAAATCATTCACCCCTTTTGTGGATTCTTAGGTTACCCTATTTTGGCTGAAAAACCAAATAGTTGTCCAAAGTCCGCTCAAAGTGTATGCATCTTTCAACAGCCACAAACTGTTCATGGTGATTGTATTTGCAATAGCAAAAATGGGCATGCTGATTTACTTTGAAACATAGCTATCAAATGAAAACAGAAAACATTCCTGCTGGTTTGTAGCTTGATGGTGGAGTCTAGAGGAAGTGTTTCTGGTTACCTCAGAAAATCCCTGAAAAGTAATGCTTAGAATGGCAGTGATAGAATCCCAACTTTTTAATTTTGTTCTGCAAAGGGACAAATGACACAGTGCAATAAATGCCTCAGATGCACACAATATTACATGTGCTTCCTAACAACTGGTTTCCAAAATGTTTGTAAATAGAAGGTTACTGCATGATTTATTAGAGCCTGGGGCTGGCAACTGTAACCATTAAGGTATTACCTTTACTTTCTGCACCATCAGGTTTTAAATTCTCACCTGTCATCTCTGTCTGATTTAAAATTATGCAGGAAAGACCAGTGCCTTCCTGCCTGTCTCAGATGTGTGACAGATAGCACTGGGGATGGCAGGAACAACCTAGTGACATTTCATCTTCTCACAACATCCTATGTAGAAACTGAAGTCCTGTGCCTGGGTCAAATGATTTCATCTTCCTCTCCTGCTATCCCATGCAATATTAGAAACCAATTAGGAAAAAACAAACAAAACAAAACAATGAAACCAAAACCCTAGACTTACAAAAGGATGAAAATGGAATAATAACGAAAACCTGTTTTGGTAGGAGAGCATGGAGCTCGTATACAATAAGTCCAAACCAGTGGCGGTTACAGGAATGGCTTTCCCAACCGGAGATGTCAATAACTTTGTCGTTGGCAGTGAAGAGGGAACAGTCTATACAGCCTGTCGTCATGGAAGGTGAGGTTCAGCATTTTGTACTTCTATAGCACACCTTTTTAGCAAACCTTCTGCTGACCGTTGACAAAAGCTTTTCTGCTCCTGTCTTTCCTGGAACTTTTTGCTACCATACACATTTTATTTCCAAAGGCTCCTGTGCCCTTCAGCCCAGTACAGTGGAGACCCTTAGGTTATTCTGGAAAAAGGTTTGTCAAAGGACAGCAGATACCCAAGGTGTTCTCAGTGCTCCAGAACTCCCCTTATGCCACTGACTACATGGCAGACAGCTGGGGATACAGTAAGAGGTGTGCTTTGTATCCAGCACTGCGGAGGCACTGCAGTACTGACCCCTTCTCCAGCACATGCTGCAAAGGTCTGGCTGGGGAGCCTAAGGGAGGTCAGTCTGTCCACACAGGAGAGGTGAGGGGACACTGCACTGGCTGTGTGAGGGACTAATTTGCTCCAGTGCAGCTCCACACCTCTTACAGTACACTGTACTCACACTGGCACAGGGCTGACAGCCTCATCAGGGCTGGGGCTATTTTTAATGTATTTTCTTCCACTTGGAATTTTTCTGTAACTAAGAGGATGATTTCATTATTCCCTTTTCTGTGTACACTGTGAGATAGCACTGACAACTGAGCTGGCATCATTTGCTTCCAGGAAGAAAAAAACTGCACGTTCTTTCTTACACGGTGTTGTATTTTTCCTTCCTAATAGCTATTCTAGCCTCAAGCTGATGAAATGCACATCTCCCCTTGTTCAAAGTAATGACTGTATGATACCTGATCACAGGACCAATTCCTTCACTTATTGTGAAAAAACATTTGCTTCCTAATGCCTTGATTGACTGCTGTGAAAAGTTATTTTAGATATTTAAGGAAAAAGAATTGTTTGTAATAAGTCATTAACATATTTGCATTTTTATTTTAATGGTTATTCTTTGTGATAATGGCTTACTCTGAGGCATAAGCTCTAGTATAATTACAGTTTAGAATTATTTTATAATTATACATAAATATTATTTCAAGCTACAGTAATAGACAGTGTGTGTAGAAGTGAGAAAAATGAGTCTTCAGGTAAGAGGAAGTCTCCCTGTGCTAGATGTTGAGCATTAATTTTGTCCCCAGGAGTAAACCTCTGCAGGTAAAAGCCTTAGTGAAGGGAGAGAGATTTACAGGTTAAATAGAACTTTAAAAGGAAACAGGAACCTAAGAACAAAGAAAAATTATGTTAAATCACCAGGGGGTAAATGACTCTCTGCATGTAAATGTCTCTTCTTCCTGCAGTAAAGCTGGCATTGGTGAAATTTTTGAAGGTCACCAAGGACCTGTCACAGGAATCAATTGTCACATGGCAGTGGGTCCAATTGACTTTTCTCATCTCTTTGTCACATCATCATTTGACTGGACAGTCAAATTGTGGACCACAAAGGTGAGAAACTTGAGTTGGGATGGGATGAGCAATGCTACTTGTGAAATCACTGTTGTCAGAAATGTTTCAATACTATCTATATCAAGTCCTAAGAATCAATTAATTGAAAAGCTGTGCTTAGAATAGGCATAGTGATAAAATCATGAATAAAACATATAGGTAGTGTAACTCTCAATCATATTTGCCCTGGAGCATACCATTCCCTTTAAAGGTCACTTCTGCTGGCCTATAGTTCATTATCAACCCTAATGCTGAGAAGTTTCACTAGGCAAGCAGATTAGGATGTCTTGTACTCCCAGTCATCAAACAATCCATCCAGCACTCCCTGTGCAGGCTAAATTGCAAGGCCAATACTATGCAGCAGGGCAGTGCAGCAGCAGGAACACTTTCTTCTGATGAAGCAACAGGGGAAGCACATGTACTACTAAGTGCAATCAATATCACTTGTGAAATTCACTGCTGTAGGATGCTGTAATAGCCCAAAAGTATAAATTGTTCCAATGACATTAGACACTGGAAGCTGGGAGGTAATACGTTCTGGAACTTACATTCATGACCACCATGGATCTGTTGCTGACTGCTCTGTGGCTGTCTCCCTGGGACCGCTTAGAGAGAGAACACTATGAACAGCAGAAGTTTCACAGTTCTGTGAAACTTGTAAAGCGCAACACCCCATAGGGCAGACTAAACAGACCAACCTGGTTTATTGTATAGGCTGAGTAAAACAGGAGAATGAGAGGTAAAATCCCAATTATATAAGTCATCTAAATTTATTTTTGTCATACACCAGAGTAGAGAAATGCCTTCCAAATGTCAGGTTTGTCTTTACCCCCTTGTTTTTATGCCTGTGTTTGGTTCATATCTTGAGCTGCACCCAGCAGAGTTCCAGTAATGGAAGCTGACCCCAGTCAGGAAGAATCTCAGCATGTGTTCCTCCAAGACATCAGAGCTTTGAGATGCTAGAACAGATGCACAGCAAATGTAAATACAAAAGTGATCAGAAGGGCTCATGTGGCAGCCTTGTGCTGGAAACAGAAGAACAGTTACCTAGATGATAAATTGAATCAGCTTCCATAGCAGCTTCCCAATGCATTTGTTAATGGTCTGATCCAATGTGCATGCTAATTAACAGGTATCTTTTCCTGATCAACAGTGACCATAGTAGATGGCTTTGTCTTGAGCATTACGTTTTAGGAAACTTGTAATAAGAAAGGTGCATGATTTACCTAATGTAAACATATAGATAATAGACCCAGCCTTAACCAATGCAGAAGTGGTCCAGGGGAGTGGACGGACTGGAGTGGGTCTGGGATGGGTCCTACGTGGTAAACAGTAGGAAGGGCTGCAGGGTAATCAGGTGATGGAGAGCTCAGGTATTAGCTTACTGGGGCTAGCTAGCCCATTTGGTGTCTGACAAAAGGTAGTCCTGGACAGTGGTAACTGGTGGCAAGGGAATACTGGAGTGCTGAAGTTGAAGCTGAGTGAGGAGAGAAGAATTTGTGGGGAGTGGGGGGAAGATGAAAGGCAGGGATTAAATTCCAAACACATGTCCAGAAAAGTCTAGGATGAGTATCTGACCCACAGCTTGAGGGTGAATATGGCAATAAGGGTCTCATCCATCTGCAGCTTAAATTAAATTGTATTAAGGAATAATAAAGCCTAGTTTTTATTTAAAACTCTTAGGATTTTGGAAGTTAGCAGTAACACTAAAACAACATATTTTGGGCACCAGAACACTGCAAATAGTAACACACAGTTATCCTTGTGGAATACTTCAGTGCCAGAATGGTTGGGTCTGATTCTGTTCAAGATAATCAGTTTTCAAAGAACCAAACCATTTAAATTTCTAATATCTATCAAGCTGTGGCTCATCTGGCAAGAGGGGCTTCCTGAGGAAGCTGTTTGACCAAGCTGATGTGAGCCATGATATGCATGTGACACACCACAGCACCACTCAGAGCTGGAAGCCACATTTGCTGTATTGGGTGTCCTGCTTTCTTCTGGAGCAGGTTTTAAGCAGCAGCAGCCCCAGGCTGCTGCCCTGCCAGCCACTGCCCTGTGAAGACATCCTTTGAGGCACTAGACAAGTTCTTGAACTCTGATGAATGTTTTCTTTTTCTTCCAATTTGACTACATGGAAAGTTTATTTCCATACTGTCTACATAATTCTCTTGGCTGGAGCTACTACATATTTAGGATTCTCTTTGTTCAGTGCTCATAGTCAAGGCCCAATCAGTCATTGGCCTTTGAACAAACCCATCAGCATGTTTGATTTGCCAGGGAAAAAAAAAAAGTGGATTTGAAATAGTGGTATGAAGTATTAGGTGCTACTGCAGGCTTATGAGATTTTACTCAGAATTGTTTTAATCCTCTGGTTTCTTATTTGCAAATTTAATCCCTTATCGCCATCCCATGCCATAGTGCATTCCTGCTTCTAAGTGTTGCCTACTTAATCCTGTGCACATTATCATCTTTGGTCATGAAATTCAATTCCTTTCTGTTTCACAGGTTCAGAGTCAATGTCCAGTTGTAAAGTGAACCATAATAGCTTTGTGTTTATATTGTCTATTGATGTTGTGTAGCATCCTGGGGTGCTTACAAGAAAGGCACTTTCATTGCAGGCATTTGACTGATGGATTGAAAGCACCATCCCCTTAAAAACTCTCGCTTGGCATTTTATAATCTGTTTTTGTGGTTAACACATTTTGTATCCAAAGGCAGTTCAACCAGGTGACAGAGAATAAGGTTTTCACTAACAGAAGAATGAGTGCTTTGTAATAATACAAGGTTCACATTATCATCTATCACATTAGCCAATAATGAGATCCCTGGGTGAATAGCAGCCAACCAGAAGCAAGAGGAAAAGAAAAGGAATTTCCAAAGACAGTCAGTTGATAACCAGAGCATTCCCAGTTCTTGATGAAGTTAGTAGGGTTTTCAACTTGAATTCATGCTACACCATGTGGGCAAGTCTTGGATGCAGAGCTGTCAAAGGGAAGTCCTGATGTGAAGTGTCTGCGAAGCTCTGCCCTTAATTAGATAGTGTTGGTATGATGCATTGAAGAGGTAAAGTGCTAAGTGGAAATGCTAAGTGTTTTTAATTAATTAAGCACTAATCCTCATGAATGAATAGCATGAGGTTAAATAATGAAATATAAGTATTGTTATTATTACAGCAATTGCTGTTTGGAGTTCAGATTTTTTTATATTGTGTCAAGGGACAGGAGCTGTCCTGGAATTGTTAAAGCATAGAAAAACATGAGCTAGTTTCAGCTAAAGACTAAAAGATGGCTTGTTTGCTGCTGAGGGACTTAATAAAGGTCTGGACAGGGAGCTGTATTTTGTTAGCTCTTTCATCCTTCACAAGTCTCCTTTAGCTCTTATCCTTCCATTGAGGGGAGGTGTTGATTACTGGTTTTCTCCTCTTGCATCTATGCCCAAGTCATGCTCAGATGAGCAGTTGACTAGAAGAGAGATGGTAATAACTGTAACCACATTGCTGTATCCCCATCCATGCTTGTCTCCCTCTTTGCCTAATGTTTAAGTAACAGTGGTAAGTGCCATAATCAGAAGGAAGGACAGAGATGAGCAGACTGATAGTAGGGCCAGCACATAACCATTAGCACGGTCAATCGAGTGAGAGGACGTGTGTGCCCTCAGTGATAGACTACCCATGTGTCCATGCTCAGTTTTGCCTTACTAGCATGTGCATCAATGGTAGCTCCTTCCTCGTCCCTCTCCTTTGTAATTTCTTTCTTATGCTCTTTGCATGCTGCTCTTCTCTTTTGGTATGATGTCTGTTTTGGTTTTTTGAGAAACCATGTTTTAAACAGCAAAAATCCGGATTTCTATGTTACATGTCTTCTCCTACATTTCTGTACCTTCAACATTTTATGACCATGTGTTTGTTGATTATCTGGGTACACCGTAGTCCTCCTGACACTTGGAGTGAATTATTTTACCTTGCACTTCCATACCTTCCTATCCGCATATAAGTTCAAACTCCACTGGTTTTCATTTGGTCTAGTGATTGAACACCATCTCCTCAGAGGTCAAGCTGAAGCCTAACACTAGAAAAATACAAAGAAGCCTATGGTGGTGGTGGTGTTGCTAAAGACAGGTGCCTCTACCCAGTCAGTCCCCTTCCCCAAAAGCCTGGCTTGTAGGATCTGACAGGATCAACTTCCTAGACCAAATTTATGGTGATGGAAAATGGTGTAGCAGTATAAATCAGAGCATTACTTGATTGTGTGGATTAGAAAACAATGCATGCACAAATGGACAATTTTTAAATGTTACCAAAACAGCAGTGTCAGGCTATCACTTTTTTGAGATTAAGAACTTACTGTTTTTTACATCACAAATACCATGGTCCAAGTTGTCTGGTTACTGGCTAAGATTTTTTTCTATTGTCATTTCAATTGCCTTAAATGGAGAGCCCCTTGTGATACAGTTAGCATTGCCTGAAGTTAAGGATCCAAACAAATATAGTCAGATGTAATCATGATAAAAGAACAGTAAACTTAGTGAACTATTACAACAACTTGGTGAATTGTCCCTTGTAAAAAATTTTTGTACCTGTAATTGGAAACACTGGAGTAAATTGCTTGATTTAGTGAAGTCCTGTAGCAGGTGGTTAGAGTGGATCACAGCTCAGACACACCGATGTTAGTGCTTAATGGTTATACAGCATTCTGCTGCCTTATGGAAGATGTCCCTATTCCAGTGAATGTGCAGTTATTTATGAAGAGTGTAGGAGCTCCACAAGAGTATCCTGTAAGTCAGTGGTTTGGGCACCAAGCCATGCTGCAAAGGTCTGAGTAGAATGGGAACATGTGTCTTCCCTACGGGCAGGAAGTCCTGTGATGATCTTCCCATTTTGCTCGGAGCTGTATCTTACGCCTGTGAACAACTCTGGTTTCACTGACAGTAGGATCTTCTCAGAGTAAAGCTTTGATTTCAATGTGCTGACACTTCCTGATGAAAACCAGTTTTGTCCAATTGGGGCCAGCCCTACTTCTTCAGTTTGTAACAGGATCAGACAGGCCTCCAACAGCAAAATGGGACTGGTGAAATTCAGAGGTTACTCATGTACCTTACGTTGCAAGCACTTAAGTGTAGATGAGAGCTGGTCCTTCCCTCTTGAACATATTCATTCTTAATGATGTTTCTAAGCTTTCCTAAATCCTTTGTGCCATATCCTCTCACATTATCACATAAGGATTTAGATGACTCTTACTGCATATGAAGCAGGATCCCCCTGGACTCCTTATTATTTAGGGCTTTCATACTTTAATTTCTTATGCAGCCAATGGAAAGAAGTAACTGTAATGCATACATTAGACATTTCTTGGAGGTACCACCGTTCCTTCCCACCACTGGCTATATAGAAGCCCAAATCTGGCAGAAAATCTATTGTTCTAGCTTTTGATGGCTTTCTTGCATCTGGACAGCCTCAGGACATATCTAAGCTGGCAGATGTGTCAGCACCTTTGAGCTCCTGAGTCTGTCTTCTTCTTCTGGCTTCTCCCAGACCACTACCAGGAAGGAATCAGCTTCTTTATCCCATGCCACACACACAGAGCGCTGCTATACCTTGATTTGCAGCCAGAATCCTGTGGAACCCTTTACTACTCCTCCCTCTGACTGATTTTGGTGGAGCTCAAATGCCTATCTCCGGGTGATTTCACTCTGCTTATATTGGATACCTGGCTGGAATGGTCTCACTCACTGCTGCATTAAAACACAGGGCTCCTTCTTGACTCTGCTCATAAGGCAATCACCTTCCTTTGACAGTGCTCATTTCCAGTGCAGACTTCTCTCTTTGATAAAAGCAATTAAAATTACTAATTTGATTAATTTCTGTCCAAATGTTTTTTTTTCTGATTATAGGGAATGACAAAGGATGATAAAATAGCATTCTGAGATTTCATGGAAATGGTCTCTCTGTGGTGTGAGTTCAGAATTTTGAGTTTTGTCCAAAAAAACAAGGCAATGAATGAATTTGCTTCAGAGCTTGCTTTTTGTCAAAAGGCCAAACTGACTTGGGAAAGAGGGTGGAGTTGCCTGTTCAGACAGGATTTTTTTAGGTTTT
Source organism: Acropternis orthonyx (assembly GCA_035583155.1). Classification (NCBI taxonomy): domain Eukaryota; kingdom Metazoa; phylum Chordata; class Aves; order Passeriformes; family Rhinocryptidae; genus Acropternis; species Acropternis orthonyx. Next base: position 24,442,634 of record JAWWEU010000081.1, read on the forward strand.
GCCCTTTACCTCTGGAGCCAGAGGTCTGGCTCTTATCCAACTGTACTAAAAAAAAAAAAAAAAAAAAGAAGATTGTGGTATTTTCTAGGTAATTTAAAAGAGCAAGACCAAAGTGAAGTCAGGTGGCTTGAAATCAGCCCCAAGTTCTTCACATTAAATGTTTCCCATGATTTTGGTTTTTTCTGTAGCCATACTTGAAAAGTGATAGGAAAATATTCTTCAGGTGGCCAACATAATTCATCTACTCAACACAAAACTATGGTGCTTCTTTGTGAAATGTTTTGTGAAGAATGGTACACACACACAGATACAAACAAAACAGTCATTTAAAATACCAAGGCTGGTCTAAAAAATTCAGTGAGCTAAACTGCATTTCAGAAAACCCTAACATAAATCCAACTGTAGCAGTGAAAGCTTTATTTGCACATGGAAAGCAGAATTTGATTTCAGAAGCTCATATAATCTGATGAAATCTAAATGCAAACCTCCCACTGACAGTTCTGTTGCTGTCAGAATTATACTGGAGGATCAAGCTCGCATGTAATAGTGAAATATTTCAGGACAATTATCAATATATAAAGCCCAGGACTTCTTCCCTAATGGAAATTTTCTCCCACCTGCTTCATGCAGCTGTTTTTTCTCTGTTATGTGAGAGATTTTTGTTATCAGTAATACAAAAAGGAACTTTTCAAAGTCCTACAAGATGGAGTCATCTTCAATAATAATTAGCCTCAGAATCATTGCTTGGTGACCCATGAAAGCTTTGCAGGCATCCTGGTGGCAGCAGCTACAAATACTAATCTTGACTGTTTAGCAGACAGCGCCATAACATCAGCCTGTGTCAGCTGTCTTGTGATGTTCCTCATGTTCCTGCTTCTGCTTCCTGGCAACTGGAACTGCAGCAGCAGGGTCACTTTGAAAGGCTGGCAATTCACTGAGTACACATGCAATGCTGGGCCAGGTACCCTGGGATGAAGCAGCATTTTCCATTAAAAGAAAAATTTAATTTTCAGGGGCCTCATACTGAATGTTCTTGTCAGAATCACAGGGGTGGAAAACAACCAAACTGCAGCTACATTATTCCACTCCTCTCCTTGCCTTGCAATTTGAGCTAAACTGCCTCTCAGCCTGAGGACCAAAGCTCTCAACAGAGGCACACTCAGGACCTAAGTGCATGTTGCTGCCTCTCCTGCATGACAGGAAAGCACTAGCACAGTGATCCACCTTCTTCCAAAATATCCCACTTGTTCTGAAGCTCTGCCTTCTGGGCATATAAACAAGGAGTGGCAGCTGGAGGTAGAAGATCAAATCTGCCCTTTAGTGTTTCACTCTCTGTTCAGTGTTTCCTGTGATCAGGATTTGGTCATTCTTACATCAGTCTAGGAAAAATATACCTTGCTCATATTTCTCAGCAAGTCCTTCAAGAGCTTCTCTGAAAAAAATCCAGGAATATAGTAGTATAAAGGCAAGAGTATGAGCTACAGAAACTGTGAATCAGTTTGCTAGGCAGGGACTTTCTATAGGGTTTAAAGCTTCTTAAAAGAAACTGAGACATTTTTAGAAGTAGGGAAAAATTCCAAAGGAAAATGATAATATTGCTAAAGAAATCTCGTGACACAAATGCATAGTTAGTAGCTTAGGAAGAAGTGCTATCCTGCTTAAAGCATGTTTTAAATAAAAGGTAGAAAACTTGATTAACATTTAGAAATGAAGTCAGCTGTCTGAGGAAATACAGAACAAATGGCAAATACCTGTACAGACTTCTCCATTGTTGCCATCTGCGCTGCATCCAAGTTGATGTGGATGAGTGAAGCATAGAATATTAAACCTTGTGCAGTGGAAACCTATAGACACAATCCTTGTAAGTGTGGAGTAAGAGGAGTTCCAGACTGGAAATGAAACTGGATGATTTAAAATGCATAAACAAGAATACACTAGCCTGGCCAGTTGGAACTGGGGACAAAAGTGAGCTGAAGAACACTGTAACCCAGTCTGCATACTCTCTTCTTCATAAGATCTTTCTTAAGCCTGTTTTGTAGAGTTTCAATGCCTTACATGCATTTTGAAGTTTGTTCACCCATTGCAAGTAGATCTCCTAAGTAATTTGAATTTACACTAAACATTGAGTAATACACATTTATATCAAACTCACTGAAAACAGTTCCTCAGCTAATAAGCAGTGGTGAAGAGGAATGCCATGCTTTCTGCTTTTTTCCATCAGAAAATAAATAGGTCTTTTTCCATTGGATTAGTGGAAAGGCAGGGTAGAAGAAAACTACAGAAGTCTAGCAGCACAGCCAGAATGTGTTGCACTGCTGTGAAGGACTTAAAACAGTTAAGAAGGATTAACCAAATAAGCAGTTTAACTGTCAGTAGAGTTAGCTTCCAGGCTGTCTCCACAGATTCCAAATGCTCTGCTCTTTGACTTTCTGATGCTCTTAAGTCAGGTGCTATCTGACTTCCCAAGTTCTTTTAGTTTTTTTCTTCATGCCAAAGTTTTAGACATTAAGATCAGCTCTCATTAAAACCGCCTGTGCCAACCATCAAACCTTTTTGCCCTTGCTTCCTTCTTTCATGCTCACCCGTGACGGTTTGACTTTGAAGGAAACCACAAAAATGTAATCATCATGTTATCTCCAGACTTGGTCTGCTCTCATAGCCCCTTTCCTTTTGGTCTCACCCTTGCCCACTCCTCCATCTATAATAATTCCCACATGTTTATGCAAAAATATTGGACTTTATTATTGGCAATTAAGAAAGGCAACAGTTTCAGCATCTCTGCAAGAACAATCATTTCTAAAAGTGAACTGTTTTCTGCCTTGTCTGTCTGCAACTTTTAGGATGCCAAAACCCAATCAGCATAACAATACTACAGCACTTACACAAAACAGGGCTGTGAAGAGTGTAGGGATCATTTCCACACTCATTTCTTTCCCCCTGTTGCTGCTGAATCTAAAAATTAAGCCTGTTGCCTTGCCCAGTCAAGTCAGTGACTTGATTCAGTGACCTAATAACTATCCAAGAGTGAAGTGACATAACATATACATAGCTCATAACCCAGTGAAATGTCCTTTGAGTCCCATCGTCTGTGATCCAGCACTTAAACTGGAAGCCAGAAGGAATTTTAAGATAGGTAAAGGAGGTTTTACTCATGTAACTCAATTTAGGGCACCTCAGTTAGCCAGTGGCATTGGGTAGCTAAAGCTGAATGTCCCCCTTTTGCTTTCTCTTTGCCATCTTTGAAGTCTGGGTGGTCCTGGAAAAGATGGAGCAAACTACAAATGTGAGTTGTATAGTATTGGGGCCTGTGGGATAATGACACCCTTTGTGGAGAATGCAGACAGGTTTTTCTGAGCCATCAGGGATGTACCTGTAACTGGTGCCTTTGATTTATGACATCTAGTAACAGTTCCTGGGATTGCTGTAGCAAAATTTAAAAACTAGTAGAAACTGAACTAAGTCCCACAAGCATCAAAGAACTACTGGATAATCCTAGATCATCATAACTGTTAGAAAACAGATTTGGGAGAAACATGGTAGTCCAGAACTCTCAAAATTCTTGTGGAGATCAATCAGTCTGAATAAAAACCAGGGTCTCTGCATACAAATGGAGAACACAAAGGCTTGCAAGAGCAGTAGAGCCTTGTACAGAGAAGAGGACTTAACTCCTCACCACAAGAGGTATGCACAAGTAACCCCAAACAGGTAATAGCTGGTGTCCCAGGAAAGAGACCATTGAAGGGGGAAAGGTCAAGACCAGGATAAAGCCGATTTGAGCAGTATTTGCCTCAAAATTCCCAGCAGCTTTCAGATTCTGTTATACTGTCTGCATCTTTTGAGTTGGCCTAAGTGGCAGGGTCAGAAAGGGAAAAATGAGCCTGGATTCAGCAAAATACTAAGATGTTTCTCTCAAGGTGGAGAAGACCAGGCCTAGTAGCTAGGGTTCCATAAAATACTGAATGAACTAAGATCCTAACCTGAGTGGAAGTCGAACAGTCTGAGCCCTGTCCCAGTTTCTTTTGCATTCCTCTGATCAGTGTGACCAGCACTTCAAACCAACACAGCCCCACTAAGAGCTGCAGTCCCCAATCCTGCAAACCTGACGGCTGCAATACAAGAAGCCTCGTGCTGGAACACTGACAGGGCGGCAACAGACTCGGGAAAGAGAGAGATTCTCACAGGTTCACACTCTCCTCAGTCTCCTCTCTGGGCTGAGGAAGGGCTAAACAGACAGTCGTGGGGTACACTTGGTTGCAAACAGTTCCATGCCAACACTGCATTTTTAGCTGCTGGCCTTGGGGGCTTTGTAGAACTGGTGAAGATTTTTGTTTCCCTGCGTGTTACCTCTGCTGAAAAAGATGTCTTTCTTTGACACCATTTGGTAGGTTTTTTTGCGTTTTTTTTTGTTTTGTTTTGGTTTGGTTTGGTTGGTTTTTTTAATCAATAAAGACTATTTGTACAATATTTGGTTCCACAGGGGCCAAATTCAGGGAATTGTAGAATGGTTTGGGTTGGAAAGGACTTTAAAGATCATCTAGGGCCAGACACAGAAGCAAACACTCTGCTCAGGACCACTCTGGCTCTGCTCTTTCCAAGTACCTGAGAGCCTGAGCTTGAGTCTAAACAAACACATGGGCTTGTTCACGAAGTTTCTATGCCAAGGACTAATGAATCTGTCATACTTGCTGCACACCTAGAAAAATTAAATTAGCTTGAATCAACTTACAATACTGCACAACACTCATGGCTGTTGTTAATATGGTGTGAGCCAGAAGTATGTGTTAGGCTTACTGTCTTTAGAATGGAGGACAGTGGAGTGAAAAGGAAGAAGTGGAGACAGCAGAGTGTGTAGTGTCACCAATACATCTGTACTCCTGAAGGTACAGTCTAGGGAAGTACCTTTAAGTGGAGGTGACACCCACAGAAATTGTGCCAACTTGTAAAACGCTCCTTTCATGAAACACGCAAAGCCAATACCTTTTTCCATGGCTTTTCAGAAGTCAGATGCTAGTTATAACCTGTGGATATGTGTACATTCCTTTATATGGATAATTAGCTACTTTATGTGTGGCACCTCATCAATTAAATAAAATTCTTCTATGCAAATAAGTGGAATAGACTAGTCAACTTTATACGTGGAAAAAACCCTTTTTTATATATTGTAGAATTTATTTGGGTGAGTTTCTTACTTCATAGACAAGTCTTAGTTTCTAGGCAGCTCATGGCTATTTAAAATGTTCACTCTTCATTGTCCTTTTAAACAATGTCCGTATACAAACACTAAGGATGAACAATTGATTTTGACAACATGCTTAAACAAACGACACAAAATCAGGTGTCTTGGAATTGGCTTTTTTGCTTTTTCCACTAAATGATCAAATCCTGTCCTATTGGAATCAGTGTCAAAACTCCATTGATTCAGTATAGCCACATTTGCACCCTACACTCTTCTTTAATAAGTAGATTTGGCTCAAGTTTGTCTGAAGATAGTTCTTTAAACTATTTCTTCTGCTCTATTGAATAGCAGAGTGGGTTGATATTTAAGAATGAAAGCTCATCAAGTTTAAATTTCAGTTGTTTTGTAATAATAGCCATATGTTGGTTATAGATTGTGTAAGTCTGAAGTTCTGTTAATTTAAAACTGCTTTAAAGTGACCTTTACGTGGTTCCACATTTCAGTGTTTTCTAAAAGTGGTCAATATCGGTTCTTACTCATAAATCCTTACATTAAACGAATCTGCAGGCCTGGGCCTGTAGTTAGCAGGCTTACAGTAAGGAAGTCCTATGAATATTTATACACACACTTGACCTTACAAATTGAGTCTTCACAATTAAATCAATGTAACTGCTCTCAGAGGACAAAATCAGACCAGGATAAAATGTCAACTTCTAAGAAAGGCCACTTTCTGTTACTATTGAAGACAGGATGGGAAGCAAGAGGGACCTCCAGCCTCACCTGATGCAGTTGTTACATTCTTCTCTAGTTAAGAAGACAAGACATAGTATGGGAAGTACTTTTATTTTTTTCAGTGGTGACAAGTCAGGCTGGGGGGGCAGCGATCCCAGGGGCAGGATTGAACCCTGTAGCTCAGCTCCACTACCACTGTGTGGTGTTGCCATATGATTTCTCCTCAATTTCCCAATGACACTGCAGTTGATCTTGCCTTTTGTTTGGGCTGCTCACATGGCTGCAATTTCTTATTTCTTTGCAGTGTTCCACTCCCTATTCATCTCCATTCATTTGTGTGTGTTTTCTTGCATGTCTGAGGTCTTTCTCAAAAGCCATATTATTCCTGTTGTCCAGGAATGTCTGACTTTCTATCTGACTGAATATTTCCACTGTTACGGTAAAGGTGTTTGATTTTTGGTATTTGAGGCTTTTCACCTCAGATACCAGCACTTCAAGTTTTTATTTTGATAATAGGGAAACCAAGGCACATCAGCTAAAGCTATTTGCCAGAGACTATACAGCACATGAACAGCAAGGTGCAGACTCGCACCAATCTCCTGACCCTTCCTTCTAATGTCTTGGTCTTTAAGCATGAATTGGAAAATAAACTAGCAGAACTAAAAAGAGCATTAGAAAAGTGCCACACTTAAAATATGATCAAAACAAGTTTTGTAATGCTGACAAAAAAGAAACACTGATTTAAATCTTCCCCAAATTGATTGATATTTTAATAGACCTCTACCTTCTGTGGAATGTTGTTACTTCTCCCATGACATTAAATGTTAAAGTGTTATATGTGCAGCATTTTTCCCATGAGTAAGAAAAAATACCATACACCTAGCAGTTGACCAGATTTCCTTTTTTGGGGTACTACTATCTTCAATGGCCACTTTTCCAGCATTTAGACACTTGCTATATTTGAACCAAAATTAGATGTTTTCAGTGAAAATACACCATGCAGCAGACAGGCATTGGGAAGCCATATGGCCCACGGCAACACAGAGCTTATGGTTGTGGATGCACAGCTGTCCCACGTGCAGTGCTTCCAGCTCCAACACCCATCAAAGCACCAAGGGGTGCAAGAGGACCAAAACTACCAAGGACCCAGCTGTAAATAGATGTCAAACTCGCTGCTTTATTGCTCTAAATTAATATACGTGAAAGAAAAGCAATATAATAATTGGAATCAGTTGCTCCATTTTTTGGAAATATATTGCACGGCTATATACATTGAGGCACTCCGGCCGCTGTTTCCTTTGTAAAATGCGCACAGGTGCCTTCCAGAGGGACCGGACCGAGGTGTTCCAGGTGGGCAGGGCAGGGCAGGGGGCGGGGGGCGCCCGGCCGGCCGTGCCCCTCCTGCCAGGGAACGGCAGAACGGGGGAGGGAGGGAGACCCTCGGAGAAGCCCCATTGTTTAGATTTCTGTCACAAGCCATGAGAATACTTAATTTCTTCCGTCTCTGGAGTTTTCATTATCATTCAAATTTCATTTTTCATTAATTGATCGGGGATTAGCGGAGCCATTATGCAAAAAAATTAAAAGGCAAACCAGATGCGATGAATAATTCATGAGGGACAATTACACTTTATTCCTGGTGCACTTCCTAACTTCCCCCCGACTCCCCGCCTGCTGCAGATGACAGCGCTCCCCCTCCCCGCCTCCCTCCCTGCCGAGCGGAGCCGGGCCGGGCAGCGCGGGGCGCACTGGGCGCTGCCGCCGCTCGCCGCTAGGTGGCAGGCGCCGCCCGCGCTGCGCGGAGGCCCGCGGAGGGCCCGCGCTGCTCCCGCCGCTCTCACGATCCTTATCGGAGCCCCCGCCGGCGCGCCGGGCTCGGCCGGGAGCGGCGCTGCCTGGCCGCTGCCGGCGTCCCGCCCCGCCCCCCCCCCCGCCCCGCCGCCGGGGAGCCGGCCGGGAGCGGGAGCAGCCGCGGGAGCTCCCCCCGCCCTCCCCATCAGCCGCGCGTCCCACACCCCTCACACCGGGTATCTCATTTATCCCACCGGACAGTTGTTGCCCCATTAAAGTGCAGTCCCGCCCTTCACGGAGGACCTTTCATCTGGGGAAGTTTTATGACACTTTGTAAATGTGCAAAGTTTTTAATTAGACTCGCCAGACAGCCCCAGGCAGCACTAGCGCCACGAAGTCTTCATGCCGCTCTCTGCTTTACAGCACAACAAGCCGCTCTACTCCTTTGAAGACAATGCCGACTATGTCTACGATGTCATGTGGTCGCCAGTGCATCCCGCGCTCTTCGCCTGCGTGGACGGGATGGGGCGCCTGGATCTGTGGAACCTGAACAACGACACCGAGGTGAGGGGGCGAGGGCGGGCGGGCTGCGGGGCGCCAGGCGGCACCGTAACCCCGTGCGGGACGGCGGCATCGGCGCTGCGAGCATCCCTGCTCCCTCGGGGCGCTGCAGCCCGGCGGTGGCAGGGCAGGGCAGGGGAGGGAAAAGGAGGGGAGGGCAGGTCCAGCTGCCGGGAGCGCCCGCCCGCCCCCCTCCCTCCCCCCCTCGCTCCCTCCCCCCCTCGCTCCCTCCCTCGCTCCCTCCCCTGCGGCGGGGCTGCCGCGCTCGGTACCTGTCAGGGGAGGCAGAGCCGACTCCAGCACCCCCGGCAGAAAGCCAACACCATTAAATGCCGCGGTGCCGGCTCAGGGAGGAGGCTCCTTCCCGCCCTGTTATTTTAAGGTGCACTTTTAAACCGCGCCCGTTCTGCAGTTTTTTTTTTATCCTCCCCCCCCCGCCCCCAGTTTGTGGCGCACGGCGCTTCAAGTGCCAGGGTTGCGATGCCTGCGCTCACCCAGGGGCTCGCACCTTGGCAGCCCGGCCACAGGCAGCCCTTAGCCAGCCTCCCGCGCTCGTGTTGCACTGGGAGACTTCATTTCCTTCCGTAGTTATTATCCTCTGCTCCAAATCCTCTGGAGATTACAATTTGGAAGCCCCGTGCCAGTCCTCCCTCGTGTCAGAAACCCAGCAGTGCCCCTCACCTTTGAGCGGTACCCCTCTTCGTTCTTTTAAAGCACCGGCCAGCTCTCTCACACGTTATTTGGGACTTTATATCCCCACCTCTTCTCTTTAAACGTTGCTATGGAACTTAAAGACACAAATTCAAGCGACAAATAACAAGTTTTCTTTCCATTGCTATTAACTAAGTAGTGAGGACCACTGGGAAGGAAACATCTCACTTTTGAATTTTGCTGATGAGAAAGGATTTATCAGGGTGGTTTTAGCAAGATTGAGACTGGTAAACACTTTTTAAAAGATACTTTTTAAAAAGTATCTTTTAAAAAATGTGCCAAACACCATTTTTTCTTCCTATTATTTCAGATTTTTTAAAATGCTAGGGACTTAAATTGATACTACTTTTTTCTAAATTTCATTTTCCCCAAAAACTGGTTTTGAGAAAACCTGTCATGTCACCTGAAGTAAGTCTTAGATGGTGAATCTTAGATGGCCAGCAATCAGTATTCAGCACAAGAATCGAAGTGTTTTTCCACACATGAAATCTTTAATGTTTTTTCTTAATGCAGTGTAAAATTAAGAACAGACAGTAAGAAAATAAAAGGTCACATGTTAACTCACCATTTCATTTTATGCCCAAAAAAGAGAAGACTAAAGAGCAAGTGGCAGTATTTTCTTCCATACACCCTATTTTATTTTATTTTTTAAGATTAGTTTGATCATCAGTATGCCTTTCATGTAAACATGCTATGCATTTCAGACAGAATAAAATATGGGCACAGTTTATGGTTTCCAGTGAGCAGTGCCTGCCATAAATAAGCACAGACAGGTAAGAGGAACCAGCACCGGGCACTGCACTGTCAAGGGGAGCAGTAAGGCCTTTTGAAGTGCTCTGAGCAGGAAGCAGTGCAGCCTTTTTAATTAGAGCACATACAGCTGGAGGATATACAGGAGGAGTCTCCTCAGAATTTATTTTGGGAAGGGAGGGACATATCCTTCAGGTGTTCTCATTAATGCAGGCTTAAACACAGAGCGTAAACCCCAGCATTTTGAGAACAAAAACCAAACCAAACCAAAAAAAAAAAACAACAACACCCTTTTCCCCCAAATACCAAGGGCTGAAATCCTGCTCTGCTTGAAATCAACTGGTGTTTTACCATTTCACTCGATGAAATTAATACGGACCACTTGATCCCATTCCCGTCAATAACAAGGCTGTACACAGCAAATTGCTGTGTGTTTTCAGTGTGTTTACATATAAACACATATGAACATCAGGAAAAAAATTAATTTCCAGCTTGATCCTGATTTTATTCTGAATGTTAGGCCATCCCTGATTTCACAAATTATTTCCATTCTGAGAGGTCAAAATCAGCTCTCATGTAAGGATCAGACTGGAATCATTTCCATGTTATCTGAGCTTTGTATTTTTGTGAAAATTGAATCTGGGTCTCTGGACGGAAAAATACCATCTGGTTTCCTTACTGAGCACTGATGAAACAAAATAAAAAATGTGTATAAATGATAAGCTGGCAGATTCCGAATAGATGTGAAGTTTTGTTATACAGGAGAAGCAGCAAAAGCACCTCTGAAAGAACTGTAAACAGTTCTTCCAAGCATCGGAACTGAAAGTGATCGTTGTTTGCTTTTACCCTCTATCTGGCAGGTCATAATTAGTTAATAATTTTGAAGATTTTTGTAATTGATCACCCTGTTTAAGTTTGCACAGCTATTTGCTAAGAAAAACTCCTTGTCAGCACTTTTGCCTTTGTAATAAGAGATCTTGAAACACCTGTTTTTTAGATCATTATTATTTTTAAATGTCAGATACGTGATGTCAAAATGTTTGTGAGGACAGTAGAAAATGACAGGTCTATTACTGTGTTTAACTGCTAGCAATTGATCAAAATCTCTGTGCAAGAACTGGATGTGATTTTTTATTAATGAGTCCTGGTTTTGTTTAATTTGGGGAATAGGCCGCATTATTATTTAGATGTTATTTTGAAATCAATTAAGAAAATGCCTGGGCTTGGTTACAATATGCTACCTTCAAATTTTTGAACTGCAACACAGTTTCCACCAGGGTTACTTTCCGTATTTATTAAAAATTTTTCTTGAGAACTAGATGCTGTCTCATCAAAATAATTAAGGTCATTTGACCATACCAAGGATTTAATCGGTATAATTATTCTCAAAATTTCAATGCAAACTAGCAAGGCTGTAGGTGTATTTTATGTTGATTTCTGAATATCAGAAATTATTTTTCTAATAGCAATGAAAATAGTCTTGTTTTATTTTATATGTGATAAATGAATGTAAAAACACCTTTAAAAGAGAAAAAAATCCTTACCCACTCCATTATTCTTTTGCAAATGGAATATTATTTTTATGGATCAGTATAGTTAAGTTTGCAAATAGTTTCAGGATAACAAATGCCAGTTTCTTACCTATGTTTCCATATTTCTTTTTTGATCAAGGTTGGAGAAGATCTCTAGGTGATTGATGAGTCTTCCTTATCTATGAACTGATACCAAACCAACTTAGAAAGTTGTTTATTTCTTGTGTGATATCCCATTCAAATGTTTGTTGGGGTTTTTTGCATGCCATGCCTTAGCTTTGAAAATGTGAAGATGGTGTCTGTATCTAGAAACAGATAACAGATGTATTTGCAAGCAGGTTTTGACACTACATAAGCAATAAAAATAATAATAAAAAAGCTGTATTGTTATCATGTAGGTTTTTCTGACTGCATCTTTCTTAATCTGTTATCTGTTAAAATCTCATTTCAAAATTGTTAAAAATCTGACAAGAACCAACTTCAGAAAATTTATATAGTATTTCAAATGTGACTTTAAAAACATAATGCTATCATTATAAATAAACTCTTATCTTGAAATCTAAAATAGGCATGTGTAATTTAACCTATCACTACTGAGAGCAGATAAATCTATTTTAAGATACCATGGTTTTACTTTATATCTCTCTGTATCACTGGATAAAAGGCTTTTTATTTAGATTTTTAAAGACTGTTTCATTACTGCTTTTTATTTTGCTATGTAGGTTTGTGGATTAGTAACAGGATTTTTCAAAATCATCGGGTTTTGAAAAAAATCATGGGTTGTGTCTGTGGCATGCATGCTGCTTATTTTTATGTGGAACACTGAAAGAATGCTGTATTAACTAACAAAAAAAAAAAAAAAAAAACCAAACCAAACTCCAGCTTTAGATTTATGTATTTCAGTCTCCTGATTTTGTGAAAATCCAGTTCCTTAAATATACACTGTATATTTGTATGTGAAACAAATGTGTTTGATCTACAGTTTTCTGAAAAGCATAGATGGTTAGTGGCTTAGTCCTCTAAAATGTGGCATTTAGTTGTTTGAAAAAATCCATTTCTGAATGGTATGAAATTAATTTTGGCTGGAATTAAAACAGCTTTTTTCTTCCCCCTCTCCCCCCGAAACCAGTGATCACAACAGTAAAACTTGCTTGTTTTCTACTGTGGTTTTTATCATGGATCAATGACTCCATGTCAGCGTAAGGCCATTGACTCTGGCTTAGGTAACAGACTTGGGACAAGGGGTTAGTGCATGCCAGCTTTTTCAGTAATACTGCCTTGGACAGGACCTAGTCCTTGCACAATGGGGAGATGAGTCCCGTAGTTATTTCCATCTGAATGACTTCTCGAAGTGGGGGAGGATGGTGTCTGCTTTTTGACTGCTATCCTGCATTGTTTCTACCTCATTCTGCAAACAAACTCTTACATTTCACATGCAGGGCTCAGGAAACTACCGTGAGGTCCTTTGCAGAAGTGATGCTTTAGCTTTGGTGGGCTTGTTGTGCCTGAGATGCCAGTTGGTTTTGCAGCCTGGTGTCAGGGTCTGTGAGGAGGAGCAGGGAGCCTCCAGGGGCAGAGGGTCCAGGGAAGCAACCCTGCTTCCCAGTCCTTGTCCAGCTGCTGGCGTGGCAGTGCACACACTGTGACTGTAATGAGAGTCTCAGCAAGTCTGCAAAGGTTCAGCTTCCTACTGTCACTCATCTTGTGTGACACAATGAAGGCGTTAGAGCCGAGGAAGGAGGTGACTGGCATGGGATCTAGACAATGTTTATTTAAAAATTACTTTTCTCCTGGATCTTTGGACCTAGCTCACAAGAACAATATAAAGCTACAGCCACAGAACCAAGGTGAAGTTAGCAAAATACTGGTTTTGTTAATCTAGACAGTTTGTCAGTGTTCAGACCAGGCTTCAAAACAACCTTCAAGCTGCTTTCTTCCCTTCTGCTGCTTTGTGCCAGCTGTGAGGTCAGTAGGAGTACCTGTCACTCCTCCCAAGGTAGCCTGGACTCAGGTTCCTGTTTGGCTATCTCTTCTTACCTGGACTGCTCTCCAATTCTGTGCCTGTTTATAGATCCCAGGACACTCCCTGGTCCTCATCTCACTGTGTGACCAAGACATTTTCCCACTAGATGGATCTGGTTTTGCAGCTGTGCTATCCCATTTACCTTGACCTAAAAGCATTGCAACTGAAAAGCCTTGTTTGGAAGACTGTTATGCCAAGCTACAGGCTCCGTGCTCGGGCAGGTTCTCCTGTTAAAGGCAGCTGGGTGGAGCATTAGCAGGTTTGCAGGTTACTGTCATTTGTCTTATGAGGTGACCTAAATCAACTGAGTGATCCACCTATCTGGGACAAACACCCACACAGTTCCTTCCTTCTGCAGCATCTTCTGATGCCCTCATTCCAGCATAGATTACAAATACTTCTCCTAAGATCATGTTCATTGCTTTATTCATCCCACACATCAACCAGAACCTTTATGTATTCTCATGGATCACCTGTTAAGTTGGCTGACTTGGGGTAGAGAGTGGGGTTGCAAATTAGACAGCATCCAGGTGTATTTAAAGCAGAAGTAATCTCCTGGGAATGTAAAAGAGAATTGTGGGAATATATTGTAGGAGTTCCTAAATGTCAGCTCAGCTGTTCTCACTTCTGCTGTGTCCTCACTCTAAAGTGATTACCTCAGGACTTTTCTTACATAATACCTAAGTTTCAACCTCTGCCTCTAGCAGCAGAGGTGAATATGGATTCAAAGGATGCGTCAGCATGAATACAGGGATGTATCTGCTGACCATCAGGTTATCTGGGTCTGAGTCAAAGGCCAGAAGCCAGGGCAGGACTGAAGCCAAGTCCTACCCTCAGCTGGTTCTTGGTCGTATTAGTGACTTTTGAGGAAAAAGCAGATGTGGGTTTCCAGATTAAGGGGGAAACCCCCTTTCATTTACAGCCCTTTACTGTGGAAAAGCCTTGCCTGCTCTTGCAATCCCTTACTCTTTCCTCTTTTTAGCACGTGTGATCAAAGAAACAATGAATCCTTTTCTCTCCCCACAGTGAGGATTGTGTCTTTTGTCTAGCAATGCCAAGGGACTTTGACTCACCCAGAAAAGCAGGACATTCAGAACTGACCCCTGGCTTTGTAGGCAGTGTGATTTTATTGTCCTTTCTGTTCCTATTGTTTCAACAGGTTCCCACAGCCAGTGTCACCATAGAAGGAGCTTCTGCCCTCAACCGTGTCCGCTGGGCCCAGGCTGGGAAGGAGGTAGCAGTTGGTGATTCAGAAGGCCGCATATGGGTCTATGATGTTGGAGAGGTATTATTGTTTTAGGGGTTTTTTGTGGGTTTGGCTTGGTTGGTTTTTTTTCTTGCTTGTTTGAATTTATTTTGTTTTTTTAAGCTCAGCTCCTGGAGATTGACACATCCAAATTTGAGAAAAAATAAGGCAGATTTCTTTCAGTGGAGTCCCCATTTGGGAATCTGGGTTGCCAACAGTGTGTTAGTCATAAAGTTACCTTGCAAAAGATTAAAATCTCATGAGAGAAGTCTCTTTTCCAAATTTTCACTGTTTTTAAAACTGCTTTGTTAACGGTTCTATGGGTACAGTTGGAAAAACTAAAAAAACATAAAGAGAAAAATCAAGGTGCAAAAAGGTGCTGTGCTGCTCTGAAGATGGTCCTGAAGGATTCACCTTTTATACCTCAGTATCTCTTATTTTATGACTGACTTAATGCTGTATGTTTTTCTCAGCATGACAGGTACAGAATGCATCTGTTCTTTGGATACTGCATAATGTTTCATATGTCTGAATATGTGCAAAAATACTAACAGGAGAAAAGGAGAGGTGTCATTGTGGAGGATGGTAGGTGCATGCATGGTAAAAGAGTATGCAGGTGCTGAGAATAGCAGTATGTATGTTCTGTATTTAATGTTGCTTTCAAATCACCCTGCTACATCTTACGAAAAACATCGAAACTGCAGTGTGTATGGCAGTGATGAATCTATCTCTTTGTTGATGAATGCTGTACAAAGTGTTCCATTGGCATTACAATCCCTTGAAACAGTTAAGGGTGAATCTCTGAGCAATCAACTTTTATGTAAAGAATTTGTTTTCCATCATTATCTGTGATAGGATACTGAGATATCCATCTCTACACAGTAGGGAAACATTATAGAATGCATTCAGAATTATCTGTAACTCTCATAAAGTGATTTTATGGCCCATAGCAAAATGGCTTGTGCATGACTCATATTTTTGGATTGCATTCACTTGTGCAGGAGTTGCCCTTCCTCACAAATGTTTGCTGAAACTTCTTGCCATATTGTTAGCGTAATCTCTAAATTGTCTAAGGTTACTGTGCTCAGATTTCCACTGTGATCCTGGCAGGTCAGGCTGTTTTTATTTATTTGTCACTTTTACATGACTGTTCTGTAGGTGTTTTTTCTGTCTTTCAAGTGATAAGACAGGCTATGAAAATGTCTTTGATGACAGCACAGTCTGATCTTGTCTGAGAGTTTAGACAGGCTGTAGAAATGTTTCTTTTTGCATATCATACACCAAATCATTCATTGGATTGTTTATCCCTGCAAGCTCACCCAGGAGAAAATAGATTTAGTGGTCTATGCAGAAGTAGTAGTATTTTAAGTGTTTGGCCTTTCCTTTGTAAAATCAGACGTCAGCTTGCAAAATGAGTCACAGTGATACACTCAGATGGAAAAAAAAAAGACAGGCTTCTATTACTTGAAGAAGAAAAGGGAGTCATTCAACAGTATTGATTTGCGTGAGTCCAGTTCAGTGTTACATAAAGGGCTCTGCTTCACTGATGTTGCCTGCCCCACCCGTGCAGTGTCTCCAGCTCAGCTCCATATGCACTTACATAAACCGATGGATGTCCATCCATGTGGCTGCTGACAGATCACTGCCAACCCTCCTTCTCTTCTGTAATGAATGCAGGAGCTCATGAATTTGTTGCCTGGTTCATTCTGGCAGTATCAGTCTCTGCAGTAATTTCTGTATCAAATTTAGAAGAGGTGGTCTGAGCTGCAACAACTTCAGATGCTATTGGGTCTGCTGTGTTGTTTAGTGTCTTTTTCTAGTTTAAAGGAGAAGGGTGCTCATATATTCTCTAGCCAAACTCTTCTCACTATAAAGCCTCAAGTGAGATGCAGAAATACTTTGCAGCTCAAGAGCCTGGAACCAAGGGCATGTACAGTGAATAACAGCCTCTTCAGTCATTAACCCTGTGTGCCAGTCCATAAAGAGCAATTTGATGAGTGATTCCATGCTTAGCTGTCCTCAGGCATGATGCATGGGGGACTCACAGCATGCACGTGCACTTTTGGAGTGTCTGGCAGAAATACGGCAGCCTTTAAGGCTCTTGCTTTACTTCAGTGTGCAGACAGTAGCCAGTTCCTTGACTTAGCTGAGGTTTTTTGACTGTCCTTTTTGTATGGGCTTGATTCTGGGATATGGCAGGGCTAGTCTGACAGTTCAAAAGGAGCAGTCCTTCTCCTGCCAGCCACTTCTACCCATATCCCTCACAGACCAGTTTTTGTGCAAGTAGCAGTGCTTGTTACCACTCATGTTGTGTGGAGGGAGACAGATCAGTAAAGATGTATTTATTTGTTTGTTTTATTTTCTTTGGGATGTTTTTCTTCATGAACTGGCTCAGTGTGGGAGCAGATGAGCGAGCATGTGGCTGGGGTTGCAGGGCTGGGAGCTGGACTGTACAGCAGCTGGCAGCCCCTAACTGTCGTATTTGACCCAGAAGTGTTGCAAGTCCTCACACTAAGTTGTGACAGTTGACCTTTCAGCAATAGTGCTCTTCCCATCTTCTACAATATCAGCTTCTGAAGAGGCCTCATCACTGGAAGAACTCACCCCTGCCAGACTGATAACTCAGTAGCATCCACTTGTTTGAAGGTGCGTCTCACTGATTTGGGAAGACGGGTGTGATTACTTGCATTAGAAAGTAATGGCCAGCAGGCCACTTTACAAAGACCCTATATACATGCACCAAAACCATTCATACGCCACTTATATTGCACCCTTTTTAAAACCTTCCCTTTCTTGTGACTGTTCCAAATATCTCATTAGATCAGCCGTAAATTCATAAAGCATTGGTTCCATCAGAAAAAAAGTGATTCTATTTGTATCTTAATAAAGCACAGTGTCTTTGAATTTCATATCACTCATTAAACAATTTTTCTTACCTGTTTGAATAGACAGCATTGACTCCATGAGTTTTGATTAAAACAGAAAACATTAGGTTATCAAATCATTAAGGAAAAAAAATAAGTGGTAGGAATTTTTACTTTACTAGATTCATCATGGTTTTAAGGAACTATCCTAGAGAGCAGTAAAGTTTACTGCTGCTATTAACCCATACAGTGTAAAGAGAAAACATATGACTTGAGTGAAAAACATAGGACACGAGGCCTAGCCTTGTATCCTTTGTGAAGGTAAGGAGTGTGGGATCAGGGCTGTTTTTGCTTGTGTAAGAGTTTAGGATTTGGCCCTTGTTGATATGTCATCCATTCACGGTCTTATGACACAAATGTCAGAAACATGAAGAACATGGCAGGGTCCATGACCAGGAAGTTAAAAATAATGGTGACATTTTCAGTTAGGCTATATAGTGTTATCTCTTTAGAGTATGTACTTTTAGTTGTTTGATTTCGGCACCGCATCTGAAAATAACTGAACACATTTATTTTCACAGTGAGGGGTCTATTTTCCCCTCTATGCGTGTGCTTTATGCCTATTAGCATTAATGGGAGTTATACACACACTTCCAGGGGAGAGGAGACTTAAATAGTCCATATAGATATGCTCTTGTGGATCAGCAAGCACTGACCTAAAGAATGTAAATTATAAAACAAAACAAAAACTAAAACACAAAAAAAGTCTGGTTGTTTCAGTGTGATGGAATCTTAAACCTATGTAACTTAATCAGAATATATAACCAGTCATTTTAAATACACTCTGCTCTCTGTAAGATCCAAATATTCAAACATTTACTGGGCTAGTATTTGTGATGTTATTATTGTGATAGTTTGTACAATACATTTTAGCTTCTCTGGCCTCGCAGATTATTTACTGGGTAGCAAGATTTCTGTATGGTAGAAGTTGATTTTAACAGAACATGGACCACTGACTCTAGATTTATTCACGTGTCCAGGTGATTGATAGTTAGACCTAACTGCATGTCTGTTTTGTAGATATATTTTCTAGAAAGTTTGCTCCCATTTTGTACGCTTCAGTGATGTTACACAGTGGATGCTGCCATAAATATTCCCTAACAACCATGTTTGTTCCTTACCTGGCTTATTGAGAATGCACTTTGCACCTTTGGTTGTGAAAGAAGCAGCTTTTCATCTACCTTCCATTATTTCTTTTATCTTTTCTTCACCCCCCCCCCCCATTTATCTCTTCCAGATCATATTCTGCTTGCACTGTGAGTATATAGATGGAAACTGTAAATCAATGGCTTATTATTTGATTGTAATAAAATATAAAGTAAGTTTGTAGCACAGAACTGCAGAGTTTGAAACTGTACTGACAAGAAGCTTAATGCAGCACATTATTTTGTCAGCTAGTTACAGGACAAACTGTTCCATCTGTTTGGTGGTCTTTCAGACCATTGGTTCTAGTCATGCTTTTCAAGGGCAACTAGTGTGACAGGTGGAAATGGAGAACAGTAAGAAAAGGTCTTTCTCTAGACTGTCCAGGAAGGCTGGCTCTGCCAAAGCAAGCCTTTGGGTTCTTCATGCAGTTACTACCTCTGCCCTCATTTCCTTACAGTGAAATCAGAATCATATGGATGCTAATGTGATTTTGTTAGGTTTCAGAGTTACTGTTGACTTAAGCCTTTTCAGGGCTGCTCTGTTAGGTCGTTTGTATACTTCCCCATTTGTTCCATGATAGGTGTTAATCCTGTATCTCATTTTCAAGTATATGACCAGTGAGGGAGGACGTGGAAACTGCCTGAAGTATGTGGATGAAGTGGCATAGTAAGAAATACCCTGCTGGTACCTATAAAATAATTTCCTTTGATTTCAGCAGCCTTTAGCAGCTGCCCTGAGATTCTTTGGGTTCTAGACAGAAATAAATGTATATTTGTGACCAACTCTCACATTTCAGCATGGCTGTTGAGTCACTTGTTTTTCTGGCTAGAGTGGGGAAGGATTTGTACTTTGTACTCCTGTCTTGTGGTCCCTGTGTTTCGCTAGAGATTTCACACAGAAAACATATCCAGCATCTCTTTCTTGCAGTTTAAAACTGCTGTAGCCCAGAGAGAAATATGAAGATAGGTTTGTGTCATGTAGTCATCCAGGTAGATTTTCCAGTAGGTTTGGTTTTGCCATCATAAAGCTTCTATAGAGCATATATTGAGTTGGGAAATGTTTTTGCCACAAAAACAGAGTTGAGACTCACCATAAAACATTTTATTTTAAAATCTGTGTTGAGTTACAAGTATTCTTGGAACACAGATAAATGGCTCATGCACATATCGTGAAGGCAAATTTGAGCAATAATAAGGGGTTGTGCTTACAACCAAGTTTTATTCAAAAGCATTCAAAGATTAAGTAAGACATGGTAGTTACAACAACATGCACAATCCAGGCATAAAGGATAATTAAATGGATTGTGTGGCACTGCGTGAATTTCGCCATTGATATTTTGCTAGTGAGGTTGGAATGCTGGCCTCAGAGAATTTTAAGAGCATGTTTTAACAAAGCAGAATCTCTTAAGAGTTGTTGAAAAATGTAAAGAGCTAAGGTTTTGATTTGCTTCCCTTCTACCCCCAGTTTTAAAATGTTCAGTCGTGAAAGACTTTTAAAACTGGAAGCATTTAGAGATGACAAAGAAAAAATGCTAGGAACTCCAGCTTTTTACTTGAATAATAACTGAAATATTGAGAAGAACAAGCTCTTCATCCTTCATCATTTGAATTTTGACTGATATAGTCAGTATTCACAAAGGGATTTTTGAAGTAGGTTAAATAAGAACTCCCTAATGAAAAAAATGCACTAGTTTGAAATCAGTCAATTTAATTACTGTGTTTTATGAAGGCCATTACCCATTGCTGATTACTAGGGTGATAAAATCTTTAAGCTTTGGTAGCCTCCATAGGGGGTGAGCCGATCTAAGTAGAGCAAAGTCCAGTCATTATCACCCTAAATACTTGTGTTTCTCATTACAATATTCATTACTTTAGGTTACTGTGAACTCTTTGAGGTCTTTATGTAAGCACTGGTTTATTCTGCTGTAGAAAAACAATGTTGTTATGTTGGTAAGTTAAAACCAAGTGTTTATATACTTCTACAGTTTAAAACTAGACTTGGCTACATACATAGAAATGCATAGATTTATACTGGTGACTGTACCTATGCACACGTATTGATGGCTGTGTGCTTGTCAGTGAGGTCATACTAGTCTGATAAGAAATGGAAAAGGATATGAGTTACCTTGTTCTTTCAGTGTGTTTTGGTGCTTAAGATGGAATGGAGGCTTGTGTTCTTAATAACAATCTTTATTAGGGAAGGGAAAGCTGAGCCATGATCTAATTAATGTGAGTAACCTAAGGCTGGATGCTGACGATTGCAGCTCTTTATCTCCAGTGCCAGCCTAGGGCCTTGTGCTTCCCTTTTCTTCCCACCTCTTGCACATCATGTGGCACCACTGGCTCTCTGTCCTTCTCAGTCTCCCTCATCATGAGCTTCAGACTTAAGCAGCTTCATGAAACCATGTTATTTAAAAGATGGTGCAAAATCATTTTTGTTTAAAAATGTTTGGTTTTGTTTTTTTTTTTTTTTGTAGAGAACAATTGAGAATTATCAGGGAGAAATGTGGGTCTGGGCTACTGGGAGAGGAGAGTAGCCTGTGCAAAGAGGCAGAAGAACTTGGTGTGACTAAGCCAGGGAAGTCTGAGCCTAGTAGCAATATAGATGTTTCATGTTCTTGCAGGGATAGGAGTGCTTGGGGCCAGAGAGGAAGAAGTAGTGAAGCTGAGGGCATGCTGCCAACAGTGCATGTGGCTGCAAGCTGGCCATGTATTCGAGTCAAAAATTAGAATAATATTTTTAACTATCAGAAGGCTGACGTTTCATAGCGAGTAGAGACAGTGGGATGAACATCCTCTCAAAGTGGAGCCTGTCAGCAGGATTTTGTGATGTGCTTGTGTGTGGTACAACAGTGGGTCACACCTGGTGTACAGGATCAATCTCCTTCCTGTGCCCTGATGTATGCTTGCTCTTAGTAACAACACTGTTTCTTCTGTTTCTCTCTCTAAATAAGTGAACATGAAATTCCACTTTCATTTTACTGACTGTTACTTGTTAAAATTAAGGGAGGAACTACCAGATTTTTAATGAAAATACCCTTTTTCTCATTCATTGATTAGACAGTGAAAGTAAATGGGCATTAGTGAAAACAGACAGAAAGGAGTGGGAGGTTTAAAGAAGCATCCTAAAAATTGAGTTGATTCTTTATTCTTAGTTTCCAGTTGCTTATGATGAAATATTTCAGTGGTTCTCCAGAGACAGCTTACTCACTCCCCAGAGAATTTCACAGGGTAAAAAGACATGAGTGCATATGATACAAATATCTTTTATCAGAATTGTTCAACTCCTCATCAAAAAAACTTAAGAAACCCAGTCAACCAACAAAAATCCAACCCTAGTCCTTTTTATTCATTTGCACACTACTTTTAAAGCTGACTTATGTTTCCTTTTCCTTTGCAAAGGCCCAGATCCTCCCCCTGCCGAGAGGATCAGAGAGAACAAGCCACATGTGACAGGAGTTAATCATGTAGCTTAATGCACTATTAGAAGGCACTCAGATAACAAAGTGATGAGAGCAGCAGAAGAGAAGTTGTAAGAGATCATTCACTTTCTGTACAGTAAAGCCTGCAGAAGGGGAAGAAGGAGAGCTGTATGGTATTTTCCTGCTGAGCTGGGAGGCACTGTAAAGGGCAAGAGAGAAAGGGTAAAGGGAGACCCAGATTGGGCATACCACTCTGTCCACAGTGGCACTACTGCTGGCTTCAGTACTATCTCCTCAGTTACTGCTTCTCCTGAAAACTTGTCAAGAGGCTTAGTGGAAAAAGTAATCTGTGTCCAGGCTTGCAGTGGTAGTTGTAGCTGAGGCAGTGAAACCTGAATGAGTGCTTCTGATCTGCCCTGTCCTGCCCCTGTATTCTGGAACACTGTGTGGGGATACAGCTGTAGTCAATGCATGTTAATAGTGTCACAGAGTATGTATTTTAACTATCTAGTTATTCTGTTGGGTGACATTTTCTCTGAAAAATACAAAATTTAGTTTAAACTCAGTTTCTGCACAGCAATTTGCAAATTTCATTGAAATTCGTGAGTTATTGTGGTGTTTTAAAACACTTCTGAAACAAGAGCTGCTTTGTACAATTAATTTTCTTCATGATGCTTTTGTGATTTCAACCTGTCACATCCAGTAGCAGTTTTCATTTTGAGGATCCTTAACTATGTTTTCAGTCTTTGTGGTTTGCAAAATGGTCTGTATTTTGAACGTGAAAAACTACCTAATTCGTGACTTAGAAAGTAACAGTTAAACCTGAAATATCAGCTGAGGATAATTCTGGGTCTTAATGCATCCTATTTTGTAGCTAAATTCTGTATTCATTTAAATGTGAAATGTATACTCCAGTGCTTAGAGTGACAGAAGAATCTGTATCTGACAGGGGTAAAAAAAAAGAACAAAATAAAACTGCCTGCTGTTTCATGGATGAGCTTTTGCAGATAATGGGATATGTGCAAAGTCTCAGAGAAGGTAGCAACTTTCCTGCAAGCTTAAAATCTTTGTACAGTTCATAAGCTATTTATGGTGAGAATCCATTTGTTAACTGAGAGTCAGAAAGCTGTGGCAAAAAGCTTTTATAGTTCCTGCTCTGCCAGATTTTCTGGCATGAATCACGGTGCGGACATGGCCAACTTGGTTTAGATAGGAAGCAAGCTGAGCTGAAGATGATTTATTTCTTCCCTGAGGCAATAGTCCTTCACTCAGCTGAACTTCCAGGGAGGCACCTTTGCCAGTGCAGCCATCCCACAGGCTCTGGTGGTATTTCAAGTGAAAATGATGGGCCCATTCTTCCAATCAATGTAGTTGTCAGTAAAAAAAAAAAATGTAGATATTGGAAAGAACAATAGGTTGAGGGCTCCTTAACTTCTAGTTTTGATTCATTTGGTATTTTTAGGATTTTTTGTGCCATGATGAGAACTGATAACATAATTTGGTAGAGGAGGAATTCTGATCCCTTAGCTCCAAATGTTAAATGTCCTGACAGTCATGTAAAAAATTCCAGGAGTTTTCAATGACTTTGAGAAATGACAATCAGAGCAGGACTGAGATCCCCATGGGAGACAAATGGCAGGCAGCGTGACTCAATGTTTTTCTCAATCCACCTGTAAATTGATGCCATTACAGAAGAAGTGGAATAGTAGGAACTTCAAGAACTTTGTATCTTAGGGTAACACCTCTCTCGAAGCAAAATTGTTACCTTTCTTGAAGCGTGGCAAGTGCTCTTTCTGCTCCCGTGGCTGATTAATTATATTAAATCTCTTGTTTCCAAGGATTTAGAGGCCAATAATCTCTGCCATTGAAAGTGTCACTTGAGGAGACACATAGGTGAGGCTCCTCCCAACAAGACTAGTGACAGCACTTCAGTGGGCTTAAGAACAAGCTATAATCTTAGTATTTTAAAAAACAAGAGGTGATTTAAATTTCAATTCTCAGTCACCTCTTTCAGGGTGACTGGTGATTACTCAGTATTTTATCCTCTGTAGTCGATCTCAAGTGCAGCATTTTGATACATTACTTGAGGAAGGCATAGTCTGTTTGATAGCCTGGACATCACCATGAGCCAATGCTGGTATTAGAGGTGGAACTGTAGCTTTGTCTACAGTTACAGATAGTTTTCACTTGTTTTCTTTTTTGTATGCCCTATCAAGTTGTAATCCTTCAGGCTGAAGTTTTCCATAATTGGTGTTTGCCTCTAGCACAGGTTTTGTTGTTCCTTACTTTTTTTTTTTTTTTTTTTTTTTTTTTTTAAGATTAAAGACAGTGTCATAATGCAAAATGAGTAAGATACTCAAATTGAGGGAGTTAGCCTTAACTCTTACATTTCCTATCTTTGAAGTGTTGCAGTCTGCAGCCTTAATGTCTGTTAACATGCATTTATGTGCCATGTATGTATAATTTACGGTCTATATTTTACTCTGTTCTCCTGTTAGACTGGCATTGAGATGACTGATGCAGACAAAAAGTATTAAGTTTTGAAAAGAATTAATGGGCATTCAAATGCCTCAGTTCCTATGTAGGCCCTTTATACAGTGTATCTTTGCAATTACATATAAATTATTAAAATAACACCATTGTTAGCTTGGTATTCAAAACATAATTTGCCGTTAACTATGTAACAGTTCAGCAGCTACTGTTCTTAGAATAAAAAAGTCAAAGTCTGCTGAAAGCTGATTTAGTTTTTCTTTGAGATTGTTGGGGTTTTTTTTATATAAGCTAATATTTTGTCTTCTTTTTACTAAGGCAGCACTAGTTAAATCAGACCCTGCTGGCGAATTGCAAAGAAATAAATCACAACAGACATTAATCTAGATGAGGGCTAAGTAATTAACTTCACAGAAGAGTGGTGTATACTGTGTCTGTGACACTAGACTGACTGCTGTGCATAAAATAAATTCACTATTTAGGCTGCCTATGGTATTCCACCCCTTCAATTAAGTAAACAAATATATATAGAGCTACTCTGGAGTGTATCCTTTGTGGTCTAAACACTGTATCTTATTAAAATCATCTGCATGCAGCATGTGGGGTTTGAGTTCCTGCCAGTGGTTTCATCCATTGTTAGCAGTGATGCTCAGCTCTCCCAAGAGTTAAATACAGTGGTACTGTAGTTATGTGAAAAGGGTGCTCTTGGTTACTTTGGTGGCCATTTCATTGCATATTACCTCCCACTTTGTTTCCATCCATGTGTGTGGCATAGGGTGTTGCCTGGAAAAATATAGGCTTTTTCAGAAAAAAAATCCATATAGGTTGAGAAAAATATCAAAGGCAATCTGTAATTGATTCTGGGGGGCAAGACCAGGGCCAGAATAGGTGCGTGCCTGCCTGCTCGATGTGTGTATCAAGATATTTAATATTTACCTTTGCATATCTGTTTTCAACCAACAAGAATGATAAAACATCTGTTGAACTCCAGCAGGTAGGATCAGTTCTTAAAGTGGAACTGTAGTTCTTTGTTGTTGTTTGTATTACAATCCTCATTTTGCAAGTGCTGTCTTTTACCCAGAAAACGAGACCAATTGCCCCTTCTACTTTTAGAAATGATCAAGTTCAAGTATATTTTTTGTCATCATGAAAAACATTTTTACCTATAATGTTGTAACTGCATTCAGATGTTAATCCATTGCTCAAAGTATTTGCAGCAGATTTCTTTTCAGCATAGTATTTGATTTTAGAGGGTGATATAGACAATATAGGTTGTCTAAAATTTTGCTCAGAGAAAATATAGCTAAAATTGCATTTGCCTGAAGCTATGTTTATTTGATGATGCTATTAAATTGAAAGGATATTAAAATGGTGACAAACCACATACGCAAATAACTTAGTGTGAAGTCTGAGATTTTAGTCATTAGTTTACCAGACTTGGTGTTGTCCACAAATTCAGATTAATCTGAATATTTACTAAGCTTTAATTAGCTATTTCTTCAAAGAGTGTTTAACTTGCCCTTCTAAAACAGTTTTAATAGCAACAGAGTATTTTAGAACATTAGTTTTCATATAGTTTTATTTAGTATTTATTTATATTTTTATTAGTTTTTATTTTCCATGCTGGAAATGTGGCTGTGTGGAAGTGGAGACAGGTAAACAGAATTGTCTAAATTTAAGGTCAGGCTTTGACTTCAAACAGCAACAAACCCAAATGCAACTGATGAAAGATGTGCTACTGGGAAAGTTTCTGATCCTTCAGAGCATGGTGATTAGCTATAGAAACCCATCAGTTTAGATCAGAACACGTTTTTTTCTGAATACAAAAATAAGAAAGCACTGTACTTCTACGAAATGGGTTTGAATGGGTCACAGATTTTTGAATTGGGAATCGCTATCACCCTTAGAGTGTATCTTGGACCACCATGCAGGCTCGTCTGCAAACTTCTAATTGAAAACAGTGTGTGGCAATTGGGTTGTGCAGGCCACTGCAGACCACATGCTTTGGCAGATCGTTCCAAGTGGTGGTGTAACAGTTCATTTTCAGATTCTCCATTTACACCTGTGTCCAGGGGATGTGTGTGTTAGAAACAGTTATAGGGCGTTCTGGTTGGAAAATTTCGCCCCTTTGCAACAGCCCCTCAGTCAGTGACAGTGCTGAGGAGGTTCTTCCCATGGCTATTTATGCTTTGAGGCTTCTGAACTCTAGGTGAGGATGAAAACAGAAAAGGGGCTATTAAGCTGGTGGTTGGGATTGCACAATTATTTCACCAGTGATCAGTGCTGCAGGTTATAAAGCGGTGTCTCAGTGACAGGTAAATTAGTCCACGAGGTACAGTCACGAAAAGGAATGTAACAGGTTCAGCATGGATGACTGTGCTCCTTTTGAGCTTATGGGACACGGGTTCCTCCAAAGTGGAGGCTGCTGCTGCTGAAATTGCATTTTTTTCTCCTCCTCAGGAGAGTCCACAGCCCTCAGAGGAGAGAGCTGTGATAGACAAGAGCATGGAGGAGTGAAGGCAGGAAGAGTTTGTCCACACCCATCCCAAAGACTTACAGGCTCCAGGGAAGGCAAGGAGCCAGGAATAAAGTGAAATATCCTCAATGAATAATTCATTTGCTGGAAAGTGGTTTTTCAGGGAAACTGAAGCCATACAGAGATTTGGACAATTTCAGCTGAAACACTCTCAGCCATAAAAAAGATGGATAGGACGGGAATATACGAAAATATTGAAATATGTTGTAATATCTTGTTTCAACCATCTGGATAGATTCCTTTAAAAGGCACACTCAAAGCTTTGGGGTTTTTTGTCTCAAAATCATTCTGGGTTTTTTTTTTTTGTTTTTTTTTTTTTTAGATATACATAATTTAAAGAACAAATGTACTAGAAGGTGTTAAATGATTTGAAAATTAAATTGATGTTGATTTGTGTCTTCAGGCACTGATTTTTTGTTCCTTTTATACTTGCTTGGTGAGCCGAGCACTAGCTGACACAGAGGACAGCATCAAGATTTGTCTGGTCAGAACATCTCCTTTTGCTGAGTGTGTCGTGGTTTCCAGAGTAGTAGTGTTCAGTGAAGTTGCTAATAGCACAGCTTCTGGGAAAACACAGGAAACATGGCCTGTGTTTTTAAAATTTCTGGTGTATGGAGGATTTGCACAGACAGGAAATCTCTGCCTCAGCAAGAAGACAGAGGAGGCTGGTTTTGGTGAAGTTCACATTCATGCTGCTACCCATGGCCAGCAAGCCTGGCAAGCCTCGGGAGAAGAGCTCTCTCTTACTCTCTTACCAGATGCACATAAACCATCTCTTCGGTCATAGCAGTGTGGAGCAGGGCACATGTTTGTGATTTAGAGCAGGAAAGCTAGCAGGTAAATGAAGTGCTTGGCTAGAGTGATCTCCCAAGAAACAGGGGAGAAGCTTCAGAAGGTTCAGGGACTCTGTGATGGCACTGTTTTGTTGTGCACTGCATAAACCATGTAGAATTGTGACACATCAGCAAGGCAAAGACAGGTGCTTGTCAGGAAGATCCTGGCAGCCGTTTGTTTTTGATAATACTGGTTTTCCTCATTAGAATTACTGTCTGGTGCATTCTAAGTGTACCATGGTGTTTAATTTAAAGCAGTGTGAATAATTAAGTCAATTAATTAGGTGTGGGTAGCATTTCCCTTCCACTGTGAAGAAATCAAAGGAAAACTCTTAATAGTATTTATCTTCTTGTTGTTCTGCTCTATACCTTACCATCAGTTCAGTCAAATAACCTTCTGACCCAAACGTTAATAAAAGTTATTATATTAAATTATTCTGCTTTGGTGAACATTTCTACCCTGCATCATTGTCATGACTGCTGGAACTCAACACAAGCTGCCTTCTTGTAACTGGAAGAGGACAGAAAAATGGCCACATGAGTGAAGAACACCCAGATAGCTCTAAACCTTTGCCCTTCCTCTACAAAGTGTTTCCTTGTTTCTTCCATCCCTGCCCTGGTATTTGCAGAAAAAAACATGTGCAGAGAAGCTGCGAGGGAGATTCCAGAGATAGATCCAGGCCTCCAGCACTTGTGGGTGTCAGTGTGTCCGGATGAAGGAACTTGAATGGAAAATGACTGGAAGGGGGAGCATTAATCCAGAGAAGAATTTGAATTGGTGTTTGTGGATAATTTTTATTTGTGGTCTTTTGCTGTTGAACTGTTGTGGTTCAGTATTGAGGCCTCTGCAGAAAGAAGGGGGGATGGAGAATAAAGGACAATTTTTCCTTTGACTTCATTATTGCCAAGGTTTTCCTCCACATCCCTGAAGAATTTATATTAGAGAGGTTTATGCTACTAACAGGCTATTAGCAGGATTGGCCCCTCACTGAAAGCGTGTTGCAGTGCATAAGATGAAATAAGGTTAAATAAGATGAAGTTGTAAGGAATTAGACTGTGTGTGGACACTGAATGTTTTTACCCTGTGATAAAAGTATTAATTTTGGTCAGTAATTGCTTTGTCAACCGAGCCATTAGAAATGGCCCAGACCTTGCCAACACTGTCAGCTAGGAGTAACGTGTGTAATGCGTACATTACTGGGGAGACTCTTCAAGTTTGAGATACCAAGTTGTTTTAATAGCCTGGACTTTGAATTTATTTGTCTGTGGCCATGCTGTGGAGTAAAGGCAATTAAATTATCTCAATGTCGTAAATATATTTAATTTTTTTCTTTAGAATGACACAGTGTCTTCTTCAGCCATTTAATAGAGTTTAATGCTATTTAGGACATTAAAAGATGAGGAGAAATGAGGCTTTATTAAATTCAGTAAGTCCTTTGCCTAGGATATTGTTCCACTTTAAAGATTTTTCTACTTGAAATAAGTGAGACTTATTTCATGTTTTCATTCAAGAGTTTGACAAATGGTAGTGCCATACATATCACAAGAACTAAAATCTTTTAGGACATAAGCAGCAGTAACACGGACATGGCTATACAGCTAGTTTGGTTGCATCTCTGATAGAAGGTTCTCTGCACTGTCCCTTAACACAATACTGGTATAGGTGTGTGGCTGTGACCAAGTGTGTTCTACGGGTACTTGTGTGCTGGTGCACTGACCTCCATTCTGGTGTTATATTTTGTTCTGCTGAAGGTTTTTGAAAGAACAGAGTGGTCTTTCCAGTGCAGACCATACCAGATCCACATCTGTGTATCTGAGCTTGAGAGACAGCTGTCTCAAATGATTTACTCCTGTAACTCTGGTCTCTGCTCCTGGGAGAAGTAAAGAAGAAAAATCCAAAAGTGGAAGACAAAGAAAGGAAAAGCCAGAGACTGCAGTCATGCCTATTATGGCTTTCTCATGAATTGCATTCTTCAGTCTGTAGCCTCAGCAAATGCTGAACTGTGCTATATTTGGTGTTTCAAGAGGCAAAAAACCAAACTGTTGCACACCAGCCCTTCATAGTGTTGCTGATCACTGTCACTCAGTCACTGATACATGCACAATAGATAGGAAGCTTTAAAACACATGCTATGTTTCCCCCCAAAATACTGGCTGTAGAGGCAAAGCTAGATACAAAATAGTTGAAAAACCGATAATCCCCTGTGAGATATGGAGGAGATGTTTGGATCCAATATTGCAAGTTCCTGTCCACAGGATTAACACTGCATTTGCAGCAGTGTATGTGGAGTTTTCACACACAGTTAATCTTGGGCAAATACACAAGCTCTTTCCCCAGGTGGGTCATGCAATAGATCCTTTTCTTCAACTCCAGTTCTATGTATCCAGTTGAGATGTAAGGAAAGGAGAATATTCTGTGTTCCAGTACCATGTGCCCTCCAGCCTTGTGTGCACTCTACAGACGTAGTTAGCATGGCACCTTTTATGGTGTTTTAAAAGATTTAAGTCAGTTCAGACTGAATATTGGATAGTACAAACTGGAGTAGATATGGGCTATCAATACTCATTCTTCAGTCTAAAGGCATCCATTTGCTAAGGTGGATAGCAGTTTATTATAAGCCCTGTAGTTTCCAAACATTTATCTGTTTCAGTACCGAGCACTGGATAATGTTTTGCATCAGTTATTCTTTCATATTATATGCAGGACATGATCACAGGGCTTCAAGAGGGCAGTAAAAATGTGCATGATTGATCTGGATGCTTGTTGCTGTTTTCTGGAATTAGAATTAATGCAAACAAAGTTTCAGAAAACTGGTTGTTTTGTTATTGTTTTTTCCTTTTTAATTACCTCAATCCTAGCTTGCATTATCTTCCAGAAATTCAGTATTTGATCCAGCTGGAAATGACTGCAGTGTATTATTTTGCCATAGCACTAAAGCGTTTTGTCTGGAAGTTCAGCTGTTTAGATTACACGTCCCTCTTGAAGCTTCATGTTCAAGAGCTCTTCATTAGAAACATCAATGGTATTAAATGGAAATGGATCTAGCATGATATTATGAAAATATCAGCCCAGCAATGCAGTATCCAGTTGGTATAACATTTCCATTGTAATACATTTCATGTAGCTGTAAATTCTTTAACATAGAGGAGGGTAACTAAAATAACACAATATATTTATTTTACTACTAAAAGCTTAAATGAACTTCAGGAAAATAGTTTCAATACAGTGTTGTAAAAGCTCTGTTACCTTGTGCACACTGACCTTGGTCCTGCAAACAATTACACTTGGGCACAGCCTCACTGACTGCCAGTGGCCGCCTCGTCTTTAAAGTGAAACATTTGTGTGTATACTTGTAGAAATCAAGGCCTTGCTCTAGTTTCAAAAATCTGAAATATTTTAACCAAGGGGTAGGTTTTGCAGCAACACTCAGCGAAAAGGTTTTCCTTAAAGTCCGGCAGATAAAGCTGTTTCTCTGCCACTGACTAAAAGCTCCTTCTAGCTGGTACTAAATACAAAACTGCCAGACGTGCCCTGTGAAGTTGGCCACACTTCACAGGTAACGAGCCCACAGTGGGCTGGTGAGACTCGTGCCTTGGTCCTTCAGTGTGCACAACCACACTGATTGTGGCGGGAGCTCTCCTCAAAGGGAGTGCCTCAATTTTGGGCTAGAGAGAGAACCAGTCCCACCCCGCTCCCAGTCTCTTAATTCCCTGTTGGTTTCTCCCACAGCTGGCTGTTCCACACAACGATGAGTGGACCCGCTTTGCTCGGACCTTGGTGGAAATCCGTGCCAACCGAGCCGACAGCGAAGAGGAAGGGGCGGTGGAGCTGTCAGCCTAGAGGGAGAGGAGCAGCAGCGCCTGCCGCCGCCAGAACAGCAGCTTTCACCCACTGAGTACGCCGGTGTTCAGTGTCAGAGTCAGTCTTGCTGTGGCTTTTGATGCCAGTGTACATGCCAGTATTGCTCAAAGCATTTCATATTAATCACACTGCTTTACACCAGGCTGAAAATATCCAGAGCATTTTCATGCTTTATATTTCTGTCTGAAAAGTAAGAAAGAAAAGTCAAATCAACCCTTTATGGGTTTAGTTGTTGCCTTTTAACTACTTAGTAGCTGTATTTAATAGCTAGGAACCTCTGGTTAAACTTGTGCTCACATTGCCCTTCTGGCATAGTCCTATTAAATCCATATGAAGCCAGATATGATTATGTGCAGATGTGGTGTGCTTCACTGTATGAGACTGGGCCAAAGACTTTAGATGTGGTGTTTCACATGGTGACTTACATTATGAATGGATGTACTATACGAAAGTTGCTGCTCCTTATTTATTGCAGTGTGCTGCATGGAACATATTTATTTGAAAGCATTAAAATAAATGATCCTAAAGCATGTGCATAATGAGAGAACTGCATTGTCTGTGTGCTGCTGTAGAGTCCACGTAACAATTACAGTACATCAGTTGTGCTTAAGATATAACATCTATAAAGGTTGGCTTGAGTGGATGGAATGAGTTTCCTTTCCTTTCCTTTCCTTTCCTTTCCTTTCCTTTCCTTTCCTTTCCTTTCCTTTCCTTTCCTTTCCTTTC
>JAWWEU010000081.1:24475193-24617538 GCA_035583155.1 Acropternis orthonyx
TTTCCTTTCCTTTCCTTTCCTTTCCTTTCCTTTCCTTTCCTTTCCTTTCCTTTCCTTTCCTTTCCTTTCCTTTTTTTCTTTAAGATGCCTATTATTTCTAGGCACTTTAACTATATTTCAAATACAGTTGATCACTGATACTTGTCATGCAAGTTAACACTAACAGTCTGACAAAGGGTTGTGGTTCCCGAGTATGACACTAGTATTGCCAATAAAATGTATCAGGCCTGTTCTGTCGCAGTGTGGTTAATCTTTCCTTGCCAGCAGTGCTCAGCGTGTTCATTACCAGTCACTAGTGAAGCACTGGGAAAATGTGACTGCCCTGAGTCACAGAATGCTCATGCAGCTGCCATGTAAACAGATACCTCCGGTACAGGGACTGGCCAGTAATGCACTTGAGCGCATCACATCCTGCTACAGATTTTACATGAGCAGGCACTAATGCATGTCAGCTTCTAGGCTAATTTTTATTTTTCCTCCATCCCCAGCATGCTTACCTGCACACATGTGCACACACAGAGCAGCACCGTGCTGTCGTATGTGCTAAAAGAAAAGGAAGGGGAAAGACAAGGCCTCCTCAGACTGTCTTGAGGGGTAGGTTGGGACAGGGGACAAGGGAATAGGCTCCTGTACGATAATCTCCTGTGGTTTGAGCAGAGAAACAGAGTGCATACTGATCTCATTGAGTGCTGTGATGCAGAGGGACCAGAGTTGGTGATGAGGCTGCTCAATACGTTCGTGTCACAACATTCTGCTGAGCCAGGCCATGGCCCTGACACCTGGGTTTAGCAGTGGTTCACACTCAGGAGCATGGGGTGAGCCATTACAGCAAGAAATGCTGAGAGTCAGACAAGAAAGATCTTGTATATTAAGTTTGTAGTGAGTTGCATCTCATATTTGGGTAGTCATGTTGAGGAATATATCCTCTAATCATATCTGGGGCTATGGTGCAATCCAGAACCACTAGGACATCTGTGCACTAGTAAAGCCAGAGTAGGTTAAGAAAATTATGTACCTTTGGAAAAGGTACATTTCCCTTATCCTCTTGGTGGTTGGAAAGAGAGTGCATGGGCTACTTTCATCTTCATGGTGGACCTGAAACTATCTCCCAGTGCCCATGGAAGTGTCCTGCCACTGGGCTGTGGGAAGCGTCTTCTCTCAGATGACCTGGTACACACAGCAGAGATACATCAGTCATTGGTCCGGTGGCTCCCTGAGATTATAGCCATGTGTTAGAGAACTGTGTTCCCCGGGTGCTTTGGGAGCTGTCCTGAAGAACCAATGTAGCACTTGCAGCACTTCTGTAGCTTAAAGATGAATGCTAACAAGCAACCAGGTGAGACAACTCTGAAGCAGCAGTTTAAACATCATCTCTGGATTTTTTCCTCAGTTTTGCCGTTTTTCTTTCAAAAACCCTGTGTAAGTGTTGTCTATGTATGTGGGTAAAGCAGATGTGGTACACAGTGGAAAGGTGGGAGGCACACTTGGCCCAAGCTTGGGTTAAAAGGTGAGGAACACGTGCTCAGGCAGATAAGCAGTGACATACTGCTGTCACGAGAAGCAGAGGTGGGTACTCACTACCCTCCCACCTGCTAAGTAAATCCACACCTCAGAGTGTGGGGCCACCATGCTGTGGTGTAACGGGAAGGGTGCTTAACCAATGTCATCTATTCAGCATAACTAGTGCAGGGGGAATGGCTGGGAAATGTGCTTCTTCTTTTTCCATATTACTGTTCAGTATTTTGAACCTAAGGGGAACTTAAGGGGGGGGGTTCATGTCCAAGCTCTCCCTACTTCATGGCATTAATAGCTTGTAAAACGGTTTTAAGGGCAGCCTCAGAAGAACTTCAGCATTTGCTGCTGTCTGCAAATCAATACAACAAAGTACTTTTCAAATTTTTCTCTCCTTTTTTTTGTGTGAGGTTCAGCAGTACAGAGAGGGAACAAGGAAAAGATAGAGACTTCCACAGAAATGAGGTTTGTGTATACAGAGCAACAACATGAAAGGATCATTTCACACATTTGAAGCAGATGGAAGAGCACCCAAGAAGAAATTGTTGTGCAGTAGAGTTTCTGACCCACCCTTGTAGCTGCCCTTCCAGGAATCTCCCACAATTCTTGTTTGTTTGATTTTTCTGCTGCTAAACCTTGATTTTGGTGCCAAGGATCAAAGATACACCAACACAAGTGAGAGGCAGGGGAATGATGTGGCCAGGGACTTGGGATTTGTTCTGAAAGGAGCTGCGAAAGGACATGGGGAAACACGACAGGTGGCACTGGGGGTGGCAGCTGGAGGCATTAGCTAAAACAGGAAGCAAGGTACTTCACCTTTATGATATGTACTCTGTTCAAGAGCCCCTGTGGTAACAGAGAAAGAAGGTGATGGCCAAGGTACACTGAAAGCACACGTGCACAGTGCTGGCCAACCTGGGATTTGGCCAGGACACACAAAAACAGCATGAGGCTGGAATGCCAAGTTTATCACATAAATAATAGCACTTGGACCAAGTGGATCTTTGAAAGTTGGAAGTTAAATGGGCTACCTGCCGAGCCAGAGAGCACCACAGACACCTCCATGGCAAGGCCATCAAAGCAAGTCTTTTTTGCTGAGATTAGGCTCAGCAGAGTTGCCTGTAGCTTGTTACTTCAAAGAGAAAAAGCGGGCAGGACAAATGGTGCTGGGTTGCAACTATTCAGGAACTGCAGCATTTTCCACAGGGTACTCAGCAAGTGCTCCACAGTAAAACTTCCAAGATGGTGGTGTTTCCTCCTGGGTCTCAAAACCAGCACCCCAAACATTTGCTACTTCTAAGAACATCTGAGCCCTTCATGCCCTGGAACATCATCGACTCTCACTACAAATGACAACCTGCATCTCTAGTGCTTTGGAAACAACTGGGACTAGGTTCTTTCACAGAAGACAGGTGTGAAAAGCTCTGAAGAGTTTTAGCAACTTTAGACACAAAGCGTGCACAGCAGAAGACTGAAAACCCCTCAAAGAGCAAACCAACATCCCATCAGGATGGTCTGTCATCAGGGCAGCGTCAGTCCTAAGGGGGGGGAGTCAGTGCCTAAGGGTGCTAAAGAGTAGGCACCTGTCCTTGGGAAGCTCACAGGACTGGTTTTCCTTCCAAGTCATAAGCAAAGCTACTTCTGTAGTAGCACCACCATGTCTGGTATGCAGTGTCTGCACAGCCCCGGGTGTGAGCAAGCACGGAGAGAGGCCAGCAAGTTGGAATGAATCTTGTAAGCAATGGTACTGCTTCCTGCTGTGATGAGGAACAGTGCAAGGAGCAGTTAAAATGATAAATATGCTTCTTAAAATGTCATCTCTCTAAAGGGCAAGAGATGCCTTGATGCCATCCTCATGTTCAGTACTCGGAGAGGCTGCCCAAGCTCACAGCCTGAGTTATGTGCTGCTCACTGTGCAGAAAGCAAAACCACCATATGGCAGGTGGCATTAAAGAAACTGCTTCATCCCAGACTGCTTCCTTGTTATTTGCTGTGTTTGAAGCTCTCTAGAGACACCTAAAATACAAATGGCTTGAGATTTCTATATTCTCAACCATTAAATAACTTAAAAATGATCAGCATCTCTGGAAATCACCTTCTAGTTTATGCAAAAATGGCAAATATTTAAACCAAAAACAGAGTCTGAATTTCACAGCAGTGTTTAAACAGCAAAGCTGGAGGATTCCCAATCGTCCCTCTGCCACGTGTGCATTGGAGAGCTCAGGAGCTCAGCAGTAGGCAGCGTGACATGTATGCACATCATGGAGTGTATGGCAGGGGCATTCCCGAGCAGACTGTCCCCTCCTAGGAAGATGCAGAACAGTTTGTCAGGTTTTGTATTTTTAGCAGGTTTAGAAAAACCTGCCCAAATTATTTTTGAAGCCTGTGGTATGTTTGCTCACAAAAGTGTGCCTACAAACTGTCAATATTAAGTCAGCTTAAACCCAACCCATTCCCTGGGGACCAGGCAGAAAAGCATCTCTTGGCTTCTGCTGGACTGAGAAACACAAATATGGGGTAACTGCTCCAGACACCCCTGATGGGTAACATCACCAGTATTTGGCCATTTCTTTTTTCTAGAAGTGCTGTCACAGGGAGTTAGCTGGACTGCAGGAAGCAAGTGAGGTTACATTTTATCCATTTGCATAACTCACCCAGGAACCCAGAGAGAACAAACATTGTCCTTGGGGCCTTTTTGTTTGTTTGCAAGGCAATCTGACAATTTATTGGCCTGCAAGCTTTCCAGAGCAGGAATGCATCGTTTTGTGTCTGGAGGAAACCGACTGCAGGCACAGATCTTCCCCAAGATCTTTGAAATGTTTTCAACTGGGTTGCATGTTAATGAAGCAGCCACTGGCTCTTCAAGCCTTCTGCCCCTGCCTCCACTGTCCACTGTCTCTGAAAAGATGGGCAGAACAATCCTTCTGAAAAGTTAATGGGGAAGGGAAGGGCCACCATGGGTGGGGGTGTCATCTACCCCTGCTCATCTGCCTCTCAGCGAGAAGATGAAGGCTGTGGCCTCCTGAAATGAATCTGCCATAGGAGAGCTGTGCCTGAGCTTTGTCCCTGGGATGGGAGCTTTGTCCTTCATCCCTGGAATAAAGGACAAGTCATAAATATACTGCCAGGCCTGGGAATGAAAGGGCACCAGGAGGCAGGGAAATTGGTCTGGGTTATGCTTTGTTTTGTGGAACACAAGCAACAGTCTTTATCACACGAGCCAAGAAGTTGTGCAAGCCCTACAATAATCCAGCTCTAACTCCTCTTCCGTTCCTGGCTCCAAAGCCCCAACAGCACTGGGGTTCAGTGTCAGACAGCAGAGGAATGTGCTCTGGTGGGTGCAGCCTGGGTGTCCCTCTCCAGGCTGAGCCAGGAGGGAGCAGCTGCTGGCCAAGCCCATGCACATGGCCAGGCACTTCCTCTCCTGGACCAGGGAGAAGGTGCAGTTCAGTGCTCAGACATCACCCCTCAGCTGCTGACTTTCCACAGAAATGCTTGACAAGGTATGTCAGGCAAATGCGAGGGATGAAGTGTAAATCCAGCTCTTAAGCAGCCTGAAATCTCAGGTATCAAGCACAGGCAACTCCCAGTGAGAATGTTTAACTTTTATGACAAGACTTAACCAAAAATTCTGACAGTTAATTTTGGAGTAATATAAGGGACAGCTTCCCCCCCCCCGCCCCCCCCCCTCCCAATTTCTGAAAAGAAGAAGCTGTCATTTGGGGAGACTCAGATACACAGGGCTGGGAGGAAGCAGCTGGTGGCTGTCAGAGCGCAGTGCAGTCTCTGCACGCTGGTTTAGCCAGACTCCAAGATGCAGCTGCAGGTAAACGTCATCTGCTCCCCTTGCCTCCATGTGCATGAGTGTTGAAGATGCTATTCTTGCCCCAACTCCACTAACTTCAAAATACAAATTAGTCCAAGAGAATAATTTTCATGATGACCCAAACACAAATGCAAAACTAGAGTGATTTCTATTTCAGTATTTACAGAAGTTACAGCACAACAATGTGATATTGCACATCAAACTCATTCTGCTGCAAAGATGTTGCACCTGTACATTCCCTCAGTTTACAGCCAAGGTTGAAGGCACACACCCCAAGAAGACAAGGAAGACCCAATTCCTCCTGATCTTTAGATGTATCATAGAAGACACCCAACAGGACCTTCAAGTTAGTAGATAATCGGTCATATCAGTTCATAACCATTAACCTCCCCCCAAAAGTAACGGTCAAAAATCAAAGCTTCCTGCAATCCTGGCTTTTGACTGAGGAAAAGTTGGGTTTTTTTGGAGTGACATCTCCACTAGTAGATGTCTTTTCTACACAGGGCAATTGAGGTAATTTGTTCTCAAGCTACAGGTGTTTTTATAGCCTAAAAGTGCAAATATTAACTTTATCTTAACCTGATTTTGTTACTGAAGTTGACCAAGACATTTGATGTACTGTGCTATTTCTGTAACAGAATACCATGTGTGCATCTGTCTGAAAGGTTTATTTCTATCTTCATAAATACAGAATTTTCTAAACACTGTGCAAGGCACCAAAAATTAAGTAAAATCTTTTATTTTAGATTATTTTAATCTCTTTTGACTTGACGCAGTAAATTAGAATCTGAAACCACGTATTTGCCAATTACAAGCCAGCAGTTAAGGCAGGTACCATTGATACAGTGCATGAATTTTCTATTGCAGTTATTTAAACAAGCAGCGTTTTACTATAGCAGTGCATATACAAACTAAATTCCAAACACCAGCAACCCAAGATAGGCACCTAGTTATGAAATTTCCTTGTGTGTGTAGTAGAATGCCAAAAATTCTGCCATAAAGTGCAAAGACTATGAACAATAACACTTTCTTTTGAGCATTTTGATACCAGTAACATAATACAACGGCTAAACATTTATAAATGTGGTTTCCATTACAAAAACATGTTCCACATAAAAGCTTCATAATACAATCCAGAAACAGAACTTGTGCGTGTACAGAGTTAAGAAGTTGAAGCTGTACTGCCATACTTAGGTACTGGGTATATATTTGCTGACCTCTAGAGACACGCACCAAGTTTATAACCAATTTACACATACAGTCAAAATCATTCTGCTTTGAGCACTATGATACGCACTGAGTTTTCCATTTCAGTGACAATGTGCGACATCTGCCCTGGTAATCTGCAGCTGAGCATTGCCTGTAAAATGATCTGGTTCACAGCTCTCACCCAGCCCTCCCTAATAAATGGAACCTAAAATTAGTGTCTTCCCAACACAAGCACATGTCAGATGTGGACAAATACATTCATGGTCCCAAACTTAAAACAACTGGTAAGAATTTCACAGTGATCTGGTTACGGAAGCACAAAGACAAATGATTACTTTTCAGATGAAAATTACCTTAAAACTCAAATGAAGCTAAACTTTTATATGATGAGAAGCTAAAGGAACAAAGTATCAACCAATTAGAAAAGTGGCTCTTTCCCAACTAATAACAAAAACCCTACAGCAATAAACTTAGGGTCCTACTGCTGCAGCAGCCTTTGAGGTAGGTGGCGATGGCTTAAACCGAGGTAGGTAAAGTCCAAACTTGTTTTCAATCCCTGCAAAAGTGGCAACTGCCAATTTATAACCACCAACATGGTCAGGGTTAGGAGCAGGGAGCGTGATCCTAGATTTAGGAACTGTCTCTGATCCAGCTGGTTTTCTGCAAAATAATAAAAATAATAAATTAATTTCCACAGAGTAAAATCAGTATTCACAAATATCTCCTCCATAAAGTAAGCTTAGTAAGACATCTGAGTGTACTTCCCTGTAAGTAATTAAATTAAATGCTGCAATATAAGGAGAAATACCCTGTTTTAAAACTTTCCAGAACAGTTAGGAGCCTTCATGTTGACTGTGGTCAAACCTAAATAAAATTTGTAGTGCATTAATCGAAACTGCAGTGTGGGGCTGCAGGGGTTCATAAGTCTTTGCTACAGCACACAGCCAATCCAGGAACATAGTACAGTTTAAGTAATTTTTGTTGTGGTTTTTAAACTGCTGACCCCAAAGATCCATAAACAGTCTGCAGCTGCTCCTGGGATAAAGGTAAACAGCAATATGCACATCCACCTGTATCGTCAATAAAGGTGGGAGGCAGAGCTGAACCTCCAACAAATAGGTTTTCAACTTGTTGACAACTATAGACTTTTTTGGATGTCAAATACCCTGTCTAATCAGGGGTACAGCTCCTCTACCAAATAATACAGATGAATGCAAAGCGTGTCCTGACCTGGCAGGCATCAGATTTCCCCTGCACTTACATCCCCAGCACATTATTTAGCTTCTCACTGTCTCTGTTTACGCTAACGTAGGTCCCCAGCTTGAAACTGTGATATAAAATGTGGCAATATCTTGCTATGAAATAGGTACTGGAATATCATCCCGAACTCCACCAGTGTAGTGTGGTTTAAATAATATATACAAAGCCTTTGCAACATGTCCTAGCAAGACCCTGACACGCTGAGAAGCACCAAGACCCAAACTGAACCAAGTGTAGCTTCAGAGTCCCTGGCAGATTCAGGCACCAGATACTTACACTCCTCCAAAGTCCACATAAAACCACCTCTGCAGTAGCTCGTAAGTCACCAGAGTCACACCAAACTGAGGAGAAGATCGAAATACACGAGCTTGAAAGAAAAGAAAAGAGTTCCTAAGTGACAAAAGCCACAATTAGAAATCACTTGGCAACCCAAGTTTTTTTACATACCTCCTGCTCCTTTCCACAGAGCCTTTGGACCTTCCTCCCGCAGGATCTTGGCAAAGCAGTCCACAACGCCGCTGTAGGTGGTCTGTCCTGCCCGGGCTGCCACCTGTAGCCTTGTTTTGATCACATCTGCAGGGGTGACCAGAGAGGCTGCAGGCATACCTGCACAACATAAAAATCATCAGGTGAGTACCACTATCTTGTCACATGTGCTACACACCTCATTTGCCCAGGGCTAAGCGGGCCTTTTCTCCTTCCACCAGGAGAATCCAGCCACATTTGATTTAAGTAAGAGCTGAGAAACAACAAGAGGTGGCTGTTGTTTCAGAGCTTCTCCCTGAGGAACAGCCATATCACATGCCTCCTGCCAAGCTGGGAGGCACGGACAAGAGTTTTCAGTGCTAACCAGAAACTTGCACAGTTAGTAAGCACAAAGTTTTGGAGGTAAGGTTGATCTCTCTCTTTCATGCCTCTCTATGGTTCTTGGTATCCTGGTTGTACACTGTGCTAGAACAGCCCATACACACATACACACACCAACACCCCTCACACAGCAACATCACCGAGAACCAGATAATGCCATGCATGCTCAGTAAAGCATGAGAGCTAAGGCTTACAAAAAGGGTCATTCTTCACATTAGGAATGGCAGACTGCTCAGCTGCAAAGCCACAGCTGACATCCTCATCAGAATATTTGGAGGAAGATTTAAATTTACCCTGGCAGATAATCAACTGAAAGCAAAAAGTACCAAATTATCAATGGGTGGTATTTCTAAAATCATTCCTATCCAAACTGGGGCTGCCCACATTTCAAATTGACAAAAAAAAAAGCCAAAGAAAAGCACTGAGACTGTACCCAAAAGACACTGTCTCTTATGGTTTTACTATTTTTCCATTCTGCATCTGTTCCAAACCAACTTGGTTAGATGTAGATGCATAAATCTCCTTTCCTCTTTTTTTTCAGGCTTAATAATTCTGTAACAACTTTCATCCAAACCAGCATGGTCTGGATTCAAGCTCCAGAGCACCCTTCCTTCAGACTGCTCCAAGAGATCTAATCGTGTGCTTATCACCAAAAGAACAGCTCCTCCTCCTCTCCTGGACCCCTCAAAATAACGCATACGCTGAACTTGCACAGTGGGCTGTCTGGCAGGCAAGCACTAAAACCCAGTTAAGGTTTCTGAACTCCAGAAACACTGAAATTCCTCTTTGCTTAGCCTTACCCACACCAGGATATTGCTTGAGTCTTCAATTTAAAGCCGGACTTTTGTCCTTCAAAAGCCAACCAGTGTTTTCAAGGAAAACCAAAGGACATACTTGGAAACAATTCTGCTTACTACACATTGACTTCCACCCTTTTATTCCTCACTCCATATTACTGAGGATATTTTGCAGTTCAAGATGTTTTAAATCCTTTTTTTTGGGAGCTATGTGTACAGGACAGAAGACTCTACAGACAAATTGAATTTACAGATTGCTGCCATGAAAGCTTACAATCAGAATGTGATAAACAGCACAGCAGGAGCTGACAAGAAAAAGAGAAGCAAGGGGAGGAGAAGGACGTTCATGGAGGCAATAAGCAGATGGAGCAAATTAAGGAGAAATCCTGTAGATGATATTAGAATCTTCTCAGAAAATGCTATGGTACAACAGGTTGAGACATCTAGTGAACGGTGAAAACCAGAAGCAGATCAAGCTAGATGGCATGTATGTTGCTTGTGACCCCCAACAACAATGAAAAGGAAGACAATGTAAGCAGCACAAGCAACACTCACTGGCAAAGGACGCAGGTGCACATATGACCATGGCCAGCTTGAACAATCCAGCACCACGGGCTGTGGAATGGGGGTTTCCCACATGCAACCAGAGCTTATGCACATGTCTGAAGTGTGATGACCAGGTGAGATCCCTGGCCAGGGCAGAGACAGCCCAGAGACTGAAGCCAGAGTTTCAGCGGTGGTGGGGTTTTTGTTTTGTCTTTCCCTTGACTTTTTCGTGGCAGAACAGTAGACACATGAACCCCCACCATGCTTTACCTGTACCAAATAAAATAAATTTCTTGTCTTCTGTAAACAGTATGATGAATGTTGTATCGCTAACACTATAATTTGCTCCTGAGATTTAAACTAGCATGGGATTCACAGGAAGCACTGGATAAAATTCACATTATAGCTAGATTGGTGAGCCATATCGCCAGCAATAAAGAATGCTTCTGTGCCTGAACTTCAAAGGGACGGTTATCTCAGTCTGCAATCACCTGACAATGGCTAGAAAGAGAAAAATAGGAAAATCTAAGAAATGACTTGGCTTAAAAATGCCAGCTTATGTTTCAAGTCTGTAAATATGATCTAAAGTTCAAAAATTGTTTTGTTCCATTAAAATGGGTGAGAAACAAGCTGGCTGTAAAAACTCCTGTTGAGGAGCCTGGAGCCTGGCTCTGGAATGGGTTGGGGGAGGGGAGAGGACAAGGGGGTTTTAAGCAGCAGTCATTGGAACACAGTTGGTTTTGCCAGTACCAAGTCGATTCCTTTGGACAACAAGCTACTGAATAGAGACCTATATGCTTCAACAAGACAAACCAAGTGATCTCAGCTATCATCTAAGACCAGATACTGGCTATAAAAAGGCTCTGCTCCTCAAGAGACACAGCCCTGTGTATAATCTTGACCAAGAACAGTTTCCTCAGGGAGAAGAAAGCTTGAAATCAAACAAGAGAACATTGCTAAACCACCTTTCTGTACTGGATTCATGCCACTCCATCGTTTTTCTCACCTGGCAGGTTGCAGTAGCCTGCCAGGGGCCACACTGGAGGAAGAACTGGTCTGCAGCTTGGACAGATCAACCACAGTGGAAATACCCACTGATGTGAGCCCTCCCACTTGCTACACATGCCCCCAGAGGTCCTGTTGAACAAATTTGCAAGCCCATTTCTTTCCTGGGGGAGAAACCATGGACACAGTAGGAACAGGACTCTCAAGCTGCCCTCTCCATGGGGCAGCTACCAAATGGTGGTCCCCTTTGGGTGTAGAAGCTGGGTGCTGTGGTGAGACCAGCTATGCAGCAGATGCAAAGGCAAGATGAGGCTTACAAAGTGTGTCTCTGACTTTTCCCTTAGGCTCTGGCATGCTCAAATTAAATGCATCTGTGAG
This sequence comes from Acropternis orthonyx, assembly GCA_035583155.1. NCBI lineage: Eukaryota > Metazoa > Chordata > Aves > Passeriformes > Rhinocryptidae > Acropternis > Acropternis orthonyx. Next base: position 24,486,594 of record JAWWEU010000081.1, read on the forward strand.
AAGTTAAGCATGATTTGGCTCTCCTGTCTGCTACACAGCAGATTAAAGCAAGTGCTCAAGATCACACTCAACACCTCTGTCATATCTGAGTACACTAGGAATTAGCAACCTGTGGCACAGCAGAAACATTTCCAAGCTTTTCCTCAAGAAGCCAAGTAACATGGGATACTGAGGGTAGCAAGTACTGTCATCACCTGTTATGTCATTGTGTTTGGAGAGTTGTTCTGCTAGTGTGGCTTCTGGAGTCTATATACCAAAATTCAAGACTCATTTGATCATAAAGAATTTCATGAATGCCATAATTTTGTTTATAAATCATTTCAACAATACATCACCAGTCAATCAGACACAGCCAAAACCAGCACAGTAACTTCACAAGGAATTATGTTATATAATAGCAAAATGCTGGTGCTTTCTTTTCCCTTTCTTTCACTTTCTGAACATTATTAAAGCAGGAAATACAGTATCTTTAACATCAACTCACTCTATAGCACAATAAGCTTTTGTTTCTGTGTAAGATTGCAAAATACAGAACTGCTGCATATAGTCCCTCTGAGAATTTGTTGTTTTCATCGCCATAACTATTGTGCTGCCATGCAAAAAGAAATCTGGGCACTTACCAGCTATTGATCCAGCCAAGAGCAGATTTCCAGGACTAACCCTCCCATCTTCATTTGCAAATGAAGCTTTCAAATGAGCATAACAAGGGAAGTAAATGGCAGAGAAGGGGATATCACGCAAAAAACATGCCTTAGCACCCTGTGTTGAAAAAGAGAACAAGTTGTGAGAATGAGCAAATTTAACACGATGAACTATGAACATCAGTGAACAGATCAATTTTTTTTTTTTTTCAAAGGGCTTATACAAAAAGCAATTTCTTCTCTAAAATTTTTGAGAAACGTGTATTTCACCTCACTGAGGAGTGTCTGTGTGTTGTTTCTTGGTTCAGCAATTTCTGTCATTGTATGTACCTTGTCTACTTGTTCTCCCTCACTCCACAGTACTGTAGTTATGCACTGGTAACGCAGAAAATGCTCAAAATGTGTTTGAGTAAACTCTGATAACACCTTTGCAGACCTTTAAATAGTTGACATTGTAGGCATGAACCTGTAGTGGGAATTTAGGACGTGTCTGAAGTAGATTCAGCCACAGGGCAGGTCTGTCTCCTCTCCTCCCCACTTAAAATAAATACTTGAGGGAAAAAAAGTGCCCAGTCCATACATCTATACAGACACTGTAATTTATAATGCAACATATATTGAGGGAAAGAGAGAAACCAAGTCTTTTGCAGAACAGTAACAAGATGATTTACTTGTGAATTTTAAAGTACAAGTTATCTGGAATACAGTTTGTTCCAATAAATTTCATCTCTTACTGTTAAATTTGCCTTGCTATCAATTTGTGGAAGTGGCACAAGCAACCAACAAAGTTACCAGCAATACAGCTAGTTTCCAATACAAGATGGTGACAAACAGGCAAGGAAAGTTTTGGTGTAGTAGCAAGCAATCAAATGTTTCCAAACAGGGAAAAGCAAAAATGCCACTAGGGAAGGTCAGTCAAAATAAAATATCATGCAATATGCATGCTCCAATAGCAAAGGGACTTGCAGTTTGCCTTTCCTCAGTATGGAGATGTAGAGGGCACCAGGGCCTTAACACACCAGGACTGAGACCAGGAGGAAGGCACAAACAAGAGGTGGCTTCGAAAAGGGATAAAAACTTCCAAGGTTGAGAAAGAAATAGTTAATGGATGAGCCTCAGCCTCTTCTCCTTGAAGGAAGGGTGGAGACCTGGTGAAACTGCTTGAGGTTCATCCATGAACCCTCCCAGTGTGCCTTTACTACTGTACTTCTCTTGTGCACAGGTCTACCTGCTCATGGCTCAGTGCCAGACATTTCACAGAGTTAGTATCACATGTTAAAATCCACATAATTTAACTAAATCTAATTATATGCCTGGACACATCTGTAAGCTTAGCTTGTACTACAATACCAGTTAAAATACAGTGCTTATCCAAGTTAGATGCTGGCTATCAAAGCCAAAAGAGCTGCAAGATGTCACAAAAACTGTAAAGTTGCCTTTCCATGAAGCAAGCAGGATGTGTGACAAGAAAACCAGGTTCTGTGAGCCAGTTCTCAGGAGATGCTAATAAGTGCAGTTTGCAGTCAGAGAGCGCCTCCGAGAAAATAAAGATTTATCAAAAAAGGCCATTAGATCTTGCAGTCAGACAGACTTTCTGTATGTCACAGTCAGCTACCAAATGCTGGGAGCACAACATGCTCTGCTCCAGCCCCTGCTGCTTCCCACCACTTTCTCAGCTTATTCCTTGATGTTTTCAGACTGAGAACTGACCACATCCCCTGACACTGCCTTTGGAGGTTAATGACTCCTGCTGTTCAGACCCGTTGCTTGTTGGATTTGTCTGATTTATGCTGCCAATCGCTGGTTCTTGTTATGACTTTCTAAGAGATACTAAGGAAAATGCCACAAAGGAACTCAAAAAGCGCTGCCGTTGTAGCTGCTCCACTGTTCGCCTGCACTGAATGGGGTTACCAGCCATGGAACAAAGTGATGCTGGGCTGGATCCTCCTCTCAAAATTACCTGCAAAGCCCATACATTCCACCTTAAGGACACAGAGAAGGTGAATATTTTGTATCCACCAGAGACAAGAATTCTGGACTCTCATGCGCAACAGAAGCCTGTTTAACAATTTGCCTTTAATCTCCACATAGAGTTTTACCAAGTTCTGTTTGAAAAACCTCAACTTTTAAAGGATCAAATGTCTTCACTGTATTTATTTCACACAAAAATTATGAAACTCAGTAATGAAACATTCACAGACCAACATGGTTTCTTCAAAGATTTATTTTCAGAGCATGCTTTTCCTCAAAGCAAATCTCCTCACTGCCTTTGCCCTCAGGGCACATTACTTTTATTTTCTTTGCAATGTTGTCATTAAATACTGTGCACATTTTTTCCTCTGCATTTTTTTCATACTCTGAAATACCTTGGCATAGTTAAAATAACTTACTGAAATCAATAACCTCCAAATGCAAGCAACTCTTAGCTCAACTTGAGCTGCTAATATTCCTCCCCCTTCATTAAAAGGCTCACTTTCATAGGACAGAAGTGGCATATTGTTAATAACACTAATAGTATATACCTTCTGGTATACAGAGAGGGAGGGATGTCCATCAACTTAGCTGGCTCAGTATAAACAAAACCTAGATCAAAACTTGGATCCACTTTAATAATAACCCAGCTTGGCTCCAGTCCAGCAATGCAACAGTCTAAAGTTTCCCCCCATCGTTCCCGTTTAAAGTCTGGGAAAGCATGTTTAAAACCAGGCCTCATTTAACTTCAAGTTAATCATCCGCAACCAGCCTAGGCCAATTAGGAAGGCTTAGGGAGATTGGCCACAGTATCTTGAAAAGCAAAAGAAACATTTATTTTACTTCTTGCACCTTTTTGATGTGGACAACGTGTTGAAAGCCAAAAGGAGTTTTAATCAATCCCCAGAAAGCTGTAAGGATCATCTGCCCGAGTTTATTCTGGCAGCCAAGGTGCAGACCTGCCAGGCATGAAATTGTTGGGAGATCCTACACACCACAACGAGCGCCTCCCTCGCACAACAGCCAGTTGGCTCCCATCTTCAATCTAATAACCTTAAAGCTCTTAATCTGGGATAGTATCTTGCTGAATAAACCAAGGGAGGCAAAAAAACCCTGATTGTCAAAGATTCGGATAAATAAACCCAAGTCAGTGCTGGGGCAGGTTCTTTAGCATGCTAATTCCTGCTTATACCAGCTCTACCTGCAAATAAGGCTCTAAACAAACTATTTCTACTACAAGGGGAGGGTAATTATACTGACAAAGGCACCTCTGTGTCGGGTTGGGCAGAAGGAGCCGGCAGGTCTGGGAGACGCAGGCTTAGCCTAGTCTCCCGCAGTGAATGCACATTGTCTAGTGCAGGGGGAAAAATGCCAGACTGGGGGGACCTAGCAGCATTCAAGACAACAGTGGTGCACCTTGTCTGAGAGGGTTATTTAATGCTTCTGGCACCTGTACTTACAGCCACCCTCTTTTTCTCTTTTACAGGTTTAGAATTTATTTGGCATGTATAATTGTTATTTTGATCCTATAGCTACAAACAATAGGCAGCATGTCATTTCGTGATCATTTTGCATTCTTCTTAGGTTTGACTACAGACTTAACCCTTTGGAATCAGAGCCCTAACTGCACCTAACAGGTTTTGTAACTGTCCATCAAATATTACTAGCATTTGCTTTCAAGGGCTGCACTTTTTTCCCTACTGTAAAATGACATTGCCTTAAAAGCTACCATAGGGTTTTATTCATATAGATTTATACCAACCAAATAGGTTGATTTAGAACATCAACCTATAGGAATAAAACACTGATTTCAAATGCTCTATCAGCAATTTTGATTCTGTTTGCAGAAAAAAAAAAAGGCAGCTTTTAGTTGGGAGGGCATTATTTTGGTTAATTTAAAAGGAAATTTCTGAAACGCAGATTCTCATATATGAGAAGAGTCACAAATAGGCATGGTGAATGTAAATGAACGTAACTCAAAACTTTTACTACTCTGTTTCATATGTTTATCATCCTGCTGTAAACCCTCAACTTCAAGACGTGAAATACCTCAGCTGTTATCAAAGGAATCAGGTGAGAGCTTGGTGTACCAGAAGCTCATTTATGAAGTATTTGTGGGGGGAGGACGGAGGTGGGGAAAGAGGAGACTTTTGGAAGCTTTTCTGACTAGTTTTGGAAATGAAAACTGTGTTGGTCATATCAGCCAAAGCACAAATCCGAGCTAAATAACTTGCAGTATTTCTAAAAAGAGACATTACCACAACCAACATATCCTTTCCTTGAAGAATCATTTACTGCTGTATTATTTAATGTCTTCCTGGGATGCAGAATAACTGTGTTGTGCATAATTATGGAGTGGTACTGTCTGTTATGCTGTAAAGCACTATTCAGAATGATTATTTATAAGAAGAGTAACATTATATTAAACATTTTACGGCAGATATTATATGGATATGAGTTTCTATGATGTACAAAATAAGCAGGTGTACTTATAGTGTTTATTTACATGATGTCTTTCAAAATCAATAGAATATAAATTCAACCAACTTAACGGGACTTTATGCGTAATTATGCACTAAAACATGCAGAAGACAGAGAATGTATTAGCTGATCTTGGACTATTACTTCAATATTCAACTGTGACCAGGAATTAAATAAAATCTATTAAAAATATTGAAACCAGAAATGTACCCTTTCCCATTTCTGCCAAGACAAATGACATTTGCATTAGGTTAAGTGCTATTTTCCCTGACGGGGATATGTTGTCTCTATATTTTTAAGAATAGCTGTCATCTACAGAACATCTGTAGCTAAAGAAGAATTTACTAGTCACAAGCTTCCATGCCCTGATACTTTCACAGTAACAATTACTGGCAGAAAAAACACAAATAGAGGAAACAAATTCCTTCTGCAAAAGTGCTGTTACGTGCCTCCCCAAAGCAGCAGCTGGATCCTGAGAAGTAGAATGTTTTAAAATACTTATTTACACAAGTAGTTCAGAATTTTAGACAAAGGCAGAAAAAAATATTTGCTTTCTAGCTTTAAAGAACTACAGGGGTTCCACCCAGCAGTCATCTTAATGACCTGTATGTGTCAAATCTTTTTATTGCTGGAATTAACATGCATTTTATTTCCAAGCTGCATATGATTACAGAGTGGCTAGTATGTGACCACCCAGTGAAGGCACAGTGAGTCTGGGAGGAAGACTGTAAATTGTTGCACTTATTATGACCCCTCTGTTTTTCCCGACCTACTGTTCTTTAGTTCTTTGGTGGGGAAGAAAGAGAAGAACAGATCAATTATATGACCTGGACCTCTATGCGCTGTAATAGAAATTTTCCCCCAAATAAAAAGTTCTAGAGTTACAAAGGTCCACCAAGGACAGTTTCCTCAAAGCACTAGGATGGTTCATTCCACTGTGTAGAAGGTGTTGGGCAACAATGTCAGAAGACCAGTATGGATGAACTCATGATTGAGCTCAAAAGCAGAAAGTAAAAACGAAGCAGAGGTGGGTATGGGCTACCCAGGATATAGAGACCCACTGCTTGGGCATGCAGCAATTGAGACAGAAAAGCCAAGGATCTGCTGGAGTTTAATCTAGTAAGGGATGAGAAGGGGAAGTAAAAAGGGCTTCCATAAGCACACCAGCAGCAAAAGGACAACTAAATAAATGGTGAGGCTGTTGTGCAATGGGGGCAAGAAACCTACTGACAAAGTACATGGAAAAGGCAGAAAAATTACTTTTGCCTTGCTTTTTACTAATAAAGTCTGTCCTCAGGCCTCTGAGCTCCACAAGCTTACCAGAAAAGTCTGCAGGATCACAGCATTACCTACAGACAGAGCACTTAGAGCCATCTGCACATACACAATCCTGAGACCAGATTAGATACTTCCAGTGGTGCTGAGACAGCTGGCTGATGATGTCATTAGGTTGTTATTACCTTCAAAAGGTCAAGTCACTCAAGGGGGTTCTGCTAACTGGAGCAGACAAACATCTTGAAGAGGAGCAAAAAGGAAGGTCTGGGAAACTACTAACTGTTGGGACACACTTCTATTCCTGAGAGATTTACAGGGCAAATGTTCCCAAAAGCCATTTCCAAGCATATGAAGGGCAAGAGAGAGATTGGGAACAACCAATATGGATTTACCAAATCATGGCTGAGCAACCAGTTTGCCAGATCTGTGAATAAGGGGAGAACAATGGATATTGTACACCTTGACTAAAAGTAAGGCTTTTGAGATGGTCTGTCCTAGTATCCAATAGCTAAATCAGTGAACATGAGCTGCATTCTCTGCTTATTAGCAGATGTTGATGAGTCTGCGAAATTACTAGTGTGCTATAGGAAGAGGCTGCTACTCAGAGACACCTTCACAGGATAGAAATACAGGCTGACAAGAACACCATGAAGTTCAAATTAGCAAAGTCCTGCATCTGGATTGGAATTGCCCTATGTAGCAGCACAGACTGAGTGACCAGAAAGCAGCTCTGGAGAAAAAGTCTGGAGGGTACTGGTGGCCAAGCTGAGTACGGGTACGCAATGCCTCTCTGCAGTAAAGTCAGAGAGCCACACCCTGGGCTGTAGTAGCAAGAATGCAAGAGAAGCTACTATTACCCTCCATTCAGCACTGCTGGGACCACATCTGGAGTCCTGTGTCCAGTTCCGGTCAAGAAAGAAACTGCCACACTGGAGTGAGTCCAGGACAGGGCCATCAAGCCAGTTGGGTAGCCCATGGTATATAAGGAGAGGAACTCAGTGTGTGTAACACTGAGAAGAACAGACTAGGGAGAGACCTTATTGTTCACTTCAACTACTTAAAAGGAGGGCACAGGGAAGAAAGCTCCTCTTGGAGGTGCGCAGTGAAAGGATCAGGGGCAATAGACAGAAGCTTGAACATGGCTAATTCAATCAGGTATTAGAAAAAGGGTGAGGGTTTTTTTGTTTTGTTTGTTTTAAACCATGAAGGTAGTCAAATACTGGGTCAGGTTGCCCAAATGATCTCCAGAAGTGGTTTTCAGCACAAATTATTCTAACATCAAGTCTACAAGCAGAGCAGAGCACAGAGTAGAGATCTCTGCTGTGAATTGTTTTCTGTCCCTAGCACGGTAAAGAGCCACATTAACGTGCTAGTGAATGACCCAAAATAATATTAATCTCATTCATCAAAACTATGCAACCCAGCTTCTCAGAGATCCTCAAAGGCTATTCATTTGGACCAGAATGCTGGGATAATTATTATCATAATCAATACATGATTCATTCAGTTGGATGCAAAAAGGGTTTATATAGCACTTCCTTTGTTAATTTGTTGACATGAGACACAGGGTTTACTTGTCAGTGCCTTGATTTTCGCTCTTAATGCAAGATAGGAACACCAAAATTATCTGTATCAGGGGGGTGTGGGCATTATATTTTAAAATTCAGAGGAAGTGCCTCATAGGTAGAAAATCATACAAAATACAGGAATTCAAACAATAAGCCGTAGATCTTGTTAAGACATACAGGAATTTGCCTCATAAAGCTAAGACCAATTCTTCACATCTTTCGGTTGCACTTATAATTAACAAAAGTACATTCTGCCTTGCTGACTACTATATGGGACTCTTACAGATTTTCACCTGAACTAAAGCATAAATGATTCACAGGAACTAAGCAGAGATGTGAGATTGATCTGTGGCGGTCAGAACAGCTTCCAAAATTATTTCTCTCTGAACAGGGAAAAGAGAATTTTCACTGGAGTCCTTGCAATGTGGAAAACAAAACTTAGAGGGGAAAAAAAAGACATCCATTTATTTAAAATTAAAATTTCTGAAATTAAAAGTAAAAAATTTTGCTTTCCATCTTGCAAAACAAAGTTAAGCAGTTAGTCTAAATCATGGCTAAGATAGACAAGTGTTTAAACGGCTGCAATACTTACATGAAGGCTAAGGCTGACAAATAAAAATGTTTTCTAAAACAAGTATGTATTCCCATTCTTCCACAGCAGTATGTATGGAGTCTTACCTAGATCTACTGAAGTAAGTACATTCAGAGCTTGAGATATAAGCTTTGTGTCTTGAGACACAAAAGACAAAAGTTAAAGCAAAGATTTCAAGTGCAAATGAAAGAGTTGTTAGAATGAACAAAATGAAAAGTGCTGAGACAGGCACAAAATCCTCATTCATGTTTTATAGTTTAGAGCTAATTTGATTCATTACAAGCACTCCAAATGTATCAAGATATTTCAGTTCTCATTAGTAGAACATTTATTATTATTTGATGCCCCCTTGGTCATTATACTCACTAAATTACTTTACTAGAAGCATCACCACAGAAGGCAGCACCTACCCAATCTAGTCTCATCTGAAATTCATTTTAGGCAATTGATGTCTCTGGGTAGTATTTACTGGGGCAATGACTCATTAATGTCTGCCTGGTCTTACCAGCACTGCCAGCTCCAGCACCAGCATTCAGGAGAGGGCTGCTTTTGCCTCTAACACTGCTGTTCCCCAACCACCTCAAGGCAGTATAAAACCAGTCTGAGACAGACTGATGGGCTCCCCAAGCCACAGTCATTTCTCCCTTTACCTGGGCACAACCATCCTGAGAAGCTACAGAGTGAGTTGGTCTGAGTTCAAAACAAACCAAGCCCTAGGGAGGAAGAGGCTTTGGTTTTTATGACTTTTTTGTTCCAGATCATTATGTGGGTGTACAAACACTCTCCCTGGCATACAAGGAGAGGGAGCAGATAGGACTGCGATTTTTTTTTGGGCTGCAGTGCCATGTGTTTGGAGAACAGCACAAACCTGCCCAGTTACAAGACCAAGTTGTGACTGAGGGTGCACTTGGACACAAGCCTTCTGACATGGTGGGTGCTCTGCTGGTTGGATGAGGGCATTGCCACGTTAAATTCTCTAGTTTTCTCAAATCAGTCCAGTTTTTGTAGGCAATGAACCCCAACTGGACATATGAAAGAACATGAACACAAGGAGTGGGGTGGAGGGGTTGAGAGAGACTGAAACAGAGACCACAGATGAGTAAAACCAAAACTAACTCCTGTGTGGCTTTTCTTGTTTGTTTGTTTTTGTAGAGGTAAAGGCACTTAATAAATGAACCAATGAAACTGTGTGTCTTGTGATTAAATAATTGTCTGTTTCAATGCAACAGAGGGCTGTAACCAGCTCCTGTTCACATATATTCCTAATATCCACCAAGTATCCCCTTTAGAAAACAAGTAATTCACCATACAAGTCAAGACAATGCTATTGAAATATGTAGCAAATTCTGCTCAACCACCAAGAGCAAATATTCAGTGTGGGGGGGAAATCCAAAAAATGCTAATTTAGTAAACTAGTTCATCACTCTTTCTCATCTTATGCTTAATTTTTGCTAGTCCAAGTAAAAGGCAGTAGCTGACCTCCATTCCTGTACCTCAGGAAGCAGACTCTACAATATCCCTGTTTTCAGTTGTAAATGTTAACCTGATCAACACCATAATGCCATTTATTGGGAATTTACAAAATAGCCTCAGCTTTAGTAAAACACCTAAAAAATTAGCAAGTCAGTTTAAAGGGAAAAACAACTCCCCATGAAATCCTATTCAGACCTGCAACTTCTCTCCAGGCCAAAACATACATACACTTCTCCGGGCAGGCTCCCTCTTTGTAATGTTAACAGAACAATTTAAAAAGACCTGATGCTTAAAAAAGGAGATGGAATTTAAATATTGTGGAGGAGGGGGATGGGGCTCATTTGGTGTCTTTTGAAGCATCTTCAATTTACGGCTGCACTGCTGTAAATAAGCAAGAGGAATACTGCCTGCTTCACTGGAAATACTGGGACAAACGGGTAGTATGAAAGCTTTCTCTGGAGTCGTAGGCTGCAGAAACTGAAGAAACACCACACGGTGTTCTGCAGTATATGGTATTCATTACAGTTTTTGTTTCAATGTTGTGTGTAATGGCTATCTCAGAGGACTTCAAGACTTTCATATTCCCCCGTATCTAGTCTTCTTCATCCAGAAGTAGAAGGCATCATGAAAGTATGTGAATCCTTTAAATTATTTGCAGCATATATCCTACCAGATTCAACATAAGATGTTTCTAATCCTGCTGCCATTATTAAACTTAACTTTACTTCCACATATTTGTGTTTATATGTGAAGACAGCAATGTGGAAAGCAGAACTGCAGTTTTTGTAGCATGCACTCACAAAAGCAGCTTTTCCTTGTGGCAATATTCCTCTAAAGAAGCAAGGGGAAGCTTGCTTTAGGAGTTTACTTTTATGCTAGGCTCCCACTGTCTGTATTTCTTCACTATTGTGCTGCAATTAATCCCTGTCACCAAATGAACTATAACATCTGGGAAAGTTGCTGAATCAAACACAGAAGAGTAAAAGCACAGTTCCAAAGCTGTAAGCTCTGTATCATGTATCAGGTGAAAATAAGTTTATTATTACACCAGACAGAATATCAGGAACCATAAACTGATCTTCAACGAAGCTTAAACCAGCTGAAGTGGGAAAAGAAATTTCAGTAAGATTCACAAGAACGACATGCTCAAAAAGGTGAGACAGTTTCTTCCCTTACTCAGAAATGAAAAATGAAGACATAATATCACATAATAAAGAATATTTTTTAAGTATGATTGTGAACACTTAGGAATGTTTGTGAGAACAGTGAAATTATACATGGATTTAAAAAGTTGATAATAGGCTTTTTAAAATGTTTTTTAAAAACATACCTTGTAGAGACCAAAAAAACCTAAGTCCTTTAATACACTGAGGGCACTAACACGTGGACCAGTAGTAATTTCTCCAGCCACCTGCAATCGAATCTTGACAATTTCCAGTGGATTGGTAAAGATCACTTGAGAACCTCCAGCCTGAAATTAAAAGCAGAAATCAGTACATTAACCTGCTACATTATTTGCAGTGTATGTCCTGTTACATTCAAGATACGGCATTTTTAATCCTGCTGCAGTCAGTCAAGCTATTAGCAGACAAGAGTTTTAGTATTAGTTAATGCACGTCACAAGGTATGAAATATACTCCCCCATGAGATGAGTTGTCAGGAAAAACATAGAGGAAGGTCAGCCACTACAGTACATTGGACAGACAGTTGCTCACTTCTTGTTGCCATAATACATTCACCAAGTTAGGCAATACTGACAAGCCAAGAACGCTGTAATACAAGTAATGAAGTGAAAGGAAAAATGAGTAACTAACAGAGAAACTGTGATGTGCATGCCAGTCTATAGAAAGGGAATGTATACTGTTGAAGAGTAGAAATCAGGCAGAAGCTTTTGCTATTTTCACAATGAACATGTGGGCCAAATACCAGAACTGCAAGTATATTGTACTTTTTTAAAAACCCTCTGAACTACCAGTTTCAGTGGCATTAAATGCTGTTTGATTCAAGAGTCTGAGGTTCACATCATTACTAATGTACCAGGTATTAAAGAAAAGAAGGTCCACAGACTGAAGGATTTTATTAATTAATGTTTTTAATGTGTCAGTCTCCATTTGTTGGGAAGACATCACTTGATAGATTTTGAAAGTCAGACTTAAAGCACAATGGTGGCAAGGATTTTGGACTCTCCACTAGCTCTTGTAAAGTTCATCTTGTTCATAATATGTAATGTAGGGCACAACCTTTCAGCTACACCGACAGATTCTGAGTTAAAAATTTGCAACAAGGAAAAAAAGTAACATGAAGGATACCTAAATGTATTCAAAAAATATTCATTCAAACTCCATCTGGCTCAAATTCAACAGAGTGTCATTCTAACTTCTGCTAAGTTCTCAATTCTGTGGCCTGACAGCTATGCTCTTCTCTATGTTCTGAAATAACACAAACTCGCCCTTCCCACAACAAAACAACTGTTTTGTTCTAGAAGGCAGTAACTGAAATGAAAGAAGCTGCATTTAAAAGCACTTGCATTTGGCCATGTCTAGTATGTAAACACCATGTGCACATCTTTTCTCAATGATCCAAATGTTAAAAGAATTAATTGTAGCTCAGATTAACTATCATTCAAAATAAAAAATATATGCAATAATATGATTTAAATGACGTGCTGAAGAAATGGCAAATCACACGAACAACTATTCTTGTCTACCACTTAGACTGAGCATACATCATGTGGTTACAAATTAAAGTCTTTACATAACCCCCAAAATATCCCAAATGTTTCCTATTTTGACCAGAAAAAGCATGCTCTTGTGTAATGCAAATGGTTTTGACTTTCAAATTGGCATAATTTAATTTAACTGCTTTTACCAAACCAGAATCCTGGTACGTATAAAACTTCTATTCTTGTTGCCATCAGAAATTAGACTGATAAATTATTTGGCACATACGCTGCCTTCAGTTTTGCACATAAACCAGAACATGTTAAATAAGTAAGCAGTCAAAACACAAAATTGTTTCTTTTACTTGTCTACTCATCTTGCAAATTCTCAAAATAACTAAAAAGAATCCTGGAAAGATTCTCTGGTGAATCACGTATTCCTATGCAATAAACATTTTGGTGTAGGTATTAAAAATATTAAGCATTCCCACATGCCAGCATACATATTTTCTTCTTAAAAAGGATAAAATCTCACTTGCAGGTGATAATGTTCATTTACAAGTTTATTACAGCAGAGCAGTCCTCTAAAACACACAACTTAAAAAGTCCTATCATTTCATCTATTAGCACAATAAAACTACTTTTCCAATTCTTGCAGTTCATTGTGCCATGACTCCATGAGAAGTGTTCCTTCAATTTTCACTACAGGAAAACTATATTAAAATTTAAAAGATTACAACAAAATTAAGCAGTAGTAATATTAATAATGCTCCAAAATATGGAACAATTTAAAAATCTATAAAAATGTTTGTAAGTGAAAGCCATATTTAAAGAAACGAAATAGAAACATATCTGATTTCAAAGGAGAATAAAGGCAACTAAATTCTGAATACAAACAAATGGGAAGTACTTCAGGTGTTAGCACACAGAAATGTCTATGTTCACATGTCCAACCTGGCTGTGTTGACACTTCCAGCATTAGATGTTTGCTGCTCTGGCTAAATCATACAAGACTTCCTCTGTTTCAGCTTGCTATATAAAAACAGGGATGCTATTATCTACCCATCTCATACAATCAAGTTCTCTGCATTCAAATTTTTAAAAACCACTGAGACCTGCATGCATCAGGCAGAACTAAAAAGACTACCGATTTTGCTGCTCACACAGCAAGTCTGAAGAAAGACAGTGGTCATTTCCATTGTAGTCTTTTTTTCAAACTGTCCAGATACTAGCATAGAACTCCCTGAACAATCTCTGAATTTGATCAAAGATATACTCCAAAAAATCAAATGATGAATAACTGAAAGTGGTGAGCCAGACAATACCTGACAGAGGGTCTCAACAGGAGGGCTTCTACCACCTGCCTGCCTTGTGATGGAGAGGAAGCCTGGTTTATCAGCCTGTGCAGAGGCAGTTCCAGCGCTAACAAGTACAGTTGCCTGGTGGGGAGCTTTATCATTCTCTTATTTAAGCATCTGTGCTGGTAACTGCAGCTCCTTACTCTCAAAATGGGGGGGAAGCAAACCGGAGATGACTACTATACTCTCTAATGAAATGATTTCTTGCTTATCTAGTACTGGTAACTCTATTGTGCTATTCATCATCATAATATGCAAGTGTCTCATAAATATTAATGTATTTCCTCCCAGTGCTCCTGTGAGGAAAGTACAATGACTCTGGTTTTACAAGAAGGGGTTTCGAGGCAGAGAGGTTAATTGTATGCCCAGTGTGCATCTCCCCAGCTCAAACACACCCAGATTGTAAGTGTCTCCAGATATCCTGATCTCCAAACCAGTGGCTTTAATCAAAATAGCATGGCTTCTTCTTCTTTCTGAGTTTTTGCATAGTGAATTCAATGAAAGAAATCTCACAAGTCTATTTTTTTCCAGTCTGTTCAAGGTGCTGGTATAAACTGATATGGAAAAAACAGACAAAACATCAGCAGCACACCATATCACCCTGCTCATTCATTCTGTTTGGCCAAAAGTTGAAGACTATTACCTTTTTGTTTGCTAACTTTTGCAGTTAAGAGTGTATTTCATTATAAAATTCTGAAATATGCTTCCAAATGGCAGAATTTGAAAAGTACTCTCTTTCTTTGTCCAGAATAAACACCATTTAAGCTCAGGTTGCTCAAGCCTAATAATTTCTCCAGTGTCAGAAAAATCAACTTCATCCACAGTTTAATATAGACAGTTCCCAGTAACACCAACTTTTCTGTACTGAAGTTACAAACTTCAATACCCTCAACTCTGAATTCCTTATCACCTCTTTCAAACATTTTTTAAAGAAACAAATTATCTGACTGTAAAAGCAAATCTATTACTTTTCAGTTATTATCATGTGATTAAAGTAAAACTTATAATTTTGAGTTATTTATAAGAGTAGACACCTAGAGGTACTGTATAAATAATTATGTTTAAGGGCCCCCAAAGGGCCCATATTGTTCTGAAAGAATTTAACATTTGACCTAATCACAAGCATTTATGGTCTTGTTTGATTTAAAGCAAGAAAATAAAAGGAAAGTATCTCTGTCATCCAAGAATTCTTCATACCCACATAACTAGAAATCTACATGGTTTTAAATGTGCTTTAATACGCAGTCAGCTAGCTATGAATCCACACACGTGAATTTTTAAAAATAAGCTGGGGTTTTTTTTTCCATTTTTGCAATACTTCAACGCTGCAATTGGTATGATATCATCCAACACCTCTCGATGGCAGTATAGTCTTGTACAGTAATACAGTACTATCATGTCTCCTTCTACTTTCCTACTTCTCTAAACAGAAGAGAGACGGAGAAATAGTTGAGGGTTGGTTGGTTTCTTGTCCATGGAGAAACAAATCCACTCTGCAGTGATGAACAATCTAGTTTAATAACAACCACTTAGAAATACTCTAGTTTAAGAAGTCAGAATGTTTTCTACCTCTTCATGTGTTTAAATCACTCTGCAAAAACAGTACTGGAAAATAAACAGATTTTCACTCCCCTCATTACACTAAGAGAAAAAATTCCTGTTCTTTTTAATGTTACTGCATTTTGTGCCCTTATGAGATTAGACAAAAAATGAGCACACCAGACAGAATTCTCCTCAGGCTTTCACATCTCCATTTGAAAGCTTCAGTGTACCTTCTGAAGAGACTGTAGCTTGCAATTCAGGAAGGAAATTCTGTGTTTTCCATTCCAGATGAAAGTGCTAGATTCTTTTCCTTTCAGTGCTACTGACCACCAAATGTTCTTGTTCCTTTAAATTACCTCATTACCTACTTCAAATAATAGTCCCTTTCAGCTCTCAGCCAACAGCATTTAAGATCAGCCTAGATCTTTCCTCTGCATCCCATCCAACTTATCACATATTCCCTTTTACGGTTTCATGGATGAAGAAAGGATTACTACTGCTATTAGAGTGTTAATATTTCCCAACAATATCACCCAGGGATAGCAATTATGGCAATTAATGGCAACCATTAAAATGTATTAGTAACATTATACAATTATCAAAAATCAACCTCTGCAAAAGAAATTTGTCTACAATGCCTTGTTACTTATTTAATTTACAAAAGGTCAAGCAGGTGCAAGTTTCAAAATTTTTAGTCAGTCCTACCGAATGTTGTACTCTATCCCTTGTCCCTACTCCTTGCCAGTTACCAGATGCAAGTTGTTTTCCTTTAATTAAATTTCCTTTAATTAAAATCAAGGTTCCTAAAGCACAGACACAAAATAAAGATTGTTCCTTGTCATAAAAAAAATATATATAAATTAAAAATGTACTCAAGAGTTGCAAGAACAGAAGAATTGCCATCCTCACTGCATAATGAAGGGCACCTAAGGCACAGAACTATTCAACAATTTATCACAAAATCACACACCAACTCTACAAGAGAACAAGGCTAAGCAGCCAGATTTAGGGAGTGCCACTGCAGTGCTTCAAACTACATCTAAAAGTCTTCATGTTTGTATGGCAAGAGATCCCAAGAGCGTTAGATGACTTATACTGAACTGCTGCAGAGGGGATTTCACTATGGCCTCTCCTGTTACCAGAAAAACTCATGAGTAGCAGACAGCTGTCCAAGGTGACTGTTTTTCTTACAGATTTCCAGGGTGACAACCTTAATTTCATGATGCTGTATGTCAAGGGTTAGGCACACTGAATTATCAAAAGCTTGGTTCCATGTTACCTTTTCTTCACATAAAGCCAGGCTTCAAAAATCCAGACAAGCCATCTCATGCTATTTTGTGTTCTCTCATCTGTGGTCCTATCTATACAGGATTCTGGTAATGCTCTTCAGCAATGGGAGTTCATATAGTAAATACCTTTCCTTCAGATCACGAGATTTCCTGAGCCCTCATCATCTGCCTTTCACTACCCTGACCAGGCTATCACAGAAACAGCTTTCATGCTGCTTAGGAAGAAGTGTGTTTTTCTCTAGCTAATCATTCCTGTCTTCTGAGGACAGCCTCTCCTTGGTCTGGCTTGGGTTTTACTTTGGGCAGCTCAAACAGCAAATGCTGCTAGAATCGCAGAGTCTTGCTAACATCCAAACACATAAAAAGTTGAGCTGCCCCCTTCAGATACTCACATAAAAGTACTCATAAATAGAATTGCAATTAGTCTGAACAGAAGTACATTCCTGCTGCTGCTTCAGACAGATTTCCAAGATTTGATACAAGCTGTGAAGACTGTCCTAAAATGGAGTATTAATGACCTGGCTAAACAGAAACAAACAGGAGTACAGTTTGTTTATAAGCACTGATCAAGTCTGCAGTGGGAAAAAAATTAAATTTGTGGATTTGGTATTTTCCACGTTATAGGTAATTCAGTTCTCAGAAGCCTAGCCAAAAAACCAAAGTGGAGCCTATTTGATTGGCATTATAAAAGCAATTAGGTTACAGACCTGTCAAATATGTTAACATTTGGCTCTGTCTGCTCTACTTGTCTATTTTGACTAGCTGTAGAATCATTTAATGATTTACAGACCTTTCATGTCTTAAGGCACAGTAGCTGTATTAAAACTATGACCCATTATTTCTTGGCCACATCATAAATTACTCTGACATCATAAATATCTTTCTTTTTCTCATAGAAAGCTAGATTTTAATTCAGATTTGAGTTTGAGCCTATGTTTTTTGGTTTTGTTTTTTTTGAACCTGCACTGGTAAACACTGTAATATTTTACTGCCATTAAAAGAAGAAGCACTAGGAGAAAGCGATGTGTAATAACATATAATTGTCAAAGCAAATACATGTTTTAAAGTGTAATGTATGTTCATATAAAATTTTGCAGTCATATTTAAAATAGGAGAAGAAAGAGTAAGTTTCAAATGGAATGAATATCAAGTATGTTTGTTGCAAAAAACATGGGCTTTTTAAGGGTTCAGAATTGTTAGGTTCTGGAATCAGAAACATATCAACCTAAACCTATGAAGCTCTCCTTGTTCTACAGTTTGAAAAATTTCCTCTCTCTTTCTTTTTTTTCAGGGGAGAAAGGAAATGAAAGAGGAGAGGGGACACAAACTGAGAAAGCATCCCTAATTTGTTACAGAAAAAAAAAATACAGAAAAAAATTAGAATTAGATTAACTAATCCAAAAGGAAAACTCAAATCAGAGTGAAATCATGTTTTGCAAAATTCATCACTGATTTGAGAAATGCCAATTTAAAAAGGTATGACTGAGTGAAAATTTCAGCAAACTGGTTTTTTTTTCAAAAAAATCCAAACCTGTAAGGAAATATGGGGTGAGGTCAAAGAAAAGCAGGAACTTTACACCAGGAACGTTCCCACCCTCTGGTACAACCTCTTGGAAGGGCTATTATGTTACTGTACGTTGCCTTCCCCAACTTCATCATAAGGCTTAAATCTAAAATTAGATGAAAATTTATCAGAGACAATTAAAACAGAGCAGTGTTGAAATACAACAAGTTTCCACATGTGAAGTAAAATTTAAGTCCAGATCTAGCTGGGGGTTTTGTACCAAAAATTTACAGTTAGTTTAAATGATTTTCAGTATGCTGAAAGTAACTACAATTACAGTGGTTCAGAAAACTACACTATAAAAATACCTAATTAATTATAGTGTATTATTACATTATAATCTTTAAACTGGAAATTAATTAATTTATTCAACAATGTAAGTTTTATGCAAGAAGAAAATAGCTTTAAATTAAATCAAGAAAAACAATATGTATTAGAAGCTTCTCAACTTTTGCTTAAACGAGATGTGAATGTTGGGCATACACACGCAGGTAGAACTCCCATTGAAAGTAATGGGAGTTACATTCCCTAACTACAGGGAGACGACCTCTGAGAATAAATCTTTTAAGCGTTCAAGAGACATGCTATTGGCTTTCAAACCTAATATGAGCAATCATCAAGATGACCATCATTACTTAACTATCTCAATAAACTAGACTAAAACTTCTGCGTGATAGCAATTGTTTGCCTTTATTTTTCAGGTATACATGCAGAGATTTTTTTTCCCCTGGCAAATATAATGCTCAGTTTCATTTTACCCACAGCTCAGCCTCCCTTGCCAAATATAATAGAATGTTATCAGATTTAGGTTTCTGAATAATGAAAGCAAGAATGACACCTTCAGTCTCCTTTAGTCTGTAACTTCCAAATATTTGAATTTCTGCAAGTAAGAGATCTAAGTGTGGGAACTGCAATCTATACACCTTCTACCTCCACTGCAATGCCAGAGAGAAAATGCAGCTCAGACGTTGATTTACCTTTATTACTCTCTGAAACATAAAATAAATGTTTTAAAGAGTTTAATAAAAGCATTTCCACTGGACAAGTTATTTGGCAGAATTCATCTGGAATTTCACATTGCATTTCTTTATAAAAATTAATTCTGGACAGGATTTTGCACTCCATCTTAACTGTATCTAATTTTTATATTCCATAGTAGAGTTGAGGCTGTCCAAGCAGGTCCAATATGTTTTAACTTTATTACGATTACTATAAAGTCTCTAAAAAATATGTCTAAAATTGTCTTGACAATTTAAACAAAAGCAGATCTGTATGGGATCTGTAATTGTACTGTGCTACATGATTTAAGCCGGCTAATAGTGAACACACACTGAGCAGCTGGGAACGAAAAGACTGTGTGCTGGGAAAGAGGAGGGAGAGCAGAATGAAACGTTAATAAAGCAAAATGTATTTCTCTTTCCTTGCTGAAAATTAAGCCTCCTATTTACCTTTATCATTGTATTACTACATGCAGACAAGACAACATACATAGCTATTTCTTTCTAGTCATCCTTGTTTTTCTTAGAATTTTTTCTGTTTTATAATCATTCTTTATTTTGCATATTTACATCTCTTTCCCAGTTACACAAATTTTTCATTAAATGTGGAATTGCTTATTTAATGTGCTAAGTAAAATGACTGTCTCACCTAAAAGTAAAGGCAATACCTCAAAATCTCACATATAATATTTATGACACTTTTACAAATAGAGTTTTCAACTGGTTACTATAACTCAAAAAAAAAAAAAAAGAATAACCAGTGCTACATAAAAAAAATCAAGTTACTTTTAACAGAAGCCAGCGAACTAAGTTTATAAGAAGCAAGCAGATAAACTTAGTATGACTTACGATTATTTTTTGTTTAGAATATAAAATCAAATGCAAGACTATGAAATAAAGCTTACAGAAACTTCAAGATTATTGCCACTCTAAAAAAAAATTTCAGGTTGTACTTACATCTTATACAAGATCATCCTTTTATTAAAGAACCCCTGAAGCTAAGTTATAGCATTAGCAGAAATCACACCTAGCATATTTGTGCACATTTTCATTCAATAAGGTTAAATCAGATTTGTGGTTTAGATGCTCAGCAGATCCTAACTCTACAGTATCATTACACTGTGCCTTGGAACTGAAGCTTTTTACTAGCCTAATAATGATAAGGGCTATATAGGATTTGCATGAGTGATGAGAGACCTAAACGTACAGCAGAGACTGGAGTTCATGGTGAGTGTCAGGCATTGCAAAAATATGAAAGTTACGTACATTTTTTTACGGGTAACAAACACTTTAGTCACTAGGAAAAATTTTTACAAACAAAGGAGGTGGAAATTTTGAGTTAGTAATTTACATAACAACTCTCCCTATGTATAAAGGTTATATTTTTAATTAGATTCTCAGGGGTCTCAAAAAAACCCTCAACCAACTATCGCTTTCATCTTCACATAATAAAAAGCTATGAAACAGGCTGTTAACTGAATTAAGTGCCACAAGGTCATGAAATAAAAGATCTATTTTCTTCTTTTCTTCTTTCTTTTTTTTTTTTTAGGAGAGAAAACAGTTTACAAAACAGAAAAAGACTTGTTCAATGAAACAATCAGCTTTAGTTACAAGTGCAAAAGTCAGCCATGTGTACTAATTCTCAGTAATTATGATGCAAAGTGAACTCCTTGGGGACTTAAAAGTCAACGCCTGGCAATGGTTGGGCAAACAGCAGAGTGGAGCTACTCAGGTGATACTGACCCCTTCAAAGCCCTTTGTGTTACTGAACAACCCAAACCATCCAGGTATCTGCTTGTCCTCCCTTTCTTAGGTATTAGTGCTATATTGCATTTTGCTGGGCTGGTATCTAAAACATTACAAGCTAGAAAGCAACCCAGCACACAGCTCTTGCATAAGCAATGAACACAGTCTAAGGAAACAGAAGCACTGAAGAAGGAAAATTTAAATCTGTGTTTATAACACAATCCCAGCTGACAATTAGATGTGGAAAGTAGAAGGGTGATAGGGCAGGTGTCTTATAAAATTCATCTTAGTTGGCTTCCCCTTTTTCGACTCTAACACATCATGCACTCCTGTCTTCTTGCCTCCCACATAAGTGATTACTGCGTTGTGAAATGAGGTAAAAATCCAAGACTGACAATTTTCAAAAGCATTCAACAGTGTCCTTGCTGCTTCCACAGTGAAATCACAGGTTTCACGATGGTTTAAATAGAGACAAAAAGTTAGGCCAATACAATGCTGAAAGCCATAGGAAAAAAGCCTGTCTTTGTCATCTCATATTTTACGCATATATTTACACCATGAGAGAAAAATCCAGCCCCCAAAAAACAGGCATTGTTGGTAATGAGAGTCTCTGTTGTGAGTCTGAATTGGGCTTAAAATTACAAAAAGACCCCCAAAGACCATCTGCAGAAGAGACAAGTTGCAACCTATCTACCTGGCACCAAACTATGCCCTTAAGTGGAGTACTCCAGTTAAAAAAAAATTCAGGGCATTCTGCCACCATACATCTACTGCCACAACTTTATGCAGCATCTCACTATTAATATTAATTTTTAATACCAAACAGGACAAGCCAACATTTACAGCACATTTAAAATACATCGCAAACCACCTATCTCAAAGTAGGTCCTTAGTTTACAGTGAACTACAAAAAGCTTGCTGCAGCATTCTCATGAATGACAGGTCTCTGTAAAGAGTGCTTTTTGTACTGCATTAAAAAATTCACAGCAGTCTGTAAAATAAAAACTCTAGATCAAATGACATTTTAAATGAAAAATTTGCTGAATTCTCTATGGCTGCTATGTTCATGAGATCTTTTATTAGTGTAAGGGGCAAATACATTTTACTCTTCAAGCACTTTATTGCATTTTTCCTTCATTTACAGCATGCTTTTCATTTAGGGCTTTAGAGACCCACATTCTTCTCTCCCTCCCCTTCTTTTTTTCTCCCCTGAATGCTCCTAAAGTTACAGAACAAGGGGATCCTACCTGGCAGTCTACAACAGGTCAGTGATCAAACAGAAGGAGCAGTGAGACAGCAGCCAAATCCTGCCCCATTCTCCTGAGAATTACAGAAAGCCAGGGCTTCTCAGCCTGCAACGCAACCGAGCCACTGCACCCTGAGGCTCAGATAATCATAGTTCACTTTCTACAAGAACATACAGCACAAATCTCTGCACCTACTGAGGTTAAGACACAAGCATTTGTTTTTAAGTTGCTGCTCACTGTAGTTTTCAACACAGGTAGAAGCTGCTTGAAAATGTGACCTCATATGTCTTATGACAGCAGCAACAAAGATAGATTGAAAATATACCAACATTGCTCTGCCCTAGTGATCAAAGCTGGTTTAAATAAACAGTGTTCTTTATCTGTAAAATGCACTGTTCTTTGAACAACCATTCGTTCTACCTAAAGTATTTACATTTGCTTGAACATATCAATACCTCAGATAAAGTAAGCGGTAATATGAACAGACAGAACTAGACCAAATCGTGAAGTATTATCATTTACCCAGTAATATGCCAGTTGTTCATTAAGATACTACTTTATACAAGCAAAACACTCTTAAAAACTTAGTGGGTTTTAAATACAGCCTACATTCAGGAATGCATTATGCACTGAGTTAACATTACACAGCCTACGTCTGCTATGAACTTAAAGAAGCATGAGTAGTTTTTGCCATTTCAAAAAGCCAGTATCACTGCAAAAAGTGAAAATTAGTGGGTGCAATAACACATCAGGAAAGAAGTGACGTGGCAGAGTGGGTGCCACAAAGTAGTAACTAATTATTAACTTCTGGAAAGGTTAGCATGAATCCTCTTTAGGCCATAAGCTAGAGCCAACATGAATAAATACACATTCTTTATTAAGGAAACAAACTCTAAGCTGTGAGAATTATAGAGCACAGTTAGAAGGCAAGATGCACAGAAGCATTTACCCTTTCATCAAGAACGGCTGGCCTATCTAGGAAAGAATTGAGATGCTCTAGTAGAGTCTGCTCTGGAACTGGATCTGTGGTTAAACAGAAGCCTTAGTCCACATAGTTCATCTTACACACTGCACTTTCATTAATCTCATATGAAGGAAATTAAAGATACTTACACAGCCACCAGCAAGAATTTCTGCAGCCAGTGGGACAGAGCCATCTTTAGTCATAAACTTATCTCTCACAAAATCATTAACCTTAAAAAACAAACATTTACAAAAGCTGATAAATTAAAAGGTCAGAGAAAACATTCATCAGCTGCAAATACTGTGCAATTGAAAATGCGAATACATCCATGAAGCTACCAAACTACAAGATATCAAACAAATCTTAGAATTTATATTAAATATTCTAAAGCTACTATTTTCTTCCTAAGAAAAATTTGCAGCATAATTCAAATACCACTAATTAAATCACTAATGAAAAAAACTCTGAAAAATACAAAATAATTTAATATTTTAGAAGTGCTCACTACATTTAAAAACTTAATGTCAAATTAATATCAGAATGTTCAATAATAACACACTAGCAATTCAATTAATAGCAGAAAATACCTTTTTTTTTAATGCATACTACTAGCTTTGGTGAATACTAGCTTACCAGTGAATAAGCAATACATTATGAAGGGGTTATAATGAGAAAGACTTCATTGCCTTAAAATCACTTAAGAAGAAACAAAATTACAGAAGTAAAACATTGAGAAAAAACATCATGCAAACAAGTTCCTTTCTTACCAACAATTCATGACATGCTCATTTTATTTCTTGTTGAACTAGAATCATACATACAGGAATCACGTGGAGATAAAAAAACAAAAGCCCTCCAAGTCCCATAAATAATTATTTGTAGTTCCTAAGAAGTGAAACTGAAGGCCTAAATGACCTTCAAATGAGCAGATGAGCTGAACAAGTTGAACGAGCTTGTCATATTTTGGAGCAAGTCCAAAAATAAGATTTTGTAACATTCTTGAATGCACATATATATCTCTCCATGTGACTTCTATGCCACTTATACTGCTCACGAGTCAGATATTAACAGTTGCTTTGTGCTTTTTGTAATTAAGTTTGTATCAAGCAAAAATGATAGAATACACTCTACCATGTTGCTGACCACACTAAGGATAAAAATCCTTAACAGGCTAATTGTAATATGATGCCCTTTACAATGTGGAGAAATGTGAAAACAATCCATTTGCAAACTTACAGTAAGTTTTATGGCCTTCTCTGGTGCTACTCCTAATAGCTGCGGTAACAGACCTGTAACATGGAAATAGAGAATGCAAACCATTGAGTAACTTGGTTTTAAATAAACAAATCAATAAATATAGGCAGAGATCAGCACCCAGAAACGGGCGATTTTTACAGCAATTTTGTGTTATTATATTTAATGAGAGTACTTAAGCATTCAATTTTGAGAACAAACTTAGTGCTACCACTGCCTATATATACTAGTTTCTTTATGCTTTTTAATTCATACGCTCATTTTATGTTTAAATGCTAATACATATTTGACAGCTATGTTTCAGTATGTCCTAAACTAACATTCATTTTCTACATCTTCACACAAAAAATCAAGACTTTCTAATTAATTTTATGAGATACACAATGCACCCACTTTAAGTCATAAGCGCAGTACCTTTTTCTGGCAAAAACAATGGCAGTAGATGGCAGTACCCAAAGGGATAGGAATCAAAATAATGCAAAACATTCAAACATGTATTACTGCATTCTTGAGCTCTTTGCCCAGATAAATCACCAGTTCTTAAAATAAAGGAAGTTATGCTGCTTTCTTCCCAGGTATGGAATTTCCTATTTTATCCTGTTAGAAGTGACACACTACAGAATTGAAAGTGTGAATTTCTGTCAGCTCCAGTTGCTTGAAGTGAACAGTCGATATTTTGTAAACATTTGAATGACACAGCCTAAAAATAGGCAGAGCTTACTAACAAAGCCTGGGGCTAGAATGGTGTTACAAGCATTCATCAGCATAACGAAATTAGGACACCAGACAGAAATGTGAGAAAATCACCCCAGCTAGAGTTCCTGGTACAGACCCCTTTGTTTTAGTAGCTCAGGCAGCCCCTTTGGGTACTTTCTACAAAGCCTGACATTTTCACCTCTCCATGGTTTTATTTTGGGGGAAAAAAAGACAATTAAGGTTTCACCTCTAAAAGTTAACTTGCTGAAAAGTATTTTCCCCTAGAGCTAAACAGCGGAATAACACAGAAAAAAAATACATGTGCACAGGTTTAGTATATTCTTCCATCCTGCTACCATCCATCGGCTTTACTGGCTCCCACTGATGCTCTTAATAAGGAAATGACATTGAAGAAAAGAACCATTTGACTTGTGGTAGCAGAAGGCCCAACCATATTTATATACTAATGTCTTTATACAATACATAGACACGCAACATTTACCCAAGACAACTATGCTGAGTTATGATCATAGGACTGAATATTCAAATGAAAGGATACAGTAACACTAAGTTCATATACAGTTGCTCAAAACAAAAAGAGTCAGTTAAATTTCAAAATTTGAGTTTCTAAACAACTTTACATGCACAGGTGACTTGAATCTCGAGCTCAATGAAAAACCACTAAGGCACTCAGAACTGTGTAATTAAATATTACATTATCTGCAGCACTATGAAGAAAACACAAGAATATACAATGAATAGGATTTTTTTAATTGCAAAATTATCTTTGCAATTTCTATAATATTTACCTCTTGCTATAGGACATATGTGATTCTATATAAACATTACAGCTAATGAATTTATATCTTCAGAGACTAAAAAAATGTTCCGTATACTTCAAAATCACACTACCTAATCCTAAACCTAATCCAGTAGAATTAGAGCAGGTCTGTAAACAGATATAATTGCAAAAGAACATAGAGATCATTTATTTTAAAATCACATACACATATATTATTACACCTGAGCTATAACACGACTTTGAAGCCATATTTTATCAAATAAATCACAGAAAAAGACATTCTAAAATATCAAGATATGAAATTATAAAAATAGTCCAGTTGGTGATCTGTATAAACCTCCAATTTCAGAAGCAACATAAGCCGAACAAATCAAATTCATTTTCACTGATGTGAAGATGGCCTTTTAACCATTTTTCATTTTTCAGCTCCTAGGACTCCACATTTGTAAAGGCTCTTGTAAAGTCATATGGAAAACAGGTTTATCTTGGCACAAGTTAGTTTTTCCCACCTGGTTCGTTTTTTTTGCACTCAAATCTGAATTGGATGGTTACGACTCAAAACTTTCCATAAAACTTCAAGGTAGAAGAGAAAGAGTAGAATATATAGCAGTTAAAAAAAATCCAACAGCAGAAAAACCCAACTATACAACCGAAAACCCAGAATAGATTTCTTTTTCTCTCTCTACTTTATACACGATTTCATAGTATAAAAGTGTTTTGTAAGTTTAATTACAGATAATGCTGTGTATGTCTAGTGCAGGATAGCATACAATATTATAAAAAAGGCAGCATGAATTTTAAAACAACATTTTATAGCCTTGCCAGACACCAGCTAGGCCTACTGTCTCCAGCATCTTAGGAAGCTAGAGAGACCCTTCATTTGATCTCATACTTATGCAACAAAGCTATCTCTAAGTGGTACCTCTGCATTCTACATGCTATGATCATCAAAATTAATTTCGCCTTTCTTTATTGTTTTCATGGGAGCCCTGAAACACTGTTGAAAGATTTCTAAACATGATGAAGATGCTAACTTTTGAAAGGAAGAAAGCACATCAAGGGACCCATATGAAAATGTCATGTTTCTGTTGGGGTTATCCTGACATGCTGGGAACTTTTCAGTGTTACTATGCATTAGCAGATCAGCAATATGACACATACACAGATGGAGAACAGGTTTTGAAATGTCTGACAGTGTCTTAAAAATTTATGCCTTTTATAACATCAGAGAATAACATTTTGCACATAGGCAGCCTGCTAGTATAGTACACAGCAAACATGTTATTCAATGCATTTTTTATATCCAAGGTTTTTTAGTAGCAATTATGATGTACCACTTCATATTTGACACTGTCATAGTAGGACTCTACAGGAAGGTGAAGGGTATATGCAAGAGAGAGCACCAAGAGCTGCATTCAGTTTGTGACACTATACAAGTTATTTTCTGAAGGCAGTCTAAATACAATGTGAATATACACACAATAGCTTATCCAGCCCAGCTGTAATGATAGTACAGAGTTAAAAGAAAAAAAAAATCTTATTTGGACAAAGTAGTTCTTCAGATGTCTAACAGGGAAACTTCAGTTTCACACTGTGTAACAGATGCGATTTTCCCTTCATATTAGAAAAACCCACTGATTGAAAGAGTTGTTGCTCCATCTAGGTAAAATATTTGGGCATCTTATAGAAAGGCACTAATGGAATGCTGCCAAATTTTTCCATTAAAGGATTCACACAAGAAATTGGAATCACCAGTTGCCACTCAAGTATAGCTCCCACAGACTGGAAATTGGGTATTTCTTGAAAATGTTGTGCTTTGACAGAACTTGGGGTACAAGTAGGCTTGTAGTTTGTTTCTACAGAAACAGTACTTTGTTGCCTCATTTGAGAGGAAACCTGCCACAGCCTTGATGTATCATTAGCATGGGAGTCCATCAGTAATAATGAAGGTGGATGATGAACACAAATGATTAAAATTTAAGATTAGATGGCATTTGGAGTCACTGCAGTGTCAGAAGCACCATCACAAGAAATAAAACTAACAAGCTCCTGATCAGTTAATGATCACAGATGACACTGTCTTCAACAGCATTTCCTGACTTTTTCACCCTCTAGGCAAAGTGGCATTAACAGCACAGCTACATTTTCCTAAGCTACATTTTATCTCTGGTACTTAAATTTTCCATAACATTTCTATCAAGTACAGGTGAAATAATCTCTACTAGATGCACTGCTTAAGACTGTGAAGCACTCTGTGATTCATCAGGTGGACTTCTGATTTAAATAATATTAAGAAACATAGGTGATCTCATCAGTTGGAAGAGATCTTGACAAATCACAGCTTTCAAAATTTTCTTATATTTGCATATATATGTATCTATATATGTATAACTGTGAGTTTCTAAATATGCATTTCGGGTATAAATGTAGACACAACAGTAAATTACAGGCATATAAAAGAAGTATTATTCTCAGCCATGCTGAGAAAGAGACAGAAAAACAATTTATCTCAAATATACAGTCTTAAAAAAAAGTGATCTGCTAACACAGCTTTCAAATAATGTATATTATGAAAACTCTACAGAGGTTTATATCATGTTTGGTTTTGTGGGGTTTTTTTTAATCAAAGTAACTTCTCAGTGGAAACATCGATTATCCTTAGAACTAAACTGACAACAAACCAAATTTAGTGCTCTCTTTATATCCACAAGATGGTGTAATTTATCCTTATCTGAGATGGTGGCTTAGAACATGGTTTCCAAGTTTGGAAAAAAATAATGATACAAAAAAGAAAAATCAGTTCACTTCACTGGATGGAAACATGTGCCTTGTATTAAATATATCATCTGAAACACCTGAGTTCAGAGTGGGGTTTAATAATTACTGCTTGCTTTCTTGAAGTGCGTCATGACAAAGAGACCACTGCTCCAAATGTTTCCACTACAATTTTTAAAAAGGTTTTGCATCACTATTCAGCTAAGCAGGAGAACTCTGCCAATGACAACTCCCTTCTTCAGTGGGGACAAAACCACCCACATTGACTTAACTCTGAACACATCACAGTGCAAGAAAGAATTGCAGCTACCGCCGGGCAGCAAAAAGTAATGTACTCTGTAGTTTTTCTTACCTAGTGTACTATTCAAGACTAGAATGAGATGGTTCTTGCTGTACGTATACTGCATTGCATTGGATAATTATATTACTCTATAAAATGCTCCTTTCAAAATTTTTTGTCCTCTTAAGCTTAACCAGAAACTTCCTTCTGCACTCAGTTGCTCAGCTTTCTCCAGCATCATCACCTAATTTGCACTAGCAGTGCAAATTTAAAGAGCTGCATGGAGGAAGCTCCAGATTTTTAAGGAGTTTATTTGACTCCTTAAAAGAGAACTAAGTCAGGCTGCCCTTTAAGTAAAGAATCTGTAGAAATGCAGGTCTCAATTTGCCTCTGAAATGTAAGTAGTGTTCTATATAATCCAGAAATTAGATTATTGGCCTGGGTTTAGAATTTCAGCTCCACTAAACCATCTGAGATTTCACTGTTCAGTATTCCTTGAAAGAATGAAAAGGGGATGGGGAACAGAAGGACAAACTATACTGACACAGTTTTCTAAGGCTCCCTAAATTCAGCAATGGAAAAATCACTCCAAAGACAGGACAAGCAAATGGAGTTAAGAATATGCATTCATGATATTTCTGAGTTTTTTCGTTTTTTACTATGTGAAAGAATCATTGTGCTTTAGAGTTTCAATAATACAGAAGCAGGTAATAGTTGAATTATTTATATTTATTCTTTCAGGATCCTGAAAGAAGCAGACATACATGTGCAAGGAATACATTTGGTTCTTTAGCCAATAACTGAGATTTTTAAAGATTCTGATTGTTATAAAGCCTTACGAAATAGAGACCATGTCAGTACTCTTTATTATTATATCTACTCCAAAAATTGCCACTAATTTAGTCAATAATAACAGACCCCTCCCATTCCAATTGTGCTGAAATAATTACAGACTCTATATTTTGCAGAGAACTACTCAGCCAACCTCCAATAACTCAGGTCGTATGTTACAGAGTGAACACCACCTAGTTTTAATGTAATTTTCCACATTGTCTTAAAAACTTTTTTTTGTGGGTACATGTAGTTTTGCCAGATCAGAACACTATTTTACCAAAATCCTCTGTTCTTCATTCCTGACTCAACTGCTTTTAGCAATTAACTTCTTTCATTACAATATTCTTATTTTCAAAAGTGAAAAAAGGTTTCTAAGCAAGATGGCTAAAAATGAAGTAAGGATTGCAAGTTCAAATTCTCCTAATTGGATATGGCAGAGAGAGATAAAAGACCTCAATAACTGCAACACCAGAAATATAATGTATTTTAATTCTGTGACAGAGAAGAACTCCAGTCTCATGCAGTAGTTCCTGATTCTTTATGACTGCTTTTGAGTTACTTGAACTGACACCATGGATGCCACAACTGGGACAAGGACAAAATTTTAAAAAAAAAAAAAAAGGCCACCATCTAACTACAGGCACTTAGATCTAAGATATCCAAAGTGAGGATGATTTACATCCTGAACAGAATCACTAACTTTTGGGGCTTTCACCATTGGCTACTAAGGCAGCTTGGAACAGCTAACATTCATAACTTCAGTGTTTTGGTTATACATATAAAACTAAGTGGGTTGAAACCCAGAGAATCGCTCTGGCTGACTCCACATTGACAAGCTAAGAAGGGATATACATAAAACTTGGTAAAGATGACTATTTCCAAAGACTAGTCATGCACATGCAACTGGCTCAGACAGACATTTTTGTCTCAAAAGACATCACAAAGAGAGATCTGGTTAATAACAAGGTACCATATTTTCTTTGTTTTTTAAATAGAAAGAAGACAGGTAAGAAGGAACACTGAAACAAAATAAAAAAACCTCAAACAATAAAAACCCACAGATGATCTAACTTCTTACCAAACAGGACAAAACACTCTTAATACTGAGGACTGTTAAGGAAATGTAAACTTGACTAACAGTATATTTTTGCTGTAGGAAATTGCCATTGTTGCCCTATGACAAGGGACAGGACAGAGAGATCCGACAAAAATATTCTCTTTACAATGAAGTTTTAATTATTAAGAAGTTTTCAAACCCTTCTGCTCTTAACAGAGAAGAGGCAAAAGCACAAACCAGGTAAAATTGAAGTCTTAACAAAAAATGCTTTTAAACTTTTAAACTTACCTCTATAAAGCCCGAAGAAACCTTCATAACGCAGCACTTTCTTGAAGCAATCAAAGCTGTTTTTATACATAAGTTCTCCCACAAAAGAGCCTGTAGAACGCTGGTTTTGCATTCGAGTTTTTACCAAATCAATTGGGTAGACTGCAGTGGCTCCAACAGCTGCAAATAAAAATCAAGGTATAAGAAAACATGATTTTACATTTTCAGTGTTTGACTGCAACTGTTATCTTTTATATTTACATCCAGCATATCAGTTGTTTCTTTTTTCTCCATGATATATTTTGGATACATTAAACTAACTACCACAGTTCTAACCAAAAGCACTTCCTGGCCCTCCTCTCATTATTAATGTCATTCTTCTGAAACTTGTTTGGTGACAAATCAGATAGCAACACCACCTGGAAAATCCACTGGCTCATAAATTCCAAAACTCTTGTAGACCAGATGATCCTTTTCCCTTCAATCTTACAGTCATCCCATCCCTTAGAGACAGCTCCAAGGGAAAGTCTGAGAAGCCTTTTATTTTAAATGAGAGGCAGAAGGGGAAGAAGGGCAAAAGCAAAGAACAAAAAAACCCAGACAGTGAAGATGAATATTCTTTTGCTCAGCCATGACTAACCTCCAGCAACTGAACCAAGGGCAAACCTGTATGCTGATTCTGCAATCTGGATGAGAACGGGTCGAGACACATCACTTGAAGCTTTCTGTCAAGACAGGATTTAAAGCAAAAGGAAAACCATGAAAAATAATCAGAACATCATATTTCACGACAGAACATCTGATGAGCAGACAGATCTAAGTATAGAGATACCTGGAAAAAATCCCACAATACACTGGAGATTTTGTTTTCAACTATTACTTCTTTTCCACTGATTTCTAAGTGCCATATAATGCTGCCTCTTTAGATTGGAATAGCAAAGAAAATAGACTGATACTACAACAAAATTATAAAACTCTAAAATCGGGGCATACATATTACATCCTAAGTCATTAATTTTTTGCAGCTAAAAGCAACTCCAGTTTGGAATTTCTTTCTACTGTCGCCAAAACCAGGTATACCTATTACTTCTCAGGCTACCAAAACAAGTATGCAAACACTGTTCATACATGTTAGCTAAAGGAAAATAAGGTTTCCTAAAGCATCCCCACAATTTCAATTTTGCTCACAGTCTATGAGTGCTACATGCAACCCAATGAAAAATAGATTTCAGAAGTGCTCCAGATTTACAGTTGCTACCTGATGAAAGAGAATAGCAAGGAAAACAGAAGTTTCACGGGGTGTTAAAGTCTTCCATACTTCCTATCACTTTTTGTAATATGTTCTTTTTAGGATACTACAAGCAAAAGGACAAAATAAAAATATGGATATATTTTCCTGAAAAGGTTTTAGTTAATACTCCAGTGTAGGTGGAGTTGGCAAGAAAATAAATTGAAGGCATCAATGTAGCTGAAAATCTTCTCAATCTCAACATCAAACAGCTGAGATTAAAAAATAACTGAATGGAAAAAAATTAAAAGGTAGGATACATATGCCAAAGAAATGGTAAGATTTAAGCAGGTTCTTATGTCCTAGCCTCTTAGAACAACGTAAATCATAGAAGCAAACACAGTGGCCCCAAAGCAAAAACCAAGGAAGCTGTTACTTTCATCACCACATTTTTGGCTACATTTTACTGCCACCTATTGTAACTTATATTACTTGATATTCAGCCCAATGCAAATGCTTTTAACTCCTTTAGGAGTCTTCTAGGAATAGATGGTGAGCTTTTAGAGACCAGCTCATTTTAATTCATCCCAGCATCATCAACAATTAGTCACTGCACAAACAAACAGAAAACCACCACCCCAGATACTGTCTTGGAGTGGTGGTGGGTGTGTTCACATGTAGGGGAGGGAGGAGAAGAAAAAGGAGAAGCAAAGGAGACACATGTGTACACACACACACAGAGGCCTGGCTTATGGCCTGGCAGTCCTAAAAATGTAGCCTACATCAACTCATTGTGGTCAAACTGGCGTCTCCGCATAGACCCAGGGCAGGAAAAAAGAAAACCAACAAAAAAAACCTTGGTCTCACAAGACACAAAGTTAAGACTGCCTTAAAATAGAGACAGAGGGAAACAGAAGGGTTAGTTTTAAATCTATCTGTATAGAAACTTGTGTCAAGGAAAATCTAAAATATGATAAAATAAGATGAAAACTAAAAGATCAACAGGTTTGACATTTAAAGAACACTCCTATTTCTTTTTGCCTCAAACACATAAAAAAGTTCATTTGTGGTTATACCATTGAAAGTAAATATCCTTTAGGTTTTGGAAATGCAGAGAGTATTAATGCTTTTACTGAAACCGTGATGTTAGTCTATACATAATCTCTTCTACTTTGGTATTCAGCAGAGCATAAGGCAAAGCAGAGAACACTCTGAAGCCAGGAACCTGCATGTATTTTCAGAACAAGGGCTGCCATTTAATAGGCTAGATACTGAATTTTACCATCCATATTTGAAGCAGGAAGTCTCTTTTCCTCATTAAAAAGAACAGAGAGCAATGGAATCACAAAACATAAACACTTCAATTAGGTATATACCAAATATTTACTGAATGGCTGGATGACACTCCTATACACTTTATCTTTCCAAAGCAAATTACATTTGACCTGTCAAAATACAGGTCAAGAGAAAGGGGCACAGAGAGAAGATGAAGGGAACATGACAGCTTAAAACTAAATTTTAACAAGACGGTATTCCCCACAGATACTACAGAACACAAGAAAAAAGCAACTTAGATGACGACACAGAAGAAGGTTGTTTATCTATTTTCCTGGCACTGGAAACAAATAATAGCATTATACTGGCTTCTGTTCTTACCTGCCTCTGAGCCTCAACCAGGTTGTAGGGCAACGTCCCTTCCTCCAGAGGAGCAATTCTTTCAATATCAGCTAACGTCATGCGCCTGAGGAAATTAATTCAGCTTAGTGTTTGCTTAGAGATGGGTTTTCAGTAGAGAGGAGGAAAGGAAAGAGAGGAAGACAGATAATTCTCCACTTACCCCCGTGGCTCATAAAGATCTGCTAACTGAAACAAGATGTCAACTTCCATGGGTGTAACCTGACCAAATTTCTGAGCTGCCAGAACGAACTCCTCTGCAACAGAATAACAACACAGAAATAAAATGCAATCAAACCAGAAGATATAATCCAGAGCACCCCAAAGTTGCTTTATATTTTACTATTAAGTATAAAACGATGGCTGGGAGGGTGAAAGGGGAATAAAATTGACCCAACACAAAAGTGTTTCTGCCACTACATAAATGTGTGCTTTAAACGGTCTGTGCTTCATGCGAGTAAGTACAACTCTCTGGTCTTAAAGCTTAGTGCTACCAGCAGGATTTAGGATATCTCACATACGGTATCAATCAGTTGCAGGTCAGAAGGAAAAAGTAAAATAAAAAGCAAACAAAAAAACCCCCGAAACAGGAGTCAAGAGATGTGGAACTTTTCATGCATAGTCCCAGTAGGCCACATTAATGAAACTCTGGCATTGCACAGGGAATTCTCTATAAAAGTGGTTAGATATAGCAGATAACATCTTGTTCCAAGCTTGTAGATCAGCTTACTGTGCCGCCAATACAAGTTTATGGAATTCTTCAACTACCCTTGAAGGTCACTTTAATAGGCTGCCAATTTGGCAGGAGTCCTAGGAAGTTTTTGAAACTTTTAAATATCTTTACATACTTTCCTCACCCTGCCCCCACTGCCAGTTTACTAGGACCTTTTTCTGATTGAAACAAAATGAAAAACCTGGAGGGTGGACTCCAACAGGAGTGTACAAAACTGAAGAGCAAAGCAAGGAATGCTAATGAGGCAGGATTTCTCTCCCTCCCATTGATTTAAAAGCATACAGATGAGGTCTTTCCCTCCATCTGC
The DNA here is from genome assembly GCA_035583155.1 of Acropternis orthonyx. NCBI lineage: Eukaryota > Metazoa > Chordata > Aves > Passeriformes > Rhinocryptidae > Acropternis > Acropternis orthonyx. The sequence goes on from JAWWEU010000081.1 coordinate 24,521,869, forward strand.
CCCAACCAAATGCCCAAGGAAACTTCCAGACTACAAACATTTCTACCAACCCTTAGTGACTTCCACATCTTTTCTATTTCCAGCCAGAGTACTGTAGATCTTTCTAATGAGCTCCATGTTGTTAAGGAGAGAATTAAATCCATTAAAATAGGAAAAGCTGACCTGATGGGAAGTGGTACCTCCAGCAGCCTAGAGTAGAGACAGTTAAAAAAAAAAAAAAAAAAAAAAAAAAAAGAAAGGAGTTACAAGACTAAGAAAAATCTTGAAATAAAAGTTTTCAAATGTTATTTTGCCAGAGCAACAGTAGCCCAGGCTTGCTTTTTAAAAAAACCCTGCAAAATCAAACTATGAAAGATTCTTATGTTACTGAAACTAATCATGACCAGAATATAAAACTCCCCCACTCTACAAATCTAAACAAATACATATGCAGGATTATAACTACATAACCAGTAGTAATTTACAAAGTTCAAGTTTCAGTACTGCTTCAGTTGGAAATGTTTCATAAGTTGGTTTATTTCTAGTAATGAGGAAATCTACTTCTACATGTAAAGCATATTACTATACAGAAAATTTCAACAAAATCAAAACATATTCTGAAAAAGGTCAACTGAAACATTTAAATTCACAGGCATTTCAAAGCATGGAAAACCAGCAATAAGCTCTCAGGCTTATATCAGGCAGTCAAACATAATGGGAACAATAAGGTTCAAAAAGTTATTCATTCTCAAATGAGAACTGAGCCTAAACCTTTGTTTTAAAGTGGTGTTGGGTCTGCCCATAGAAAAATTATTGGATCAATTCTCTTTTTAAATTATAAGACCAGTGATCAAGCAAATTTCAGAAAAAATGCATAAGCCTGCCAAAATTTAATTGACCTTGAGGGAAAATTAAAAATCTAATCTGATGTTTTACGAGAGAGCATCTGACGCAAGAAAGCTGATAACAAGACTGTGAGGGAACCATGGAAGTATCAGATCTCACTGTCAGCCCCTAAGTCTTCTGGCTATGATTTTTGCTGTATGCATCTTCCAATATTCTGGTTGGAGTTTGCAATTCTCATCACTTCGCACATCTCCCTGGAATTCTTGCAAGCCAAAGCAGAACAGATCTTAAACCTTGATATGGCCAGGCTTTGCATTACTTGGAACATGCTGCTACAAGTTACCAAGATTAGAAACTGGGGTCAAAACCAAATGCACCTTTTTTAATTTCTTCAATGAAATTACAGAATTTCAATATTTAATTTGGTTTATGTGCTTCAAACTGATACAAAATGTAGAGCCAAGTGTAACAACTATCGTGAATGTCCTTGGGTAATGTTTGGGTTCATAAATTGTCCCAGATACTTGGAAGTTAGTTACACTCTGGACCTTAGAATTTACATTATAAGCCAAGTTTTTTGGGAAGGATATCTTAAGTGGGATGTAATGTCATTCCGACATATTTAACAGTCTACTATGATGGAGTGACTGGAAACAGTCAGGCAAATGCTACATTTGTAGGCCATTACTAAGGTCCATCTACGTGGTTTTGCCTTTTGTCTCAGGAGACCAGGGAGACTGAGGATATGTATTCTGCAATAAGGGTTAACATATGCACAGGTAACAATTGCTCAGCTTAAAAACATGCATCCTCAAGCTGGACTACGTCATACATAGTGGTCAAGCTATATAAGGAATCCCACATCTGTATCCCAGGTCTTTGCCAGTTGGGATACCAGAACTACTCACAGCTACTAGACATTCTTCTACAAATGGTGTCAGCATGTGTGGCCGGATAGTGACCATAATGTCCCTGAAGTCCATAGCTGTGACTCTCCCGGACTGAGCATTGTCTCTCTGTACAAAAGCTTGTTTTGCATGTTCTAACTGTATCTCCTGAAAACATATAGGAAAAATATTAGTTAGGTTCAAAATCATCATCTTAACACTTAGATTTAATACAAATAATGCAATTCTACAAGATCTCTCATACTTAACAAAATAGGACTAATTTTAATTGGATATTGTAGGTGTAAGTTTCTGCCTTTTCTATCAGGAGCATGTATGGCCTCTATAATTGAGCTCAATATCTAGGACAACATCATGATTTCTTTGCTGTCTGGACATTAGATTATGCAATTCATTTAACTAAGAAATGAAGGACACATATCAACACAACAGTGCAGGTAATCTACCACTCATGAACATTGGAGCTCCATGATGTGCATTAATCCAGTTTATCGAATGTGTCACAGCAGGTCAAATACTTTTGGTAAAAGCGCTCACTACTCCTTAAATGAGGACAATCAGAGTTTTCTGTGTAGACATCTACTAATCTGGAAAGCAATCCCTAAAAAGCATCCTCATTTAAAACATGAAGTTATTTGTCTACAAAAGACACCAGCAGTTTAATTCAGAACTTCTAGTATCGTGACTGATTAAAGATCAGTTCTCAATATTTCAGCAGCAGTTACAGGCGTAAGCATTACCTGTTATAACCCCCTGATAATCTCATTTTGTGACTCAAACGTATGACCAAGAGAAAAGAGGAGAAAAAAGGCATTTAATATCTCAAAACTGTATCTTTTCCTACTGTGACCGTCACCCTTTCTTCTTAAATTACTGTTAGACTGGGGTTTTTTATTTAAAAGAAACAATCATGCACAGATAGTGACTTGATAATACATGTGAACTTTTTGTTCAGTTCTACAGGTTTGCAAAAATCAGAAAGATATCTTTCAGTGATGTAGTTCGAGTTTCCAATCTTTATTTCTTAGCTGAATGGAGGAAAACAAATCATAGCCATGTCCTTCCCTTAAATTGCAAGGATTATAAAGACTTTTTCACTGGAAATACAGTGCTTAGTCTGAATACATATTCATAATCAGTTATTCAGAAAATGGAATATGAGCAAAAGTATGTCAGCAATACTAAGTCTTGCAGAGGACCATGACACTATCCAATTATTTACATTGTATTTCCAAATATATGCCTTAAAAGACATATTAATCCAAGACTCAGGCTAGTCAAGAATCACCATCATGTTGTATTCATAATGAATACGATCTCCTGTAAGTTGGTATTTGTCTCACAGCAGCCTTCAAGGAAATAAAGAGTGAAAAGCAAAAGGCAAATTTAGACAGAGTAGGATCAGACCTGCCAGAGGCCTGCATATGCCATCCCTCCCTCCTGTTCATTCAGCTCACACTGCCACTCAAACCATGCTTGTCGTTTCATTTCAGCTCCTGACTCCTCCAATTTTAGTTCTAATTTCTAATTAGAACACTCTACCCTGACCTGAAAGGTATGATGAAAACCTCCTAATACATTAGACAGAAGGAGGAAAGGAGTGTAGGAAAAGGACTGATCAATGCTTCACTCACAGAATTATTCAGAAATTTCTTCTTTTGATGGGAAGTGCTTGTGGGGGTTATAATTTGAAGTGGTACAATTTCAGTTCTGCCACATTTCCTTTACATTACAGACCCCTACGTGGAGGTGTTACAATTCAGCAATAATACTCACTCTGGCTGAAGCCATGTAAGCTCTTACTTCACTTCAACTGAGACTATAATTTCAACAGAAATTTGGAAGCAAGCAATTTTGGAAGGTTTATAGTACGATGAGCACAAGCACACAAAAAGACTTCACCAGCTTGAGGCAGGCAGTTACTTGGGAGGCAGAGAGCTCTGAAGAGGAGTTAGGTATAATAACTCTTGTATCCTAAATACTCACCACCTGGCAGGTAGAAACACATGAACAAATGGACAAAAATGTTTGTCATTAAATGGAAGCATTGCCAAAGAAAAAATAACTTGTATTTAGCAAAAGGATTACATGGGAAACTCTGACTGTTGCTTTCTTCTCCTTCCCTCATTCAATTTGTTTTAACCACTGAAACTGCTGGCAGTTGTTATGTTGGCAGAATCCAGCACTAAAATGCAGTAAAAAAACCTGGGCACCATTTGAAGAAGTGCAAGTCTGTTACCATCTGTGTAGATCTGTCAGTGAGTCCAGAGGTATGTATACCATTGTCAACCTTGGCTGACAGTGATGTCTCAGCCACAGAACAAAGCAGGACTCACACGCCAAAGAGATATCTTAAGTGTATGTTTCTTGTCATCACCCAGCTAATTGCAAAAGGCTGCTAGTACTACAGCTGAGGACAAGACAAAACACCCCATCCTCTCCTTGCTAATGTGATTATTTTCCATCTTCTTGGTACAAGTGGAAACCGCTAGAAAGAATTACCCCACTTGGTTAAACACATGGTCAAGGACTCAGTGCTGCATTTGCCCATCTTCTTGTCAGCCAGAAAAGAGTCATTTAGCTGCAGACAGACAGGGAGACAACTCTGAACTATGTTAGTCTTCTGGAACTCCCTGTTCACACATCCTCCTTAGTTCAGAAACTAAGTTTCAGTTCAAAATGGTTTAAGCATACTGAAAACAGATAGATAAGATTGATCCCACCTTCTCAGAAAGGTAGAGACTTTTTAGGCTATGGTTATTTTAAGCAGTGCTACAGGCTTTCCAGTTATACCAACCAGAAAGAAGCACAAGGATCTCCAGCTACGTAACAATCCCAAACCATGACCATGGATGGCAGCACAGCATACAAGAACATGCAGACCACTACACTGTAACAGACTTAGTCTCAAAACTAAATTTTACCTATCACAAAACTTTATCAAACAAATAAGACATATGTCACTTTTCTAATCACTGCACAATGCCTAATATTGCACTAAACTCTTTGAAGTGTTTACCTCAAAAGAAAGGCTATCCCTTCAGTCTCCACGGCTGAAAGCAGAGACAACTCACAGCATGACTAACTACATTTCAAAATGAGGCTCAGTAGCTATCAGCAATTTATCAGGGAGTTCTTTTTGAGATGTTTGTAACATCACCTATGTTTTGTGTATGCAGCTAATATAAAAAACACCACCTTAAAAATAAACCGAAAAACAATAAAGCAAAGCTGTAGTCTTCAGAGATACAATCTGACTTGCCGTAATTTATATTGTTTCACCCTATTTCAGCCCCATATTGTTTACCTAGACAGATTAAGGTTTAAAGGAACACAATCCTCACTACTTTGCAATACAAATTACATATCCTAAAGAACCTTCTCCAACTAGACTTTCTGTAAACTTAGATATACATAGAAAACAAGCTTCTTCCTTGATGCTGGAAGCCCGGAATTCCCCCAGGTAGCATAAGACTTTGTGAAAAATGAATTTGTACATTATGGCAGGTATGCTGGCACCAGAATTTTAATGAAATTATTTCCTATCTAGAGATTTTACCTCAACTTTCACTTATAGCTCATTAAAAGCTTCTTTACTTTCCACTTAGAAAGAAATTTATGTTTGTGTTCCATCCCAAAGGATCTACAAGTCACCAGATACAGCACAATCCTTGCCACTGGAGTAGATCCCAGGGTTCAATTATAGAGAGTACTACCTCATCAACTAATATACTGGGCACAAATAAATTTCCAGACACTGTGGAAATGGATTTACCAGGCCCACATAGAAGCATATGTTAAAATTCATCCTGTGGAATAGATTTTACATGCTGAGAAAGGGGCTGATGTTACTCTTCATAAGGCAGACTTGCCACTTAAGTGATGATGGAACATGATCATATCCAAACAAATACAGATGTGACGGATATATATGGGAGATATATGAACTAATTTTAAGCTATCAAAATGAGAAGCAGGATAAAACAACAAATCTTGAGCTCTAGGTTGATGGAAATAGATTATTAACTGTATTAGAGTCAAGGAATTTGGAGGCTATACTTTCAGGCATCTCTGTTATTGCACACAAAAAATGTGCTGGCAGGATATAAATACTCAGAATCCCATGTAAACTCTTCTTATTTAAAGCCACAAGAGATCCATCTTGTGTATGGATAAAATATGCTAATGTTATTTTCCAAGTACCTTCAGCTTTGCCAGAAGTGATGATTAGCTCAACTGCTGCAACAGATACTGAACATGTAATAACTTTATGTGGCATAACAGGACCCAATGTAGAAGAATTTGAATCTAGCTAGATTATTCCATTAAAAGTTGCAAATTGCATTGTACTTCCAAGCAGTACCTGAAGTGCCTCACAGAACCATCTGGTTCCACGTTAAGTGTAATGTAAAGTGCATTCACACATCAGGTAATTTGGTATCCACTGTGGTCTCCTGCTGTCTAAGGTCCAAGGTCTAGACATCAGACCAAGAAGACTGATGCACAGGCAGAATGTCAGAAGGAAAGGCTGAATACCAAAGGTTACAGACCTTAAGGAAGATTTCTATGCCTGTGAACACTAACTCTCGGTTTGTGCCAAGAACTATTTGTGTGCCCAAACTTCTGCATCTATAACACAATGCTGCAAGGCAACATGATTCAAAGATTTACAGGTCTAGAAAGTGAGTAAACAGATGTACCCAGTTACTGTGACTGACTGAACATCCTAACAGACTGTACTGACAGTGGGCAGCTTCAGCAGTCTCAGGAGAATTAATTTATTTGAAAGTCCTTGCTGCCTGCACCAGTGCTGAAAGCATCTTTATTAGCAGCCTTAGAACTTATGCTGAGTGCATCTCACCTCTCTAGAGGACACTCAGATTCATCATCCTTATTCTCCAGGCTTATGCTCTTCTTCCCCCTCTCTTGTCCTACATGGATCATCACCAAAAGGGTTGTCTGGCTCATGAGGACCACTGACATGTTCCAAGACAACCTTTTACTCTGCCCTGAAACTAAAATTCACTTTTGCAGCAGAGCCAGTTTGGGGGGAAAAAAAAAAAAAAAAAGGAAAAAAAGAGGCAGTGGCAAGACACACCAAAACCAAATACAACTATCCCCAGAATATGATCACATCTAAGAAAAGTCCTTTCAGATAGTAGAGAGGAACATCCCTTCCTAGGATGAAAAAGCCTAGTAGTTAGGACTCATTCCAAAGCTAGAAAACCCCTGCCTCTGTTTTTGCTTTTCGTAATTCAAGGGAAAAAAAACCACTAAAGAACCCAAAGACATAAAGAAAGAATTCAAATATTCCAAATACCCCGCCTTGAGGTTACAGGCTCTTTTAGGGCTGTGACACAAACCTCTCACAACCCCCACTCCCACTCCCTTTTTATTTTCCGTGATGAAAAAGTGTCTTTTTTTTTCATGCTGGGTTTTTCTTCAGGTTTTCCTCAGATCTCTAAACAGACACAGACAGGACTTGTACTCTGTTAAAACTGTAACTTTAAAACACCAAAATCAGGATACACATGCAGGGCTTATTTTGTAATTGAAAGGAGATACCAGAACACCCAGACTATGTGGCCAGAGGCGTTTTTTCCTAATCAAGTAACACACTTGTTTTTTCCTTAAAAAGAGATTCTAATTCCTTATTCTGTCAGAAAACTGGTCTGTGTTCTAAGCTACTTAGGAGTTACAGTAGTCAATACAAAACCTGAGGGAATAAGATTTAATCATATGATACCTGACGTCCTCTTCATACAAAGTTAATTACGCTCTGTGCTACAAAGTCAATTTGAAACATTTGTCTCAATAGCATTATCTTAATTATTCCTCATCAAAATGATACCACCTCCTACTGTGAACTAACATACTTGTGTAAACAAGAAAAAAAGAAACCTTGCAGTCTTGAAGCAGGTTCCCATTTTAAAACTCTCTAGTGTAAATACTAACACAGGCACTAAGCATTCAGGAGGCATTCAAATAAAAAATTCACGTGTTTCACCACTTCAAGGATCACTTTTCCTACTGAAGACTATTTTTAACAGTACTGCTGAAATACAGATAATCTGTTTGTTTTTATTAGCATAATATTTTACTTCCTGTAACAAAGTATCCGCAAGTATGAATAGCCAAGAATTCCTTGCAAAAAATAGTATTTTATTCTATATAAATAGAGCAAAGCTCTACTAAGAGCAAAGCTAAATAGCATTTTTCCTTCTGAGATAATCTTAATTCAAAAAAGGTCAAAAGTAGAGTGTGTGGAAATGGCTTGCAACAAAACATTTTTATTCGTATCAGCTCTGAATTAAATACATATTTGGTAAACATCTGTTTACAGACAGAAGTACTTCTTAACACTAGTCTAGCAAGTGAGTCCAAAATGTTCAGTACTGTTATTTAACATTCTTTGACTTGTGGATTTAAATAAACAGGAGATTTTCAGACACAGAAGTCGAGTTTTTCATGTCATGTCTCTGTCTACACAACAGTGTAGAAAAAACCTCTTTCTGCATGCAGGTGCCAAAAACAAAGGAAAAGGAATAAAAAATACTGCTAGCCTGAATCAGCAATTTACTAATGGCACATCCTATTTATCAACATACTATACAAGTTCAGCACTCTGATTGTAAAAGCCTACACTTGGTCTATATTTCAGTTTTCCTAACAGCACAGTATTTGGCCAGTTTGCAAGTACTTTGATTCTTGCATCATTCTAATTACTCTTGACAAACTGTATTGTATTAGACCCACCAGTAAAAACTGAGTGAACTCCGCATATGTTAGGTGTCTTTTTCTATCCTTTCCAAAATGCAGCTGTACGAACTCTGAATTCCAGTTAAAAGGAATGTGCTGATGAATTGTGGTCTGGCCAAAAACTTGCTTAGCATCCTCTGGGAAGAAAAGAAAAATGTTCATTTAATAAAAAAATAAAACAACAATAGAGACAAGCATATAAACAAATACGATATTTTGTAACAGGAAAGCAATACTGTTCTTATAAATTACTAACATATTGTAAAGCAAACCTAGTTTTTTTTTCCTTTACTGAAACTAGCAAAACCATCACCCTCACAAATAGTTTCTGAATAATCTTTTTATTTGTGCAGTTTTATACACACAGCATTTGATTAGAAGAAATGCAGATATTTCAAATTTCAAAGTCAAGCAAGAAAAGATTAAAATTAAAACACAATTTATAAAAAGATGACTAAAGGCAGCCAATTTTCAGCACAATCTTTTCAAGCTGCTAACAATGAAAGTTTTGTGTCACTGTAATTCAGGCTTTTGAATTCTCAGAGTTTTCCACATTCAAATAAATAAACTACAAAAAAATACCATTATTTCAAGATCCACTTTTTTGTAGTTACTTACAGGAGCAGTGACATGTGGGACAGGGGATGGGGGAGACATGGCAGGCAGGAACAAAAACTTATCACCACCTCCAGCACTAAGCAGACTTTAACCTTAAATGTTTTCCACAAGGAGGGAGGCAGCACAACAAGTATATTTGATCATGCCTAAATGCAAGCTTCATAGTTTAGTTCAGGTTAGTAGTCACAGTTGGGAAATGGTTTATTACACACTTGGCAGACTGGTAATGCACAGCATTTTTGGTGAAGAAGCAACTATTTGATACACACCAAGCTGTACAGTAATAAGAACCATACCTTGTGTATATTTTAACTAACGAAAACAGCAGTGAGATCTGAGGAAGCACTTATCTCAAATGACAGTGCCCACTTCAATGTGATAGTCTTGTCTCATCCCAAAATACAGGGCAAAGATATCTTCCAAAGACCAGCTCAAGGCCAGAGGTTCCCAGCTGCTCTACACCTTCCTAATTGCTGTATGACTCCTTCAGCAACACCAGCCAAGAGCCAGTTCTTGTCTCCTGCTAGTTCCTGTGGGCACGAAGAGCTGGTTCCCAGGAGACACTCCTTACCCACAGGCTGGGCCAGGAGCTGGTCTGTTCCCTTCACGCTTTGTGGAAGAAAGACCAGGAGTCCAAACCACAAGCTCCTGTCTGTCTCTGTGAGCAGCAAAGCTGGAGGACAGTTCCCAAGCATGGCTGCTGCCTGGGGTTGAGGAAATCAGCACTGCTTTGTGCTTGTCTGTGTGCAGAACAGGCTGGGAGCCACCTTACTGGAGCCAGTCTCTGCCTTCCAGCTCATCCCAGTGCCACAAACAAAGGTGGGAGCTGACTCCTTGGGGCAATGAGGTTGCGTCTCCTGTGCACATTGACAGCAGCTCTGCTGATCTGGGAAGCCCAATCAAAGTGGAATCCCCCATTTTAGGCAAGGAAGCAAGAAAAAGTGAGAGCAAGGTGGCACAGCAGAGAGCCAGGAAGATCTCAGGAAGAGCTCAAGTGAATGAAGAATAAAGATATAGAAAAAAAATGGTCCCAAGGAGATGAAAGGGGCAGATGTTCAGTTGCACTGATCCTAATGCCCTGCAGTTGGTGTTATGCACAGGGATAGCTTGCTCTAAAGCAAGAAGACTTCACAGACGGAGCAGAGATGGACATGCAAACCTCTTCTCATGTCTCAAAATAGTCAGTAGTTTCAGCTTTAAAAATACAGTACCCACTGATCCCAGGGAATCAGTGGTGAAAGAGCAAGTTGCATTTAACTTACAAACAGAAAGACTGACCCCAGTTAGCCTCAAATTCAAAAACTCGTAACTTCAAGTCCTAATGTCCTATGAGAATTTTCTCCAAGGAAAGTCAGTGCCCCCAGGACAGCCCCATTGCTCATTCATATCTTCAAGCCCCATCATAGCCAGCTTGTGTCTTGTCTGCCAGCATTCTTCAGGAGCAAAATTCTGCTCTCAAGGCAGTGGGAGGGAAAGTCTATTGGTTCAGGGTGAAGTCCTATCCTTCTACTTGAAGTCTTTCATTTAGGATGCTTCCTACTGACACAGCTCAAGGCACTTTGCCACATGTCATTGAAGATCTGCTTTCTGCCAGACTTTCTTCAAAGAAGGCAACCAGCATGAAGAAGGTAGTCTGTCTTGTCTGCAACCAAGACGAAGTGAAGTTTGTCTCTTCCTGGTAGTAATCACTCTGCTTTTCAGAGGAATAAAGATATTGCCAGAACATCCGTCACCTGTCTCCCCACAGAAATCAGATGCTCATCTTCTTCCTCTTTCCCTCTCATCCCACCTCCATAATTTCCCCTGAACAAGACACTGATATTGTGTGGATTAGATTAGGTACCAATAACCATTAACCAAAAGCTATGTTTGTTTGGACTCCAGATTTGCCTTTGTTAGAGAAAAAAAGGGGTATTCTTACTTGATGCAAGGTAAGAGATAGCAAAACCTGAGCTAGTATAAAAGCAGTCTCAAATTCCTTTTGATGCGGCCAGGCTCCACACAATCTTTACTTCAACCTGTTAACATATGAAAGCTGGAGAGTGTCCTTTGATTATGCCACTGTAATTTTACTTTAATTCTTTACACTAGTTACCTTGAAGGAACAATACATCCTGCTCCCCTAGCTCTGTGTTGTGTAAACCCTCCTTGGTTGGGGCCCAAAAGAAAATAAAACACAGTATCATAGAATGGTTTGGGTTGGAAGAGACCTCTTGCCATGGGCAGGGACACCTTCACTAGACCAAGCTGCTCAAAGCCCCATCCAACCCAGCCTTGAACACTTCCAGGGATAGTGTATCCACAGCTTCTCTGGGTAACCTGTTCCAGTCTCTCACCACCCTCATAGCCAAGAATTTCTTCCTAACATCTAATTTAAACCTACTCTCTTTCAGTTTAAAACCAATCCCCCTTTTCCTATCACTACATGCCCTTGTAAAAAGTCCCTTTCCCTCTGTCTTGTAGGCTCCCTTCGGTACTGAAAGGCCACCAAGGCTCCAAAGCCTTCTCTTCTCCAGGTGAACAATCCCAATTCATCCTTTCCTTGTAGGAGAGGTGCTCTATGCCTTTAATCATCTCAGTGTCCCTCCTCTGGACTTGCTCTAACAGATCCATGTCCTTCCTGTGCTGGGGACCTCAGAGCTGGATGCAATAGTCCAGGTAGGATCTCACCAGAGTGGGCAGAATAACCTCCCTTGACCTGCTGATCACACTGCTATTGAGGCAGTCCAGGATACAATTGGCTTTCTGGGCTGTAGATGCACATTGCACATTGCCGGCTCAGGTTCAAACATTAAGTGAAAGGAAAGCCAGTTTCAGACTAAATACAATGTTTAATTATTTGCACTATAAATAAGTAGTAAAAGTAGCAAAGTAACCCACAGCAATTAAACAAAAAACCTCATCAAGCCAATTAGGAATACAGTAAGGTCTATATCCAGGCTATTTGCATTTCCTTGTCTGTTTCAGAGATTAAAGGCTACAAGCATGCCTCAGAAGTTCATGACAAGTATAAATACCCCTCCAAACAGCCCAAGCCAGAGATGCACACTTAAATTTTTGATATGACTTGGAAAACACAGACTATCACATTAGTGTAGATACAGTAAGAGAACTCCACGTGCTACTTGTTGTTTTCACAATCATGCTGTATATTGATGTCAGTATGACTTGGCAACTAATATCAGATGCTTTTTTGACAGAGTGCATGTTTGATTATACAGTGCAGGGAACTGACTGGAAGACTGCCTACTCTGCTTCTACTGATTCTTTGATGGCATGAGACGTGGTATCCTGTTTGCCATTGCCTTTTTACACATACCCTGTACTTCCTTTTTACAACTATTTATGGTTCACAAACTCCTATGCTCAGTGAACAAACTCACATATGCTCAGTGAACAGTGTTTTCCCTCTTTCCTTGCTAGGTCTTATCACCCATTCATCTACCACAATGTCACTGACTCAAGTCTCATCTGTACACAGATTGTCCAATTCAGACATTAAAGACTAGTCATACCCCATGAACAAATCTGAAGTGTTTTAGCCTGTGATTTAACCATCAAAAGATATCGAAATACATACCAGAACTCACTCCAAGTTATTGTTCAGTTCTAACACTATCATCTCTTAATCATCTAAGTCCAGTATTAAAATTAAAAATGGAGAATTAAAATATGTATTTTTGCCTTAAACCTGCAGCTGAAGTTCCACAGCTACCCACAAGTTACTTAAGACAGCAAAACACAGAGAAGGTGCAGTGTGCTCCAGTAGCCAGGAATTATCACACCTTTTTTAAAGGAACCTGTTTCAGAAAGCTACAGAATAATTTGTGATGGAAAGGACATCTGGTTGCCATGTGGTCCAGCCACCAGCCAAACAAGGCCAACCAGATTAGGTTGCTTAGAGTCATGGCCAGATGAGGTTTGAATACCCTCCAGGAATCTCTGACACATGAGGCCAGGGTAAAGGAATGTTGGAAGGAAGACTTGCCCTTGGTCAAGGAGCATTGGGTTAGAGAACACTTAGGCAAACTTGACACCCACAAGTTCATAGGCCCCAACGGGATGCATTCATGAGCGCTGAGGGAGATGGGAGCTGGCACCATAGCTAGGCTGCTCAGGATCATCTTTGAAAGATATGGGTGACCAGTAGAGGTGTCCGGAAGAAAGCAAATGTCACCCCAGTCTTCAAAAAGGGCAGGAAGGAGGACCCAGGGAACTACCAGTCAGTCAGCCTCACTTCAGTCTCTGGAAAGGTGATGGAGTCCCTCATTCTGAGGCCATCTCTATCCACATGGATGACAAGAGGGAGTGGTCAGCATGGATTCACTAAAGGTAAATCATGCTTGACCAACCTGACTGCCTTCTACAATGAAACAACTACCTGGATGGCTGAGGGGACAGCAGTGAATATTGTCTACCTCAACTTCAGCAAGGCTTTTGACACTGTCTCACAACGTCCTCATAGACAATCTGAGGTGGTGTGGATTGGATGAGTGGACAGTGAGGTGAATTGAGAACTGGCTGAACATTAAATCCCAGAGGGTTGTAATCAGTGACACAGGATCTAGTTGGAGACCTGTCACTAGTGTGGTACCCCAAAATTCAATACTGGATCCAGTAGTGTTTAACTTGTTCATCAGTGACTTGAATGAAAGGGTTGATGCCTCCTCAGCAAGTTCCCTGACAACACAATGCTGTGAGGAGTGGCTGATACCCCAAAGGGCTGTGCTGCCATTCAGAAGAACTTAGGTTGGAGAGATGGGTAGAGAACTGTCTGAAATTCAACAAAGGCAAATGCAGGGTCCTGCACCTGGGGAGAAATAACTCCAGGCATCAGGACAAGCTGGGGGATGACCTGCTGGAAAGCAGCTCTGCACAGAGCCTGGGGCCCTTGGTGGACAACAAGCTGTCCATGAGCCATCAGTGTGCCTTTGTGGCCAAGAAGGCCAATGGTATCCTGGGACGTATTCGGAAGAGCATTGCCAGCAGGTTGAGGGAGGAGATCGTGACCCTCTACTCAACCTCAGTGATGCTGCACCTGGAGTACTGTGTCCAATTCTGGGTCCCTTGTACAATAGAGACATGGACCTTCTGGAGCAGGTCCCATGGGAAGTTACAAGGATGATTAGGGACTAGAGCATTTCTCTTACGAGGTTGGGCTGAGAGAGCTGGGCCTGTTCAGCCTCCAGAAGAGATGACTTAGAGGCGACCTTATCAGTTTCAGCAAGTATCTGAAGGGAGGCTATGAAAAGGGTGGAACCAGGCTCTTCTCAGTGGTGCTAAGCAATAGGACAAGAGCCAGTGGGCAGAAACTGATGTACAGGAAGTTTCACCTGAATATAAGGAAGAACTTCCTTACTATGTGGGTGGCCACGCACTGGAACAAATTGCCCAGAGAGGTTGTGGAGTCTCCCTCACTGGAGATGTCCAAGAACAATTTGGACACAACTCTGTGCCATGTGCTCTAGGACAACCCTGCTTGAGCAGGGAGGTTGGACCAGGTGACCCACTGTGGTCCCTTTCAACCTTACCCTGTCTGTGATTCTGTGATGGAGATTCCACAACCTCTCTGGGCAACTGTGCTTTGATCCTACACCAGCATTTAATTAAAATATCTGATAAATGGAAGTTTTAAAATCCATTTTAAAACACTGTTTAATTGCTTTAATTTTAAGAAGGCGAAATGTTAATGCTTCAGTGTCAAGAGCCGTAACAGTACAAAATAAATCTAAAGCTAGCAAAAATTACAACCATTTGTGTGTTTGCGTTGTTTGAACCAGAGCTGTCAGAAAGCAAAGCAAACAACAGGCTGAAGATTTTAAATACTCATTTTTAGAAATCTATGCCATCACTTCTATCAATCTTTAAAAAAAATTCAACATTAAAACTCAATTTTAAAATAAATTGCAAGGTTCTAAAACAAGTAATTGTCCGTCCCTGCACAGTCCCTAACTAAGAAATAGCTATCTTTTTTGTTTCTGGTCACTGTATGAAAGAGTTGTTCTATTTTCCCTCCAGGTGAATTGCCTGCTGATTTAGAGTGGGGATTTTTGACCCTTTAAGACTTTCTTCTCTACAGTGTATGATGTGTATGGTTAAATGTTTACTGTACAAACAAGCATACTGCATTCACATTTCCATTCTGGTGATTCCGTTCCATTCTCATTCCTGTGACATTCCATTTCCTGTGATTAAGAAGTATAATAGAAATAAATAGAAATAAAGCAAGCTTTGGAATAACTACAGACACTCTTGACACAACAAGGACTGCCAATATTCCCCAAATGAAATCTGGATTTATAAATACTAAATTTTAAAAAGAAAAAACTGGAAGTCATTATCCCACTGTATTTTACATTTAAGAAAAGTCACTTGACAGAACGAGCTACTAAAATCTTTACCAGATACAGTCCATAAATGTCTGGCATATTAAATCTGAAATTCTTTCAAACTATTTAGTTGAGCAAATACATGTATTTTTCACACAGCGTCATCATTAAGTCCAGTAAAGTTAATACAATCTCCATACAATCTCAAAAATTTCATGACCATATACAAAAATCCCACTGACCATACAAAATAGCTGCAACATTTTTGCAGAAAAGCTGTCATCCTCAGCTCTATTTTATATATGTCTTATGCATTTTATATTTGTTACTCCTTTGCACAATTAAATTATCTGAACTGGGTATAGAAAACTTGTACCAAAACCCTGGGCCTTGAGAAAACAATGAGATTATCCTGACGGTATTTGTAATAGCAACTTCTGTAAAGAACACAAGCTACCTCCTGCAAAGAGGAAAACAATTTTGCTTTGATGAGAATAGCTGTTTCAACATGACTAGGAAATCCCAGCAACTTGCCAACTCCCAAACAAGACCTGACCTAAAGCCCAGAAGAGATGAGAACAGAATGATTTCCACAGGCTTTGGTCCTCACTGACACCTGAAACAATTCCACATTTTCCATAAGCTTGATGACCCTGAGTGCACCACCAGGTTCTGCAACCTCTTCCCCATGGCCCATGCACAAGAGATAAGGGGCCAGGCAAAGCACTGCTGAGAAAAGCCTCATGGCAGGTTCTTTAACCCCATGACTTAACTTCCCAGCCTTACCTTGGACCCGCCTCATCCCTACGGATTTGTCTGGCTGACGCTGGTCGCTCTTACCAGACCTGCTTTTCTGTCCATGCTCAGGTAGTGTGGAACTGCATTCTTCATCAGTGAGAGCTGTGCTCATGCACCAGCAGCATCTGGGCACCCTCACTCAGCTCAGGGTCACCAGCCTGGTGAAGCAACTCTTGCTGCTTCTGGACACAGAAAAATCACATAATCTTAGAATACTATGAGCTGGATGAGACCCACAACAATCATTGAAGTCTATCTCCTGGCCCTGCACAGGGCAATCCCAAGAGTCACACCATGTGCCCAAGAGCATTATCCAAATGCTTCTTGAACTCTGTCAGGCTTGGTAATGTGACCATGGGGAGCCTGTCCCAGTACACAATTACCCTCTGGGTGAAGAACCTTTTTCTATTATCTAATCTAAATCTCCCCTGACACAGCTTCGTGCCATTCTCTATGGTACTCCAGCTCAGGACACTGGGACCCCCCCTTAGGCCACTGCTGATGTTGAAGACAGAGGGAAAGAAAGCATTAAAAATCTCTGCCTTGTCTATATCCCTGTTTGTGAGGTGACCATCCTCATCATGTAATGAGCCAATGTTATTTCTGGATTACCTTTTGCAATTAGTGTATTTAAAAAAAACCCTTTTTATTTTTGCCCATAATACTGGCCAACTTTAACTTCAATTGAGCTTGGGCCATATGAATTCTCTCCCTACAGTGGCAAGCAGAATGTCTATATTCCTCCCACGTCACCTGACTTTGCTTTGACTGGGAGGACACCATTTTTTGCCTTAGCTCCAAAGATACCTCCTCAGCCAAGCTGCCCTTCTGCCACACTTGTTTGACTTAGGACATTTTGGAAGTACAACAAACTGATGTAAAAACATGTGTACAGAGATATGTGCACACATGCATGTCAGAAACACTCCAGTGACACTACTTTGTATCACCTTATTTTACTGGAATTGTTGGGGTTTATCCAAGGTTTGGGTTGGCTTTTGTTTCATTTGGGCTTTTTGTTTGGTTGTGTTTTTATATAGTGTTGTGAACTTCAAAACACAGCTAGTTAAAGTTTATTTCCATCCTCTATAATGACGACTTATTTTGGAAAACATATGTCAACAGCACATCTGCTCAGCTAAGATGTGGAATGATGGGTAGTCCAAGTACTTTGCTGAGTTTTCCATTTATCCACATTCACCCAGAAGAGGTACACACTGGATGTACAACCACTACAATCACCTCCTTCATGTCCCTGCTGCTTTATTAAGGAAAGAGTTGAAATAGTTTTAGAGTGGCCATGCTGTAAATTAAATAACACATTGAAATAGTTTGATTACTAAAGACAGCAAAGGAAAAGTAGTCACCCTTCCAACTTCCCTCAACAAACCAGTAAGAGCAGGAAGGGCTGTCACAGCCACTTTTTCCACAGGTTAGAAGCCCCAAAATAATAAACTAATGCTGTATTTTGACTTCCTCTTAGTTCCCCACAGAACACGGACTACAATCTATTTTGCAATTCTGAATTTTAAAAAAAAATTAAATTAGGTTATTTCCTTCTAAAAATATTAAAAAGAAAGTATTTGGTAGAACACTCAAAGTGAAGCTGGCAGAGTAGAAATGGAGCACATAATTCGAAGATAATGGGAGTGAATTACACAACTCAAGAAGACTGGAGGGGTTGATTTGAAAAAAGATAGCAGCTCGGGTCAATGCAATTTATCTGTGCTCTATCTTGTAGTATCACTACTGTTTTAAAAAAGATTCATTCAAAGGAGAGCAAACCCCTCCATTAGCACACCTGATCCATTTAGACCAAGATCAGTTATACGTACACCTGAAAAATGTGCCTGCACATATATATCTGCACATAAGCACCTAACCCCCCCAGAATTCACTTCTTTTGATAATTTTGTGTGTATGTGCAGGCCTGTGTAGGTAGTAGCTTATTTTTTTTCATAGGACTAGTTACTCCAAATTCAGAGAAAATCCCCAAAGACAAAATTTAACTCAAATAATAAAAACTGTAATTTTAACCAATTTAACTATGTTGAGCTGGTCCAGCTGTGGACTAGTGCTGAATTCTAATGGACAAGCAGGGGTTTTCACTGCTTAACATAAGCCAGTGTTGCTTGTGTGTAACCAAAACTGTCATATCAAATTCAATGCCCCATGTGGGCAAGTGAAATCATCATCTGGACTCATTTCTGTCATCCTTCTCATGGAGATGTTAAAAACGCAGGACTTTCAGAATCCAGACCGAGTCACCACCTTTTTTTTTAACACTAGCAAGGGCTGATTTCACTGCAGTTGTCCAGGAATAAAAATTTACTTCAGAATTCACAATTGTTTCTTACAGAAATTTAATACACGAACCAAAGTGATAAAAGCAAACTCCCTCCTCAAAGAAATTATCCTAAACTTTACACTTAACTCTCCAGCATAGACTTGAGAGCCCTGTCTTTAACAGCTATTTTGCTGAGGTAGGTGATATTTAAAAAAAAAAAAAAATCACTTTCTTGCAAAGCATTAACGTACATTTTTCCCCACTTAAATACTTCAATTTCAAATACACCACAAAATGTACTCCCACAACAGTACTGTATTAGTATAAAACTATTTTAGTTCAATTAAAATGTCTAACTATCTACCCCCAAATCTATCTAAACTGCAATTTTCACTTTGAGCACTTCCAACATATTCTCAGTTTTGTTTTCTTTTATCAGCTTACCAAATCAGGTCCTCCATTCCAAATGTTAGGAAAAAATAGTCATTAACTGCTAGGTAACAGCAGATTTTCCAATTTAGAAAACTAAATTACACACACCGCAAAAATACATGTATTTTGCTATCTGAAATTTCATATTAAAATCTATAATAACAAAACACATTTTCCTAACTCCTAAAACCTGCTGAAGTTTTTAACGTCTAATCTACAATTCCAGGACAATTTGAAAAGGGGATGGGGAAACATTTTTTATAAAAAACAAGCTTAAGGTGATACACTGCTCCTGACATGGTTTAAATATATTCTGGAGTGGAAGCTTCTGGTTTCTCCCTAAATGCTGCCTAGTAATCATGTTGGGCTTTTTTTTCCCCCAACAGGATATACAGATGGCTAACCCTCAGCTTACTGTTAACCAAAGAGTGACCTCATATAGTTGAAACTTACTCTCAAATTGGCGTGTTCCCACCTTTTCCACATCTATTTTTTTTCCCTTTTTAAGTAGCACAAAGTAGCAGCAGAAAGCACAATATTTAAGCCATCTGAGCATGTAGTATTCTTGAATTATCCCACCAACTGGAAGTGCTCTCTGTTACCTCTATCTTTTAAAATTGGAGCCATTATAGTCAATTGTGCAAATCTACAGTTGGCCTTTCATAAAAGATGGATTTTTGACCCACTGAACTGGAATAGCTTCTGAGCAGTTCTTCAGATCTCTGACAAGATACCATACAATACCTGCATGCCAATCTGATATTCGCGTGTATCTACATTCAGTTGTTCAGAAAACACACCTCGTAAGTAATTTTAAATGTTCCAAAAATCAGGGTCATTATTTTTGTAGTAAAAGCTGATCATTTAAATAAGTGCAGTAAAGCTCCACATATATTAAAAAATGGATGCCTTCACAATAGTTTTCCACCTCTGGATAACCTACTAACATCCAGAGCCCATCTTACAATATTTGTTGGGCTGCCCTTAGAAAATGTATTGCTTGACTCAGCACACCTCCAGGCAGAGAAAAGACTGTACTGTGACAGCCCCAGTGGAGTGCCAGCCCCCTCCTAGAGGCAGTCACAGCAGGGCAGTGCAGCAGGACACTGGAGTCTCCCACAAAAAGTGGTGGCTGCTGTTCAGATGTGAACCACATCCATTTTGTGGTTGGAAGAAGCAACAAAGGCTGTGCAGCAGCTCTTGAACACAGAGGTGAGATTAAGACTGCTATAGGTAAACAGTGTCTTTCAGACCTTGTAAGCAGACTATAAAGAAGACAACAATCAAATAAATCGCCCAAATGGCCCCAGTAAAACATAAAGTCCAGTAAAAAGTCTAAGAAAAAGTTCAGCACTCATTCTCTCTCAGGAGAGAGGCATTAGCTACTGAATTTAATTCATTTGGTTATAATTGTATCGCCCTATGCAAACTTTTCAACAAGGACAGTGAAGTCTTACAGGTTAACTTTACATTAATGAAAACATTAGCCCATAGAACACGCTTGTGCCTTCATGATTTTTCCAAATCAAAATATCCATGATAAGCTTCAACTTCCAATCCTCTGCTGAAATTGTTATCACTTTTTTTATCCTTTTACCTTCCCCCTGCTCTGGTTATTTGTCCTCTTGTCACTTCTGAAACCGACTGATTCACTTCCTTATGGCATATCCATACAGCATCCAATTCAACTCGGCCCTGCTTTTTGACTGAGATGCGAGTGTGCTTCTGCTACCTGTGCTAAACACTGTAAATACCACACACAAACAACAAAAAAAATCAGGCTCAGTTAAGACTCATCAGTTAAGACCCTGGATCGAAGTTTATCTGCTTCTTTTGTCTTTGCTGTATGTAAAGGGGAATGGCATGAATTTATACACAAAATATTACATAATTGGTTTACTTACAAGGTTTTCAAAAATTTTCCAGTATGCAGTCCCTTAAAAATATTTCTACTTGAGCTATGGAGATCCATAATATCAGTTCACTGGCAACAGCCTTACATTTATCACCTTTCCTGGCCTCCTTGGAAGTGAGCAACAAACTGCGAGCACCCAAAGGTCTCAAGTTTGAAAAGCACTAGGCCCCATGTGGGCATAAAAACTAAATTTGCTCTGAATAATAGTAATTAAAAAAACAGACCACTTTCACCAAGGTAAACAGCACAACCCAGCTAATTGAAATAAAAAGTATCACTTCTATTTTCTCTGGCTGATGGAATGGTGTTTTCTTAGCCTGGAGACGAGTGGGCTAAAGTAGGACCTCATTGCTGTGTATAGCTACCACCCCATGGGAGAGTGAAGGAAAGACAGAGATGCACAAAGGGACAAGAGGTAATGGATACAAGCAGGAACATGGGCACGGCCAAATAGGCCTCAGGAAATCATTTTTCCACTATAACCCTGGTCAAACACTGGAAGATGCTTGCTCACAGAGGCTGCCGTCTCCATCCTCAAAGATATTTAAAGCCTTGAATTAAATGTTGCCCCCAGAGCAACCTGGTCTTAATGATGGTGCTGCATGAGTCTGAACCAGATGGCTGTCACAGTTCCTTCCAATCAGGGTTGTTTGATTATTGCCAACAAAACAACAGAACATAACAAAGAACAAACTGAAACACCAAATTTCAGTGATGGATGATTTAAAAAACTCAATTGCATTTTTCTAGACCAAATGAAACCCAACATTGTAAAAGGACAAAGCTTCTCCTAATATTTAGAATGACAGATTCACTTTATATCTAAACAGGCTCTACTTTACTTAAGATGCCTGCATCAAAGTCTGCCTGGTTAAAGTAATATTTTAGTTAAAAGTTTAAAAAAAAGCAAAAAAAAACTTGTCAAATTGACATATGTCTAGAAATGAAATTCTCCACAGTCTGAGAAGATTTCAAAAATTGTTTTGAAGAAAATAAATATACTAATAAGTCTACTTTACATCCTCTTACAATTAAAACTGGCAGTTATTTGTGCAAAATCCAGTAGAAATAACAAAAAAAAAAAAAAATCAGACTAAACAGATTTTGTATTTGTAATGTTGTCATTGGGATCATCATATCTAGTCAGCTGTCATTTACAAACCAGCAAATGTTTCACTGTATAGGTGAAGCTGTGATGTGCAAGTTAATACATCACTAGCTACAAATGATTTCTCAGCAATTTGAACCAGCAAGGGAAATTTCACTGATAAATACTGAATATTGCAGTTTATCAAATCATCAAAGCTTACAGCCCCAGCAATTTATTTTGTTGGTTCAGATTCAGCTTTTTTTTTTTTGCTTTACATGGTATTGAGTGTACCAGGCTGGGCATCAATAAGCTAGGTGTTGTGCAAGAAATAAAAAGACCTACAGATTCTAAAAGAAGAACCAAGTCATACCAGCAATTACAGTGCAAAGCACAAAATAAATAATCCTCTATAACAAAAGCAAGAGCTACCTCACACAATCTGGATATAATTCGTTGGTCATGAAAGCAATTATGAAACTTGTGTAGTAATTTTTTGCATATTGAAAAAGTATCAGAGCATTAACATAGAGGAAAAAACTCTGAAGCTCATCACAATAGTTGTATAGCTATTTAAACCTCTGTTAAGAGCTATGTCCTTTTAGAAAGTTTACAAACATGTATTCAGGCAATTCAAGTATCAGATAAGCAAACAGGAGTGCTTAGTAAGATGTATCCTTAATAATAATAATATTAGATAATGTGTTTAGATAAGAACTGTACTGATATAATTAATATCAGAAGCAGAGACCCACAATAGCTGCTGCCTACATGTCAATGCAGTCTTGTTTAGAGACAAAAGCAGAACACATTGCTCAATTCTGCAGCTGTTACGCTTAACAGCCAAAAACTTGGGGTTTGCGTTCCCCATTTCTTTTGTGGTTTTGCTGGATTTGTGGGGGGTTGTTTTACTTTTTTTTTAAATTAAGGACTGACAGTACTCATATTTCTCAAAGCAGCACAGCAACCATTTTGAGACAGCTTCAGATTGAATTAGAGGACCTTTAAGAAAGAAAACCAAAACCATAAAATCACAGCTACATTTCACAAAGTACAAGAGCAAGAATTTCTGCTGGTGGGAAATTCTACTTCAAAACGAATCAGAATTAAAATCTTCATAGTCACATTCAAAAACTGTTTGGCAGCACAGACTCAGCCAATTTCATCTCTTTTCGTACCTTTCCTTTCTCTGTGAGCAAAACCAATATGGACAATACTTATTTTGCCCTTCACGAGAGGTGTGAGAACTGAAACCAGACAAGGAAAGTTCTAGTCCCTGGATATCAGTGCTGTGTTATTCAAAGCTCAGAACTGTTAGGTCCCATAATTTCATTTACCCATCCACAATTAAACTGAAGTTACGACTTAGTTTTTAAACACTGACATTTTTACCCAACCAGCTTGTCTTTTTTTAAATGCCATCTAGTAAAGAATTTCAAAGGGCTCTGCTTCTTTAATGAGGCATTAAAATACAGTCATATGACAAAAAAGCAACTCTACTAAGTCTCTTAAACCCCTGGACTTACATTATCAGCTTTTATGTGCCTGTCAACACTCAACAGCAAGAAGCAATGGTTTGCTCTTGGCCTCGAATTTAAAAGCCAGCTAAACTTCCTCTCACTTTCCTGCTGAGAGCTTTAACTCCTTGAAAACTGTCAAAGCTTTGACACTTCAGCAGCAGGTAAATCTAAGACATGATGCAACGGCCAGGTGTAGCCTCAATCAGCCACTGGCCACTAATTTACTAGTGGCCATTTAATTCACCTCAAAAAGCAATAAAGTAGAAATACTTCCCTCTCCCACCCCACCTCCACATACCCACACTGCTTGCAGATCAGCCCTTTTAAACAGATACTAGCCCTGTCAAAGAATCAGGCACAGTTAACTTGCAATTTGAAAGAAGTGAAACATTTAAAACTGTAGAGATGTCATCATATGGCTAAAATGCATATGCATTTCCAATCCAGAAGCGAAAGTAATAGTGCAGCACTTTTCAAGTGGGAAGTGTTAAATACTGTAACTTCTTTACCCAGAACATTTCTCTGAATATCCACAGCCTGGATGTGGAATTTAGTGTAAAAGCTCATTGACATAAAGCCAGTTATTAATTCATTTTATAAAGGTGCCAAGTTTAGTGCAGCTGTGAAAGACTAAGATTTGGGCAATTTGCTTAATGGAAAATGTGAAGTTCATAGTTGGGAAGCACTACATTCTGTTTGGTATAAGCTAAAATATTTATATCATTATTTTAGTGTACAGAAAACCAATGACAGCACAGATAAGGCATGCTGTTTATTTAAAAAAAACGAGATACAGACTTAAAACTAGATCCTTGAGATACTACACTTAACAGCAGTACACTGAAAAATGATCCTTTCCCTTTCCTTCAGTTCCTTTCACACTGTAATTCCACAGTATACAAAACCCCTATTTAAGTCTCCTAGCCTTGATAAGGACTTGATCCCACTCTCATTCAAGTGAATGGAAAAAGATCTCATAATTAAATTCAAAGATGCATGACTGAGGCACTGAGTGCCAAGCTACAGCATAGTATTTTAGTAATTTATTTATGAAAATATTATTTTTTTTCATAATGCTATGTTTTTTAAATTTTCAAAAAGCTTTTCTTTTTCTTGTGACAGAAAATAAGAAACTAGCTTCATCTAAAGGTCAACCATTTCTGCTGAGAATGCACAACACTGAGGCAGCTCTCCCACCCTTCCCACTCCAGGCATTTGCTGGGGTGGTAGCCACAAGGTACAACACAGAAGTTACAAATACATTTATGGTTTCAAAGAGGGGGAAACAAAGGAATTAAAAGAAAGATATCTGAGGTTCTGCCAATGTTGGCATGTCTCCTTTTTCAAATACCTTAAATACAGCCTGGCATGGGATTTTCTCTAATCACTGGAAGGATGAACAAAAATACCCTTTGATTCACTGTGTCAAATGCCATGGGAAGCACTTGACAGGAGGAAACATATGAAGAAGAATGCCAAGAGTTAAAAAGTTAAGTTGCACTGATTCAGCATTCAGATCAAACGATTACAGTTCTTCCTAGATTATTAATGAGTGCTCCCAGCAACCGGAGGTTCTGAGGCAGACAAGAACCTGTACATGACAGGCATTCCAGGAACCCCAGTTTATCTTCTCTGGAATAAAACCTTAGCAAAATACACACTCCATCCTCTTTTAAAAACATGGTATCTCTCATTGCCTCTATACACAAGACTGTTAGGCACAAAATACTTCCTTCATCAAGGTAATCATCTGCAGAACTTTTTCCCGAAATTCTTGCCAATCTTTTAGCATCTGTAGCAACTTTTAAAATGTTGCACACAAAAAAAGTACATCTTTCACAATCTCAACAGACAATCAAAATAATGAAAAAACAAAACAGACACAAGAAGAGACAGCAAGCCTTCTCACCTGCTGCAACTTCAAATACAGATTTTTGGAGATGGTAGAAGAAACACAGTGATGCTTCAAGCAATCATAGCAGAACCTTGTTAGTTCAAATGGAAAGGAAAGGGCTTTTTTAACTGAGCATAAAACATGGGTGAAGAATACTAGGAAAACACAATGGATGTGCGAGCATACGTTTCAGAAAGAAAGAGTCTGTCATCCAATTTTCTTCTTACTTAAAACTGTTTAACAACTAATTAATAAAACTTGATACATAGGGATAATCATGTCCAAATGTAGATTAGAAATAGCAATTTTATACAGTACAGGTACTTAGCAAAAAAATCCCCCACTTTTTGAAGTGCAAGCTTAATATCTGAAGTTATTTCAAACTGCTAATGTCTGAATCCTTTTCCTAGATAGAATGGCAGGTGGCAGATAGTCCTGCAGATATCAAAAGCGGTCTCTAAGCTATCTATAAATAAACAGTCTCCTTAATAACATTTTTAACTGGCCTGAGTATTTTTTATGTTATCAGTACAAATAACACACTTCCACTGCAAGCTGAATTTGGGGGGGTGGGGTGGCACAGGGACATGTAATAAATAATTTATTACTGTAAAATCTCACAGAATAAAGTTTTAAGCCTTAAAATTCAGCCAGCTTGAAATATAGCCAACTTAAAAAATAATTCAGGATAATTTCAGACCTAACATTCACCCAAGTCTTCTAGAAACATTCCTGCAGTTTTACCATCATTTCCTATGGTCACCTTTCACTGCTCTTCCAAAGACCTGCACAAGCACATTGGGGAAGAGGAAAAGAGAAGTGACCAGTTCTCCAGAGAAAACCGTGATGATTACCATGACCTTGGCTTCATACTGTGCAGATATAAATGATTTAAAGAATTCAGACATAAAACTGCTTGGCACTTCCACTGTCAATCACTGTGTCTCCTACAGTAAATAGAAGGTGAAATAGTTTGGCACAGGTAGGGATTTTTACATTACGAATGTATACTTAAGAATAGTCTTACCAAAAGTAACTTCTCCTTTGCCAGTCTTGTCAAACAGCTGGAAGGCTACTATGAACAATGCATCTGGAGCACATAGGACTGATTCAAACGCCACAAACTCTTGAAAGGATATCAACCTAGGGGATGAAGTACAAAGAAAGCTATGAAACCACTTGCTAGCAAAATACTGAAATACAATATAACATACATTATACAAAAAAAAAATAAGATCACAACCAAAAATGTGTAGGAACTGTTATCAATAGGGATTAAAATTTATCCTAAAATGCTGTTAGGGGGCCTTTGTATCTCTAGATGTAAATGTCTGTTAGACAAGGAAGCATTCCTCTTGGCAAGTCATAACAGCACATAAAATAAGCAAAACACTCAGTGTGGCTACTTACCTCAGCTTTAACATCTAACTGAACTGCCCTCTGGCGAAGCCTATTTCTCCACTGGCAAGACAGAGGTAATAAAGACATGAGTAACTTCCCTCAAGACTCAGTACTTAGGGCTTTTGGAAAGCAAATCCATTCAAGACCTACATGCTGCCACTCACTTCAGAAGGAACCGATCAGAATGTATCTGTTTGCTAGTTAGTTTGCTTATTAGTCATCCATCACAGTCCTCCACTCCTGTGTGTTGAATCACAAATTTCAAGCAGTAGTCCGCATGTTCTTCCTCAGCCCAAGAGCACTTTATTCAAATTCATCATTACAGCCAGGTTCCCCATACGCAAGCACAGTAGCAGAGCACACATAAAAGCAAAGGTGCCCTTCCTTAAGTTAGTTTATAAGCAGAAACACTTAATTAGACAACCTGGCATTGTTTCCAAGAGTAGATTTGATACAGTAAAGACCTTGAGCTGTTCTTATTTCTCTGGGTCACACCCAAGAGTTCAAATGGAGATCAGACTCCTATTCTTAAAGAGGCAAAGGCCAACCATTCTTCTGTTTTGCTACGTCTTTAATGTCTAGGTTGTACAGTTTAAAATCATCTTCAAATGTGTGGCTGCAGGGCCTGCTGGCAGTCTGGGAGATTTAAGACTGCCCTCTCTCAGGCTGCTGTATGTCAGTGTAGTCAGGGCTGAGCTTTAATGGGTTCACATAGCAGCATGGGGACAACAAAGATTTACTTCTGAGAAGCACAAAATTTAGTGTACCAAATGCCAAGAAACACACACAAAACCTATTTTTTAAAATTTTATTAGAAACTAACTGTATCCTTAGGACTTTGACTGTAAATGACACTGCAGCCAGTTCAATGAAAACTTCTACTCAGTATGCAGTAATAGAATGCTGCAACAGGTTAGAAAAGGCATTCATTCTATCAAGTTATTATGATGCATGACTATACAGCAATTTCAAGTCACCCTGTCTTAAAGGAATTAATTTCAAGTCGCACAGAAGTGTGCTTGCTGCATGTCAGCAGCCAAACATGCACAGGGTAACCGAAGCTGAGTTCCATGAGGAACATAAAAACATGAGAAAAGGAACAAAAGAGGACATTTTAAAAAAAGCACAGCACAGAGAAGGCTTCTACATTACCTTCCTCAATATATATGCAATAAATAAAAGAAACATAGAGTACTAAATAGTCTAACAATTAACTCTGAGAACTTGCCACCATAGGTTATTACATAGTGCAAGAAGTAAATAGAAAGAAACCTCCTCGGGTATTATTAAGATTAAACTCACAACTGATGATGCCAGCAAACATGTAAGCATGCTTTAAGCTTTACTGGCAAAGAAGCCAGTGACTTACTACATATGCACATGTTAGCACAGGGGAAGCCATCCAACCATTTACTTTAAACTCCTTGGGAGCTCTCAGTACTCCCTACTGTTAGACACACAACACAATTTTAAAGGTATTCAGCCTTTAAAAGGAAGAAAACTTCCATATTTTCTAAACCAAAGGAACTTTTTTCAAAAGTAGCATTTCCCTCAATTTTAAACCAATATATCACAACCTACATAGTTTTGCATTCACACATATTTACTGTTGCAATGTGACTTACAGTTTATAGAAGATCATTATTACTCATGTAAACACAGTAAAAAGATCCAAAGCACTGAGTTCTGTCCTAAAGATTATAATGCATACACAGAGAAAGAACGAAACAGACAGCAGGTGACAAGACTCTGGAATAGGACTGTTTAGAAGTATAAACATACAATCTCTGCCAACACCGTTATGGTGAAGCCGCTTTTTGCGTGAAACAACAACTAGTACATGTCCGTACCAACGGATCCCAACAGTGATGAGAGCACAGAAAAGAAATACAGCACCTATACCAGCAGAATCCCATCACCATGGGATATTCTATGCTGCTAGGCCTGGATTTGATTAAAAGTCCATATTAACACTGCTACAAGATTTTATACTGGTAGAAGCACTCTTTTTAAGTACTTGGAAGCAATAGCCTCCCTTAATAAGTCACACATAGATGCTTAAAATAACCCTATATCCATTTTTAAAAACAATTATTCATAGTACTAGGAAGATTAAAAGTGTACAAATTGTGTGGCTCTAGCCAGACTGTTAAAGAAGAGACATTAATATCTGCTGTGCCAGCTGAATTCAAATTAACCCAATTTTTACATGTTAATTAAACCAGCTATTTTCTTCTTATTGTATTTTTGCTCCCTAAGTAGACTAGCCTGCTAGTGATTCCCAACAGATCTATTCTAACAACGATGTATTCATTTACTTCTATTATGACCATACAATACAGTAACTGAGCAGTAATTTTTCACAGTCAATTACACGTGTGATTCTTAATGCTTAAAGATGCTGAAATAACGTGTACTACGTAGCCATATGCTCACTTCTCTATACTGCACAAGGGTAGTTGCCTGGGCAACACATTTTCTCTCCAGTTTAGCATCACCCTTTTGGGTTTACCATAGACCTTCACTGAATAACATTAGGTGTCATTAAACAGCACATATTAACATGGACTTCAATATACTACTTAAGAGTTATTTTATCTACCTAAACAAGTACTAATTTGTGTTACAAAAGCAGAGAAAAACCTAGTGATTTTAACAGCGCAGAGAGGAAGCTGAAATGTTTACAAAATTTTATTTCAGTTTTGAAGATATTCTACCCAAACGGTCAAAGTCTTTCTTCACTTTCACATCCTGATTATCAGTGTCAATTCTGCATGATTTATTCAGGAAGGCTCAGATCTTGGTGTTTTAAAAGCATCCACACACAAGAGCTACAGTCCAAACACAACAACTGGGTATGGTGCAGCAAAGCCACTATTTAGTGCTCTCTCTTTTCTCCCATGCTGCTTCTTCTGATGCTCTCACCCATGGTATCTGGACACCACACAGACATGATGCATTCCCAAAACAGAAAGTCTGCATGTAGCCACGCAAAGAAGAAAAGCCATTACCCACTGTAATAATACACATAAATGCAATGATGAAGAGGTTTCTTCAGAAATCAATGCATATGTTTTTACTGTATCAGCAATTTAAACGTGGTAACATAATGGGACACAAATTGAAGCTACAGCTATTATTTTACACTGCAAGCTAGCTAAACTAAGTATAGTGTAAATTGGTGCATTAGAGGATAAATTTATATCCAATAATAATGTAAATTCTGGCATTTCCAAGTGTTATTTTTGAATACTTTGTCCTTTCTAAAAATAAAGCATACAGTGTTTCTCAGTAAAGTGTTAGTTACTACAGTCCAAACAGAGACATGCAGTAAATACTTATTTTGTTAGACAGATGTTTAAAAGTACAACAAAAAATTGAAAAACAATGTTACAGTAGGCAGGATGAAAAATGCCTGGCTTGTTGTTGATGGGCCTTGAGAAAACCACTGTACTTTGGGTGAATTTCTGAACCAGCTGAAGCCAAATTAAGCGGGTTTTTTTGTTTTAACTAAGATTAGCAATGAGAGGCTTAAGGCCAGGAACCAATCAAGGTTTTTCAATGTTTCATACAAACAACAACCACGCAATATAACACTTAAAAAATCTGTGTTATTACCAATCAACTACTTTGAATCCTAAATTACCAATGAACTACTTTGTCTGGCCATTGGCAAGGAAACTATTTCCTTTCCTTAGAGGAAAACTTAAAAACATGCCTCCAGAAGAGAACAGCAGGAAAGACTACCTCCAAACAAACCTCTACCCTGACTTAAGATGGAGGCAAAACTTGCTCCCATGGCAACAGATACTCAATGAACGACAGAGTATGCCTTAAGAGGTCTCGTACCTTTGTCACAACAACAGCAGCTTCTGTAGATAACTGTAGATAACTTCAAATCCTTAATCTCTGGCAAAGCAGGAATTGTGCTAAAGCTACATGAGATTTTTGTCTGCAGTAACCAATGTGAGATCATATGTAAGAGCTACTGTTCTTTCCACTTCACACTCAGAACTTCTTCAGCTCTGGGATAAGCAAGTCTTTGCCCACTTATATGCTCTGCTCATGAGTCAGAAGCTCTTGTGCTGCCTGCCTTTCACCCATGCAACTTACCCAGTTTCAAATTTCACACTGACTACACTTGGTACCTATACCAACTTCCTCACCAAAATCAGAAGACATTAAAAAGCATTCTAAAGAGTGCAAGGAACAACCCTTGTGATCCAGGCTCAGACCCTTTCAGTGACAAGGGGTCACACTCACCAGTCATGAACAACAGCTGCTTCTTCAGAGCAAAACATGAATCCAAGACAGTGGATAAATGCTTCTAGAAAGATCCTAGCAGTATTTTACAGAACTGCACTACTTTAAGCTGCTAACACCATAACAAAATTACCTTGTCATTGCTCTTGAAAGATACCTTCTATTTTATAATAGAAATAAAGCTAAATCATTGAACATAGTCTCATGACCTTAAACATGTTTAAGTCTCTAAACACTGACAAACCTATTAAAAATGAACACTAACAGTTTTGTGCTTCACTTTAAAACTGGGAGCTCTGGCCTGCCAAGTTGGAAAGCATTCAAAAGGAGAAGACCAATAGGTCCTGTTTCATGCCAGGAAGCAAAAAGCAACTGGCCCTTGACTCAGATGATCATTCTGCAAATTACACACCAAGAAAACAAGGTACAAATGTCTGGCCTCATGGCAAAAATTGCTACAGTGCCAGATTAGAGAGAGGGATGCCAATCACTTTCTGAACTTTCTCCATTCTTTCACATATTAGTGTAGCAGCTAAACAAAAAGACAGCCTGAATGCCAGAGGAGACTCTCCAAAGACAAGTTAGGAACATGCAGTCCCCTGTCACTGCACAGTGTGGATTACAGAAACAATCCTTGCCCATGGCAGAAAGCAGCAATTAGAAGCCTCAATACTACACCGCAAAACTCCTACAAGATCACGCCAAGTTATGAAATCCCAACTTGTCAACAAGTTCACATAGGCTACAGTTTTACATTTTGTTCTTCCTGACACCAGCTTCTGTTTGTGAGGGAGATCCAAATCACAAGCTATGGATTATGCTCTCAATCTTCTTATTACAAAACGGATTTGAAGCCATGTAATTTGGAAAATGACATTTTTGCAGACATCAAACCTAGGGAAGAAATCTGAGATATGCTTAATGTTTTCAGTCAAACACTACCTGAAGCCACTGTTTTCTTGATGCCATCAATGTTACCAGCATAATCTTTTACAGAATTCTTTTACCAGGGTAACAATCATCACATTAACTTCTCTGCAAGGTTTAAGGTGTATCTGGATACATGAGACTAGCTAAGGAGAAAAGAGAGCACAGAAACTCCTGCAAGAATTCTCAGTTATGCCTGCATCTGTTCCCTAGGAGGCCTGCATTCTCCAGTCATGCTTTATTTATCTCACATTTTACTCTCTGCAGCCACTGATATGAGTCATGCCTGAAGCTTTCTGGTTTCTAAAAATGCCACAACTACACATTTTCAGTCCATAGCTAATTATTCTAAAGTTTCTCTACAGATACTTTAAAGGGAGGGTTCAAAAAATGCATTCATATGGGTGAAGAGACAGCTTGCCTGGGCAAGTACCAGAAGCAAAAGCTAGGATTTCATTAAAATAGGAGGAGGAAGATGGAGCTAATCTTGCCTATTGGCAAAGTCAGCCTTTCAAATGCAAACCATGTGCAACCAACTTCACTACTGTCTTCCCAAGACACTGCAGAGTGGCTCCCTAAGTACCTTAGTTACTCCTCCTCCCTCCTGAAGAAAAATAAGAGCAGCAAAAAAACCTTTAGCAGCGCCACAGCAAAATAAAGCAGGGGCACTTTTTTTCTAGGATCTCTTCCTCCACCATCTAAACTTATTTTAGATTGCTATTTGAATGTGTTTGTGACAGATACATAAAGTAAACAGAGACAGAAAGACTCATGGAAGGAAAGAAAAGCAGGAGTTAGGGGAGCCAGCCAGCAAACATGAAAGGTTCCATGAATTAAAAATGCATAGTAGACAGAAAATGGTTTGTGCTGCTAAATGCTAGGTGCAGCTGAAAACACTGTTTCTACTCTTGACACTTAAAAGATACTGTACTCCTTTATGTATCTGCAGGGCAGGGGGAAGCAAAAAACAAAACAAAACTCCACCACCCTTCAGGGATTTGACTTTTTAGAAGAATAGTTTTGTATTTTACAAATTCACAACAGAAAAAGGGAAAAATAAACCAATCAACTACCCAGAGAAAAGAAGAAAAAAGAAGAAAGAAAAAAAAAGCCAAAACCAACCCGCAAAAAAACACAAAAAAAAACCCCAAGCAAACACAATAACAAAAAAACAACAAAACACCCCCACCTAAACAAACAAAACTACAAAAAACACTTACCCATCTTTTGTCTGATCCACTACACCTGCAAGGAGCTGTACAGTGCTTGCATTAGACAAACCATCTCCAATTATCTTCAGGTATCGCGTGACAAAGTCATTAGGAGACATGAAGAATTCTCCATTCTTCTCCACACTTGCATACTGTTAAATGAATACAATATTTAGTGCCTCACTACATCCTCCTCCAGGCATTTATTACCACCCCCATAGCTTCCAATCAGGCCTATGTCACAGCAGATGACAGTTCTGCTCCAAAGAACCCACAGCCTAGACCCAAACAGGAAAGGGAACGAGCAAAGTACTCAGGGAGCTGAAGACTTAGCTTCCTAGCCAAAGAATGGCACAAATATGATTTTTTGTTTATCATGTCAACAATTTCTCCATGGTAGACTAGGAATGCTCCAGCTTTTTTTTGAAGCAGAACAAGAAGCACACACACTAGCATTGTGTGTGGCATCTCCGGCCCCCTGGAACTCTGACAGCAACAGACTACTCCAGCATAATTTATTTATCTGAAATTATTCCTCTGTGTGGTCACTCTGCTTCGGGATGAGAACGTGGGGTTACACCCGCAAAATGCCAGTGGAGCAAATGATCCCACAAGAGTGTCCACCTGGGGGTGCTGTGTAGAACTCCACCTCACCGCTTCCAGCCATGGCTGGTCCCTATGGAAAGGAGAACATACAGATACTCCTCTTTGGTTGAAGTGCTGAAAGGAAGTCAAACAACAGCATTTGCAGAAAAATGTAACAGAAAACAAGAACTTTGACAGCTCAGCACACTAAGAAACAAAAAAAGAGGTCTGACATCTTACCAAACACCACTGGCCTAAATTACTACTGCTTTACGCCACAGTTACTGACATACTATTCCAGAAAACAGCTACGAACAGACACAAGTGTATTTACTCCAAAGGGAAGCCTCCAGTAACATGTTACAAATAAAGGAAAAGTAGTACTAACACTTCTGAAGATAGTATCTAAATAAATAAATAAATAAATAAATTCTCTCTGTTACCCTCAAACTTTAAAGCCCTCATTTTCTGCAGAAGGTTAAATTTGAAATCAACCCTAAAAATGTATTTGAAGAAAAGAAAAAGGATAAGAACAATAATTAAGAAGGAAAGAAATCCCAGATTTGCAGAACCACGTTAGCTTCAAAGAAACAGGTCTGTCTTGGGATAACAAATGTGCACTGAGAACAGGAAAGAAACTTCTAATTTCTTTTTTTTTTTTTTTTTTTTAAGGCAAGGTAGGATGATAAACCATTGTTGCAGCTCCCAAAAGAGCATTATCCACTCTAAAGTAATAAATAAATTAGATGCCTATTGCTATTTTCTAGTGTACTTCAAAGACACGTTTTCTTTCCTATCACTATGGCTCTGCTAAGGGACAAAAACTGCCAGTTTTCATTTCTAACTGGTGCCTGCAGAGTACCGTTATACCTGCTGTAGGAATATAACTCTCAGAGGGATGCCAAAGTGTAACAGTAAGTAGATTATTTTCTTCTAGTGCTATATAAATACCATTTTCAGGCACAACAATATCTTCAAGAAACGAGGCTTCAGAAAATCAAGCCCAAACAAAACATAACTTGCTTTGGCATCTATATATCGGTTAGCACTTAAGGATTCCTGTTCCAATAGACACTGTAATGCAAGCTTGCTAGTTGCTACGCTGCAAGGAATATTGAATTGTATGCTTCTAAAAGAACTAACAGATCAATTGATTTCAATGTAATCATTTGCAGAGAGACAGAATCCTTCAGAATCCCAGTCTCAGAAACTTTTAACACAGCTGCTATTGAGAAACAAATCAAATAAGTCAGACAGTCTATGCTTCTATATTTCATTTTTTTCATCCAGGCTAACCCCCTGCTAGGGCACTCAATAACAGAAAACAGCACAAGGTTTCAGTGTCCCCGTTTCCTGCCATTGTGATTTACTCGAGTGTATTTGAAATCAAATCACGTACTCTATACTACATATAGAAAATGACCTTGAAAAATGTCAGCTTGATCACTTTGACTAAAATCTAATCTCCTAGGGGTTATAGTAGAAGACTTAGAAAAAGTAGAGGTACTCCTGGAAATTATCATAACAAAAAGAAAAAACATCAATTTTATTGGTTTTGCAGGAGAAACATTCAAAAATTGGTTCTTTACAACTTTATTTTTCCCCACTTTGGCAATTATACTCACAGAGATTTTGATACTATACAGTAGCACTTAATGGCTTTTTGGTACCTTATTTACATACATTTTAGATAGTCAAGTAATAACACATTCAACCCCATTTTAAGTAAGATTTGCAAACATTTTATCAGGGGTTTGACATATTAAATATGCTAAAAGTTGACTGCAATCAACTGTATTTAAACTGATTGTTTCATAGTTATTTCGACACTGTGGGTACCACTCCTTCGTGGCGATCATATTTTTTAATTCTTAATTGAAGTAGAAATAATGGTTGTCAAGTTATTTTGTAAGTGAAGATCCCACAATCTGCAGAAGCAACTAAATTGGCCTCACCACTTAAAATCATCTGAAGCTGCTTAATTAACACTCTGGCCATCATTTATCTGTAGAGCATGAAACAACATACCACATTCTCTCATCCTTTTTCATTTTCAGTAGTAAGCAGCACAGCAATTCTGTATTACACTGAACAAAACGTTTAACGCGTATTTCATTACTCCACTTTACAGTGACCCCTTCTTTTCAGTGAAAGGGGACGCAGAAAAGGAAGAAAAAGAAGCTGGAGGTGGCATTTAGCATGCTCAAGTAATGCCCACTCAATGCACCAAAACAGTAAGGGTGCTACAATCTCCAGAAATGCAAGAGAGATGAATACCCACAGGCAGATAGGAATCAATTTTCACACTATTCTCAGCAAACCAACTAACCAACCTCCCCCTGCTCCAAATGAGCATCACCTCATATTGCAGAGGGTACCAGGCTTCTCTCTAGCGTGCTTATTTCTTTCCTCAATGCTACCATCTTCTCAGGTCAGTGGTCTACTCTCTGTTTGCCTTCTCTGCTGCACTGCTCCTACTCTTTAAGCATTTAGCTCTGTAAATCACATAACCCATTATTCTACAAGAATCTTTTTGCTCTCCTGACACATAGAAGATTCCAGGACTTAATAAGTTAAATTCTGGCTTTCTCAACTAAAAATCTGATTTCAGAGCTATAAATACTGACAGTATATATAAAACTATAAATACTGGCAATATACATTGTGACACCTACACATATTGTTAATAATAGCTCACAAGGGACAATGGAAAACATACCAAGTAGTACATGGAGAGTGGGGCATGATGCTGGAGAGAGCGAAGGTGGAGGGAATAACTTGGAAATGTATGAGGTCTCTTAGGCACTTAACACTTTTATAAAAATAATTCAGATGGAACAGCTCTCTGCAGCACTGTGGCACCTACCTCAGATATATTCTTCAGAACCACCAATTTCTGCACTCTTTTTTTCATACCAGAATACCAAACTAATATAGACACTGTACTAATAAATTTTAGTAAGGGTAGGAATAGTTACTTAAATTCAATAAATGGGTCAAAGAAAGTCACTTTCACAGAATCATAGAAAAGTTTGGTTTGGAAGGGACCTTAAAGATCATCTAGTTACAACCTCCCTGCCATGGGCACATACATCTTCCACTAGACCAGGTTACTCAAAGTCCAGTCCAACCTGGCCTTGAATACTTCCAGAGATGGGGCATCCACAACTTCTCTGGGCAACCTGTTCCAGAGTCTCACCACCCTCACAGTAAAGAGTTTCTTTGTTATATCTAATCTAAACCTACCCTCTTTCAGCTTAAAGCCACTCCCCCTTGTCCTGTCACTGTATGTCCTCATAAAATGTCCCACATTACTTGCAGGCCCTCTTCAGTTACTGAAAGGTCACAGTAAGATCTCCCTGGTGTCTTCTCCAGGATTAACAATCCTGACTCAGTCTGTCTTCATAGGACAGGTACTCCAGCCATCTGATCATCTTTGTGACCTTCCTCTGCACTCAGTCCAACAGGTTCATATCCTTCTAATGTTGGGAATCCCAGAGCTGGAAGCAATACTCCAGGTGGAGTCTCACAAGAATGGAGCAAAGTTGAAGAATCACCTCCCAATTTCCAGAAAAATAGTAAAGCATACTTCTCTCAAGTATACAAGCAAGCTCATGATGTAATTTCTTTACTTGCATACTTCTACAGCAGGCCAACATAGAAAGAATTTTAGTTATATAATAAATATGGCCAGCACTTCACATGATCTTTCCAACACTTCTATAAGTTAGAGAAGCAGAGAGAATCCTAAAGCAAAAAAGGAGGCAAGGACAGAAGAAAAAAAGTTTACAAAATGGTCTAACAGCAAGGTGTCTACATGAACATTTTACCATTTGTAGGAACAATATTGAAACTCCCACTGCATTCTCTGAACAATAAGTTTTTTTCTAAGATAGCAATACTTCTTCTGAGTCAATACAATAATCACTCAGGAATGTATCTGACTTCTTGGTGAGCATTGTTCAATTCTGATAATGGTATTTAAGTCTAACATGGTAATAATACAGTGAATGATTAATGGTTGGAAAAAACTATCAAGAGTTATATGCTGCAATAATGGAGCAAAAGATATGAAAAATTTAAGCAGAAAGAGTAAAATATTTACTTTACACATACCTTCAAAAATATTGTTTTCAACTCAGCTGGATCAGCTCTCTTGGTTAGAGCCACCTAGAAGTAAATACAATTACATTAACATGCATAATTTATATAAAAGATGTCAAAGTGTCATTTAAAAAGAAGAACTCAAAGAACAGAACAAGTGAGGAAAATAAATGTTCACCTTAGATAAATTAGGTACTGCTGTAGCTGGCCATGTTTATTTTACTCATTTCACACTTACATAAAGTTATTCAAGATTTTTGTTCTAACTGCTTTCCTCATGCAACCCTGTAATTCTTAAACAAGCACACATTAGTAAGTCATAAAGACATTCAAGAATCAAATCTTTACAACATACCTCTCTGCTGGGATTCAGCTTTACACCATCTTTACCATTAGATTTTTGCACTTCCAGCACCTTTCACCCAAGGATATCAAAGTACCCTACACAGCCCACAACTGATAAACAACAAGAATAAAATACTCAGACTTACAAACTTGTCGAAGAAAGCAGCTCCATAAAAGACTGAATTTCAATGTAATTATTTGGTTTATTACTTCCAACATTTTAAACTTACAGTGTAGATCTTTTTGATGAGGTGAATTCAGAAAGCAGAGTATCTAGATTTTTCTGCAGATCAGACAACTAGCCAGTTCCAACGAAAATCTAAGTTACATTTATCATCACAAACCCAAAGTAATTCAATTTTTTCCCCCAAAAACACTGATTCAAGCTCACTATGCAATAAGTCCATCAGTATTATCCTGGTGGATATAGAATACAATCCATTTGCTACTTCTGGCAGTAAGCAGAATCAGCCCCTCAGTCTGTGCCTGCTATAGAGTTTCCCTTTTCTTCTTCAGGATACTTTGATAAAATCTTGCTTGCCAACAGAATAACCATCAACTGATAAGTCAATAC
The DNA here is from genome assembly GCA_035583155.1 of Acropternis orthonyx. Classification (NCBI taxonomy): domain Eukaryota; kingdom Metazoa; phylum Chordata; class Aves; order Passeriformes; family Rhinocryptidae; genus Acropternis; species Acropternis orthonyx. The sequence continues at coordinate 24,560,651 of JAWWEU010000081.1, forward strand.
AGAACATCAATCTATTTCTAATAAAAATAAATTATTTTGCAAGCAAAGCTGGATTTTCAAAAACTTGTGAAAACATCTATGTAATGGGGAATAAATAGCCAAAGGGCAAGACATAAAATCTTACCCTCATCTAAGAATTAAACATCAGAAACGTTATCAATAAAACACTACCTACCTTCCTGACTCACAAGAGGAATGGTAGAGTGTAAAGGTGAATGGGAATGCAAGCGCATTTCTAGTGTAAGTCTGTACAACAGCATTATATCCTCACATGTATATTTAATAAAGAATCTTTAGTAAGCTTTTCCTCACGCTAAATGGCTTGTTTAAAAACTAAAAAAAAAAACCAAAACAAACAAGCAAAAAAACCCCAACAACAACAAAAAAGCCCCACAAAAAAACCAAACCCCAGAGTATTTTAATGCAAATGCAGGATTAAGGTTTCTTCTAAAATTTTAGAGGATTTTTTTAAAAGAGAAAAACCATACCTGAAGTTATGCTAGGACTCAACTGACAAAGTCCAAAGCTGGAGTCCCAATTCTGTGCTTGCACAGAAATCTGCATGAACGCACTTGCAAAAAAATCAAAGTGTAATTGTGAAGCTGGGAATATAAAGATGTGTATTTTCTAAAGTGCAAGCTGTCCTAAATATAATCACTGTAAGCAGAGATTTAATTTAACCCCATTTGTAAAAATCTGATAGTCTACAGCAATTGGGAATGTTGTGGAAAAGAAAAAAAAAAAGAAAACAAGTCTATGCTGCTTCAACCCAGAATCTTGCCACTGTGTAAGCAAACAAAAGACACTTACAGACATTAAATATAAAATCAGTATCACGCTTCATCTGCCTTAAAGTTTAAATTTTATACTGTTAGAGAAATCTAAGCCTAAAGAAGCCGGGGGCAAAAAAGACAAAGGAAAAGGTTCATGCTGAAAGCTGAACTTACACTCACTTTCCTTTGGTTTCACTGACAGTAACAATCTTGAGAAACCTGGGAGATGTGCTCACAGCCCAGTTGCCATTTTTCAGCCCCTTTTTCATTATGGGGGAATTTGGGTGGTGTTTTTCACACTAAGTTTCTTCAACCATATACTGAAAGACAGGCTAAAGTTGGTCAGGTCAACGAATGCACAGAAGGACTGCAGACTGGCAGCCCAAGCAGTGGCTGCAGGCCACGGCTTTCTTCCATCTCCCAGCAAACAGGAGAGGAAAGGCATGGTTAACACCGTGTTAATTAGTGCAACAATGTGCCATCCACCAATGCCCATTTTGAAAGGTGTATCTGATTCCAATTAAGGAAAAGAGCCTCTGTTATGTTCCATTAGAACTTCACAAGGACTTATGCTAATGCAGCCATACCAGTGCTAAGAAAAGTATTTAATTCAGCTATGAGCAAGGCTGAAGCTGTTCACACAGATGCAAAAACTGATTCTGATGACAGCTGTTACTAGCAGATTTCCACCATGGAGGTGGTCAAAATATCACTTTCCATATCATTCTATAAATTGTTCCCAGTTATGTCTGCAGTTGAAGGTGGGCTAAGTAACCTGATGCCAAGACTGCAAGCCAACAGGTAGCATGGTTGATGAAAAGTGACCCACAGACAAAAGGTGCTCCTTCTTCTATCAACTCAGGTGATACTGACTCTCGCATAACTGGGCTTAGGTAATGTGTTTTGTTATGGAAAGATTTATCCATATTACTTCATCTTCTCTCCATAAAGATAAAACAGCTATGAGGTGGTAGGCCTATCTCTCTACTTGCATGAGGAGGCATTTGATTAAGCAGATCTGAGGGAAATAATGTTTGCTATTGCTCTTCACAAGGAAATTCTGTGTAACAGATACTAACACTTAGAACACTAATTAAATAAGGTTCACTGAAGAAAGCCCTTCAACAAACAACATTTATTGTTAAAAAACCCTAGGAGACAACAGAGAGTACTGAAACTAAAGGGTAAGATTATAACCAAGCTAGAACATTCTACAGAAAAGACTGAGATAATGTACAGAAAATGTCAGTGGGAATTTTCTTTCCTAAGGCAGACTCCTGAAAAGTCTTTAGCAACATACTAATTGTACATGTGCAGTATTACATATAGGAAGGACCAAACAGAACAGGCAACATGAGAATTCAACTTAAAAATGCTGAATCACTTCCATTAGCAATAATGTTCAGCAAAGGGGGACACAGGTACACAGAGAAAGGGAAAGCTCTGTGAAAGACAGTAACACACAGCCTGGTTTGCACACTAGAGCTCTTCATATCCTTAGATTCCCTTGTACTTTGATCTTAATTTTCTCCAGCAGATGTCCTTGTCCAGTTTGTCCAATCCTTCCAAGCAGGTAAAGAAATTAAGGTGGGAGTACTACATACCTTAAGAAAATGTGCTACAAGAATTTCAAAGAATAGCTAATTGATGCTATGTAAAATTATGTTTAGACAGTGCACTTCTACAATCTTTCTATTTAAAAGACCTGAAAACAGAGGGACAATAAAACTACCCCGATACTAAGGTAAAAATAGCTAGGCATTGTCATCACTCAGCAAAATTGTTTAACTAAAGGAAAAAGTGTCATACTGTGGCCAATACTATCCACTCCATACTTTCAGCATGTATCAGAAAATGCAGTTAGCAAGAAACTGGACTATTAGTTTGTAGTCAGCCTCCAGACTAGGACAAGGACACAACTGCTGTCATTCCTACCATAAAAATCGATGCACCACACAACAGCAAGAAACTGAACCTGAAAATCAAAACTTTGTTAAAAACAGAAAATTCTTTCACTTTTCATGCTGCTATTAGAAAAAGCTCAGCTCTCCAATCACTCTACCTATCCATCAAGAAGTGCTGCTGTACTCTGACTGTATCAGCCAAACTTCTTCCTCAAAGTAACATTCCCTATTGTCTCATAATCACACTACAACACATTATTACTCAGATAACCTTCAGGATGGTGATCCAGAGATACTCAAGACAGCTATGTTGGGATGGCCATTATGCATCGTTAACAATGTATCTCAGTGTTATCCCAATGTATCTCAACAAATTAGACCTCACCTCTCACTTGAAGAAATGCAGTATGTATAGATGAGATACATTAAGGGTCCTTCAATAAAAAAGTTTATTTCCAAATGAGCTACTGAGAATGGTCAAATGACACTTTGATCCAGTCACGGGCATTTTTCAAAAATACCCACCCCTCCTCCTGCTCACCACAGATGGATGAGCTGATAGATGCTCACACTATTACTTTGCTCCCCACTTTGCTTCCTTAGACCTTTCAGAAATGGAGACATATCTAAGCATTATGAACCTGATAAAACATATTTGCTGGCTACCTCAGCCCAGATTATGGGCTTTCCCTTTTGATTCTCCCAGGGTATGTTTTGTTACAACAGTGCAACTGTACAACCAATGCATTGATCATAAACTCGAGACATCAACTGCCTCATGTTCATCTGAAAGCAGTCCTCCCAGTTCCAGCAATTTGTCTTCTAGAGCTAAACTTTGGCTTACATCTAGCAAGAAAATGTTCATCTTACCCAAAGAAGCAAAGGATAGGAAAACTCTCCAGTATAACAGCAGGACTGAAAGTAGTTCCTGAAGAAAGCAGACTGTTAGATACCTGATATCACTTAAAACGTGTAAGGGAGAAGTGGCAGACTATTAGGGCAGAATGAATTTGACATGGCACTCAATGTTATTAGCAAAAAAATATGTATTTGGACCAGGATTAAGCAACAGGTAAGTGACAATTAAGACAAAACACTGTTTAACACCATTGTTCTCACAAGGTGGTACCTTCAGGAAGCATCATCTCACAGCTATGCAGCACACCAGTAAGCTCTGGGAGACCCACCTCTGAATGTAATATACATGTTAATAACTCCAAGGTCCCTGTGCCCATGGTGCTCAAGGTTCCAAACAGCTCACAGCTCAACATAGACAATCATTTCTGGTTTCATCTGGCTTCGAGCTTCAAACCCCAAGAATCACTCAAATGCTCACTTTGCCTCTGGCATGGGACAAAGCAAGTTTTAACACCCTAAATGATCAGGTGCTTCCACCAAGAGAAGTCACAATCAAAAGATACAAAACAACATTATGATGCTGCACCCTCAGGGAACTTCTTGAGAGTCCTGCACTGCACCTGAGACCTGAGACACAGAGACTAAAAAGAAACATCCTGTGCTTTATCTGACACCTTCAGAAATTAAGAAAACCAAGATAGCAAACAACGGCAGGAATAGACACCCTGAACAGTGTTACAAAAGGTTTCTCTATGATTTTCTCTCCCAGATGTCAACACAAGGTCCCAGAGACTGAGCAGGACCATTTGCAGCAATAAACCAAAACCTGCTGCCTTTTCAAGAAAGCAAACCTGGAGCAGTGCCACACAGGAGTATCAGAACAGAATCATCTGCTCTTAAATAACTACTAATTCTATGATAAGGAAAAAAATGAAAAAAAAAAATCTATATAGATGTTCAATCAGTCCCTATAAACTTGTGCAAAGTTTATAGGTACTGTCAGAAGTTGTTGCTAGAATAATTTGTTATTTGTGACTTCATGCTTGTGAATGAGCGAGTAAAGCAAATGTGCTGGAGAAAAGTCCCTATACATTGCAGGTCTTGACTAGTAATTCCATGACAGGAATTATGTAAGAATAACTGATGGATAAATGTGTTTTGTATCACTGTTGTGTTTTCCTCTTTGAACACAAAATAATCAATTCCATCTATTCAATTCTATTTAAAATGCTACACCTCAGCAGATCACAGAACTGGGAAGGCTGTGGGAGTAGGCAGGAATCCTTTTGTGAGCATGGATCCGATCTACTACCTTAAAAAGACAACTGCACAAGTAAAACAGCATCACATGCCCAAAGTAAACTTATTAAGGCTATAAATGGTGAGACTCATAGTAACGCTGAAGTCCTGTAATCAGGAACCCTTCCTCAAAGCCAGCAAAAATACCAGGAGCATTCCAACACACACTTGGCAAAATACTAATGTAGTGCTACTTGAAACAAAAAAAAATAGGTTATATTTTTCTTTTTCTTTTCTCTACAGCACTCACCACAGTTGTGTATTGCATTATGGGAAGCATGGCCATGGTCTTGACAGCTGAGTCACAGTAACTATCCACCTTTCCCAGATAAACAGGCTATAAAGCCTCTGATTATGGAAAAACATGGACTTTCACATTACAAAATATCTCTCACCTGTAAAGATTTTTACCTGTCATCATAAAATATATATGCCAAAATATGTGCTTGCAAACATGCTCTCTCTTGCCTGTAAGCAAGGGTATCACTGTTTAACTCCCATCATATGGGTTTCAGTTTAAAATTATTACATCATATCCCTGAAGACAGGGAGTACAAAGTAAAGGCAGTTTACCATTTTATTTCACAATTCTTACCTTCAGTATTAACAACAAACAAATGTCTGGTGTTTAAATATTAGCAGATTACACAGTTGCCACAGGACACTATGGTTGCATGACCTTCATTCTTGCTAAAAAGCTGAACAGAAGGGTGAAGCTATCAAAGAGGGCACTTGGAAATAATTCGCAGTTTCATGTGGGAATATAAAATAACCCAATGAAGACCTATAGCATTTATGTAAGGCAGTCACTGTAATACTAGCAGTTTATCTGCCATTGACTTGCCACAACCCAGTCAAGATTATTAAAGAGTTCACAATAACTCTTCATAATTTACGAAAGTTGTAAGATATCTGACAACAATAATTAAAATCTTTTAATCTCCTTAGCAATGCGGAAGCATTTCCAGCATTTTAATACATTTTAATTACAAACTATTCTGATTTTAGCTGGAATTATTTCGGTTTCTCATCTGTGAGTCTATTTTATTATAGATATTTGCATAAAGCAGTAACTGTTTCATTAAAACATTAAATTTACTTCTGCTGCATTGCCCTCAGAATACTTTTGTGCGATCACTTGGTTGCAGTGGAAATAATGTCAAACTGGTCACTTTTATTAAAGACAGAAATTTAAAAAAAAAATTCTTAAATTACTTTCAGGCAGGCATCTTTAGCAGAGGGGATAACAGATTTAAACCATTTTTTTTCCAAAGAAAGGGATTTCTATTTTCTTTGGGGGCACTGCAGTTAAACTAAAATCTAAAAATACCAGATTAAACAAACACAGAGCAGAGTTTAAGGTACTAGAGAAATTCTGGCACTATTCTTTCAATGTCTCTTCCATTTCATTCCTTGGGCACAGCCCTCTGACATCAACAAAATAATTCAGAACAGTATGTCTGCCATCCCACAGTACCCTACTCCTTAGCATCATCCATCAAAACCATAGTAAAGTTCCAAAAACTTCTTTTTGATCAGTTGATCCAGCACTTCAAAATGCAAAAAATCAATGCTTTACTCAAAAAAATGCTGAGTGATCAATCACTGGTTACACCTCACAGCTTTCACAACCTGTATCAGCTCAGAAAGTCTTCAGTGAAGTGAAAAGCCAGGAGACTTCACACTAGTTTTCATTATATACCTCTTTGTTTGATCAAACTATGGGCCACAACACCAAGTAGTACCCCCAGACTTTTAAAGCCATGAAAGAATTGTAGGCACATATTCTCTATAAAACTTCCTAAAAACACTAAAGGAAAATAAATGCATTTGACAGTCTTTCTGTGCTTACTTTCCTGAGCTTCTTCCATCATTTTCAGAAGTTCAGTGCCCTCTTTCCGTCCTTCTCTCCACACATATCCACAAGAAAAAGAGGAAAAGCTCATTTTCTATCCTTAACTTGTCAAAGGCACACAGAATAAGGAACTACTAAGGGGTATTTCAATTATACAGGATTTGGGTTGAATGTTTACACACTTGAGAATTAAGTATTCTGTTTTGGGCTATTGTAACTGAGATACTGATTCTATACATTACATGTTCTGGAAAACCAAAATTCAAATTAAGAGTTTTACAGTCACTGTAATTTTCTTTCTGAGAAGCTCAAAACTTTTGTACCATAATGTTCACAATGCAGAAAAGACTGAACCCACTGCTTCACACCAATCAGTCTTGAAAGAAAAGATGCAGACCAAGTGACTGATCTAGGTCTGTTAACAGTGCAAAAGCAATTGCAGAAAGTTTATTGTTGCCATGTTTTTCTTCCTTTTGAACAGCATCAACATGGGACTAATTCATGATCTCTAGAAAGTAGTTTCCAGTTAGACTGACACACAATGGCAGGCAGTCTTAGACAGGTGAAGTGACAGGAAGGAGGAAGGCTGACTTGATGTCAGTGACAAAAACTATTTTAATGGAAATGTGAAATTATTCAAAATTTTCTTCCCCTAAACACATGAAGATTTCTCTAGTCAGATTCAGATTGCACAATGGGGTGAGAGCAGGAATCAGGCAGACACAGTATTTTTATACACTGTGTTTTTTCTAATGACTTTTCATACTCACTGCCTCACTTAAAGGTTTCTTCTGTCAAAGATCTGTTAAATCAGTGATGTTTCATCAAACAGTAGTTGTCAAACATGATAAAGACCTACAATAATAAAATACGTGACCAAGAGGTTTTAGTAGCCAAGGATCCGGGGAAGAGTGGAAATAGGTTGTATTTCCAAGGCACAGAAAATGACAATAGTAACTAACAGCTGTTTGTTCAGTAGTATTAATTTTCAGACCTCTTCTACCCTAAAATAAGACCTACATATCAGGTCATGCGATAGATGGATGTGACAGAAAAGTCACATAACAAAGGACAGATGACAATGCTTGACTGCTACTGCAGAATATACCTTTCAATTAAGTCCATTTTAAGTAAGGAGACTCCTGCCCTGCTATTGATATGGGGCAACATCCTAGTCTTACTCCTCTACCATAAGAGCACACACTACACTCTAGACTTGACTAAGTAAATGTAGTGGGCACCTGCAGAAAAGATGGAAAGCAACACCACAAACACACAAAAATACTAAGAAGCATTAAGGCAGGAGATTTCATTTCTCAGTGTAGAAAACCATGTGTGCACACATTTGAACACAGACCTCTAAACCAGAGTTGCATGCGCAGACATAGAATCTTGATCTTACTGATGGCATTTTATGTTTTGGAGATGTTACCCATGTTTTGATTAACACCTATCAGCCTTTGATGAAAGATGTAGTCAGATGCTGCTCAAGTTACTCCAACACTGAACAACTTGTTGTAATTTATTCCTTTAAAACCATTCTAATTTACTGCTTTACTTTGATGAAGTGGGCATATTTGGCAACTTCCCAGAATTAAATACCCATTGGCTGAGGCAAAACCCCAAATAAATTGATGATTCTACTGGCTGAGAGAGTTCAGAGAAGTTGGGATAAGAAACAGCAACTTAAATTTAAAGACAATTAGAATTTCCTACTAGCTGGATGATTGACATTTGGCTTAGGATCATTCTTGTGAAAGCATCCTTCCCAGTTGACTAAGTGCACTTTTAGGCAGTATGCAAACACTATCAGGAAGAAGGTAGAAAAATGTGTGCCCTTCCACGTTCTGAAATCTACAGGCGTTTTTCCCAGTACACAATGTCAGATAGAAAAACAAAGCACAGAGAGTGCTAGTTATTTTTTTTCTCCTTGAAAAGCTAGCACAAAAAAAGACTCCAACCTGCCACAGAATCTTCTTTGAACCTTCCATTTTCTGTTAAGTTTAAACTTCTCAGATAGAAATGAAACTTGGCTCCAGGAAAGAACATTTTTAAATCCTCAATGAATAAAGATCAGGTAGCATTCAACTACAGAAACTGAAAAATTCGAAAAGATAAATACAAAATAGCACATGGAGCTGGAAAAATCTGTGGTCAATGGCATTTTACATAGCAATTTGAATTCTGGTAAATCAATTTCAATTACAAAGGAAGTACCAACAAGATCACAGCATCACAAATAGAGAGAAAAAGAATGAACTCCATTGAGGAAATGACAAATGCAATTCAAATACATCAAATCACTGTTCACATTATTTTCCTAAAGTTTTCAGTCTAAGAAACTTATTCAACTATGTACAACAGCTCAGAAATGTTGTATTTTAAATTTGCTCAGAAACCATTCAACAGGCACGGTTTTGATACTCCAGAACACCAATTACATAAACACACCTGAAAGAGGAGAGAAAACAAGGTCAGCTTCTACCTATTTATGAGGTTGGCTAATAAGTATGGTCATCTAGCTACACAACACCTTCTTCTGTACCCCAGCTTTGGAATTAAGGTTACTTTTTGCAACTCTTCAACTGCCTTAATCATCAAGTCCATAACAATCCTTGTTGTAAAAAGCACATGTATTACTCTTCTGATAGGTCCCCATCATTGCAAAAATAGCCTTTAAAAGCCTTGAAATTTTTATACTGATGGAATTTAAAAAAAAAAAAATACTTCAAGAGTTTCAGGGTATATTACCTTTACAGTGGGACCTCAAGGTTGGAAACTAATTTAAAGGCTACATGCTAATACTCTTCAAGTAAACCTATTCTCTTGATATTTCTGTTTTGAACAGAAGACACAATCAAGTTCCAACTATATAATTTGTGGCTAATCTCAATATAATCTAACAATAGTTCTACAGATAACTACAACTCTAGGATGATCATTGCTGGCTCACCAAAACTTAAGACCTTAGCAGGTGAATTTAATTCTGTATTCTGGCAGCTTTTAACAAATAATATTTGACAGTCAAAAAGCATTTAATGTGCTTTATAAAGGTCAGTTTCTAAAAGACTCTCCTTCAAATTACAATGTATAGTTAACTATTTGCCTCCCTGTCAGACACTCCTGTCCCAGACACCCAGGAGAGGTGCCAGAGCAGTACATTCTTTATCCACTTTCTGCTAAGCACTGCACTTTACAAAAAAGGTGATCCTACAGGTCTGAATAAAGACATGTTTGTGTGTTTCTCTCCACATTATATCAAATTAAATTAATCCAGCAGTATGCGATAAGACGCAGTGTGAACATCTTTTTTCATTATTTGCACATGTTTTTAATCAATGAGAAGTAGCAATAATTTAAACAGCACTAATACGGCTGGGAACTCTTCACCTGTCATAAGGACAGATTGTGGATAAAGAATTAACAGTTTCAAGAGAAGATATCTGTCCTATTCACTACAACCACAGTAACCTAAAATACTAATAGTATGAATGCTGAAAATATGGAAAGACTAAGGACATAAGACAGGTGATGGAAAGAATAAAGAAAATTTGTCACTTAGGAATGGAAACATATTTTAGAATAACTAATGCAGTCACAAGTTGCAGTTGCACTATTTGTTACAATAAACTCAGATTGGCTAAGTTTTCCAATATGATATCTCAGCTTTAAAAAAACCAAACAAACCAAACAAACCAAAAACTAACACAATGACAAATCCCATAGAAGGTCTCCAGGTGTCTGTTCCCAGAGGAACCTCCCTCCAATGCTGGTCCAAAGCCTTTGAGATTGTGTCTTCTACTGAGGGGACAAACCAACATTATTTGTGCTAATGTGGACTGGCTGGTAGGGAGCAAGACTGAGGTCATAGTCATACAGGCAACAGTAACACAAACCACAAACACATGAAACCTCTCAGTTTTTAATTTTGACCTCTATACATTTTTATATGGATAATTCATAAGATGTAATAGGGCTTAACAATTAACAAGTGTATCAATAATTCAAAAACTAACAATCTAAGAAAAAACCATGGATTATTGCACGGCACTCAAGGTTTCCTCATCTTCAACACTAAGGTCACCCCTCTTTAATTTCTGACATTTCTGAAGAGTTAGAATTTAATTTCTGTTAGTTAGGATTTCATCAGCTGCTTGACTCCTACAGATTAAGACTGCAGTTATCTTCTGTGTGTGGTGTTGAGCTAGGACTGATCAGCGCTGTTACAAAAACATGTAAGGACCAGTGAGACTAACTCAGGCAAACACAACCATAAACTTGCCTAAAACAAGAGGCAGTTACTCCTTCCACATCAAAGCAAGTCCACATTTGAATATGTAAATAAACCAATCGAGATACATCTTTTAAAAACAAAACCAACACAACACTATACCATTTACAAGGGCAGTTTGATTTTTTATTTCTGCTTTCTTGGAAAATTCCTTTTAAACCTGTTCCTATCAGTCCAGTTACTGGAACATAAAGAGAAAATGGGACAAAACACTTTCAAAGAGCTGAGTATATGAATACTTAAAAGGAAAATGAGGACAATGTTTTCTTGGTGTTTCCATTTTTTACTTTCACTCTCCTGAACATTTAAACCGCTGCCCACTGACATTTAAATAGCTAGTAGGTAATTAGTTGACCAATTAGTTCTATGACAATTTTACAACTTTAATTATTTAATGCTTTACAGTTACATCCCGATGGCCATGTTCTTGCACCATGTCTCCTGTGTTTAAGGAAAAAGCCCTGCCCATGGGATAGCTATCCCAGCATGAAACAAGCGTAAAGGGTTGACAACGAACAGCCCACGAAACAGCACACACCTAACTTTTCTAAAAAAAAACCCCTGCCTTCTTATTTCTCTGCTGAGCAGTGGAAAACGCAGAAGTATCTACAAATGCAAGGCAGTAAATAATCCTATGGTGGTCACACAAGACAACCCTTTGCAGGTTTCCAGCTTAACACATTTCTGTGGTCAGCACCATCCACATAACTCTTTAAGCTGCTTTGCTGTGAACCATATTAGAGAACGGATCTGATTTAAAGAAAACAAAAGTGATTTATATATATTTTTTTTTAAAAAAGCTCTGTCACTTTTTGCTAAATCAGCTATCCCCTCTAATTCGCCCCAGCACCCATACATTACCTTAGCATTGCTACTGAATGTTTACTATTATCCAAGTTCAATCATTTTTCCAGGCTTCATGGCTAGAACTGTTTTTTTAAAAAATCCAGTGACCTGCCAGTTTGGGAAACAAACAGCCACCTCTCCACACCAACCCAACCAAAAGAAAAGCTACAGCAAGTTCAGCCCTGGCATCAGAGCAGAAAGACAATCAGCCCAGTACTGGGAAGGCAAAACAGGCAAAGAACCAGTCCCAGAGATATAGTCTAGTCTAGCCTTGTACTCCAGAAAAGAAGCAACAAGCTCCTAAAATGATGGAAGTAGTGATGATACTAAGAAGATTTTTAAATTATTTTAAAAGGTTTAGCTGTCTGGGCACAAGTCTGCCAATCGCAGTATGCTCTCTAAAAATAAAATGTGTTCGTGTATTTGCAAACTCTACTCTGCTTGGCCTCTGAGGGTCAGATCCATTAGCACGCTTCACTACCTCAGTCACAGCATGATGCAAAAACCATTCCATACACGAGCAGAAAGTCACATGCCATTTAAGGTTTTTAGGATTCCAGAAGTTTCACCGAGGTGCACATCCAGAACTGTCACAGCCCTGACTGAGCACATAGAGACATTTCAGACACGCTGACCAGGCACCCCAGCTCCAGCCCAGCAACCACACATGCAACATGTCTAATGCACGTTGGCAGAACTGTAGTAAGCATGGAGCGCAACAACTCTCCAAAACTGTGGCAAGTGGAGGTATCATTCATGCAAAATGCATCAACATCGCTGGCAAGAGAGAATCCAAATCCCCAGCTAGGTACCCTAATTTCTAGAAACTGAATTGGATTTTGGCCCACTTGTCTGTCCTCCCAATCCTTGTTGTTGTAGTTGCACAGCAGCTGTACCTGAAACAGAGGTGCAAACCTTGTTGTTTGAAGATCCTTCTGGAACAATCCTATCTTTCCATTTCCCACTGGCTGCCTTAGATGCTCCCTAGCCAGCAGAATGGCTGTTGTGGTACCTATTCCTGACACCTCAGGTAGGTTTTCTAATTCCATTTCAAAATCAAGTGGATAAAAAAGTTAGGCATGGAAATGTTCATCTAAAGAACACCAAAAAGTCATCTTTGCCATAGGTTTTGGTTTTGGCCAAGAGTAAGCCAGAGTGTAAGACACATCTCAAAGGAGACCCAAAGAGTGACCCAAGAGTCAGCATAAAAACACTTCTTGCAGGCTGCCTAGGCATGCAAGACACCATAAGTATATGAATCCAACAGCTGCCATTAGGGACTTCACAAGTATCCAGCAAGAGCAATGTGATTAGTCCTGCAACAAGCTGTATTTCTTCTGTTTTTTCTCTAAATGGTATACATGCATTCATGTCCCCACTTTCAAATGTTTCTTTTTTTTTTTTTTCCTCTTTGGAGAAAAAGAAAAATGGCAACAACCCATTCTTTATGAGCAATTTCATCCTTTAACACACTGGATTTTGTGCAGGTCAAGTAAGACTTTCAGTAAAGAATATAATTGCAATTGAATGTTTCTAAGAACTTGTAAATAACATGACATTATTTTAAAAATTTATGAAAAATGCATTTACAGTGTTCCTTTAAGTGTTTTCACACAGCTTCTGTTGAAATTGCTTTACTCCAAAGCAATTGAATATAGAGTATTTTTATAAGGACCTCTTCGTCTCCCTGCAAATGACTGATATAGAAATACCTTCCAGAAAGAGAATGCACCAGAAAATATGCAACCTTATATTTTACTAGGCATAGTTATCTAGCATGATAAAACATCAGTTGCTCTGTTTCTGAAGATTGTGCTGTAGCTGAAGCAAAACTGCATTATTAGCAGAGTCCAGAGGCCTTGTGCAAGTTTAGGTTTGGCACCGTACAAACATACAGGCTCTATTCAGTACAGTAAAGCCATTCTACAGCCAAAGCCACAGCAATTCCATAGATCAAAAGCAAAAAGGAAGCTAAAATTCAGCAGCACATTCATGCCATCTTCCAGGAAATACAGTATCACATACCTCCTTGTCATACTCCTTTGACAACACAGATAAATAAAATAGACATTGGCCTAAACAAGGTGGTCTGAAGACACATTGTTATCATTCAGGGCTGTAAGCTTCTGTACATTACAGCATCAGAAGAAGTGTCTTTAACATACTGTTTGAAGCACACTCGGAAGAGTTTCTCTAACCTCCTAGTACACAAAGCTGCACAGAAAGAGGAATTCGTTTCCCAATGTGATAAGGTCCAGGTAACTTTAAATACTTTTCAGCAGGCATCACAAGAAACAAGACATACACATAACTGTCGGGTCTAGTAGAACTTCCCTAGGCTCTACATGAAGCAAACTCACCCTGCAATTCCTCTTACAGGGACACCATAACGAAAAAGAGCAAGTTTCAAAAACTTGTTAAAACCACTGGCAGTCGCAACATGCGATGCCATCAGTACCTCTCTAACATACAGAAGACATATAAGCAACCTCTTTCACCACCTCCTCTTGCCCCCACCCTGCTCTGATAAAGAAAGGTGGGGACAGGGAGGAAATAGTAGTACAAAGAAACAGGTAAACTCAATTGAAGCAAAAACCCCAGTGTAATAAAGCTCCTTTTTAGGGTAACTCAGTGTTCACTGTAGAAGACAGCTATATGGACTTTCTCCATGGCAGAGTCTCTCCATGGGTGCCTTTCCTGGGATTATTCGCGTCTTGTAACTAGCTGTGCACCTTGTGAGACTAGGACTCCAGCAGTCCTCCTAATGGCAAATGTCATGAGCAAAGACTTAAGCAGTAAAAGAAACCAAATGAAACTAAACACAAAAATGATGGCAGGGAGGGCAGCAACAGGGAGTAAATTATTTGGTTTCTTCTCTGTTTGAGCTGCAGTCATCATTCATGCTACTTTGTACTTAGAGAAGGTTTGAAGTTATCAGTGCTCATACAAATTCAGTGTTCCTCTATCAGACGAATTCTGGTCTCTTAAGAAATCAAGATGCAGTAATAAGTCATAAGCAGCATAAACATGTGGTTTCTTCTGAGGGGGAAAGAGAAGAGTCTCATGATACATCCAGTCTTTAAGAATTTACATACTTCTGAACAGTTTCAAAATATAACTACACATCAGCAAGCACCACTGGACCTGTACAGACTGGCAACAGGACTTTCCACATGAACATTACATAGTGCTGTCATATAAAAAAAAATTACCATGTTACCATTAAGTGCCATGACACTAAGTCTACAGTACACAAACTCAGTGGTACTTAGGAAAACCTCTCCTTACTCACCAACCACTTTCCTCTCCAATACTGATCTCAAAGAGTGGCTGGAGCCTGTCCACAAGGGACTCCACTCCTTTCATGGACACGGTAGTCCACCATACTAGATTCTCTCACCTTTTCCTTTCTGAGGGTCTAGCAAATCCATGTGCAGTGCAATGAAATTCTTCTCTTCCATTTTGATGGAGGAAGGGAAGAATGGCACCACTGAGGGCAAGTAGAGTGAATCAAGTCTGCTCCCAGGCACATGCCACCCTACTGCTAGCACAGGGGAGAGAAGCATGGAAGAAGAAGCTGAACAAAGAGGCACAATGGAGCTGTATGATGCATGAAGGGACACACAAGGTGTGCATGACAGCAAAATAATCAAAGTGCCATGGTTGCACCAGCATCCAACAGTTTTGGCATTGTTTGGAATCATCTTCGTTTAGAATTGCATTGCCATGGTTTCTGCATTTCAACCACTGCTTATCCAAACCTCACTAATTCACATCACCCAGTGAAGGCACTGGATCATTTCTGCAGACAAAAAGGCTTGTACAGTCAGGCCTGCAGCAACTCCGATTAACTCAGCGAAGGTGATGCATCTTGCAGGGCTGGCATGTTCAGTGGGAAATGTCTGACTATAATAACACCAAGACATAAAAGGAGCCTGGGACTGGGACTGTTTTTGAGATGACAAGGTTTAGGATTTTAAAGGTAAATATGGCAGTAACCAGAAAGAACATGCAATTTCACTGATACAGCTTCCACAGTAAACAGTTCCAGAAAAACACAAGAGGAAAGAGAATTAAAAAATCTGTTAAATACATGAAAACTGCAAAATAAATTTTCTTTACCTTGGGTTAGAACTATCCCAAATATTGTCACATAAGTCAGCAACAAATCTCTTTGTGTCACATTATTGATATATTTCAGTCAGGTACTTATTCTTCGAAAGACTTACACATGCACTTAAAATTAAGCATGCAAGTAGTCCCACCAGGTACTTGATGTAAGGTTCATGCCTTCACTAGAACAGTCATTTTACAACAAGCTTTTTTAGCATGCAACATCTGTGTTCACTTTGTGCATAAGAAAAGAATTTTAAAATAACTTATACATTCTGGGTAATACAAGCAATCAGTATGTGTCCAATGGATAAAAGTTCACACATGCGCACAAAAAACCCAATTACATTAGAAGCAGAGAGATATTCCACAGTATTTAAAAATTAATTCTTGTTTCATTATTATGTAGATCAGTACAAGTACTGAAATTTATTCACACACTATTAATAACAGAGATGAAGTTTAATGGTGTTGAAGTGCTTCCATGCTAGGCCCACCGTTTTAACAGTTTTCTAGGCTTTGATTTATCTAACAAAGTTACTTGAGATTGCAATTTTCATTAATGCAATTTTTAACTGTTTTGAATGTAGCTTAGTGGTTATGAAATACAAAATTTATGATCATATGTGCTAGCTCCCATTATAAACATAAATTTCCAACCTTAAGTTGAACAGAAAAAGTAGCACAATAACAAAGTCAAAATCAGCTACAGAAGAAAGTCTCACAGAGAAGTAGCTTAGAACTTCCCATTAAAAATATGTTTATATTTAACCTAGCAGTAGGACTTTAAAAAGATAGCAAATCACACTTTGCACATGCATGAGACAACAGCTATGCCCAAAACTGTGTAGCAGTATAGAGATCAAGGGTAACTGACATTCACTCAACACAAACATTTAATTTTGCAGTAAAATACACACCAGGTGAATGGCAAGGGGCATTAGCTAGACTATGCAACTTCTCTTTAGAAGTATCTGGCTAAAGGGCAGAAAAACAGTGATTGCACTGTTAAACACTCAAAATGAAGAAATAAGCATGACACACTATACAGAACATTAGTGCTTTGTACATGTATTGCCATAAAGATGTTCCACATAGCCTGTTTTTTTGCACAATGCAGAAAAAGAAGCCAGTACCTAGGATGGTAATTTATTTACCAATAGAGTAAAAATCCACTGGAAAATTTCACTTGTGGCTTTTACTGGCAATATGTGTAAATGTAATTTACAGTGGAGTTTTCCCAAAGCACAGCAAACTTTTTCAAAGTTTAAGAGAAAACACTGAGGTGCAATACCCATTGTTTAAAATGTTGTGTAAGTTGTAAAACATGGAGTAATACACAACAAAGAAAATTAAATGGGGTTGTAATGCCCATTTCTTGATAGTTGAGTGCTTAACTATGCAGCCTTAACAGTATCCCATTTGTGTTTTCCTTTGGACAGACTGAATTCCTAGAGTCTGCTTAAAATGTCAACATCTGAAATCTTGAAAGCAAAGACCAATTACGTTCAATCCGAAAGACTCCTATGCCCAAAAGGGTATAATTAAAAAATTAAAGGAAGCGGTCATGCAGGATACTGGCAAGGAAAGGTACTGAAGGAATTTTAGAAAAAGCATTCAACTCACCAGTCCATTGTTTGGCTGAGGTGAAAAAGGCAAACATTACTGAGATGCATCAGTGAGGAAGTTAGAACACAAATCAAGGCCATGCCTGCAAGCACATGTGAATAACTTCAGGCCCAGAAGCTCTTTCCATGGCAAAGTTATTCATATGGGTGCTTGCAGAACCTAAGCTCAGATGTTACCATTAGAGGACAAAATGCTATTTATATTTTGCTACTGACTTAAATAAAAATAGAAATTCACCTGTGTTTAACAGCAACTGTTTCAACTCAAGAAGATAAAAACGCCTTGAGGTCTCACAAGGTAACATAATAATTAATCCATTCTAGCTGCTCCCAGTTCTTTTTTTTGTTTGTTGACGTAAGTCTCTCAAAACACATTTAAGCTTGCAAACTGAAGCCTTTTTTAGAAGCTATGTGAGGGCTGCACCTCCTGTGCTACAACGTGCTGCATCTCCGTCTTGCAGTGCACCAAGGATGCTTATGACACTTGGATTAAGTCATTATTCTTTTTATTGGGTATCTCTCTGCCAAGCCTGACATCACCTGAAATGTACAATATTCAATTCAGTGTCTCAATTAAGTACTGAGTCTTTCCAACATATGCTTGTGTGGATTTTGGGAATCTGAACTAGGTAACAAACCTAGCTAAAAGAAAAAGGACACCCTGCAAGTGTGTAGAATGGAGAACACGTGTCTACCTGATTAGACAAACACTAACTATATATATGGTGTTTTTAAAGCCTATGTAATTAATATGGATTCGAATGGATTGCAGATTATGAACTACTGCTGGGAGAGGAAAAGAGGTTCATAAATTCAGTGAATGAAAGACCTTTAAGTCTTTAAACACCAATAGTTTGTAAAGATGTAACTGATATGCTGTGTGTATGAACCAGTGGGCAATCAGAAACACAAACAAGTTAGAAAGGACAGCTGAGATTTACAAATAGGAAGCACAAAACTTGGGGATGACTGTTTCATATACCCTAGCAATGAGGAATCACCTATCACTCAATTCATTAAAACACGCAGTAACTTAAGTTCTTATTGAGGAAGGTGCTGACAGGAGCAGCTCTGTCATGGACTCACTGAAATTAAGGAGGCTACAATTCCGGCCAGACTGAGTGCATGTGCTGCTTTGAGTTGTTTGAAGAAGCTTTGTTTTCTGATGTTTCCTCAATGTAAGTTTCATCACAGACTTCAAAAGAAGGACATGGAGTAATTTCTTTTTAAAGTCTCAGTATTCAAAAATGAAACCTAATGAAAATAATAGGTCTTAAAACACCAACACTACATAATTGCCATTAGATATGGCCTTGATCCAGCTAATGGCTAATTTGGTTTTTTCTGGGATGGAAGTGTATTACTAGGCAATTAATTAAAGTATTTCAATTAATTTATCCTTCTGATCAGCAAAAAAAAAGCCTCAACAGCAGGTATAGACCTGATCGGAGAGCACTGAGAAGTGAAAATGGCTGGAAATTATAACTAAATATGAAAAGGGAAGGTAAAAACAGGTATATGGACAAAATGGGAGCAAAAGCAAAAAGTCTGCAATCATGACAGGGCCAGCACCTGCGCCCGCTCCGGGATCCGCCAGCCACTGCCTCGAGGACCCGCTGCATCCTCTCCAAAAGCCTGTGCGTGTGTAACACGTGTGCGGGTTTATTCCCACGCATCTGTACATTGTGTAAGGAGGTGCACGGCGGGGCTCCCTCTCACTGGGGCACCGCCGGGCCCAGCAGGGCTCGGGCCGGGCCGGGCCGGGGGTGCCCGGCGGTGCGGGGCCGCGCCGGGGGGAGCCGCTCCGGCACGGGCACCGACACCGGCATCCGGCACCGACACTGGCACCGACACGGCGGGGCCGGCACCGCCACTCACGCCCATGGTGCACCGCAGGCCCGCAGCTCCCGGCGCGGGCAGGTGCGGACCCCGCCGGCCAGGGGGCCGCCCGCGGCCCAGCCCCTGCTCCCCCGGGGCCGCGGAGGAGGCGCCACCGCCGGGTTCCACCAAGGACAGGCCCGAGGTCAAGCCCGGCGGCAGCCCCGCCGCGGCCCCTTCCCCGCCGCCCGCGCCGCCTCGCCGCCCGCCGCCAGCGGTGCCTTACCTTGGCAGCCATGCTGTGCCCGGCGCGGCCACCCCTTCCCGTCCCGGCCCTGCTCCGCTCCCCTCCCTTCCGACCGCGGCGCGCAGCCTCCCCCCGCCTGCGCACGGCCCGCCCGCGCCGCCCGTCACACTGCCGCTTGCCCAGGCACGGACGGGGCGCCGCCCCCGCCCGGACCGGCCCGGACCGGCCCCGTGATCGCCCGGCACGGCCCGGCTCGGCCCCGCGGGCCCCACGCCGGGAGATGCGGCCTCAGGCCCCGGCGCTGCGGGGCGAGCAGCGCCTGAGCCGTGCGAGGGGCCCGCCGGGACTGCTCCCCGTCACGGCGGGCGCCGGGGGCAGCGGAGAGACCCCGGGCTGCGAGCGGCCCTGCAGCCTCTCCGGCCGTCGGAGACTCGCGCTGCTGGCCTCGGGAATGCCCCGCCGTGGTCCGGGGACACCGGGGCCAGCACAGCAGGGTGCCAACACCCTCACAGCAAACCCTGCTGCCCTGACCAGCGCGGGTTGCTTCCCCGCAAGCCACACTGCTGTTTGAGGGGTGTTACGTTCAGTTGCAGCATCCTTAGGCATCCTTCTGGGATGTGCCAAGAATGAGCTGTGCCTTCGGCCACATTTTGGACATGCTGTTTTAGTTTGTAAGCCCGCATGAAGGTGACACACAAGTAGGCCCAGGGCT
Organism: Acropternis orthonyx; assembly: GCA_035583155.1. Taxonomy (NCBI): domain Eukaryota; kingdom Metazoa; phylum Chordata; class Aves; order Passeriformes; family Rhinocryptidae; genus Acropternis; species Acropternis orthonyx. The sequence goes on from JAWWEU010000081.1 coordinate 24,580,995, forward strand.
GCACTCAGGATGACCACAAGTACGGCAGGCTCAGCCCCACAGGCAGCTCGCAGATTGCCCACGGACAGCCTGTCCGGGCGTGTTTGGCAATGCACCGCTCGGTATGAGGCTGCCACCGGGGCCCGCGCCAGCGCCAAGGTCCGCTCTGGCTCCTGGGGGGACATTGGGATAGCCTGGGGTTGGTAGTGGGGGCAGAGAACTTGCCACGTGTGTGTAACTGAAAAGTAACAGCCCCAGGGCAAGTTTTTGAGTTGATAATGATGTATTAAGTTAGTCATAACTTCGAGGTAGATCTTTCAGCCCTTTCCCTAAACTGAGTTTTGTAAAGATACTAAAAAGGCAAAGGATCTCAACGACAGATACAAAATAGGTTATAAACCAGAACATTTAACTCTTTAATTGTTTTTAATTGTCTTAGCGGGAGACAGTAGAGGAATGATTGGGATTCCTAATCACATCTTCACACTAGAGAAATTATAAGGATTCATAAACACATCTGCACTTGCCTACTATAAGTCTTTGCAGGATGGCACTTTTTGTGTTTTCATTCCAACAAATTAACTACTTTCTGTGTTTCAGCAAATTGTACAGTCTGCCCTGTGTCCCTGTGAGACCTGACAACATATCTACCTCCTCTTCTCAGCAGTCTCCCAGTCTCAGCTTCTTGTAAAAACCCTCCCACTTGCTGGGTTCTCTTCCTTTTCTAGCTGCCCCACATTCATGGGTCCGCTGCACGTGCTCAGCTGTTCCATGAAACAGCACAACCTTTCTCTTTTTGCTGCATCTCCCTGACCTAAAAAACAGCAATTAGATCACAGCAGACTTGGAGCCTTCCTCCAGCCACACCTTTTCAAATAAACACAAGACCTGATTATGTAGTGCCTATCTGCAAACTAGATAAGTAAATACTATCACCTTGTCATAAATGAATAGATAATAGCAGTCCATTTATAAACAATAGAAAACAATCTCCAATTATGTTAATGATACTGCTAAGAAGAGAAAAATTACACAGACAAAATAGCACAACAATTGTCTTACAATACAAATACAACATTCTGTGTATATTCAGAATTCAGGATATTTAGATGTGAGGCTGAAAGTCAGTCCTATTGAGCTTTATTTTTGTGAAAACAGGCTTCAATGGCATTCTTTTTTCTGTATGCTGAGAAAATTACTACAGTTCTTATGTTATACTGCCAATGGTCTTGAGCCAGTTGCCAAGGGAAAACACAAGCAAAAAAAACTTCATGTACACTGGTGGTGAAATTCAGAGAGGTGAATAAAAAAGGCTGACCACAGAAAGTCTCGTTCAACTGCTCCCTAAATGCGACAGCATATGAGCTCTTCTAGCACTTAGAATTGTAGAATAATAGAATGATTTGGTTTGGAAGGGACAAGGCTTTTAAAGGTCATCTAGTCCAACCTCCCTGCAATGAGCGGGGACATCTTCAACCAGCTCAGTTTACTCAGAACCCCATCCAACCTGATCTTGAATATTTCCAGGGATGAGGCATCTACCACCTCTCTGGGCAACCTGAGAGTGTTTGATCACTCTCACTGTAAAAAGATCCCTTCCTTTATCTAGTCTGAATCTGCTTCATTTCCCATCCTCCAAGAGCTCCAAGTCCTGAGCACACCTTCAGCCCTGCCTTTGTCCTGACAAGACTGGAGGGTCATTGTCTTGCTTACACGGAAACCTGACTTTGGCCTGACAGATCTCTGACGATGTGCAATGAACAGATACAGGCCCAAGTTCCCAGTCTTCACAGAAAAGGCAGTGAAGGCTAAGGTCACGTTTTAGATGGCATGCACTATAACTGTAGTGGATTACAGCACTCTCCTTGGCCGCATAAGCAACTTGTTGACTAAGGTTAGGTTCAGGCCCATGTGTTGTACTCCTTTCGGTATGTTTTGACCACAAAGCCATAGACTGCCCTGGAGAGTAGAGGAGGAACATTTTTCATTTGTTCTAGTGAAGGCATGTCATTGTGCAGAGGAGAATCCAAGATCAGCTGGGCTTTCTGATTGAAAAGAAACATGACTCTTTTGTATGATACAATGCAATGTGTCAATGAGGGTAAGGTTGTGAGTCAGTTTTCATTGCAAAGCATACAAGTATTTCTTGGGGAAGATAGGGCATTGTGTCTCCCCAGCCAATGGCTTTTTATGTTTTTTGCATGTAACACTCTCAAACAGAAGTGATTCCAGGGCTCACTTCTGAATGAGAAATAACCTAGAGTTAGCTCTTTCTTGTGCTCTCTTCTGATACAGGGCACCTTGAGGACATATGGGAATGGATTTTGCAGGAAGAGCTGTAGCTTGTTTCCAAAAGAAGCCACAAAAAAGTATGTGGACACAGTCCTATAGATGAAAAATTACACTTTGATTATTTTCATGTAGTAGAGAGAATGAGAGCTGATTCACTACTTGGTGTTTTAACTATTAGGGTGTTGTCTAGCAAGGCAACTGTATCTCATAGGCACATAAGAAAGGCCTTTGCTGAGCTTATCAACAATTGCCCTGGAGAGACTGACAGTCTGGGGCTCATAATTTTTTAGACTTGATAAAGGACTGATAAAGGATTAAGATTTACCTATTGACTAATGTAAGGTAGAGCTGAGTGTGCTAGGTATTTTGGATCTTATTCATCACTTTGTCTATTACTATCTTCATTACTCTTTCTGTGATTTCTCGTACAATGTTCTGGATTTTGCACGGGCAGACAGATGCCTAAAAGGTGGGCATTGCAGTGCGTAGCTTAAAGGCAAGAAAATATCGTCTTGGATGTAGAAAGATCTGAGTGCATGTGGGGAGGTCTGGAGAGGACAGGATATGGAAAAGTCAGATCTAGAAAGATCTGGACACGCTAACTACCTTAGTGAAAGGCTGAGGTAAAGCAAAGGCTGACCCAAGGCACTCAAGACCTGTGATACTATCCAAATTATTGAGCTGTTTTCCTCAGTATGCTTTCTCTCTGCCTCACAACATAGAAACTACCTTCCAGGTAGCTTCTTTCGGGTTATATTGTATGTTCAGCAGCGTAAATATTTTGCTGTATGCTAATTTACCACAAAACTTGCACCAAGTATGTCTTCCTACAAGCATAGCTTATAGTAGAAGTAAACAAGTGGCCTCATTCCTAGTGGGAAAGAGCTGAATGTTAAAAAGAAATTAGCACAAGGTTTTCCTGAGCAGATCTGGTTTCTTAAAACTCTTTGTTGACTCCTGTCCTTCAGGGAACTCTCAAGGGAAGGCATGAAGCAGTATCTTAGGTCAAGGATTTGGTGTGGGATTTTTGTTCTTTCTGTGGTTTGTTGGGTTTTTTTGTTTTGTTTTGGTTGGGTTTTTTTTTTAATTTTGTTCTTAATAAAGGATGTCTGGCTGATGTGAATTAACACATCAGTTTTAGTGATTCTTAGCCAAGAATTTGTGCTTGCACAGTAGGCCTAACCATGAGAATTTCTCTAATAAAATAAAGTATGACTCAGTCTGAATGAATCATTCACAATTCTTCTTTCTCTCTTTGAAAGATATTCACTGCAGATCACGATTTCCTCAAATATATTTTCTATTTTCTGGTTATTTTATAACATTGCCTGATGATTGTCAGTATTTCCTTTTTTGCTGTTGGGGTTTTTTTTGATTTTTTAAGTCACACATATTCATAATTTAAACCTTGTTGTTTATCTGTGATTGCTGAGAAAGTCAGCCAAACATGATCTTATTCCCTATTTCTTAGAACAAGATTTTCAAGTACTTTTACATGCATGTCTAAAATTCATTGTCTATCAGTATTTCTTCCAGTGAAAAGCCGAACTGGTCATTTAAATAGTTCAATAAAAAGTGAATATAAAAGCAGCATGTAGAAGTATGAATAATTCATTGAAAAATCCATACAAATGGTAGCGTATTTTCATGGCTTTCCCATCTCAAAATGCAACACTATCCCCGAGTGTGTGTATCACATCTACCAGGAGAGTGGAATTCACGAAGTTGGGAGGAGACAGCTGTGATTCTGTCTTACATCTGATAATGGCATTTACACAGGCATTGCTGTTAAAATGGAACAGCTGAAAATGGTTTACCAGGGCTATGTTTTAGAAATGCATCTGAAATAACTTAGGAAACATTGCAGCTGTTGATGTGTAGGGGTTAATTCTTCTGTTGGTGTAAGTCAGCATAGGTGGCAGATTTGTGTTGATTTACATGGGTAAAACCCAGAAAATAGAGGAGATACAGGACAAATGAAAGATGCTATATTTATTTCATAAGGGAAAAATACTTCATAACTCAGGCACACCATTGACATGAATAAGTTATGAAAAATCTTCACAGCCAAAAGAACATAATCATCCTTCATGTATAACAGATTTGTTTATTCTGTAAAGATTCATTTCAGTTGATTAATTATCAGTATCTGCTGATGGTAGAGGTAACAAGCCATCTCTGATGAGAGAATCATTTTAGGACATGCTCAGAATATTTTATCACCTAGCACAAGTTGTGTATGCTTAGAATATTTATCATACTGTGTACTAATAGTATCACATTTTATAAGCTAAGTACTGAATGTAAATTATATTACAGATATAGGAGTTTTCTATATTTTTCTTGGATTTTTTTTTAAATAAGAGGGATATAAAAAATAAATTAAAACACAGTAACCGATGTGTTTGCATGTCAAGTGCTAAACTGTGCTGCTGCATTAAATCATTGTTATTCTGAACCAGTAAAAATTTGCATAAGTGCAAATGCCGGCTCCTAACAATAATATCAGAATTCTTTTACCTTACACAAAATCCAACCTGTACCAGCCAAATTGCATGCTCACTGGCCATGATGAAGGTTTATCCAGGGGTAAATTACCTTCTTTTTTTTATTATTTTTGCAATTTCATTTATTAACTAAACAAAATTGCAACTCCAAATTAAAATGCCAAAAGAAAGATTAGATCATCTCAATACTGAAGCATTTATGAAGAGGAAAAAAGTTATAAGTCTTTCAATCACCGCAAAATAAAAAGCAAAAGTAGATCAGATTTTTAACACAGTATATTAATTTGCTATTTATGAAGTTAACCTTAGTCACCAAAATATCTAGAATGTAAAGTATTATCCCTAACAAGATAGACTAAAATCTGTTACTAAATCCATTGAATAGACACACTACTTTAGTCAGACTTTACTCACAGAAGAGACTAGGCATCATTTAACAACATCTGTAGGTCTATAGACTGTATGTATGAATGTCTGCACACACTGAACATACATTGTGTGCAAGAGGACAGCTGGATTTTAATTAGCCAAGACTTTGAAGAAAGTAATAGAACCTCTGCAGTTTTATACAAAGCAATGAGTTTCATTTAGCATCAACAAACTTACATCTTTGAAAATATAAACATTTGGTCATCTTGCAACTCAGTAATTTCTTTCATTCTCCAGACAAAACCCATAATAAGATACAACTTTTATTATTTTTTAATACACATTTCCAAAATACCCACTGTGAGCTAGTCTTTTCCCATAGATGAAGAAAGATGGTCTGGCTCAAAGTTCATTAAAGCCAACTGGAGCTTTTCCATTAGTTTCAGTGCTTTGCTTAAAGTCAAAGATTATCACCCACCTCGGTATTTACAGCTCTCTGTTATCAGCATATTCCAGCTTTTGGTATTTGTTTTGTTAAAATGAGATGGAGTAAGGCAAAAGTTCAAAAGGTTTTTAATGACTTACAAGACTGGAAGCATTGATAGCAAGTGTATTTACCTAGGGAAGATGGTAACTTCTAATTATTTGGAGCACTTGTTTTTAATTTCATTACCAAGAAATGCAGGTCACATTGCTTTTGTATGCATCTGGTCAAAAGTCATCAAGTATCCAGTTTCAACCAGGCCTGAGAGAAAAGTAGCACTCTCAGAGGTATTACATTAATCCACATTTTTTAAAAATGACAGCCAAATAAAGAGCAAAGACTTCTTACTGCTTTCACTGAAGAACAGACTACACTGTAAATTCATACATTGATAGACTCCAAAGAATCCATATCTAAAGAGGGACTAGGAAAGCTTCACCACAGGGAAAGCTGTCAGCCCAGCTACTGATGTCTTTAAACTCCAAAAAAATCCACAGGAAGTCAGACTTTATAGGTTGCTCTGCTCACATAGCTGCTAGCTTGGTAAAATGCTTCTCTCCTCTTTTCTTTTTTCATTTTGTTTGTTTTGGTTTTTTTTGGTTTGGTTGGAACCAGCCTTGGTGAAGTGGGAAGAAACCATCCGGATCTACATTTTCATGATTCAGAAGTATGTATGGTATTTCTCAGAATGACTTGTATGTTTGGTGGTGACTCAGTAAAAATGCATTGTGCTGCTTTCGGTTGGTGTCTCAGAGCTTTTCCAGCCCAATGTCCACACTCCACATATTAAAAGGACTAAGTTCCTGGAAGCTGAACTGAGACAGCTGGATTGATTGTTTAGGCCACTATTTCTGAAGTTAGGAAGATGTAAACAGTAGAAACAGAAAATCCCCTGCTATGCTCACTGAAATCAATAGGAAAATTCCCATCCGGGAATATGAGTTATCCTCTGTTAGATTTTGTGGTGAATAGAGGTGTATAAGGCAGAAAAGAATTATCTTTTTTCTCGTTTTCCACTGTTTCTACTGCAGTAAGAGAGCTAATCAGATGCGAGTCAGCCAAGTGTCCTTTTCCAGGGAGAGAAAGAAAAACTTGCAAAAGGGAAAAGAATGTTCATCTCTGTTGTGGTGAGGAGAACCACTTTGTCATGTACTGCTTTCTTGTATTACTATATTACTATATAGTGACTTAAAGTGCTCATCACTGAAATATTCATTGCCTGGTGAGGGAATCCCTTACCTTAACATTCTGGAGGAACATCAGAGAAGTAGTCATAAAATGCACTCGAGGCCTGTGTACTTTCCTCTTCTTCTAGAATATCCCTGTCAGTGCAGGGCATACACAATCATCATGAGACACATTACTAGACTCAGCTAGATAACTCCAATAAATAGGGTGTATTGTTGAGAGAATATATGCAACTTTTCTCCCAAGATTTGAAAGCAATACCCTTCTTGAATCCTCAGCCACAAATGAGATGCTAAGGTGATAACCGGCACTGAAGACCTACAGGTTGGTTGCTCTTCCCTAAGGGACTGGCACTTTCTTTTCATGTGGATCCACTCACTTTCATTTTGCCTCTTTGAAATTGGGCTTGATGAGGTCCATGCAGATTTTGAACCTGAAAAACATTTGGAACTTTAGAAGAGTATTGTCGCCTACTTAATATTATGGTTTGGTGGGGGAATTGTATCTTTAAAAGACTCTTAAAGGTGCCTGCTAATATTGTTATATTATTCAGAATTTCATATAGAGTAACACTTAGCAGCTGGAACTTTCATATCCATGAGAGTCTTGAATTTGTTCCCAAATGTGTTCCTAGGTATATACTGGAGTTTCTGGTCTTTGTTTATTTTCCCTTAAAAATTAAGCAAACTAACAGCCTTCTCTCTATTCCCTTGTTTTACTTGATATCCAGTAGGATATCCATATCGTTCAAGAGTTGGGCACGAGCAGAAACCACTTTCAGCTCCAGAATATGCTTTTGTTTTTATTCTGAAAGGCCTGACTTTGCTGACTTGTAATGCCTTTTTCAAGCCTGTTGTTCAGGACTTTTTGAACAAGAACTGAGGAGATGAGTTCTGATTGGTTTTTGTGGGATTGTCTACCTAGCTTTGCATTGGTACATATTACGTGAAGCTTAATAAATCATATCTTTTGAGAGTCTTTTTAGTTCAAGTCAGAGCTTTATCTCTGGAGAAAAGAAAGTATTCCATGAGTGATTACATAGAAAGAAGCTGAGCCTAAGCATCTATGATCCCACTCTCTATTTCAGGAAGGTACTTTTGATACTTAAGTCAAGTACCATAATAGCTGAACTTTCCAATTCCCTTCAGATAGGTCCTCTAAATTCTTGTTGCTAAAATCAAAGATACTCACTTTGGTGCTAAGGAATTTGAAATGCTTGTGTAAATCATTAACATGAACATTTATTCTGACCTCAGCTGCATGGTCTAAAGTTGATATATGGAATCTGTTAATCATTACTTGTCAGCTAGTTGCTGCGTATCAGAAGCTGATTCCAAAAGCTCCTGCCAGCTTTTCAGAGGTCAGTACCTCTGGCTGTCTTTGCATAACTAACCTGCATCCAGCTTCTGTTAAAGGTCCTGAAATGCCTAGTCAGGTGTTTTTCATAACCTGTGACACCTGAATAGATATCCTAACTTCTCTGTGTCATATCCATGAAAGTATGGTGAAATAGTTGGGAATGTGATCCCAAAGCTATGTTTTCTCTTGAATAGAGTCAGGAGGTGCTGCAGCCCCAGAGAAGCCTCTCTGTTTGGTTCTGAAGGTCCCAGGACCAGGAACTGGCATTGCCTCAGCGTAATTGATCCAGCAGGGACTTTGGACACTGGACCAATTTTCACACAGTGTGACTGGCAGTGGATGCATGTCAGACAGAGAACACTTCAGAAATACCTGCAGAAATGGTGGTGCCTCTCAGTTGCTTGGTGGCTGCTGATTTGAATTATTTCCTAACTCATTTTGCTCTGGTGCAAAAAATATCTTGGTCTTTCCCCAACAGCTACTTCTCATGAAACTCTTATCTGTCCAATTACTTTTTACTTTGTTGTCCCCCTTTCATTCATTCTGCCACTGAGCAACCTTGCCCACTTTGACTGATTTCTAATCTGGGTACTTACAACCTCATCCTTCTTCAGTTCATCTAGTTTCCTTTCCTAGCCCAGTGCAGAAAGTCCTTTGTCATCCTATTTAAAATTTTCAATAGCTCCTCTTCCTCAGTCTCAGTTTTCTTACCTCAAATTCTTCTTCTGTTTTCCAACACATCGGTTTTGCTTGTGCCTTTACTGAGCCATTTTATCCTCTTTTGTGCACTTGAAGCAGAAAAGAAATCCCCTAATTGTAGTTTGGATCTAAAGTGTTGCATTAGCCAACAACAGCAAAGAGTAGCCATTCTGTGGAAATGCAGAGAGCCAACATCCCTCAGCTGCTGAATCAGTGTAGAACAAATATTTGAAGAATTTAGGTACCAACCCTGAGCAAACCATTACTGCGAATCTGTGTACTTAAAATTTTCCAAAGTTTTCATCTTGCCCAAATTAGATCATTTTACTGGCATGAGGTAATAAAAAAGCACATTCCTAACACAAGCATTAGCTGTCTGTAAGTTTTCATCCATCTGTTCCAGAAAATGCTGGATGTCACAGCTAACTTTCTGGAAAAAATAAATAGTATTGAGAAGACATTCTTTTCATCTTGTTCTTCAGAATGACTGAAGCAGTTTTGTTCAAACTTTCAAAAAACTGTTCCTATCAGCCAGTCAGCTACCATGGAACATCATGGACCAGAGTGATGGGTTAATCTGTAGGCAGTTGAAAATAGGATTTTATAATAGAAAATGCTGAAAAAGCCTTTATATTTTATCTCCAATTATATGATGAATAAGTTCTTTGTGTAATTCCATTTTTTCTTCATTGCATTCTTTACTTTTTAGAGTCATATAATGTAAGTAGGTACAATTAGAAATAGCAGAACAGCAAAAAAATATGTGTGACTGCTTGTTGTGTTGAAGTGCTAGATGAGAGATTCCACTTGCTTTGAAGAAAAGGACAGGTTACAAAAAATAGCTCAATTAAACGAGTATTTTTTGTCAGAATTAAAATGCTTTGTATGTTCAGTCTTCTAGAAGGGTAAATGACTGCACAAAATGAGCTCCATAGGCAATCTTGACATCCCTTGAAACAATCATTGACCAGACACTATAAAGCCTCAAACAGAGTTACTTTGGTCCTTAGAGAATGACAAAAATTACAGTGGATTAAGAACATTCATTCTGGCAAGACAGAACTAATTTCTGAAGGAAAATGGTTTTTTGGCACAGTTGTAGAAATAGTCGTGTAGCAGTAGAAAGCATTCCAACTAGAAATGGAATTTTGAACGGTTCACTAATTTCTTTTGCTTCAACTGGTATCCAATTTTATTTCTGCAACTATTCTTTAATTCAGAACTAATTGTAGATGTAGGGCGAAAATGGGTTACAAATTTGCATTTGCAAGAGAAATATCAATTCTACACTACTGGAGAAAATGAAAACATTTACTTGAATACAACTTTTGATGTAAAAGTTAGGGTCCCACCTTTAAAAACAGAAGCTTACAGATTACAGATGCTATGGCAAAACAGATGGTTTAGCAGTATTCTGAAGAGATATACTGTTTCTTAAAGGTTTTCTCAAGGATTTCATTCCTCATGATGAGCAGTACCCTAAAACATAACTGGTTTCATGGAGTTTGGTGCGTGCCTGAATTTGGAAGTTAGTGTTAATAAAGATCACAGATTGCAACTTTAGGTTCACACAGTTCTCTTGCTGAATAAGTGAAAGATGATAAACTGCACTGACAGTAGACACCACTCATTTTTAGTGGAAAGTGAAGTTTTGATGTGTTGCAGTGTATTCTTACAGTTCTCTGGAGTAGAAGTCACATATGTATTTGACTGCTTTCATCTGATGCCTTGAAAAACTTCTGAGTTCAGGCTGCAGTATTCATGCTGGGTTAGCTGCAACTTGAGGGAAGAGATTTTTAATAGTTACGCAGAATAAAAACTGGTTAAAGGCTACTGCTGTTGAAGAACTAAGCTAGTCAAGAAGAAACCAAAGCAATACTCTAATTTTATTCTAAAGGTGTCATTAAGCGTAAATCCTATTTCTCATTAAAGCAAAGGAAACAATAAAAATAATTGTCCATTACAGAGGTATTGGTAGTTCTGAGAAATTCAGTTTATCTTCACTGTATCCTGTTTTGTAAAGGATCACTTTTCAAGCTGAAGGACATTCCTGAAAACTTTTCATTTTCTTCTGAGTGTTTGTTTGCAGTTGTTTCTGCACTGCTGTGGCATTTTTAAGCTGCAGATCTCCAGTGTTGTTTTTCAAGGGAAGCTATTTCCATGGCCCAAGTGAGTGAACTGTGCAAAACAGGCCACAGAGCAGGAAAAGGAGAGCAGGCCTCCAAAGGAAAACAACCACAACTATGAGCAACAATTGCAATGAATGAACTGGGGGAGTCTGAGGTTTTGCAACTCTCTCAAACTAGCCTTCAGAAAGCAAAAGTAGATTCAGGTCACAAACATGTTTACTTGTTGGGACAGTTTTGTGATGTGTATTTTCCTTAAGGTCCCAGGAAGGCAATTCCGGCTAAGGGGTGTATGACAGCATAAGCAATGGCTTAGAATTCAGATTTCAACTAAGGATATCCACAGCAAGACTTTGCTAAAGAAACTAATCAAATTCTCTGGAGCAGATCTAATGATCTAGATTCATGTGAGTTAAAATCCTTCTGAAGTCAACAGGATTATTTGCTGGAGTGGAGAAGACTCTAAAGGAAAATGAGCCATCAATCCAAACCCTGTATACAGTCTATAGCTTTAGTAAAACGGACATTTGCCCACATTGTGTGTTCTGGCATTTATAGTAGTTGACCACTGGTTATGGAATGCAGTCACAGAGGTGTCCTTTTCTTCACTTATGTCCATAGTTCTTCCCTCATGTCATACTGTAGTCATAACTGATTCAGGAAGCAATTTACAGAAGTTGTCTTCTCAATTGAATAACCATGAAATCTTGCATATTTGCTCTGAGTGCTGTGAGCTTTGCCTTAGATGAATCCACATTCATATGTAGGATCATGTCTGCTTGTCTAAAAACTGGCTTCTGTAAATCATGGAATGTAAACATAGCAAGGATTATTGAAGCCATTTTCATCCCAAGGATAGGGCCATCCTGTTCAGTTTCTTAGTGGTTTCTCTACTCCAGCTAGAATGGATTCAGTTGATACAAATGTCAACATTTTTCTTGGAAATTGATAATAAATCCTGCAATTAGGATAATGCATGATGTTACACCTACATTTTCTTTTGTTTATGTCTGCATTTCTTTTGCCTGTTTCCAGCTCGAGCTAGCTGAAAGTGGGCATCCATAGGGAATCCTTTTTCAAGGTAGAACTACAAGGGGAAAGCAGATATGTGCATGGAGGGAATGGTGAGAAAATCCCTTCAGAAGTTTATGTACTTGACTCCTTAGGGTCTACGGGACAAAATAATGATGGTAAGCAGAAGGAATGTATTTAAATGCTGGTCTGGTATTTCCTCTCTCTCCATACAGGCTAAAATACTTTCTGAGATTAATAGAAAAGCAGGGTACCATTCCATCTCATGTAGAGTCCTTTGACTTCTTTCAGCATCCTACTGTATACATCAAAGCCACCAGGGAGAAAACAGGAAGCAGGAGCAAACAACATGGTAGATTATCAAAAGTGAAAGCAGCTAATAGTCCTTATAATGCAATGGAATTATAGGAGTAAACAATGACGGCATTTCTGGCATTGTTGTATTTGTAGGTATCTGATTGTGGATATCATATTTTATTTCCATCATGTTAATCTCGAAACATTGATCAAGCCAAAGCAAACAAAGGTCAAGGGGTTAGAGGATGGAAAAGAGAAGATTCTGAGGAGCAAAGAGAAGAGTCTGGAAGCAAATGAAGGTGTTTGCTTCATGAAGAAGATGATTTTTATGTTACAAGAAAAGGATTGCTCCAGATTAAAAAAAAAAAAAAGAAAAGATCTTGGTAGTCTCTGCTCTCTCAAAAATTCAAGAACAGACTGACTTTCAAAGAAATTGAAAGGCAATAAATCTAAAACTACAAAAAGAGATGCCCTTTTCAAGTGCACATAATTACATTTTTGAACACTCCACTACAAAATGCTGCTGCATTAAGGTACTCAAGACCAAACGGATTATTGTTTTTTGTTATGAATACTAAGAATCCCATTCTGTTACATTTACTAGAATAAAACTGTGTTGAGTCCACAAATTGTATTAGAATTTTAGAAAATGCTGCTGGAGCCAAGAGAAGATAACTTCTCTACAATGAGTTTTTTCTTTCTGAAGTTTTATTCTTCTTTTTTTAACTTAGAATAGTGTTCTGTGGGTAATTTTTATTATGCATTGAAAGAATGACTACTTTTGACTACTAAGAATGCTATATTGCCTGAGATGAATTGTCTACTGCTGTGCATACATCCTGAAATAAGAAGCTCTCTTTTTATATTTCTTCATCATTTTTGCCTTCTTTTGGATATTTTCTTCATCAGGTAGTTACGTCTTTAGATTTGAGTTTGATTACAAGCATTTGGATTATCTCAAGAGAGCCTTTAACTTTCTGTTCTCTTTGGTTCTGCTTTTTCCTAAAGCTCACAGGGTTTCTAGCATTTGAATACTCCAGCATAGGTATTCAGCTGTTCCTTGTTACTGGTTTATTTTGTTACTACTTACTCATTTTGTATTAGTAGCAGTGACTCCAGCAGAGATCAGACCTTTGCTGTGTTAGATGTGATATAATTAACCAGTAGGGTTTAAAAAATTTATTTATTTCATTCTATAGAAGGCAAAATCATAAATTTAATTTATAAATGATGAATTTTACCTTCATAAAAATATATTAGAGATCTGCTTGTTGCTTTCTTTGTCTTTGAAAAGTACTCCAAAATAACTTCTGTGAAGTGTCTGGCCCTTTGGTCATAGTTTTTTATTCAATCTATTTTGGGTTTGACCCATGCTGATGAGACAGAAATGTTGTACTGCTAGCCTCAGCACTGGAAAATATGACTGTATTTCTTCTGATGCTGGAGCTGACTTGTTTGGAACAAGCAGGAATCCTTCTGCTTGTTACTGTATTACACTGTGTAAGAATAACCTTTATAGTGATATAAAAGAGACTTAATCCCATGGAATTATCGATAGGTAATTATTAGTTGTGCTCAGTAATGAGGAACTGTTGTGACATGCCCTTTTTAGGCACACCTTAGCCCTGCTATCATCCCATCACATGAGATGCCTGCGGCCACGGAGCTGTGCACCCCCAGTTTGGCTCGTTGCCTTCTTGGCCTCAAGAAACCTCAGCCTTTGCTTTTTGCTATTTACAAGATGCCCTCCATTTTCAAAGGTGTTGAGCTCTATGAAATGTCAGACTGATTTCACAGCCTGATCCAGCTAACCTTTCACACAAAATCTTGAAGGCAATGGTAAAATGATCTCCAGTGTGGCCAGAAGAATCCACATATGTAGTCCACTGAGGTCTGCAGAGGTCATTCAGGATCATGCCTCTATATAGGAGTGACAGAGCTTTTTATAAACTTCAAAAGAAAGAATGAAGGTTTTCACAAAAGCCCAGAAGCCACTTTCACTGTAAACTTACAAAAAGTTTACTTTATAGCTGACATTTTACTGGGTTTACTATTTTGGACACAAGGACGAAAATGATGCAGTTCTTCCATTTTCCCTTTTTCTAGCCTTGCATTGGTTACAGTGTGGTAATCAGATCAGAGCCTTTTCTGTGTAAAGTGGTGAACATTCAAAGACCTACCACATGAAGTCCCAGTTCTGTAATCAGGCACGCGGGGAGAGCTTCCCATGAGTCCAGAGGCCCACTTCAGCCAACAGAAACATCAAAGATCACTTTTAAAGGTGTAAGCTCAGAAACTGAGAGAGATTTACTTTGATATTTTCCTCCCATCAAAATGCAGATATATTTCATATTTTTTCATTAATCTCTTTAATTGTTAAATGTTGTTCATTATCTAAAATGTGCAAAAGCTCCTAAGGTGCAACATAAGTGATATGAAAATGTATTTTAATTCTTAATATAGACAGTTATAATTATGTGATTCTATGTTATTTTTTTCTTTCCCTGATGTTTTCCAGAATGTGCTATAAAAATAAAAACTTACCACTGTCTCCTGGCATGTGGTAACATGGTACTGGCTTTCTTTATTTTTCTTTTCCAGCCAATTCAAAGTCACTATTTTGAAAAATCAAAGTCCAATATCAACAAAGAAGAGACACAGTAACTTAGCGAGTCCCTTTGTTCCCTCTGTGAAAAACGGCAGCCATACATCTTTGCTCCCACTGGCTGCATGGCTGTCAGACAGCAGCATACCAGCGTTTGGGGAGTAACTTTCTCAAACGTGGTTTTTATTTATACAGCCTAATTTACGTGTAACAGAGGACTCTTCTAATGAAGGAAGTAGAGCTCCTGAATAAACCAGCATCCCCTTTCCTACAGAAACCTGGAAACAGGGGCTAGCAGAGGCCTTTTTTAATCAGTGTTAGCTTATAGATAACAGCATAAAGCTAAGTCTAACTGCTCGTTTTTATTGATATCTTCCTGCTGGCAATGTGTGGAAAATCATGTCATTTCAGAACTAGGTCATTTCATGCACTTTAAAAATGTACATATATTATGCTAAGTAACTTCAGAAAAGAAAACTTAAACTATGACCAGTGAGTGAAAGATGATGTGGTATAAATGTTATATCTTGCCATATAAATTACAGAAAGCTGTTACATTACCATGTGACCCCTTAATAGATGATACTTTTTTCTTTATCTTGAGTGCCTGGGAAGTCTAGTCCTAATGACTGTTCACTTTACTGAGGTACCCTCAGACCAGAAATTTGGGTGGGTTAGTGTGATGCAGTACACATGCCCATTCTAAAATATAGGTGCCTGCCCCAAAGAACTTTCAGTTTCTAAAGGTCTTAATTTGCTGTCATGGAGAGGGCTTGAAATTCAAACACTTGATTAAGTCATTAGCAATTATACAGTAAGAGGTTTTGTAGTAATCGTAACACACAAATAAGCCTCTAGGCTTTAAGTATATGTTGTTTTTATTATACTCTAACTAGTTTACCATTATGTTTCCTTGTGACAGATTGTTTTCTTCCCTGTGGAACACAGCCATTGCTAATATTTCCATTGTGCTAATATTCTAAGGGACAATTATTAATATTGACATCACAACCTTTTTGAAAAAAAGTACCATGCCATTCATTTTCCTAGAATGACTTAATTTTTTTTAACCATTAGCATGTCAATTACTCCAGTCTCCATAGATTACCCAGTTCCTGTGGATACTGCTGTCCGTCATAGCTGCTGAACACTGATTGCTATTCAAGAGCCTGTCATACTGTAGAATATTTCAGCAAAACCAAACTGGTTTACTTCAGACACACAAACCCTAGGAATTCAGATGGCCAACCCCAGTCTCCAAGAACTAAACAAACCACACAGTTAAGCTCAGATTCAGAAAACCCTGCAAACCAAACATCCAGCTCATTACACATAGCAAGCCAAAAGGTCTCCCAGATACAGAGCCAGGACAGCCAGCTGAGAGTGGCTATTGCTAAACAGGAGAGCATGCAGGCAGGATCTGCTTAAGCCAGCAAAAAGTAGGCAAGAATATTTAAGCTAAAGCAGGGTTTAGCACAGCAGTGATGTAATCTGAATGACTTGTTCTGCAGAGTATTGCATCGTGTCAAGGCGATCCCTCTTTCGCCCCGAGCACTCATGGAGCAGGAGTTCTACAGAGGGTGTGCAAAGAAGCCAGAGTGAGAGTAGCAAGAAGTCCAAGCGGAGGCAACCCCCAGACATATGCCAGGGTGGTCATGAATTGCTTCTCTTGGCTGCAGCACCAACAACTCACATGGACAGTTAAGTTTACTGGTATCCTTGCCTGCCTGGCCTGAAGCTGAGCTCCAGGATCATCTCACAGTGTTTCCTGGTATTGGTGGTCACCTGGAGCTAGAAAGCCTGGGGAGCAAATGAAGAGTGAGATATGTAAGAGCCTGCAGAGGAGGCCAAGGGAGGAGGCTAGAGAGCTGGATTAAGTGCTGCCTGTTACCTTGAAAAGCCTTGGAAGGGAATGGTTGCAAGGATTAAAAGTTAATGTGATTATTTTAACAAATTACAATCACACATTTGTGAGTAGAATAGTAGGAGTAAGTTCCAAGCAGAAATATCTATGAGACTGTGAAACAATTTCCAAAGAAAAATGGTTCCCAAAGGTCCCTTGTTAAGAGTTATTTTAAACTAATGTGGACAAATACACAGGAAGAAAATGATGCATAAAATAATGAAAATAGTTTCTTACCTAATAAAACAACTACCTAGAAAACAAAAAGAAAACAAAACCAACGGTAAATATGTAGGAGTAGAAAGAAATATTCCAGTTTTAAAACTTGTTTGTGTCAGAGGTCAGTGACCCTTTACATCAGGAGGGTATTTGCAGCATTTAGGTTCCCATTCTTTCTTCAGATTCTCCAGACCAGCAATGAGACATTTTGCAAAATATAATAATTTCCTAAAACCTTGCACTAATAACTCACACAACAACTCACACAACAAATACACTACTTTCTTAGATGCTGAAAGACTCTTGAGGGGCCTTTTTTTTCCCCTGTCATGTGGCACTTCTTTACTTTTTTACAACTTTGCTTTAATTGTTTAAGAAAAAAAGGCAGTAATCATGTCCAAATTCCTTTAGAATCTCAGGGAAGGACCAGAATATTTCATGGCAATTTCAGCACTTACCATTATGTAATTTTAATGCCTAACACATCCTGGGGCTGTTCTGTATTTAAAATTATTTCTAATGTAACATGAATTTTAACTGAGTAGAATTCAACCAAAACTAATCAGGTATAGATTTCCACTAGTGCTAGGAGCTACAAGTTTTTTAATATGCTTACCTAGCATAACAGTTTAGTTAGCAGGGAAGCACCTTCAAGCCCCTTTCACCAATGAATAGCTGAGATTCAGAGACACTACAAGGAACATCGCCAAAATACGTAAGTCATGTCTTCAAAAACAGGTTATGCATCCAAAGAACAAACCTCAGAATTGTATGGGCTGTCAGATCTTATTGAAATAATTGGAAATTAGGCCTGAGAATATCTATCATAGCCTTGTGAAATTAAAGTCACTCACAAGCCCAGAATAAGAAGAAAATAGGTGTCCAGTTCCCATACTCAAACCACTGGGCCTTTCATTACCATTAATTTCCCATATACACTGCTAAAAGGATTTTTGTGTGCTTTGGAATGACTTCAGCTCTTTTGCACTTCCTTATGCCGCTAAAGCATTTTAAGGAAAAAATAAAAACTCAGGTCAATATGTTCCTCTGGTGCCTCTGAGGTTAAGCTGTAGTTGAGCAGGAATTGGCAGGATTGCAGTCTCAGTCACAGGTACTTAAAACCTCCCTAAGTTCCATTTTAATCACATAAGCTTTTTTCTAGATCAAGGCTTAATGTACAAATCCCTCTCAGAAATTTTAGCCTAAGAGAATGTCCTGAGGTCATGAAGAAAACCTATGAGAGAAGGAATTGAAATTAGATAATGTTCTCAGATAATGCTTTGCCTCTCTGAATATCGTACCCCAAAAAGTTGGTTTGTATTGTAATATTACATCATATTACATTATGCTATTATATGATATGCTAATATTACATTATATTACTATTTGGTGCTCTAAAATATATCAGAAAGTCATTAGGAAACTGTCTATTTTCAGAGCAAATGCAAGATGCCTTTCAAAAAGAGGCAAATACATCAAAAGGCTTTTATTTCTGTAGGTGAGGCAGGAAAATGCACATTTCCTGATCACATAAGTCATATTTAATTTGCATGAAAATCATGGTTAGAAGGTCAGATGACATCAGGACTGGAATTAGGATATCTCAGCAAGATACATTCACTGTTACTCTTACAGAGCACAGTGGCAACTGAATGAAGGGGAAGGTGAGAGGACTATCTGGAGCTGGACAGCAATATTAAAACGGGTGATGACTTTCATGGTGCACAAAGCAGAAGGAGTCTAGAGCAACGCTGTTCCTTCCCTGAATAGGAGGCATGGCTGAACACAGAGAATGGGCAAAGTCACTTGCCATAATTACAAAAGATTTATGTGTCTTTTCAACTAAACTGATGTAGCATTCTTGATACTGTATGCTATGAATACAGAAATCATGTAGTCCTTCCTTCACTGCGAACACTATAGAGGTAGCACTTTATGATTTTATGGGTAAGCAAGTTGAAAAGAAAACCTTGTGACTCTGCTGATGTAAATTGTTCCTGCCCTAATTAGATCAGTGAAAGGTGACAGTTACGCTGCCTGAAGACTTTACTTCTCTTTCTAAATAATTATCTGTGTTTATGAAAACAGCCACACCATAAGTCTGAGCAGTAGCAGTAGGAGCAGTTAGCCACCCCATTTAACACCTAAAAATTAGAATCCATTGTAACATTGTATCTACATAAAGCTGGCTAGTCTTCAAGTTAAACTGAATTTGTTTCTAAAACTTACCATTTGATGCTGTATCTTTAGTTAAAGCAGAGTATGTCCTTACTGTATTTAGGTTTTGCCAAACCTTCACTAGGTTCAGACAAAAGCTGACACAAAGTAACAAAATTATATAAATGCAAAAAAAAAAGGAATTTGCAACAGTTTGGTTTACACAAACGGGTTAAATAATTTATTTTCATATTCTCCATTGTGTAAAGCTTCTTAAAGTTACTTTTAAATGTAACCTGTGGATTTTATCCCTTTAATCTTTCTTCCTCACATCCTTTTCTTTCCAGTCCTGTGTATGAAACTATAAATACTTTTATTAGAGAGGGGAGGGGGAAAGTTAAAAATTGTGCAGTTAAAGAGGTCTTTGCATGCTTGTTTACTCTCAGATCTCTGGAAAGCAGCTTTTAAAATAAAGCAGAAAAGATGGCTGTCTGACATGCAAGGAAGATTTATCATTCTTCAAATACATTTTAATGAACATGAAGGGTTTTAAATTCTCCCCCTCTCTGACTGTACAGCTTGCTATTCCCTTTGAAAGTAGTTTAATTTCTATTAGCATGCAGAAGCTGCTGAGACTCTGAGACTGCTAAAACAAACAAACAAACAAGGTCTAATTTTATAAGAAAATCTATTCCAGTATCTTAATTTTGCTTTTATTAGTTGCTTATTGCTTGAGATCATGGGTTAATAGACTTGGGGACCAAAGCAAAGGCTCTCTGCTCCACGCTTCGCCTGCTATACTATTTGAAACTTCAAAAAGTTTCATGCTGAACACATCAAAGATTGGGTGGGGTTTTTTAATACAGCAAAGGTATATAATAGAGCTTTTGTGTTTTCTCCCAAAAGTTAATAAGCATTCTGCACTTTTAACATAAAATCCTGACATTAATTTGGTAGGGCAAATTGAGTAAATCCCATGTTGTGACATGAAACAATCTCTTGTTCTCATCAGATGGAAGTCAATATCATGGTATTTTAGGTGTAGGAGTCTGAAAATGTCAGAGCAGTTTGTGCCTGTGGAAAGGTATCAGAAGGAAATACCATCAATAAAGAAAATCAATGGATTAACTTCTTAATTCGCTTGGCTTTGTCATTCCACTTTGCTTTCAGATGTGCAGCAGTTCATGCACTGTGCAGGCTGGCATCCCGAACAGTGGACACTGCTACCTGCAACATCATACAGGACAGGTAGGAATGGCAAAGGGTATCCTATTGCACTGCCTCAGGTTTGGTTGTGGCACTTTATTATCCGGCTGACATGACATGTCATCATGACACAGCATGTACATGGTTTGATAGAGCAAAGGTGAAGAGTCTTTCCTGAGAGATTGAGAAAATGACACAACTCCACGTCTGCTGCTCCTCCACTCCTCCTCCCAGCAACTGCAGGTGTGGGTAGCTGAAAGCCTGAAAGCTGGTGAAAGACAGGTTTCATGTGGACAGGTTGTAGTGCAAAAGGAACAGAGGAAAATTACTAGAACTAGCAATATGAGACAGCAGAGCTGCCTCTGCTTTAGCCTTTGCTTTTAGTTTGAGGGGGCAAAGTTAAATGCTTCTTGACAAAGTTCACAGATACTCTGAGCCTAACCTTCCCATACTACTCTGCTAATGCTAGACACCCTTGAAATGATTTACTGGCTATACAGTGCACTAGAGCAAAATAGAACTGCCTTAGCACTAGACTTGGCACCTTAGGACCAAGCCAGGTGTCTAAGACCACAAGTACACAAATACACAGTAACAAAATAGACATCAGATAACTCACTGTGTTGGGTTCTGGGAAAAGAATGACTGTAGGAGAAATCAAAGTGAGGAGATCTACTATTCAACCTAAATAAAGCAGGGAAGGAAAGACTCATTCATTCACTCATTGTTTGATATTCCATAGATATTTCCCTGTTTCTCTCTTCTTCCTGCAAGATGATGCAAAGAATACTCTTTAAAATTAAATCCATCTTTACTCTGACTCTGGCTGCTTCTTTCTTGCACCCCATGAGTTTACAAAAACATTTGTGAAACAATGAACTGGGCAATGGAACTGGTGTGAGGTATCCACCTCTTCTGAAGAGGTGGGTTTAACCTAAGTAATTGCCAGATAGTCCTGGAAAGGCAAGAGTTGGAAAGAGAATTTGCATCTCCAACCATGCAAAAGAGAGATATTCTCCTTTTGCCTGAAAGGGCTAGGGAAACTAAGAGTCTGTTACTAAAGTTACCCTGATGCTAAAAATTTAACAAGGTTAAAAACACGAGTTAAAAAGGATTTGACGTTTACATGGATAATACATTTCTGTAAAACCTTAATAGCATGAAAATATTTTTAAATTAAGTAGGTAGCAATTCAGAATTTCTGGCCCTTTATGTGCCATCACATGAGCCATCCTTAACAAGCAAAAATGAGAGGGAAACTACCTTAGAGAACAAATTATCCTGTAAAAGTTTATCGCAAGGATTTGTGCATCTTCCTTTGAAGCAGCTGCCGCTGGTCACTGCTGCAAAGCAAACCAGCTGATCCCATACAGCCATCCTGCAATTTTCAGCTACTACAGATGGGGATTGCAAATTTTACACAGCATGTGCCCATATGCTAGGAATTTTCCAAGTGAGTATTCAAGTGTTCACATCTCCAGTACAGCCAGTACCAAGTATGTCTAAGAGTGAGCATCTAGGAGAAACTGAGCTGCAAACCCGGGAAGAAAAGCAATGACCACACTGCCAAAAGGGAGGTTGCATCCTTTTTTTCAGTGTAAATAGAAATGTGGTCATCCCACAAATGCCTTGTGAACTCACCTCTGAGTTACAGTCCAAAAACTCAGTTGTACTTCTCACCTTCATCAGTTTTGAGTTTTAGCAAAGCAGATTTCTCTTACAGAATGTAGAAATATATTTTTATGATCCCAGGAAGAACTCTGTGACACACACATATTCAGGGAGAATTTGACTAATATTGTTGGCAGATTTTACAAAAATTTGAGTTTCATGGCCCTGCTACCACAAATACTCCCTGCTTCCTGATGGCCCCCACATGTAGATTTTCCTCTTAATTGTTTCATTAAAATAATTTCCACCTATCAAAAGAAGGAGGAAAAAGAAACAAAGTAAAAAAGATAATGTGGTATAGTGATAAAAGACAAAAGAAGCATTGGCTTGGTCAGTGAAATGCCTAATTAGGAAGTAGTTACAAAAAAAAAAAAAAGATCTGTGAAGTTATAGTGAGCTCAAGAAGGACTTCTTTTGAAGGATGAAATTAAGTTGTGTTAGAGTATTGCTTTGATTTTACCGATCAAATTGAGGAAGACATATTATTATTTTCATAGTAGGAGTTGATCTGCTGCATCACACATTGCTGAGCTGTCACTCAAAATGACAACAAGGACAAGGGATCTTCTTTGATCTTGAGACAGTTGAGGTTTCAGAGAGGAGTCCACCAGGAAGACAAAGTTAATTTTGTAGACCCTGAACCTTGTAACATCTATGACAAAAGGAGGAAGATATTACAGAATGTACTTGTAAGTCATCAGTGAAGGCTGTTGGTTTGCCTCCTAACAGCTATCACAATAAGAATTTGGTAGCTTAGAAGCCAACTGCCAGTTGCATTCTTACCTTACATCTCAGTTTACCTGAATCTACTAACAGTTTAAAAATAAACCAGTTAATTCTTCCCATAGGTTAGGCTGGCTTATTCAAAATTAGAAGTAAACAATTTTCCACAAATATTTGGACAATAAAGAATAATTGAGATCATATGAAAATGGGGCACCAGATTTACCAAGGCAGTCCGTATAAAACAGTTGGCCCATTTAGGGTTACATCCTCATTCAGAGCATCAGCCGTCACTATGTACTTTTCTGTTCTGCTGGCATTTGCAAGCAAATATTTATGTGAGAGACTCTTGAAGTGTGAATGTATCACTGACAGTACATTTAAAAACCAGAAACTACCTGAACTCTTGACAGCTGGTTTCTTTCAGCTAAGTTTGCAGAGTATTTTTAACCTCTGGCATCTGAACTGTCAATTAGATTTTCACAATGTAAATAGCAAACAATGGAAGAAGGGCACAGCCCTAGGTTTCCACACAGGATGTGTAAACCTGTTTATTCCCTGACCACTGACATTTTTGTTTCCCTACTAGGACAAATTAGTAATTGCAAGCATGTACAATCACTCACATTTTCATGTAAGTCTCCACAATTGCAATATGCAAACAGGTTTTCCTCAGCCCAGTGCTTACTCACAGAGACCTACAGCCACAGTCTGACTCCCAAAGGTGAGTATCTGGGGCTAAGGCAACAAAAATCAGTGTTTCTATTGACCTCATTTAAATGATAGGACATCAGTGCCTGGAGAAAAGTGACATCTCCAAAACAGAGAGGAGCAGCTGTAGCTTGTGCAACGGAGGTGTGGAAGAGGAAAGGGCAGTGGAGGTTTGTGCGCGGTGTGTGGGGCTGTCACACCAGTCTGGGCTCTGAGCAGCATCTCTGACCAGTTCACCTTTTCTTCGTGATGTGCATTGATGGTTGCTGTGAAGCAAAGGGGATTCTGCTTAAAGACCACTTTTCAGAAGCAAGGAAGAGAGGAAATCTGTGCAGAAAATCCAGGCAAGAAAAACTGTGAATAATATTAAAATGGGATAAAAAAGCAAAACAGTAGAACGATGATGCATAGTTCTGTGCCCTTACTATTTCCTGTCACTCTTATGCCACAAGACTAGAAGGATATAATATATTGAACCAGTGTTACAAGCCTGTGTTTGAGTAAATGAAGAAATATATTCTTTTAATTCCAACATGCACATTGCTAAGGCATTGCTGCAGAAATTCAGTGTGAGAAAGCAAAAACACTGCAAAGGGACAGAAGCAGCCTTTTCATGCCAACCTTGTCCTGACTACCCTAAAGTGTGGAGACCTTTCAAAAAGAAAAATGCTGAGTTTCCTAAGTTCCCACTCATTTTTAAATTCTTTTAGTAACTCTTGTCTTGAAAGGAGCATCAGGCTGAACTCTGCACTTTGCATTCCTGACCTCATACTTGGTCAGCCCAAACATCTCCTGCCCAGCCCCCTCATCCTTCAATGGATGTAATTCTCCACTATATTTTTTCTCTGGTCTCTTGTGCTTTCAATCGCTGAACCCAAATCCTTTACCTAGTTTTTCACTCATCCTATTAAAAGTGATTTAAATATACTGCAGATGCAGAAATTTCCATTTTTGAGGAGGTTACCAACCAACCCTCCTGCTGCTCTGAGCCAGACAGAGGGTATGTGCACCCCACATCAGTAGGACTGTGGGTCACAGACCTTTTCCACTTCATATTTCTGCAAAATAAAGACCCTTCACACATGTTGGAGAAAATTCTTAATAAGTGGATGAGAAATGTGTTTTGTTTTTCTCTCAAAGGAGTTCAGTCTTGAACGTACTAAGACAACATTCACATTTCTTCTAAGTTTTAGGAGGGATAAAAGGCAGTATTTACAGCTTTTGCCATGAAGCCAGTAAAAGACATGAAGTAAATAAACAGTCTCTGGTGGGTGATGATGCCTGGATGGATTCAGTCCATGACTGGGGACAACAAACCAAACAGTTTCTTTACCACTGCCCTGTTTTGCTGGAAGCCAAAAGCCACCATGCAGGTGGGAGGTCCCACTTTGGGTGTCCCAAAGTGACCAAGAGCAGATAGGCAGAGTGTGAGGACAAGGTGCAGCATCCCTGGGGAGGGGTCCTGGCTGTGAGCCTCTGACAGCATCCCCTGCCAGATCATTCTCAGAGTGGCCTTGGCAGCAGACTCACAGGGGTTATTTAGGTGCATTTCTGTCTGGGACAAAGACCTTATGGTGACAAAAAACAAACTTTGCTTTGGTAATGGTGTAAAGAGGAAATAGGAAAAAGCAGGACAAAATAGTAAATGTTGCTGTAGCAGGGGGATGAAATAGACCACAGAGTGCTCCACCTTGCATGGCAAAAGTCCTTCAACATCTCAAAAAACAAATAATCTCTCTTTTTTTTTTCTTGTCCTGTAGTGTGAGCAAAAAAAAAATATTTGTGCCTATTATATTACAAGATAGCGCACAACTCACCAGTAAAGCTGGGTCTGATTTGAAAATACTGTTGATGGGAGTTTCAAAAGTGCTCATTTTTGCCAGTGGTATTCCCTTTTGATGCCAAAGAGAATTTGAACTCTGATGAGAAGGACTCCTCTTTACTTCTTCAGGAGAATTGTTAAACCAGGAGTGAATACACTGGCAAATCCCAGCCGCTAATACTCTACCCCATTACCTGGGGAAGACACATAAATTCCTCTGCTGAAACTGCCTAATCATTTTTCCCTGATCATCTGGCTGATTTCTTTTGGAAGACTACCCAGATTTATGTTGGTGATTAAGGGAGACTTCTGTGTTCTTTGCATTCAAGTAGAGGCAAGGCTTAGAGCCCATGAAATTACTTCCATTACTACATTAAATAAGAAAAAACATTGCAATAAATGGGATCTAAAACTCTCCAAATCTTGATTCGTCTCTAGAATGAACGGTGATGTTTGACCTCTGTAATTACACCTGATGTCTTTCATAATAAAAGCAGCTATTCCAATGCTGTTCCCAGATATGTGCATGCTTGTTATATCCTGGTTTAACCCACTATGGCCAAGAGTGGGTGAGTGAGTGAGTGAGTTAAATCCTCAAACAACATGAGATTTTTATTTGCTATGATATTTAGCATCATCTTTAAAAATTAATTTTGAAGACTTTTGTTATCATTTGATTTTTTAAAAGTACTTATAAATCTATGATAAAATTGCAAGAATTAGCAATGTTATTACCCCTCTTTTAATGTGAAGATATCTGTGCTAACATATTGAAAATTTAAGCTACTGCAAAGAAGCTAAGATTTTATTTCCCCCACTGTCCAATTTTGAATTTCTGAACATTTTAAAGTTTGAACTTAAATTTACTACTTTTTACAGCTCTTCTTTTCTGAATAGATTACACCATCACTTGAGCGAAATTACTTTCTGTTGCTGGGATTGGAGTAAAGAGACATGTAACAAATGTGTTTTGTTTGTGTGACCCAGCATCCCATGTGCTTGCTTCACCTGCCATGCCTTCTCAGACTTGCAATGAAATCTGAAGAGATGTTTCCTCTGATCCAATGATGTGGTGTAATGGGGGAGATCTTTCTGAGTCCTATTTTTCGGTTGTCCTAAGATACATCCTTTTTCCCAGGCAGTGGTCCCAGCCCTGTGGTTCTCCTGTTGCTCTTGACCTCCTCCTGAGTGTTCCTGAACTTCAGAGCACATTACAAGCCCATGGTTTTTGTTTGAGTTTGTAGCTTGTTGCTTAATAAGATTTTCTATCAGTGGTAATAGTGCAAAAAGATCTTGTGCAGCCAGGGAAACTGATTTTTCTTTTCTTCCTTTAATAACTGGCAAGCAATCAGTAGATAAGCTTGGTCAGATAGAAATCTTAATTTCTTGTTCAGGAAGGACTCAGCAGTACAAGCCTGCTAACACCACGATAGTCTGCTCAGGGAAAGACAGAGTGAGAAGTGCCAGGCAAGAAACAAAACAATAATATTGCACAAGGCAGAATTGATGAAGAGGTTAAGAAGAAGATGAAAGAAAGACAGCAGAAAAGGTTCTGTGTTGTGCTGGGCAACACAGTTCTCCAGCAAGGACCTGCTGAGGAGGACAGAGAGCTGTGGTAATCCTCAAGCAAGAAGACCCTAGCATTGGCACAGCTCATGAAGGGAAGAGGTAAGAGGAGCTATGTGACCTCTGTGTGCACCAGAAGGTTACCATGGATGGTTCAGGCAGGGAATTGGCAGAACAGGAGGAGGACTTTTCAAGGACTTGAAGGCAGGTCAAACATAATCACTCTAAGCTTGTAAAATTGTTCAGCTCATGGGAAGGGTTGTGTTGATGTTTACAGGAACATTCCCTCTAACGGATGCTGGCATGTGGCCCTGAACATGACATGGTGTGCATTCCCAAGGCAAGCACCATTTCCCCAAGAAACACTCTCAGTGCAAACCCCTGCACTCACACCCATGGAATTGTCATCTTCTGAGAGTCCCTTGGGAGGCTGCTTAGTGAGCCCAGAAATCTGGAGTGGGGTTTGAGCCAGTGCTATTCACTTATTCTAGAAGGAGCCTCAAGACTTTTGAATACCACATCTGTTGCTTCCCACAATGGCTGGCAGTGGGATACAACTGAATAAATGAATAGAATTATATTTGATGAAATATGATATGACTGCTCATCTCTGAATTGATATGCTGTCCTTCTGAGTGGGTCTCTGCATTTTTATTTTCCCTTTGTAGTGTTTAGATATTACATTGGCAGACACTTTTGAAAAATTTCTAGCTAAATCACAGTTGGGAGTCATGGCACTATGGTTCTACTTAATGCAGTGCCTGCTTTTATTCTTCAGAGCCTATTGTTTAGACCAGCAGATTTTAAAAACTTTGCTGCTGCAAGATCTACTGACCAGAAATTTTCTTCTGAAAAATTTCTTGACCGTCAAACATCACCTTAAAATCCTACTTAGTTTGAAAAATCTCGTATCTTCTATTTGTATGTCCAGTTTGTGGGAACCAGGAAGTGGCAATAGGACTTCAGAAAGTCCTTTCTCTAAGATCCCTCCCGTGGCCCTACAGGGCGGTGGCATGGCCCTGGGCTTAGGTGCCTGTTGGAGAATCAAGGCTGCTCTGGAAATTAATCTGCTTTCGGATGCTGCAGCTGAGCTTTGTATTTCAGTGGCAGGCTGAAGGAGACAAGTAGGACGAAGATCCTTTGGATGTCATGCTCAGAAACTTGCTTGGGGAGCAATGTCTGTATCTACTTTGAAGTAAAGTTTTTCAGTTGCATTTCTGACTAATAATAACAGGAATTAACACCACTTGTTTTCAGCAGCAGCAATCCTGAGCAATCATCAGGAGCAATCCTTTGTGAAATAGACACACATACCATTTAAATATATCAGACAATTTTTCTACAGCAGCACTATATGAGAGTCCGTAGGAAAGGAAAAGAGATGACTTCCCACTTTGGAAGCAAAGGGTGAATCATTTGAGGTAGGAAGGGTGTTATTAACCAGTTTGGGATATGTCCAGGGCTGTGTGTATGTAGCAAGTCACTGTACAGAGGCAAACAGTGGCAAACTAGGATAAGGAGGAAGAAAAAAGAAACTGCTGACAGAAATATGGACTGAAATTGTTGTTTTCAAAATAATAAACCAGTGATCAGAGCAGTACACAGGAGACGGAAGGATTTGGCACAGAGAAGAGAATAAATACTGACTTCTGGACAGAAAGCCAGTTCTCAGCTTGCCTTCTGAGAAAAATCTTACGTAAACTGAGCTCAGCACCTACAGGACTTCAAGCTATTCCAGGGAAAACCAATCTCTCCCTGCACATACAAACCCTTTCTTTACTCAAACATCCAAAAATGTAGTCATCATGCTGTTGTCAAGAAAATGCAGTGCTGGTACTGTGGTAGCTAGAAAAACCTTTATCCCCTATCCATATACACTGTCTTTATGTTCTCATACATCTGAGTCAAATTAGCTAAATCGTATAGTCCTTTAGACTGTGAGTCAGCTCTGCCTGTTTAACTAATCCCACAGTCAGGCAGTTGCGCGCATGGGCAATGGCAGAATGCCACTTCATTCCCACAAAGGGAAAAGCAGCTATTTTTAATATGTGTGAGATTAAAAACTCCGCATTGTAATGTTTGGTACCATTTTTATTTATAAACTTTTATGTACTAGGAGTGCAATAATCCAAATTGAAAGAAAGCTGATTTAAAAAATTTTAAACCCTTCTAAAATAAATGTCTTCATGTATGTATGCACAGACATACTCAGACACATATAATATAAATGTATAAATAAAAGCATAGCTACATCTCAAATTAAAGACATCTGTGACAAAGACTCTGGTTTCCTTCAAAGTCCTTAGTCACTTGGCAAAACATTTTTCAGGTACTTTTTAGAGTGTAATAAAGGTGTTTTCTAAACAAAAGAAATAGCTTAAAAAAGCCCATAAGGGCACAGCAAACAGATATCTCGTCTAAGTATATTGAATAGCCAAAGAAAATTGTCAGTTCACAATTTGGAAATCCCTTCAGTGAGTTAGAGAAGTGGAGCATTTTTTAAGGCCACCATTTCTCTTTCAGAGTCAATACAGCTGCAGTGAAACATGTAACTCAAACGTGTTCCTGAAATATCCAGGAATGCAAAAACAGGAGGCTGGATGAGTGGCTGCAGTATTTACTCAGGGCAGTGCTGAACTAGCACTAACCCAAGTCGTGAGTGTACCAGCATGTGCTGTTTGCAACTGAGAGCGCAGGCACTTTAAGCCTGCTGTAGTAAAACCCAGGTGGGGCAGTGTCCAAGCACTGAGGTCTCTCTGTTAATTAGAGGGTCATAATTATGTTCTGCAGAAGATAACTAGCAAGAGAAATCTTAACACCCCCTGAAAAATGGGCTCTGTCTGACTATGAGTAGAAATACCGAGTTTTTCCCGCTTGGTGTGTCTACAAGCTACAACCAGCAGTGCAGCATCAATGAGGTTTTGTGTTCATGTGCACAAAGGCTTAGGCAATGCTACAGGGCCATGTCCGAGGTAGGACACCCACCGGAGTCAAGTGTTTGGCATCTCTCTTTGTCCTACTACTGCCATCTAGGGCAGGATTCAGGTGCCTAAGCCTTGTGCCACGGAAATGCCTTGAGGCAGCCAACACATTTGCCTAAGACTAGGAACACCATGTAGGAAATCTGCAGCAGGTTCCTGGTAGTAATGATTGTCTTTACTGGGCCAAAGTGGCTCTTTGCAACAGAGGGAAGAGGGAACTTAGGGCAGAAGTCTAATTTTGTAGAGAGCTTACAGCGTGTGTGCTCCTATCCTTTGCAATACCACTGTCTGCCTGCGTTCTGCTCTGCAGCCAGTACATGCTGGCATGTCCCCTGGCATTCCCCATCTCCTCTGCAGCCCACAGTTCAAGGCCTCAATCGCTTCTTTCTGGTGGAGTCAAGTGGCCTGCCTAGAGACAAGCAGAGTCCAGTCTTGCCCAAGAATCTTTCATCGGCTATTTGGGATGTCATCTTGCAGCAGGTAACTAGTGGTGGGAGCCAAAAATAAATAGATTTTTCAGACATAAATGCAGTTGGTGCACTGGGATTCCAGTATGGGATTGATGTGCTGTGATGGCAGAAAGCCCTCTGCCTAGCGGTGGCAGGAGGAGTAGCACATCGGTGTGGTCAACCCAGAAGACAGGAGGCCTGAATTTCCTGCCTGTACCAGAGAAACTGAAGAAAAATGCTGTGTCTGGGAGCCAAGACTTAGTGTAAGGGCCTGGAGATGTAGGCTCTGATATGCTGTCACAGGAGAGGTGTGCTGGTGGGTGGAGGTGTCTCCAGACAGGGAGACTCAGAGCCATAGGATCAGGAAGCATGTGGGGGCTCAGTGTGCAGGCGAGGATGCACAGTAACATTAACCAGTGTGGATAACCTCTGCCTGCTGTACCTCTGTCCATGTGAGGATGCTTTTATGATCTCTGCTGAGGTGATATGTGGCAGGGAAATATGTCCTTTACTGTGCTCTGGGATATCTGGACATGCATGGCTGCAGACAGAAGCCTCCTTCCCTCTTAATCAGGGGTGCAGGCAGTTTTTGGCTACATGGAGGTTGGAGACTAAGTTCCTGTGTAAACTTAGTCTAATGAGGTGCTGATTAATTCATGCTAGCTGGGAAGGCCTGCAAGTTTGGATGGAAGTGGTGAATTCCCTGATAATAATCCTTAAGAGAATAAAAACCAGAGTAAAGTGCAGCAGCTGTTCCCAGAGCAGTGAGAACTGAGAAGCTAGCAGGTATCTGCCAAGGACAAATTCAGAATAATAATTAGTGAGTAGAGAGAATGCTCATCAGAGAAATAACTTAGAGATGCAGATGAAATATGCTCTTTATGTAACAGTTTTGCAGAAAGAAAATTTTTTTACAAGTCAAAATTGATCACTGGGAGAATACCAGAACACTCTTACAAATTATGGGAATAAAATTATTCTCTTGGCATAATAATGGATATATATTTCTATAGGGGCATATCATATTTTGAAATAGCAACACCCAAGTCCAGTGGCTACAAGAATGCTGTGATCTATGTGTGGTGCTCTAGACAACACAAAAGACCTCTTCTTTGTGTGGAAAAGACTGGTTAAAACACTCTGTTACCTATTCCACCACAGCTGTGCCTAACTGAGATATCCATTGACAGTAGGCATGTTGACATGTAGAAACTGTTTTCCCGGGCATGTGTGCTTTTTATCAGCAGCCAAAAATTTTTATCAGCAGCCATCGCATTAATACAGCATGAAGTTCAGTAAGCAATCCCAAGAGCACAGGTTGAGTCAGTATGCCTGTGAAATGTGGTTATCTTTGATACCATGGGATGTCTAACCCCGAACCCCCTCATTCCCTAAAACTGCAACTCGAGAAGTTAATGAACAGTTAACAAAAGGACTTCTGTGGAATAAAAACAGAAAAATATCCCATGGGACTGATGCTCCATGATGCCTTCCAGCTTCAACAGCTGCTCCCACCCATGCTGGAGGCAAGTATGCGAATCTCTGTATCAGAAGGTACTGTGATGCAAGGGAGTGTACTTTTGGTAGGATGTCCTTTTGGAAGAGGGCAGCATGAGTTAGTTGGATAAAAGTCTTTTTTCTGAACAAATCTTTTTACAGCCTGCTTGGCCTGGAGTAATAGTGAAGAAATCCCAGGAAAGATTTTTCACTAAAAGTAAAATCTCCTCTTATTCAAAGCCAGAGATCCACAAAGAGAAAGATGTCACTCAAAAGCCGGTATAAGCCATGTGAGATCATAGCAGTTGTTCTGAATTATTTGACACTGAAGCTGCTACCAGGTTTAGGCCCTGTATGAAAGTGCAGTAAATAATGTAACCAGTCTTAAAGGCATGGCTCTTGTTTGTGTTGTGTCTTAACATGTGCACAGTGGTTACCAGACAAATAAAACTGATATGGTTTCAGTCTGAAGAAGTTTTTATATTAGATATAGCACATGGCATTGAAACAGAAGTCAGCAGGGGGCTGGGAGAGACAGGGGTTCCGACAGACTTAGAGAGTAGTGGTAGTGTTATTCCCCCTATCTGGTACAATCAGCCATACACTCCAAAATAGTAATCCAAGAAATTTGTCAGGCTATAGGATATCTAAGTCTGTATAACTTCCATTTCAGAGAATGCCTTCTGAAGAGATGGGAACTAAGAAATTATTTTTCTCAGCAGGAGATAAAAACAACATTAGCAATTGCTGAGCTGCTGGCCAATAAAATAGCCAAGTGTCCTTATGGCTGCAAAAATGGCAGGTCAAACCGATGGCATGTAGAGAAGGGGGAATTTTAAAATGAAGAGGAGCTAACACCCTGGGAAAAAAAATTCCAAAAGGTGAGGAATTTATTTTCTTTTATGCCTATTAAGAAAAATCCCATGGAAGCACAATTTTCAAATATATAAATTGATATCCAGTACATTTTCCTGACGAACACACTCCTCAGCAATTTTTTTTGCCTAAAACCTTGTAGAACCCTTTACAGGTATTAAGGGCACATTATTGTCTAGGCTGAGAAAAAAGCTATTTTATTTTAAAAGAGAAGCAAACATTTGTAAATGGATCTGACATTCCAGGCATGAAAGAGTATCAGAAAAGATGGGGCTTTTGTGTGAAAACAAACAAACAAACAAACAAACAAAAAAACACCAAAAAATCTGCAAATAAAACCAAGACAGGGGAAGGTTTTCTAGGAAAGTGATTTGTGAAAAATATATGTCAAGCAAGTCTTCTTAAGAACATACTTAAATGCTTTCTATTTCTCCTCAGAATTTGATTACAGGAGCACACTTTTTCCTGCAGAGTCAGACATGGTTTCATCTATGCATATTGCTATCTCTACCAAAATACAAATACATTAAAGTGGCTGCAAGAGTAAGAATATATAGCAGTAACTGAAGGGTAAATATATAAGTTGCAGCTATACCAACATTTTCTGAAGCTCAAATACTGTGCACACAGAAATTTACTAAACAAAATCACACTTATAAAATATGTGAGCAACTCAAGGTTAAAAAAAGCAGCTGAGGTAAATATTTAAAGAACCTAAATTGTCCTTACAGACACCCCATGCAATCAGCATACTATTAAAATATTTGAGTAGAGATCAGTTCTGCTTTGGTGACTTTTATTTTTAAAGATATTGTCCTTTAATAAAATGACTCACCTTACTGGTGCACTTACTCTGACATAAATGTTATTTTCTCTTTGTGTTTAGCAATACAGATTTGTAAACAAGTAACAAATCCGTCTTTCTAAACTCCTCAGATACAATCACCCCAGGATTTGGTTTACAAAGACCTTCACTACAAAAATGATGATTAACTTTTACTACAAAATAACCTTTGAATCTAATGATGTCTTAATAGTTCTGGGAGGGGAGTAACAGAAGCTCAATTGTTTTAGAAGAAAAACCCACCCACAACGTCTTATTTTTAGTGAACTTATTTTTAGCATTCTAAAATTAGTATTAGAATAACAAAGCAGTAAACCAAGGTCCTAGACTACTTCATTACCTTAGTTATTAGTCTGACAGCCTAAGTGACTCAATTAAACATCAATGACAGAAGAGATGAAGAGTTTAAAGGTCAGTAAATATGGTGATAGGAATCCTTCGATGCAGCCTTTTGCTACAGTCTTCTGGGGTCTAAATGTTGACAAGCTAATTATTCCTCTTCCCTAATTAAGCAAGCAGTTCTTGATCAGCTGGTCAATGAACAGCTGATCACAATTGCTCATTTTTAAGTTCGTAGAGGTCTAACCCAACCTAAATTAAACTTGTAAACAGCGGAAATGAAAGCCAGATCCCAAGTAGCAAGAAGTTCTTAATTGAACTATTGTTGGAGAAAACTCTATTCTCAAGTTTTAAAACAAATTATGTCATTGAGCCAGATTCTCGTTCACAGTCACATGGGAATGAGCCACCTCACTGATGTCCATCCAGGTGGATGCATCTTGTATGAAGAATGAAGTATGAAGATTTAATATGGAAAGTGTCAAAGGAAACAGACCATACACTTTTCTGTCTCCTTCTTGAATCTCTGATAATCTCTTTGTTTCTCCATCGACTGAGGATCTCAACAAATACCCTGAAAGATTAGATCTAAATCCTCTATGAATTCAGAGGACTGCAGGTAGAAGAGGGCAGATAAACGTTGCTCCACTGCCACCAGGGCTAATGTATAACATATTCATGGGCCAGGTAGGAAACTCTTATCCTCATGGCATCCTGCTTTGGCTATGGTGTTCCAAAGAAATGACTAGGGTGGAAGAAACCTCCTAGCCCTCTAGTTCCTTTCCTGTCAGGGAAGGATTTGAAAAAAGTCCTAAAAGCTCTCACAGGAAGCGTGAAGCCCCTTCAGTTCCTCACTAGCCTGTTATTAACACTGTTTGTCTCCTATTCCTGCCATTAATGACCTTGCAACTACCAGTATCAAAAAGCAGTGTATTCTTTCATATAGATGTATGTCCTGTGGTGGCTTTTCAATAGCTCTGCTGGCCATTTGTGCTAGCTGCCTCTCTGTTTTATAAAGGGAATTTGAAATGATATTTGCATACAAATACAGCTAAGAAATAGAAAATGCAGCAGTCACAAAAAGAAAATGAGCCACGTGTAACAGAAAAAGAATTTTACATCCATTTCTCTAAGCTGTAAGGCTACATGAGGGCTGGTAAGTGTAGGGGAAATAGAAAAGCAAAGAATATACCATGGAGAGCAGGACAGGACATTGAGATATTAGCAGGAAAAAAAAGATCCTGGGGATGCAAGGATAAAGCAGTGCAGGGGATAATATAAAAAATTGAACAAACACTGGAAAAAAGACTCTGGAAGGAAAGAGATAGCAAAACTTTCACCCTCGTCTCAGATGGTATTATTCTTTTTCTCATTGCAGTTTCTCTTCAAATGTTTCCTGTGCTTTGTCTGATCCTGGCTGCTTTGTGGCCAACTTCCACCATGCCTGTAGGTGATGGCTCGGATGGAAGAGTTTCCATCTGAGTACTGCAAGGGAGAATCAGGCTAGAAAATGGCATATGTGCATGATATGAAGACTCCAGGGAACAGACTAGCCCAAATAAAACAAAAAATTGGGTGTTAGTTCCACTGGAAAAGCTGGAGGGCTTCACTGGGACTGCTGAAAAATTACATCTCAATGGAGAGAGCACTATTCTAGGATTTGATGGCTTTGTCATCAAAAGTTTGTTGATTAACTGCACTACATCCTCATGAATTCTTCCTTCTGTCAGTTAAAACATGTATCAGTCAGATTTGCATACTGTAAAACATGGCTGGACATGAGTGAGTTTCCCACATTTTTCAACTGACTTACTTAGCAAGACTGAAAATTTGGCTCTCTGATATCACAGGTATTTGTTTCAAAATCTATGCAGTAATAATATGGTATTTGGAGGTGTGTATGGGTTTGACAATTTACTTAGATATTATAGACTCAATCTTTATCCCATGAAAGAAACACAGAAATGTGATGATATGTCTGAGTGCTCACAGGTGGCAATATTTCTCCACTCACAATCAGTGAGTCCCAAAGGACAGGAAAGCAAAATGTGCGTGCTATAGGGGACAGCACACACAGAAATACAGCAACGTGTTAGTAAATTGGAGCAACACTTCTGATCTCCCCATCCTTGCCTCCTGGCTATGGAGAGCTGATGGTGCTCCTTCTCCACAGCTGGACTGCAGCTCCTTGTCTGGACTTGGTTGTTAGTTCACATTGACTCTGTCCATACTAATAAATTAAATAGGTCTGAAGAATGTTTCCAGGCACTAGAGATCAATCATTCACCTTCTTTAATTGTCTGCAGGGTATTGACAGTTTAATAGCATGCACACAGGCCATCCCATGCTAGCCAGTCTTGTGGCCAGAAGAGCCCTGGGTACATTGACTGAAGGTCCCCAGTCACTGCCCCTTGCCCCTCCGTTGAAAGGCTGAAGCTGAAGGTGTCACAGTCCTGGTGTGGAACCTGAGGACAGAGGTTGTTGCAGTCCTTCCTCATGAAGTGTGCCTTTGTGAATCAAGCCCATGCTGTTTGGAGTTATTTGAACCATTACCTGGTGGATGAGTGGAAGGCTGTGGATGTGGTCTATCTAGATTTCAGCAAAGCCTTTGACACTGTCTCCCATGATATACTCCTGGAAAAG
>JAWWEU010000081.1:24617638-24639731 GCA_035583155.1 Acropternis orthonyx
TTTTAAACTGAGATTGGACATGGCACTGAGTGCCATGATCTAGTAAACAGACGGGAGTTGGATGAAGGGTTGGACTCAATGATCTGTGAGGTCTTTTCCAATAGATTCTATGATTCTGGTGGTGTCTTATTTACCTCAATTGAGACATTAAGGGTCAAAACTGGTGCCAGGAGGTCCCAGAAAGCCCCCAGTTCCTCAGTAACAGGTGCCAGCTCCCCAATCTCTTAATGTTCCACAGCACTTGCAGCCCCATTCACACATGTATTTACTACTGCAGAAGCATGAAACAACTGTTCTGCATACGGAATGTCTCAGTGAGATGTTCTTGGCATTCAGCTAGCCAGGAACAATTAGCCACAGCTGCCATTACTGCACTCCACTGTCTTCAGCTGATCCCTGTGCCCTGTTTCATCTCTAAGCCTCAGGCTGAACTTTTTAGGATATTGAGAAAATTAAAACGTCTCTTGTAAAATGTAAGAAAGGGTATACACTGGTGAAATTACTCATTTACTATGGAATGTTTGCTAGAGGTCCTCTTTATTTCTAATACAAGGAAAATTCTGGTTTGTTGATTGTCCTAAACCACAATGAAACTCCGGTCAATGAACCTACCTAAGCCAAGGAAAATATATAAGTAAGAAACCCTCTCAGAACATGAAGTTCATTCTACTCATCTTTTGCAGTGTTCAGAGATGCAGATGTGCAAATCTGCTTTATCAGAAAGACTTTTTGTCCCACATTTAGTTACCCCGTAGAGAGGGGAGTAAGACAATGACCCTCTCTGTTGGGCCTCCCTCTTCTTTGCATGTAACATGGTGCAGTTGTGATCAGCTCAGGCCCCAGCTCCCTCTTGCACAGGCTTGACCTCTGTATCACATCTTCCTAGGTGGAGGGCCTGAGTCAGCAAGCTGTGGCAGCATCATTTTAGTGAGGTCTATTTTTTTGGCTCAAAGATCAAGAGCTGTTTTATTTCTTTCCTCTCCTTGGCCATTCAATCACTGGTCTGATTCCCATAAGTGCATTATCGTAACTTCCACAGAGTAGCAAGAGCAATAGTTTTATTCAAACTGACATCTTCCACCTGGATGTATGTTAGATACATGGCCAGAGGGGACTGTCCCCAGCACAGAAATATTTCTAATCTCAGTTTCTAATCTCAGATGCCTAAACCTCATCCCCAGACACTTTATAGAGTGATTTGGTTTAACTGAAAATTGAGATGGGAGCAGCAGTATTGGCAGAAGCTTAGCTTCTGTTGATACAGTGATTACTTTTACTGATCATTTCATTCACACGGGGGCTGCAATCAAGGACAGAAGTGCTATTTGCCTGGCAAAGATGGGAAAGGTGAAGCAGATATCAGCATCATTTTCAGAAGGAAGCTCTATGAGAAAAATCCAGACTGATTCAACTAAACCTAGTAAGTCAGTAACCGTGCTGCACATTTATGATAAACACGGTGAGTAAAACTGTTCATTGATAGTAACTTCTATCTGTTTTTCAGAGAAAGGAATAATTTTTTCACTGCCATAACCACTCATTACAAGTCTTTAATGGTTAAAAAAAATTTAAAAGGGACCTCCTCACACAGTATTTTTCAGAAATAATATCACTTGCAGCATCACAGGCCAAGTTTAAAAAAAGTCAGGTCCATTGCAAAAGAGTAACGCATCATTTTTTTCCTCCATAGTATTTTTGGAAGTTGGTATTTTGTAGGCAACAAACTGCATTATTGTTTTGACAGCATATGGACATTTAAAGTGCATTATTTAAAACAGTTAATAATTTTTTGTTTGAAGGGGAATTGTCAGTCAAATTCTAATTGAGGTCTCACTGAGAATCAGTTAATCAGACTCAGTCTTTTGCCTGCTTAAAGCGAATTAAAACTTTCAAGCAAAATATTGCCTCATGCTCTCAAGCCTAGATGTAAAAAAAAAAATTCAATTTAGCTGTCTTTAATAAAAGAAAAGCTCTGTCCATTTTCTTCAAGAGCCGTTGCACAGCTGTACTAGTAGTGATGTAGTGAGAAAAAATTTATTTGACAACCAATAGGGTAATTAGTAAATTAAAGCTTGTTTGTTTTGCTGTCTGATTTACTTAAGCGACATCAGGATTTTCACTTTGAACTAACTTTTTTCCTTTTTTTCTTTTCTTTTTTTTTTTTTTAAATTTGTCACTTACTGGATTTTGTTCTTTTAAGTTTATTCCTCTGGAACACAGCTCTGCTTCCTCCTGCTATAGAAGACCAGCAGATGTTAATCAGATCTTGGAGCTAAGATTTCTTAAATCTTGTATTTGTCAGTTTGCTTAACACCAAAGACTTCAATACAAACCCTGAATACAATATGTCAAGGGAAAGTACTTACGGAGGAAGTAAAGTTACATAATCTCATTTTCAATTACATTTCATTTAGGGCATATTCTCATCATCACCCAGTATTAAATACAAAGATTCTTGACAGGGAACTCCTTGAGGAAAACATGTCATGTTTAAGGATATATAACACACGTGTTTTGTGAAGGGCCAGAAACCTTGTTTAAAAAATCCTAACAGCTCAGTGCTTTAATTATTCTGGGAGGAGCTTCTGCAAATCCGACCCATATAGTTCCCATTAGGGAAAATCTGGTGATTACAGCTGGGATACAATTCTCTTGTCAGGGGACCATGCTTTCATGCCATGTGTTAATGGTATCTTTAGGGCAGACGTTCACAAGTCCTATTTTCTATTAAGAGGTGGACATGTTATATTTGAGATTAAAGGAAGGTAAAGAACAGTTCAGACAATAGAAGTTTCTAATGTTTAAATGTTACACAAGTTAAATTAGCTTCTGGCACAGGCCAGGTAGTTTTTGCTCTACAGAAATGCACCCTTGCACATGTGACAATGCAAAACTGTACTAAATTGACCTATGTAAGAACTGTCACCTTGTTATTAAAAACAAACTTGGCTTCCTTGAAAGAAGTATAATCTCAGAAAATGCCTGCCCTAATCTGGGGACGGATGTGACTGCTGGATGGGTCACGTTGTTATCATAGCCAGGTTGGTGTCTCATTTTCTGCAGAACAGGAGCTTTGAGGAAGGCGAGCAGCTCAGGAAGGAGAAAGCTCTCAGCCATCTCCCTCTGTCCTCTGCTGAGGGACAGCAAGGAGTGTCCCACTGCATGGGATGGGTGGGGGGAGCCAGCGCAGGCACCCGCTCCTGTGGGAGAAGGTAGCAGGACTGATGGCTTTAAAGCCAAACTGAAACATGTATAAATTAAGCAAGATTTTAAAGCACTTTGGACTAAATTAGTCTCTGGTGGAAGTTTGCTGGTGTTTGTGGAGTTAACACCCTGGATGAATTGGGCTCTCGGCATGAAAAATGAATGCTGCCTGACTTTAAATAGAGCATGAGCTGTTGCAGTTGAGCCAGGCTTGTTTCCTCTTGGAAAAAAAATTTCCTTGCAACCTTTGTAGCCAGTGATTTTGTGTCCTTATAAATGGGCTGACTGACTGAGACAAAAAGTAGCAGGGTACCATGCTGCGTATATAAGACAGGCAGACTTATTTAAAATCCTAACTTATGAGCTGGTTTTTTCCGAGGCCATAGATTTTCATTAGCTATTTGCTGTGTTAATAAGAGACAACCACAGCAACAAGTGGTACAAATGTTAGCTTTGAAAAACAGAGCACCTCTTAAACCAACAGAACTGGCAATAAATGGTGTGTGTATATTTGCTCATTTGGCACAGGTAGAAGTTCAAATTATGTCTTACAGCCAGTTGACATATACCTGACCAAATTCATCCCTAGGGCAACTCCACCAGCTTCAGAGGAGCTACTCAGGGAATGAATTTGCGTTTTTTCTCTTAATGCCACTTCATTCCAAACATAATTATTTTTTAATGGGCTATTCAATAAGGTCCAGCTGATATGACACAAAATGGGACTGCAAAGACCAGTATATTATTTCTAGTTCTTCCTTTGTGTGTCTGCCACAATTGCTATTTCTAAAGTGTAGCTATTTACTCCACACAATTTATGCTGAGCAGGATCTGTTTCTTATTGTGTGTTTTATATCACACCAAAAAAAAAAAAAAAAAGACAAGACATTAACATCGAAAAAATAAGAAGTTAACCTGAGGAATGGTCAGCAGAATTAGTCCAGTCTGCTCTCCTGTGTTGGATTTTACTCAGATTGAGGTAACTGGCCATTCTTCGCATCTGTTACTACATGGCGTCAGAGGATACAGATGAGACCAGTAGGTAATTCCACAATTTTTGAGGGGTTTTACTTTCATGCTTCAAAAAGTTGGACACATCTCAGCAAGCATGGCAAAGTCCCATCTGGCTAAATCCTCCCTCATTTATTTTTTCTTTTTGGCTCAGACAGAGAATGTACACATATAAACCTGAATACACAAATACAACCTTACTGTAAAGCCCCAGGAGGGCATTTACTTATGTGCTACCATTTTCTTTGATCATACTTCACTGGAAGCCAGTTGATAATACAGCTGCTTATGAGCAATGAGCAATTTGGTGAGCTGAGGCTGTTAGGAGATGGCTGCTGAGAGCCCAGCTGTGGGCAGAGAGGCCTCTCTGCACCTCTGCAGATGTAGTGAGATCCATGGATCGCCCCATCAGTCAGAGTGGTAAAGTTTAGTGGGAGTTGGATGTTTTTTCTTATTCACCTGTCCTGCAGAACATGGCAAGGAGGTATGCCAGTGACCCAGCCAGAAGTATAAACCTTCCTGTGAAACCATTGCCACCTTTTGCAGATCTCACCTGAAACTGGAAAATCTGGTATCTGGTGAGGTAATCAGCACAACCACAGAGACAACAAATTTTTGACCAGGAAACACTCTCCTTTTCTGGGAAAAGCTGCAGCACCATTCTTTGTCTGTAGGCACTTTGTCTATTGAGACATAAAAAGGCTCCTGCTGCTGTCTGTTGGAATATAAAGGTTGAGCTGCTCTTGCATGGAGGTGGGTCATTCCTTTGTGCCCACACTCTATGGCTAAGGCTACCATCACAACTTTACCTCCTGCCTGCAAGGCATCCTTATTTCTCAAATTAGACCCTTACACTGTGACTATGACTGGTGAAGACCATTGAACAAATCCAGTAAATTCAATGAAACCAGTCAGAAAATTCAAGAAGTAATTTGTCGCTTTTAAAATTCAACATTTAAAATTAAAATTTTTAAATTTGCTGTAAAAATTACAAAATTTATTCAATTTCTATATACAATGTAATGGATAAAAGCACAAAGAAAAATTAAATTTTCACTCTGTTATACAT
The DNA here is from genome assembly GCA_035583155.1 of Acropternis orthonyx. Classification (NCBI taxonomy): domain Eukaryota; kingdom Metazoa; phylum Chordata; class Aves; order Passeriformes; family Rhinocryptidae; genus Acropternis; species Acropternis orthonyx. Next base: position 24,622,923 of record JAWWEU010000081.1, read on the forward strand.
TTGGTCCTGCATGTTCAGTATTATGTGATCTGGTTGGTCCGTTTTTAATCCTACTGTCATGCTACTCAGTCCCACATGCTGTGAATCCACTTGATTTTTTTCCTGAGGAGATTTTCCAGCTTTGTATCTTCAGAATTGACATTGTCTTGCTGTATTTGCTCCCATTTCCCATCTCTGTGAGGCTGCAGATTTCAGGTCCTTCTGTCTCTCCCAGTTCTGCAGCTCCTGGGGACTATCCCAGCCACATTGAAGCTTGTTTGCCCTGGTTGAACAGCCTGAGAGGTGAGGGACAGGGGCAGCATGCCTGTTCAGTCTGATACATTTGTCTTTTATAATGTCTTAGATCTGGAGTAATAAGGGAAGGAAATATATGGCTTGAAGCTGTCTGCTGGCCATATCCTATGAGAGCTCTCCCTTCAAGAATTATTACATTCCTTTTTAAAATAAACTCCAAATAAAACTCATTGGCAGATGCAGAGTCTGAAACATTGGTAGCTGAGTTTTTACATTAGTCATGTGGATATGCTACTGGCAAAGGAGACTTTTGCATAACCTGCTGCAAATATGTGACAGACAGCTTGTCAGGAAATGCTTGGTATAGGCAATGATTTGGGACTAATTTCATGGATGTTTTCCAGTTTCTATTTTCTCCCCCTGATCCTCCTTTCTCTGAACAAGAGGGCTCCTGAAATTTCCTGCTTAACGTCTTTCACTTTGAATAAAGAATATGCTAAACATCCCCCCTGCAGCTGGTCCTGCTGAAATTGCTCCTCTGGAGGCACCGGCAGATGATGTTGGCGGATTTGAGAAGGTCCAGGCGGGAGGGTTTAGCCCCCAGCGCAGCCCACACTGAAGCCTGCAACCTGAGACCCCCCTCCACCGCTGCTCCCCGCCTTCCACTCGCACACGCGTGTGTGTGCACACATACACATGCAGAGGCAGGCAGGGACTTTAAATGAACCCAGATGGCTGGCACACTGGGAGTAGGCATCCTGGAAAAGTGCCCCAGGGCGCTCTGGTTGCTGTCATCTTATTCTGCAAACCAAGTGCCTTCAAGATGTCTGTGTTGTTTCTTAATCGGAGATCACTCCCGTTTGGGCTCTTAGCCCCTTCCTGTTGGGAAATGTCAGTGAGGCATCAGAGAGATACACAAAGATTGATTTGACTGAAATCAACCATTCCCTTAACTCAGAGGTTGTAGATTATTATCCTTAATAAAGACCATATTGTAATAAAATCCAAATCAGATCCCAATTGAGAGACTGTACTTTCTCCTTTCCCATGTGTACACTGTTGTCTGATTGAGTGATTTGAGGCTTGTGGAAAAGAAATTAATTGGCTAAAAGTAATATAAAATGTTGGTGAAATGTGTGAATGTGATTAATGCTGATAGGGAGTTTCAATTTTTTTGTTTGTTTCTGTTTCAATCACGCTAAACACATGTTTCCCTTCTTTATTTCTCTATAAAAATATGCAAACAATTACCTGGCTTTGGAGATATAATTACAAAGAGGTTCATCTCTAAAAGGTTATTATTGATTTATAGAGTTCTTTAGTTTAATGGAAGACAGACAGGAATAAAAAGAAACTATCTGCTTTCCCCACAAATAATAGATGAGCTGGAAGGGAAACGTAAGGTTTAGAAGTGACTTTTACAAGATACACAAGCTGCTTGTTTTGGAGGGGTGTTTCTTGTACGTGCATGGAGTCATTCAGAAACCACAGGGTAGCAAGGCTGGTACAGGCATCTTGTCCTGTGAGTCATTCAGCATGAGGCGTTCTGACAGGCTGTGATAGCCAGAACCTGCAGATAACACTAAAGACAAAGTGTATGGGATAAATGGTAACACCAGACCTAGTGCTGGATTTTAAAGGAGAGGTACATAAGCAGAAGTGTGTCTAAGAGGAAAATCAGTCGATTTGTGATTAGCAACTACCAGTCAGAGACTTTGGAGTAGGTTTTGTTGGTGGTGGTTTTTTGTTTTCTTTTTTAATATTTGCAAATTTATTAAATAGATGTGCATAGGAGGATAGAGCCGGAGTTTGGTACCCCTGGCCTTCCTCCATCTCACCTTGGACTCTCAGGGAAGCAACTCACAGAGGACATTACTCCAGCAGTCTAGGGGTTTGGGCTATTTTTCATGTGATTTTTCTGTGTGACTTGTGTCAGGTTTCAAAATCTGATGCCATGAGCCCTTCAGGGCAAGAACTCCTTTTTTGTCTGGTGTGCACCCATGACCAGCAGACCATCATGGGGCACTGGTGGCATCGCCTAGTGGCTTGAGGGAAGGAGCTAGGGGATGCTGCAGCACCGCAACCTGCTTCCTGGCTGGGACTGTGCACTCATTAATCAGCAAGCCCTGCTGTGAGAGAGATGTGACTGCTACAGCTATACCCAACAGCAGAGTTAATTGCCTCTTTTCTGTAAGTGTTGAGACAAAACCAAGTCTGGTTTGTCTTATTTACCTGTGCACAACAAGCTAGATTTGCTCTTAGATCTGCAACCTGGAAAAAATGTTATATTTATGGTATTGCAAAATTATTCACCATTAGCAACTGTTAATGCTGTATACAATTCATGCCTTTGGATTTAAAGAAAACAAAACATCTCTGATTCCATTCACATAACATCCTGAGCTTTCCCCTGTCCTGGTTCCAGCACAGTTCCCAGGTATGCACCCCACCAAGACTTTGGGGCTTTTGGGTAGAGAGTGGGAGCTTTCTCGAGCCCAGAGAGCCCTTGTAGAGAGCATGCTTCTGCTGGCTCTGCTTTGTAATTAGCATTTGCCTGAATCTGATAAAACAGCTTGTAAACAAATGCAGTCTGAGGCAATTTTAATAGAGAAACAGATTAAATCAATAGTGAATAATGTGCTCGGTGGCTGTAATTGCTCTTGATGGCCATTCAGCTTGTTTTGTTGTTGTTTTTCTGTCTATAACATGGAAATTTTTGGAATAATAGTCTTTTGTCCTGTAGCGTTGTGGAGGGAGTCAAGACCTCCAGTCTAGTAGCTCTAGACAGCCCCAGTATGGACCCAGTATGGCCATGTGAGAGCTGCTGGCACCACTGGAAGCTACAGAGTCCCTACAGCTTCTGCAGCTGCAGCCTGAAGCAGCAGGATGGGGCTAGATGGGCACATTCTATTTGATTTTATGAAATTATTTTTATTGTGGGTTTGGGTTGCCCTAGGGAAGATTTCCTGTGACCTTGAATGACTGTCCTGGATGAACACCTTTCAGCATTCTGTACAAGCATAGGTGCAAAGGCCTTTAATGCTGTTCTTTTCTCTTAGTGCACCTTAAGAACCCTGGGTTTAATCCCCTACATAGATACCGTTTATTATATTGTTCTCAGCAAAAGCATTCTTACTGCTTTTTGTCTTTTGACAATAGCAAGCAACTGCTGCTGCTGAATATTATCATAATTTAACTTTGAGGCATGGAATGTAGAAATAAGAAGAGGAAGATTATGTTTCATTTGATATACAATCTTATAATGAGCCATAATATCCTTTTGGAGATTTTGCCATATAAAAAAACAAGAGAAGCAACAGGTTTGCATGAAGAATTCTCTTCTCTTATGTGTCTATATTGAATTACTGCTTTGCACCTGATTACACTGATTTAGTCCTGATTCTCAAAGGTATTGGGATTCCAGATAATTTTTATAAACTAGAAGCCAGTTGAAGTCATGGTCTGTGAATAGTATGTAAGAACTTTAAAAATTATGAGGATCCAAGCTGTTGTCAATAAAATAGATACTTGATTTTGTGTCCCATAGTTCAGAAGGTTAAGCTCTAAGAAAGCAATTTTAAAAAATTGTCTTCAGTAGTTCCCAAGATTTTAATTTTTTTTTTTTAAATGTACACTCTCAGCAGTGGCAAAACTATCAGTTACATCATCCAGCAGCAGCAAGGCCAACAGATACTGTCTGCTTACAGCAGCCAGCAAACCTCTGATGGTATCTATACCTCAGTACCATGGCACACTTCTCAATGGGAACCTGAGACATATGTGAGCTTCACCTTAGTTCTGTATCTCTAGCTCAGCCTAGGCAAGACAGCCATATCCCCTTGTTTCCTCAGCAACCCTGCATTGGTATGCAAAGCTTCTGCAGACAGAGCTCACACATTTCGGTCTGTGAGCTTGGTCACATCCTATGCCCGTAAAAAAATTCTCATTTGTTACTATCATGTACACTAGGGAAAACACGGCTGATTGAATGAATGCCTACGGGATCCTCAGAGGGAAAAGTTACCAACCTCCAAGTGGCCCACAGGGTCCTATTTTCTCCAACTAGAGCTGAGCTGCATTTCCTTTTATTGTACAGCTTTAATAGTGATCATTGATCAGCACAGCCAATGTTATTTAATTTTGCTTAGGGCTCATTTTCAGATGTGATTGCAGTTACCATTTAGAAACTTACTCGTTTTGCATCTCATGATAATAGAGAAAACTGACACAAAGGATGTAAGTGGTGACACTGTGCAGCTGATGCAATAAAGTGAATTAACAGCTAATAGTTGGCAGATAGCAGCAGATCAGTTGATTAAACAGATGGCAGAAAGCTTGACATTTGCCATCCAGAAACTTGGTATATTGTTCTCATCTGTACTCTAGGAAATACTTCAGGAAACAAAAGTACTCTTTATGGTTTCGGTCTGCTAAAAAAGCAAACATGAGGAGAAGGTGACCTGCTTCCTTCCAGAGAACTGAAGAGCTGATGCTTAGGAAGAAGACAGAAAAAAAGACCAGATTCCCAAGACAATATTTCTGTCTATAGGTGGAGAACCTGCAGGATCAGCCCCAACATTTGGAAGAGGCAGCTTCTCCCTGATCCTTCCTCTAGCAGCAGTGTGCCTCTAAACTGCAGAAGGAATAATATAGCTGAAAAGAATGACTCAACTATTTAACTCCTTCCTTAAATGGAAACTATTCAAATGCTTCCTTCATTTATCTGTCCCAGTGGCGTATGAGAAAAATGGTTTGTGGGCTCTGCCTGGTGCCACAGAGATGAGAGGACGCACATGGCTTGCTGCTCCTCTCTAAAGATCTCTTTGTTCTTCCCAGTCCCTGGGGCACATGTTCCATGCGAGGCAATGACAGTTTTTGTTATCACACAGACATATCGGTTTCAGTGACAATCACTCCCTTTTCAAAAAAACATTATTTCTCATGATTGTCTCCCTCTTGGAAAATGTGGCCTTTAAAGCCAAAGTGGGGGGAAAGAAGAATGAAGAGGAGACAACAAATGTCCTGGCGACACAGAAGTTAAATGGGGTGTTATGGGACAATCTGTCAATTGGCTCGAAGGGGTATAAATCAATACATGTGTATGCAGAAAGGAAACACTGAACCTTGCATTGTGAAAGAAACATGTCTGTGCATGTTTAGCAGATATTGTGAAGGAAACTGCACATACGAGAGGAATAAAGAGAGGGGAAAAAGGAGGGAGGGAGGGCAGCAGGGGAGGGAGGGGCTCACTAATAACTACATGTTTTTTCCTTCCTAACTCAATGGTACATGTGACCTCATGAAGCCAATAAGTTATGAGCATCTGATGTAAAAGTTCCCCCCCAAAATGCTCCTTTAGCAAAGACCACTGGGTAAACCATGTCATGACTAATTTCTGCAAATGCCTTGATTTAAGGCAGGCACAGGACCTGAAATTCACACCAGCTCTTTGTGTGCTGGAGTCACGCAGATACCAGGCTTGGTGAGAAGAAACTGCATACTTCCTATTTTATTTCACCACTGCTCGACCTGCTTTTCCTCAGACTTAAAATCATTTGCCAGGTCAAAATAAACTCTTCAGAATCCCAATGTGAAAAATGTACCTAACAATTCAACCCTTGTAAGTTGGGAATTGGAAGAGAAAGTGCAGTGGAGTCTAATTAAATTATATAATAAGCAGCTTAACTTGTGGTTTCACTTTGGTTTCTGTTATTCTTATTATCATAAGCATTGTAGCTGGCAAAGAGCTATTGAAATATGCATAGCAGAGATGACCAAACTGGAGATTGCTCTGTCAGAGCTTGGTTTTGCAAAGCTGAATCCAGACTGGAGGTCAGGCTAATTCAAATTTAATTCAAAATTTTCCTCAGAGTTAGCAGTGAGTTCTATGTTTGACCTGTCTTTATTACAGACAAAAAGCAAAGGAGATCTGGATTTTCAAATCCTCACCTGTCAGGTCCCAGTTTGCAAAATGAAAACCAGTGCTGGCTCTGAGCTGGGTGAAGCCAAACGTGTAATCCTGGCTTTAACTTTCTCGCATGAACAAGTTGGTTGGCATTTCCCAGAAGATGGCACTTCAAAGAAGAGATGATGTTCCTGACGCCCATGAGTACTGTAGACTTGCTCAGCCTGCCCCACCACTGGGAGTTATCCAATTTTGCCTTTCTTTTAAGCCTTTTCTAGGTCCTGGCATATAGCTACAGGAGCCAGATAAGCAAAACTGCTGATGGTACATGAAATGAGTGAGGGAGTGTCCAGATAAGCTGCCAGCAGGGAGACTGGCAGTTTACAGTGGTCAGCAGACGCTGGCAGGGAACACTCCAACCTCTCAAGCCAGTACCATTTTTTGAGTAATAATTTATGCTTTGTCTGGCACGTGTATGTTGGCTGAGATTTACACCATGCTTTACCTTAATTGTCATTAAAGCTGCCTAGCGTTTACATAGTAAAGTACACAAAGTATATGCTTGTAAATTTGACTAATTATAACAGAGATTTTTTACAAGTTTTCTGTATGTCTTAGCTTGGTATGGAAACACTGAAATATGAATCTGGATCTAGGGCTTCAGTTTGGCAACATTTCTAGTTTTGAAGACTGTCTCATGTAAGATGCAAGGAAGAATAATTTCAGTCTGTTTAGTGGTCTATAAATCCAAGTGCCCCAAACACCAATGAATCACTCTGTTCTCTGCCCCGGGGGTTTGACAATTACAAACAATGACTGAAGTCATCAGCAAAAGACAAGGTCACAGGCTGAAAGAGGAAAATATGCTTTTTCATTTCTAGTATGAAAAAATTGAATGCATTGTTTGAAAATGTCAGCGCATGATCTAGGCTAAATGGAAGCAGGCTAAGTTGGGCTCTGACATCCAGTGCTTCCTTCTCCACTCCTATTTTGTTTAATTTGACAGCTACTTACCAAGATACACAAGCTCAAAAATTCAGAATAAGCTACAAAGGAAGAACCACATTACCCATTCTCTTTCTTGGCACTAGGAAGTCTAAGGACTGAAGGCAGGGATGAGATGTGAGAGCCCTGGACTCCACCTCGGATATTGCCTCTATTTGCCACCGCAAACAAGGCACTTATACCCTTTGCCAAGGCCTTCCTATAGCAGTTATCTGCCTTGCAGTGGTGAGGTGTTGCCTGATGAACAATTACTGCTGCAGAAGTGCAGCGAGATTCACAGAGCCAGCACTGAGCACAGGGGCAGCTGCCAAACAATGTACGGGTTCATCAGAGGTCGATGATATCAAGAGCAGGCTGAGGAAAAACTATTTACCATACACAGCCAATTCATTGGTGATCCTCAGTCTCAGGCAACTCCATAGGTTCTCAAGGTTGGTTAACAAAAAATAGTTTAAGTCTTGTTTACTTTTGTATTTATAGATAGTCATAGTTATATATATATATTCATACATATATGTAAAGTCAATCAGTCTAGTCAAGGTAAACCACTTTAAAACACTTTACACATGCCATCAAGTAAAAACAGGAGCACGGCAGGTGCTGCAGAGCAGGAATGACTTAAAGTAACTTATAATAACAACAGGGGTTTTTTTTCCTAGTTGGCAAATCAAATATGGCCCTTGGATCTTAAATTCCCAGAGGATACCAAAAAAAATGCCATCTTGGATGTAAATACACTGCTTCCTAAAACTTTCTATTATGATTCAAGGCCAAAAGGGTTTTTTAAAAAAATGTTCAGTTTAATATATGATCTCCTAGTACTATGTGCATTAAGTGCTTTTACTTTAAGTTTTATCCTATAAATAGAAAAAAGCAGCCCTACTTGTCAAACTGCCACAGAAAACGTAGTGTTAGAGATCAGTCTGAACCAAACCTCAGATGCATCTTTTGTCCCAGTGAAGTGACTGTGTGTATTTTCTCAGTGACTTTAGCAGAGTCTGCTCCTCCATCATCTTGCTTAATTCTAAATTTTAAAACATGGTCAAGATTCCTACCAATGGCTTAGGGGATTATTACTACCTCCTGTAAATCTGAAGGTATAGAAGGAAACTTTAATCAAACATATTCTAGACTTGATATTTCATCAACAAAACTGTGTCTAATATACTTTCAATTGATGACAATTTTCACTTCAATGCCAAGGATTTGAGCTTGCTCTCTGTTATACAATTTTTGTCACATACAGCTGTAAATGTAGGTATCAGAGCAAAATGCAGATTTACAAAGCATGTTGGACCTCATCAGATATTTTCTGTCTAATGATGGTTAAAAAAAAAAACCAACCAACAAACAGAAGAAGACAGTAGTCACAAATTAGCATATTTCATCCATGTTTAAGCACTGAGAATTTTCCATTTCCCTCCTGTAGATGGAAGATCCTGCTGTCACATTCTTGTTCCTGGGATTTTGGTATACACTTTCAAAAACTGTAAAGGTACATTTCTCATTTGTCACTAAAATGATGCAGTTGGGCTAGAACAACTGCTGCTTTGTCCAGGATTTGCAATCCTCAGCCTTAAATTCCTGAAAGAAAAAATAATTCAGTTACAGAGCCATGACATTTGCCTTTAAAAGGACAGGAGGATGTTTTTTACTTCCTCTCCAATTTATCCCCTTAATATCCAGCAATGTTTGAAATGTGCAGAGAGGAAGATAAACAGAAGATGAAGAGCATTTCTGCAAAGGATAGAAACCCCAGCAATTGGTTAAAGTACCTGGAGGCACAATTGTGTTCAAACATCCATCCTCTGTGTGCATGTAGGCAATTAACCCGATAATGCTCTACTTACTAAAGTTGGGGCAACCTTTTACACAAACTGTTTCCCTGACCAAAACTGTCAAAGGCAAAAATATATTGCAGAAATTTCTGACCTTTGATGAAAATCTGTTTCTAAACATAAGAGAAAAAAATAAATCCTTCTAACCTCTAAGAACATAGCACTTCAATTTCCCAGAATGATGACTTTTTATAACAAAGTTTTCATTTCATGTTTTAACATAATAGGCTTAAAGATATTAAAAAACCCCACCAAAATGATATATTAAAAAACCCCAAATGTTGGAGTACATGTCAATCAGCTATTTCCATAAATACTTTGTGGATTTTTTTTATTCTGGAATGATCACTATTTTATATTTTGACATTTCACCCCACAATGAGAAATCTTGCTTTCTTGCACCCCTTCCCCCAAAAACCCCTCTGTGTTTCTGGCTGCTTGTCTTGTGCCTTTAGGACCTTGATATGCACTTTAGAGAGGTGAATCAGCAGTCAAAATGCAAGAGAAGAATACAGCCACATTTTTTGGGGACAACCAACTGTATCAACACTAGAGAAGTCAGCCTTTGGAAACACCAATCTTTCTTTAAGTTTACCATGATGATGAGCAGAAAAGCGTTTACTTTGTCTCAAACTTCTTATATATTCTGTGCTGAAAGACTTTGGAAAAAAAAACCCAAACCAACAAAACTAAACAAGCAAAAAACAAGAGCCAAAATGTTCCCTTTTGGAGCTCTACTGAGCCAATGCCTTTAATCAGGGGTGAACTGGCCCATTCTCCCCAGTTGCTGTAACTCTCTAACCTTGGTGCACATACTAAACCTTAAACTGATTTAGTATTTAAATGATATACAGTAACCATCCTGTTAAATGTAAATTAAATGCACACTTACTCTTTAAGACAATTTAAAGTGTCACCTTTATAGCTAAAAGACTGTGACATTTCATGAACTCACAGCCACATCTTCCCTCTGATAATGCCAAGCTGAACTGACTGGGCTAAATTCAGCTGTGGGGTAAGCAAATGCAACGTTCCTGCTGTCAGAGGAGTTATACCCATTTACACCAAGGCTGATTCCAGGCTTTCATTATCTACACTTAAACCTAGCATAATTTATTTGAAAAAGTAGCTGAGAATAGTAATGTTTCAGCTGTTATTCACAATATAGGCACAATGTTCCCTAGAAACGTATGTTGGCTTAGCTCCTTTGACTACTTGATTTATGCTGGGTGAGGATACTGCCCTAGCTGAAAATCAAAGACAAAGAAACTTCACCTAAACTGATTTTTTCTTGAAGAACTAAGTAAAATCATAGACACTGATGAAACAATTAACAGCAATTAATATGTTCCAGTATAAGCTAACTTCGCAAAGCGAGACAAGGTTCAAGCAGACTACTCTGAACTGGGATGACTGTCGCTCAGGATGTTGGGTATCTGGGCACATGAGCCCACTTTTCAAGGTACTTAGGTGTTTCAAGAAGCAAATAGGTACCTTACCTAGAGCTGTTTCCTTTCTTGGTGTCTCTGAACTGGAGAGATGCCTATGGCCTTTGGAAATCAGATGACAGTACTTTGAATAAGCACAAAACAGCATTGGAATCAACTGTGATGTGAATAAAATATTAACATAAGCAGTCAGTTCTCTGTGGAGGTCATCTCATGCTACTCAGAGCCCTCTTCCTCAGCAGCTCACCCTATGCAACTTCCTCTTTACCATAGCTTCCTTGCTCACAGCACCTCCTTGGAGAAACCAGAAACTTTCTTTTTGTTTTCCTCCAGTAATCCCTCCATTTAAAAATGGACAGCATAATTGGCCTTCTTAATTAGTACACAGTACATAGAGTTTATCTGAAATACCTTCTGTACCATCATTAGAAGTTAGAATGCATTATGAAGTTTTATTGTGTTATTTTCCCTTCAACTTGTACTTTACTTAAACTGAGGGGAAAAGTGCTTCTTAATGTGGAGTGTTTTAAATAAAATGCATTCTTTGTTGTCAACATGTAGAGCTGGTAAATTGACAAATTCATCATCCCATTATAATCCCTGCACCTGTTCCAGTTTGCGGTCTGTGGTGTGTTTTAGCTCATGTATGGTGAGTGCATCTGCTTAACAAGGACAGTTAACTGGCAGAATTTGTTTATAAACCCAGTGAAGAGCTAAATGAGGTAAACTGCATTATCTTACATGTTAATTGTATTTCATTGCAGGCATACATTTATTAAAGATGCAGACAGCACACCATACATTCTAATTGTGTTTGCATTCATTTCTGGTTTTATCCTGGTTTCCAGAATTTCTTTCAACATCATTTTTCAGGGCTTCAAGACACAGCCTGAGATGTCCCTAAAAGAGATGCTCATTACAGTACCCCATATGCATGCAGGCAGGCACACATGCAGGAGCCAGGCACGTCATTTGCAGGAGCAGTTTACTTGAAGGATGCTGCCACATTCTGCTGTCTGGCAAATGTCCGTGGAGAGATGCAAATTCCTGGGAATCTGTCCATTGCTTTGAAATGACATTACAAATGTCTTCAGGGTGCAGTTTGCGGTTTCCTTGGTGAAAGGTATATAGGTCTCTGAGGTCCCTGGATTCTTCATCCTTGCTCCCATCATCTTCCTCCTGTACTTCATCATTATGGCAGGAGCAGGGATCACAAGGTACCTGTCTAAAAAGACCCACAGGTCCCATCTCACGAACAAAATTTGGCACACTCTTTCTGCCCACAGCATAATTTTTCTCAAACTTGTTAATATTTGAATAAAGAAGGTGGCACAGGGGCTCAGGAGGTGGAGGAATGTCATGCTTGACAATCTGGGACCTGAGGTAGACCTACTCATGGCACATTCAAGATACGGGAAAGGGTCAGTAGAAAATGGATAAAACGCTAAACAACACCCAGGCAGCCCTAGGTCTGGTGATGAATTAAATCGAGACCTCTGAGACCTTGTCCAGCAGTGTAGCCACAAGAACCTCCTCTTTCCCTTGCCCTCTCTTTCTTCACAGCTTGTTATTATCTGAATCTGAGCTCATTTTTATGGGAAGGATGTTAGGTTTTTCAGCATGGGAGAAATCCCTCCTCCCATGTCCCCCACTTCTCACTACCTGAAAACTTTTCGGAGTCAAACTGACTTGCAGTTGATGAAAGACTGGTTGGCCCAGCACTGGGACCAAAATACTGACAGTCTAAAGACAACTGCTCACTTTGGAGGTTGTACAGGTAGAGTAGGATGGGCTTGCTGCAGAGGTGGTATAGGAAAATAAAGGGGCACCAGGAAATAGTAGTACTGTTCTTTAGATATGTAGGACTAGCAAAACATAATTCACCAGTTTCCTACTGCACACTGAGGTCTGAGAGACTGAAAGTCAGAGACAGAAAAAGGGTTTACCTTTTAAACAAAACAAATGTGAGACGGAGATGTAAAAAACATGGACCTCCTAGAGCCACAGCTCCTGTGACAGTTTCCCAGGGAGCCACCACTCTGTACCTGACGGGAGGGTACTGGAGCCCACCAGCATGCCCTGCATTCCTGGGTGCTGCCTCACTGTATGGCAATTTCAGAACTTGGACAGCCCCTCCAGCACTGCTGGAGAAGATATATCTGGTCTCAATTTGTTGACTTTCCTTGGAAATACTTCAAAATTGAAAGGTGATGGGGAAATGTTTGAAAAATCAACTTCCCTGTGCTAGTCAATGTGTTATGTAGGCTTGCAAAGTTCTCTTTCTGCAGCAAAGCAGCCATAGTATCCTCACCCAAGGTGCAGCCAGGACTCACCTGCTGGTCAACAAGCACTCATCATTTCTGAAGTGAGGCCAAGTCCTGGCACTGGAGGTCAAGCAGAATTATAAATATAAGTCTGAATTTACAGCCACTCTAGGGAAATTAAAGAAAAGCAACTTTATTTGAGCAAGATGAGTGCAGAGAATGAAACAGAGATTCTGACCAGAGACAGGGAGAATGAAAAATAAATCTGCCAAGCTGAGAAACTGCATAGCATGTGGCTCTCATCCACTCTGCTTTTTGCTTCATATGCAAAGAGGCTGCAGAATTAGATTCCCTAATCCAAATACTTTAGGACTGATTCTCTAATTTCCCTTGGAAATTAATTAGGTTTTTTTTTAAATAAGTGGTAATGATGCTTGCATTTTTTGGTTATGGGAAGATTAAATGAAGGAAATCTTTGCCTAGAATAATCATCATTACTTAACCTAAATTTATTCCATTCCTCTGAAACTTTGAAAAAGCACAGCTCTTTGGTCCTTGAAGTTACACTGAAGTAAAACTCAACAGCTTGCTAAAATATTGCCATATGAGTAGAAATATTCAACGCTGAGAAACTGATGTGGTGGAGGAATAAAAGGTTGGTTGTTAGCGCTGGCTGGCACTGAGTTTTAAGCAATACCATGAGCCTGCCAACAAGAAGCCGATAACAAGACTTTCTGAATATCTTCCAAAGCTTCACAGAAGTACTTGCTCGTGTAACGTTTTACGCTTAAGCTCTTAAAAGTTTACCAGAGAAAAGTGGTTTTAAATCTGCACAAGCACCCCACACACAGATGTGTGCACACATAGCAGGAGGAAAACTGACACTGAACACAAGAAATTATCAAAGTTTAACATGTGCAGGTTGAATGAAAACAGTAAGACAAATGTTTCTGCTCTGCACTCTAATTTCTCCCCTGCAGCACACAAATGGTTTAACACCTTAGTCGGATTTAGGGGCCCAGCCACCCTACACTTATGTTTTAGTTATTTCTCACTTTCTAAAATCGAGGGAGAACTTGAAGCATGATATCTGCCCTTTTCCTTCCCTTCCATACTTCTCTTCTTCCTTCCTGGCAGACAGTTTTAACTCAGATCTAAGAAAATTTTTGTTTCTAACTGTGTGTGAGGCTTCTGCTGCTTGCCAGCATAAAAGTTGAGGCAAGCAACTCTCTACACAGTGCTCCTGATGCCTTTCAGTCTTGAAGTATGTCCTCTCCTTTTGTTCCTCTTGCTCTAGCCTGAGCTCCCCAGGGCAGGGTTATGTCCACAAAAATTGTGTCTATGGAAATTAAAAAACATTTTATTGAGGTGGGACTAGAATAATATCTGTAGTCCTACAATATGATTTTGAACCTGGATCTCTAGAAGTGAGAAGCTCCTGTACACAGCATTCCTTAAAGTTGTACTACGATGGGCAAAATCCTACTTCCTAAAATGTTTTATCAAAATGTGGAGTGAAATCTTGGCCCTGTTGTGTCAGTAATAAAGCTCCCATTGTTTCAATCAGCTGCTTTATTCCATACAGGAATAGATCTACTTTATCCCTGTGTGGCATTTCCAGACTGTACAGTTCAGTGCATGCACAGTAAATCTGATTCAGTGAGGCTGCCAGTTTGATAATTCTCCCAGATGCCTGGAAATCTCAGATAAACATGGGCAATTCTAAAATTCTGCTAAGACAAAATTTCTGGATAGAAGAGGAAGCAATGCTTGGAAAACCCTGGTATATAATGTGCTTTTATATAGCTTGGCATTGTCTTATGGAAGACAGAAAGCTTTCCACCTTGTACCTGCTTCTGATTTGTACACAACTGAAACAGATTACATTTTTTATAAAGTCATGGCAGAAATGTGGTGTACTGAAAAATGTCCATATGTGCCCTGTCAACTAATGAAACCCCCTGATTCCAGATGGTCCTCATGCCCATGAAGTGAAGCAGCACCAACCATGCCCAAACTAAGGGGCACCCTGCCTATACTTCTTATTTCCCTTAAACAATGAGGTAAGAGGCATTACAAGGATCCAAAGTGCAGAACAGAATGGGTAAAGGAAGGAGCTGCAGAGAGAATGGCTTGCATTAAGACTCAGAACCCAGTGGCACAGCGTTGCTCAACCGATCCTGGTAATACTCAACTGTTTCAGCTGGACCACATGCTGCTCTGGAAACACAGGAAAAGGTCCTCTTCCTTTCTACTAAAGGGAATAACCTTGAAATTATGAAGATTTTTTGCTGCTTAAGGAAAAGTTTCAAGTATAGTATTTGTGGAACTGAAAACCAGAAGAATATGGGTTTGTTTGAGGCAGTGATGCTGTATCAGACTGCTGAAAGCAGGGAGAGATGTTTCTTCAAGGCACCCAAATTAAATTTTTTCTCCCCTTGAGAGGTCAGTCCTGCCAGCTGCTCAGCTGGGACTTGAAACATCAAACAACCTGAGCTCAGTCAATCCACTCTTGAATTTGATGTGGCTCAGGGCAGAGACCCCAGCACCTCTGAAAGCTAAGCCATAGGACAGAAAGTATTTATGTGAACTGCATGTAGAAGCACTAGTGGAAACCCAAAATGCATTTAGATGTCTGAATTTCTTGATCAGTAAGAGCTGCTGCCCTGGAGGTGAGGCAAGAAATGTTAATGTGCTTGTTTCAGAGCTGTTCCCCAACTGAGTTCAGAGACAGTTGTAAAAACAGAATTTGAAAGAAGCAGTTGGATCATTGTAATGTCTTTTGTCTAATAAAGGTGAAGGGAAAGCAAAGATTTCTCACCCATCCACTGCAGAAATGAGTGAGGAAGGAATTTCATGAGAGGAAGGGAAAGCAAGACCTAAGCACATCAGTGTCCTTCAAAATCACTCTTCAAACTGGAAATTGTTGCTGGGCCTGGAGCAGTGCCCAGGTACTGCCATCCCTGGATCCCTGGCAGAGGTTTGGCTTCAAGGTTTGCAGTGGAGAGAGAGCACATCCCAAACATGAGAAGCACACCTTCCTCCCTGAGTCCTGGGCCAGATTTCCAACTCTCTCACGGAGTCGTGGGCAGCACAGTCACAAGACTCCTCTGGAAAGTGAGGGGAGAAAGGGACCATAAGCAAAAGGAACAGATGACGTTCACTTTCTACATCTGTTTTTTATTGAGGGAGTTGTTACTATGAGCAAAGTCAGCTGAGATATCCCAAGTCATTGTAACTTGAATTTTTAAGCCAGGCTAAAATATCTGACTGTTGGGTGGTTTTTTGTTTCTTTTTCTTAAACAATGATTATTGTTTATGTTTTCTTCCTATTTACTCTCTTGATTTAGTAGCACGGGGAGCTTTGTATCACTTCAGCATGTCAGTTGAAGCAGTCGTCAGCTACATTACAGATAACCTCTTGTGGATTACAGGGTTCAGGATTGTGCTGGCTGTCTCCTCTCTGTGTTGTGACCTCAGGTGGCTCAGAAGTACTTTGGGTCAAACTTATTATATACTATTCACTATCCCAATAAACAAGTAGCGTGTTGTCACATTTGGAGTGCTGCGTATTTTTCTAGTAATTATGTCTTATTATATATTTACTATTCAGAAAACGCAGGTGTGGGCTGTTGAACTGGGGCCAATGAGAATTTGCCGAACTGGCAGCAATTGCTTGGTGAGTCATGTTTCACTGTCTGTTGGTTTTATAACTGTTTTCACTACTAATTTAGCTCTGCGATGCAATATGCAATTAGTCCTATTATGGAAGCAGCTGTATTCAGTTTTACAATGGCACTTTCCCCTTTGGCTTGTACCAGAGCCTGTTGTGGTTCTGCTCATTTGATGACTGAAGTTGTAAAGTGGTATCTGGATGAGCCACAGCAAGCCATGAGCCTCATACAAATATGATTCTTGCTCATACACCACTGCTCTAATGCTATTTCTTACAGCCCAATTAGAAATGTGGTTACAAAGAAAAGCTGTTTCTTGCTACAGTAAGTAGTATTGTCATGCAGCGATTTGTTGCCATGCTGGTATCACCTCTGTAGCCTTGCAGCTTATTATAAATAATATGTGGTAGCCATAAAGTGGGGGGGGGGGGGGGGGACGCT
>JAWWEU010000081.1:24639741-24673947 GCA_035583155.1 Acropternis orthonyx
CCCCCCCCCCCCCCCAAGCTGCTGTTTGAAAATAACCTTCTGCTTGGAAATTCACTTTTCCAGCTTCAAAAATTCATTTCCAAGCTGTAGCCCCTGGATGGTGGCCACAGGAATGAATTAGGACCATGTGGGGAAGGATGGCTGGTGTGGACACTGGGAGGTTTTGGTGAGCCTTCAAAGCCTCAGCGATAGTGACAGTGACAGACTTGGGCTTCACAGGCTTGCCAAAACCTCCCAGGGTCCATGCCCAGCCCTAAAAAGCTCTTGTGCCAGTGTCATGGTTACTCCCTATACCCGACACCTGGATAACAAGCATGCACAGCCCCTCTCCAAAATTACACAAGAAAACAGCTGAGAAGTAAATACAA
This sequence comes from Acropternis orthonyx, assembly GCA_035583155.1. Lineage (NCBI taxonomy): Eukaryota > Metazoa > Chordata > Aves > Passeriformes > Rhinocryptidae > Acropternis > Acropternis orthonyx. The sequence goes on from JAWWEU010000081.1 coordinate 24,640,110, forward strand.
AAATCAATTACACTAATTAGGTGCCTTTACTGTCAACAAGGATGTTACAGAACTCAAATACATATTGCTTATTAGTTTAATGTGTACTAGAGCTACTCTGTTAAAATGAGCAGGGTCTTGAATAATCGCTGAGAACTTTCACTACATATTTTCTGCTGTGTTATTACCCATTTTCACACCCATACATATGTTCTGGTTTTGTTGTGTGTCACACAAAATAGCAATTTGGTGGTGAAAAAATGAGAAATCATGACATTTCACATGTGTTTTCAGTAAAACAACAATTTTCCTCCTAAAGGGCCCCAGTTTTCTTCCTCAGAAATAGGGCTATTTACAATGAAAATGTTCCTGTTGTGGTGGAATAATGACACGAAGAAAGGCACTCGGCTGAATACTGCAAAGAGAAGTTAAAATGCCTGTGTTTCCAATGCTTTGAATGCCAGGTGAGGTGAATTGTAAACTCTAAAACACCACCTGGATAACCAGTGCTTGTCAGCATCAGAGCTGGCCCCAGCAGAGCCCATTCGCCCCAGGCTTGTTTCTGACCAATGTTGCCTGTAGTTATCATTCTAGCCAGACTATTACAGCAGAAACTATTTTGCAGGAACTTTTCACTATGAGAAACAAATAAACTCTCTGCCCTGCAGAGAATAGCCATTTGGGAGAGCTGGACTGATGGAGAGGTGGTAGTTTGCCCAGAGCATATAATTTTCTATCCAGAGGTTGACTTTATGTTAGTGCAAACAGCTGGATTTACACACAGTATTTCATTGCAAGCATGTAAAACAATAATGAACTTTATGGTTCTATAAAGATTTGCAAAATTATTCCCAGGTCTAAAGTTTAATTGTTTAATGTCACCAAATGACTTTGCAATAACTGAGCACTGTGGAGTGGCAGAAGTTAATCACTCGACTGAAGTGAATTAAGATTTTCTAAAGCTACATTTATCACTGTAATTTCAGGCTAATTTCATTTTCCATTCATAAAATATTATTTCAGTTTCTGTATCTCTGTGAGCTGTAGAGAAGGAGCGTGCCTGTTTTAGAAAACATGTTTCTTGTCAAGCAATGCCAAAGGTGGTGTACATACTGATAACAGGAAGATGTTAAGCTTATCTTGGCACTGCATTCCACATGCCTCTGCACTCAAGACAACATGCTTCTTAAGACTAGCTGTTTTAAAGCTCAGTGGGCCAAGTCTTCAGTATTTGCTTTGCCTTACCTCTTCTGTCTTCACATCAAGAAACAAATACACCAACAATCTTGCTTGAAACATGAGTTAGCCAGGATAGACTTACTTGCTTAAAGCAATTCCTGGGAGCCAAAAAGCCTATTCCCAGTGGCTGTTTAACTCCCAGGATAGGTGAGGGATGCCTCAGTACCTCCCTGACTGACTTTTGCTTTCAGGTACCCAGAACAGGATATAGTTGCTTTAATTTTACATAGTTGAAGACAGTTGTCTAAGTGATGGCAGTAGTCAGTGGAAAGAAATGAGTGTCTGTCTCGGATATTTTATCCCAGTTATCTCTGCTGGCTATAGCAGGAGCCCAGACAAGTATTAAGCAAAACACCCCTCCCTGGCAGGCTGAACTTAACCCATGAACCTCACCTTTCAATCTCAGCTGGCACTCCTTGGTAACCCACTGCTGCTCCAGGCAGAATTCATTTTTCTCTCCACCAAAGTGACATGAGGGCTTAATTCAGCTGATGTTCTGAGTGACTGGCCACAGCATGCCCCATAGCAAGGGCTGTCCTGAGGAGGCTGGCTCTTCATCCCATTCACAGATATCATGGGCTCAAAGCTCATTCATCAAGTGAGCAAGTACAGCCTGGTCTGTCTGAAGGACTCAAGAACTATCTCCCTGAGCCCAGGGTGAAGCCAGTGGGTAGAGGATAGGGAAACAGGAGTACTGTGCCTCTCTCAAATACACCCTGAGGCTCCTCTGGCAGTGTCTGATGGTTCCCAATTTTGTTTCAGTACTTCACAGTGAAAAGTCACCGGGAAATACACATAGTCCATCCCTAATTATAAACCATGGGAGCAAAAATTAATCTCAGTGTACCAAGTCCAGAAACTCAGAGGGAGACATTGGCTGCTCAAAGACTTTGCAGACTTTCCCCACTGTCCTGAGTCAGGCAATTATTTCTACAGAGGAATGGGGGCATCACACACAGAGTTCTCTCAAGCACTCACTCACCTGCCTACAAGCTCCCAGCTCACTGGGCTGGATGTCCACATCAGCATGGGGAGATATCCTGCTGACCTTATGCCAAAGATGCTCATGGTGGTGGCAAAAGGGACTGATATGATTCTATGATATTCTTGAGCCAAGAATCCAACATCCAATATACTGAGACTTAAACCATCTGGTGGATTTGTCCTGTGTACCCTCACAACTTTGGAAATCATGGATTTTGACATTTCGTTTCTTTAAGTGAATGCACTAAGTATTTCTCCAGAAAAGAATTACACCACTGTCGCTCCAGTTCAAATCTCAAAACAAAGCACTGAACCCTCTCCTTTCCTTTAGAAGGGTTGGACAATCCATACCTCAACTATTTTTCTTCTAGTGGCATTGATGGACAGAGACAAAGCTGATTCCAAAGGCCAGCATCTCTGCAAAGTTTCTCAAGGACAGCCAAGTGTATCCAAATCAAAGTAGCTGATTTATTTATGTATTATTATTATCATCATCATCATCATCACTATAATTATCATTGTTATTGTTATTTATATATATATAATATATAGTATAATAATGTTATAATAATAATAGCTTCATTCAAAATAACCTTTATATTACTTTTTAATTTATATTTTAGTTTTAATTTTTGAAATTATGAGATCTCCCAGCACCAATTCCCTTCTCTCCTCTCCCTTGCATCATCCTCGTTACTGTGAGGGAGGTAAAAGGTACTACTTGCTGGTTTTCATTAGTAGTGAATATGAGTGTGGTTAGCCATATTATGGTTTGTATATAGACAATAGTTTACACTCCCCCTCTACACAGAGCATGTACTCAGATGTTGTACACACATGTAACATGCTGTCTTGGCCCCAAATTGCTTCCAGGTTAGGTTGTCTCTTCAAGCCCATTTCCCCTCTTTTTTCTCTCTTGCACTTTATTGGCCTGGTAGAAATTAGCCACAAATCCAGCCTTGTTTTAGCGTCTTCTGCACTCGTTTGTTCCAATCTTTGTACATTCTGAACTGTTCCTCTCACATGCATACAATTTATTCCCACACATGGCAGGCATGCTTGCTCATGAATTATTTATATAGCTTTGGTAACTTCTGCTTTTCAAATAATAAGAGGAGAAAATGTTTCCAGTGTAGGAGTCATAATAAGGGAGAAATCCAGGCAGGCTGGTGTTCAAGAAGATGGTAAAATGCCTGAAGTTAAAAATAATACACTGCTTTCGAACAGCTGAGGAAACATTACAAGGGCCTTTCAAAGTAATCATCTACCTCAGAAATACTGCTGAGTGGCTAAAATTAGGAGCTGATACCCAGCAATGACTAAAGAGGCTTTAATTGTCCCAGTTTTTCCTGAAGGTTGGGTGGGATAAACTCGCTCATTGTCTAATATACCAATGGCAGTGTTGTCACTTACTTGCACGGAGGGAGAAGCTAACCCTTCCTCTCCTGAGTTGAAATGACACAGCTTTGCTGGCAAGAACAAGACTAATAACAGGAAAATACACTATATGACACAGCTTCTGTGGTGCTTTGATCTTTTATTATACTGAGAAATAGAGGTAGGCTGCGCTTTCACTTCCTAAACACAGCCAAGTGCACAAAGCAGGGAATACGATATCTAATAAAGATACCTCATTTAGACAGAAACTTGGTAAGAGTTTGAAAAAATAATTCAATTTCAGATGTGTTTTGAAAAAAGCAAAAACACTGATGATAACACTGAGGATGAAAGGCTATGCTAGTCCAGGGAAGGAGTGAGGAATAAAAGGAAATAATTACTCATTTTAGTACTCATCAGGTTCATCCCAAGTTTAGATAGGAAGGATAGAAAATAGAACCTCATGAAGGCATTTTATTGTCAGCATTTTGCAGCACAAGGAGCCAGCTACTGCATCTGCCACATGCTAACAGGCTGTGGCTTAGAGCAGAGTGATCTGTGTTATTGTCCCACCAGCACAGAGGGAGCGGTGCAGCACCGCTGGCACATATGGTCCCAGCCAAAGGCTGGTGTGACAGACACCACCAGCAACTGGCTCTGTTAATTTTGAGGATATAACTATTGATATACTTTCTGGTGGGTTGTCTTAGCAACTAGGAGACAGGCAGAGGGAAACCAACAGCACCCACCTGCCTCTTCCTGCCCACCTGTGTGGGCTGTGGGGAAGGGATGGGAGAGGACTGGGAGGTGACCCCAACTCGGAGGCCTGGTGTCCTCCACATGAGTGGCTCTGAATCCTGTTACTGAGAGACCACCCACAACAGGACTCTTCATCCTATTCTTTGGGTAGGCTTAAACTTGACATTTCTCCCCTTCATGGCTGATGCATAAGAAGAAACATTGAAACATCATTAGAAAACTGATTCTTCCGAACTTTCAGATGAAATTCAGTATGAATTAGTTGATTAATAAATGTGATGATTGCAGCAAACTAAACAATTTTTCTGAAAGTATAATCCAAGGAGGACTTGCAGTCTCCGTGCTTTATTCACCAGGCTACACAAAAGAAACATCTATTAAAAATGAAGTTTCCTAGTTAAATATTTTCCTTTTGGCCTTGAAATGCTTTGACATTTTCTTTTTGCTATTCTGCAACAGAGTTATATGAGACTTAGTCGGATATCCCAAGAAAGTCAGTGAGAACTACCAAGCCAGCATTTCCTTTACAGCATTTCCCAGTCAGGATTTATTGCCCAAAGACTGACAGTTTTTGAGGTCCTCCATACTGATGAGCCTGTCCCAACCTACTCTTTGCAGCTTTTACAGAATGCAATGCTATGATGAACAGGTTTCTGTACTGATTATCAAAGCATATTTTTATGAAAAAAGCTTGTATTTGAAGATCCCTCTGACAAAAAATGCCACCTAAAATTTCTTAACATTGTGTTTCTTCCTGTTGTTAATTTTGGAAGTTTTTGGATCCTTCCGCTTAAGTTCTGCATCCTCTAAGAATTCACCTAGGTGCAGAAAATGTCAGCTCAAACAGTTTAAGCCTGGCAAAATTATAAGAGAGCAAAACCAGCCCTATAAGAGTTGAGAAATCCATTGGTACACCAGCTGCCCATCCAAACTAGACCTTCCACTCATCTAAGGTGAAAATTGACAAGAATTCAGAAAAGAAACATTTTGTGCTGCTGAAGTTAATAGAAAAAGAGACTGGAGGCCTAACTCTAAAGAAAGGAAGAGTGAGGTTTAGTGGATTACAGGAGAAGAACTGGTGCTGGAACAAAGCCTTCAGTCGTGGAGTTGCATCAGTTTTGAGGTGTTCAAAACAAGGCCAATACAAAAGGTTAGCATAACTGTTCCTTACTAGGGTTTGAACTAGATGACCTGAAAGGTCTTTGCCAAAGCTATTATCAATGGTACTGTGATACCTTTATAAGGCAGCTTTTGTACTCCAATAACTCAGAAATGGATGTTCTTTTTAGAATGACATTTCACAGCCTGTAAATCCTAAAATGGACTAATGGCTTTGACTTTTTGGAGTAGAAAGATTGGTCTGAAAAGTAAAGGTCTAGCTTGTGCTTGAAACTTTTGAACCTTTATTTGTTGGGCAAGAAATGACTCACACACTTTCCCCTATCAATAATGATGGTTCAGAAGATGTCATTAAATTTGATAAGGTCAACAGTTTATGAACAACAATTTAAGTAAATGGGCTTTGAGGGAAAGTCTTTGAGCCAGCCCCCATCATGGGTGGGCTGACATTAGGTAGGTAGATACAGTTCTTTGGAGACTCTGGGAATACTCACATATTCTCTTACAGACAGTTTTGAACTCAGAGGTACATCTTTCTATGGATTAGGGTATTTCTATGTGCATTTTTAATGGAGGCAAAGATATGCAGATAAAATTTGTTGGCTTGAAAGGGGACATTTCTCACTGCACAGAGATGACAAAAAAGGTGAGGAATGGTGAATGTGATTGTAACATCTTACACTACTTCTATCTCTAGTGCTACAGGAGCTAATTTTGGCTTTGGCTGCATTTAAGATCAGCTTCAGGGCTGCTCTAATAATATATCACTTGAGATGACCCCTGAGTCTTTTTACTCAGTAGTTCCCACAGCACTTCCACAGCATTAATTCTCAAGAACCTGCCAGAAAATACAGAATTGCTCAGTGTCTCAACCCTCATCAGGTTTACAAAGTTTTTCTCCCACCATTACAAGATGTCAAATAAAGACAAATTTCAAATGCTAACAGTTTGCATAAAGGTTGTAAAAAATGAGAGACATTAAAGAACAAGCAGGTGGGGGTCTAGTAAGGTTGCTCAAAGGTGGTTAGTTCCACAATTCTTTAGCCCTGCATGGTGCAACATGCACATACCACTTCAGCAGCATCTAAAGAGATCCCCATCAAGTTCATGGTGGCATCTGGCCCAGAACAAATAACAGCTGTACAAAATTTGTGTGTATTTTTTGTACAGTTCCTTTGACCTGAATATGTGTCTTGGAGAAGAACTTCAGGCAGAATTGAAAACTGTTTTCGCTGTTAAGGTAGGCATACCACATGTAGCCTCTATACCTAATCCTGCATTCCTCCTGCATTCCAGGCACCCACAAAGTCAATGAGAATTTGAGATGCAGAGTGAATACAGGGCCAGCCACAGCATTTGAATATTTTAAGGAATGTTCTTAGACTTTTACAGTTGATGTCATGTTTTCTACCCCATCAATATGGATTAACAATGGTCCAGAGCAGCAGGAACTCATTTCCTATTCATATATGCTAATTGCATGTTGCTGGATAGCAGGGATTTCTTCTGAAATGCAAAGTTTCTATTTTCTTTTTTCTGTTGTTGTTTTTGTTTGTTTGGTTGGGGTTTTTTGTTTGGTTTGGGTTGGGTTTTTTGTTTTGTTTTTTGTTTCTTAGTGGGGGGGTTGTTTGTTTGGGGTTTTTTGTTTGTTTGGGTTTTGTTTTAGCAAATGGAAAACAGACAGTGGCTATGAAATATAAAAGTGAAGAGAATGTAACACAAACTCTCAAATACGAGGTACTTCTAAATGTACTCCGTACTTAAAACAAGCAAGACCTAAAGTTCTTTCATATATACTTTCCATAGATGAAATCCATCCTTCCTTAATCTTAACCCCAGCTGACTTTGAGGTAAGTCTGTGTGGTGGGTTGACCCTCTCTGGACACCAGGTAGCCACCAAAGCTGCTCTGTCAGTCCCCTCCGTGGCTGGGCAGGGCAGAGACAACATGACAAAAGGCTTGTGGGTTAAGATAAGGGCAGGCAGAGATCACGCAGCAGTTACTGTCATGGGCAAAACAGACTTGGCTTGGGGAAATTAGTCTTAGTTTTTACCAATCAAATCAGAGTAGGATAATGAGCAATCAAACCAAACCTTAACACACCTTTCCCCACCCCTCCCTTCTTCCCAGTCTTCACTTTACTCCCAAACTCTTTACCTTCTTCTCCCCAGCAGCACAGGGGAGATAAGGAACAGGGGTTGTGGTCAGTTCGTCACATGCTGTCTCAGACACTCCTTTCTCCTCAGAAGAAGGATTCCTCGCACTCCTCCCTTGCGCCAGCGTGGGAACTCTCAACGTGGAGACAGACCTTTCTTCAGTATGATTCCTTCTCATGGACTGCAGTTTTCATTAACTGGTCCAGCATGGGGTACCTCCCACAGGTTACAGTCACTCAGGAACAGACTCTTCCAGCAGGAGCCCTCCATAGGATCACAACCCCTGCCAGCACACCTGCTTCAGTGTGGACTTCCCAGTGTCATAGCCTTCTCTGGGCATCCACCTGCTCCGACATGAAATCCTCCATGGGCTGCAGATGGACAGCCTTTTTCACCATGGTCTGCATCACAGGCAGCAAGGGATTCTTTGCTCTGGTGCCTGCAGCTCCTCCTCCCCCTCCTTTTCTGGCCTTGGTGTTTGCAGAGTTGGTTCTCTCACACCTTCATACTCCTCTCTCTGGATGCTGTTGCCCAAGGTTTCTTTCCCCCTTTTTAAATATGTTATCCCTGAGGTGATTCCACCATTGCTGATGGGCTTGGCCTTGGCCAGTGGTGGGTTCATCTTGGAGCTGGCATTGGCTCTATTAGACACAGGGGAAGCTTCTGATAGCTTCTCACAGAAGTCACTCCTGTTGCCCTCTGCTACCGATACCTTGCCACACAAGACCAATACAGTTTGTTAATCCTACAAATTGTTTTTCATTTTTGTTTCAATATGTTATTTCATATTTTGAAATCTCTGTGGAGGTAATTTGTTAATAGTTTCCTAGTTACATATCGCTACAGTGATGGCAGTCTGGCATCTTCAGATAGTGCAAGAAGTAGTACAAAATCCACTTGCCATATAAGACAGAAGCATATACAAAGTGTGTCTTGTCTTGGTAATACCAGTTCTAGATTTAAAACACATTTATTTTGCAGAAAACTATCCTATCTTTGCAGTGAAAGATGATAAAGTTTGAGACGCCTGTTCTTTATATCTGCTTCTCATGTGCTAGGCAAATTTTTTTGCTGATATTGCCTGTTGCTGAGAAAATGGACGGGAGAGGAGTTGTTTCTGTTAGTATAAGTCTTCAGCAATGATGTTCTAAAAGCTTTTGAAAGAGGTTGGTCAAATGCTGGAACTGACTTTCTAGAAAAATGGTCAATGTCCCAATCGTATCAGTGTTTAAGAGGCATTTGAACAATGCCCTTATAACAGGTTTTAACATTTGGTCGGCCCTGAAGTAGTCAGTTAGTTGGACCAAATGATCATCATAGGTATCTTCCAATTGAAATACTCTTGTCTAGTCTAGTCTAGTCTATATTATAATGGGGTTTTTTATTTCCTACTTTAAATATCTCCATCCAGTCCAGACTTAACAACTGGGACTCCAGGGTTCTGTGGACAGATCAGTGTATAATTGTGGAATTTACGTTTTCATATAATGCACACAATAAACCTGTTTGTCTCTCCTAGTTACTAATGTCAGGTAGGAATATCTATCATCATTTTACAGGCCATCACATCATCATATGGATATAGAATCTGTTTTTCACAAGCTCTTTGATTAGATTACTAGTATTAGATTATGGGGGGTTTGCTGATGCTAAAAGCCTATTTACTTATAATTATGAAACTAATGCCAGCTAACTACTACCTCTCTCCACTCTTTCTCTGCATGCTCTGAATTCAGGGCACATTTTAGTTCTGTTCTTTTTTCTGTGACATCTATCACCCTGGTGTCATTCACAGAAAATGTTGGAAATCTGGCAGTATCTCTGACCTGCGTGCATCCCACATGTGAAATAGAGCTTACAGGGATGGCAATTGCATTTGGCTTCAGAATCCTCAATATATTTAAGGGCAGGCAGGGGGCTTTGTTTTGAAACTGGTGAGACTAGATGGGCTGGGAAGAAACTTGTTCTCCTTCTTCCCCATAGTTCTGGCATGCTGCAGCTCACCCGAGCTGTGGCTGCGACACCCTGGCACCTCTGCCACATCCTGCTCCCATGCTGCCGGCAGTAGGGACAGTGCAGTGGGCACTGGCCAGGCTCCTGCATGCTCGGGAAATCTGTGATGCTGGAAAAATCCCCAGCAGAAGACTGCCATGTAGTTTCTGCTTGTGCAATGTACAAAGTGACGTTGGCATAGGAATCAAAGCAGGGTAGAAGGTCTGTCACAACTCCTGATTTTTAAACTAGAAGTATTGGGGCACAAACACCTTTTTAATATACATTTTGGTTTACAGACAAAGTGAAGGGAGGAAGACAGAGTTTAAAAGGAAGGAAATGTGTTTATCTCCTCCATGAGAAACATCTCTTAGTACAGTAACATGGAAAACAATATTACTTTTGTGCTCTGATAAATAATCAAAACAAAAATTGCAAGGACAATTGGACTTTGAAGCAAGAATGAGATAAGAATGCCAAACCTACCACAGCAGCTCAATAGCACCAGCACCTGGTTACGGCTCTGTTTGCGAATGAGTTTTTGTGTCTCTCTATCTGCATGTACAGCATTTATATCTTAATCCTGACAATTTGTATTGTGCATACTGCATTTCCCTAAATTTAATGTAACTTCACTTGTAACTTCTGAGAGGTTATTAGGTGTGATTTTCAAAAAATATCAAACTTCTAGAGTGAAGCTGACTTGACTGAGAGCAATATAGCTTGGGATCAGGCACATCAGAAAATCATATCCAGGAATAACAGCACATTTTGGAAGATGCAAAGTGTATTTCTTATTGACATAATACTGCCTCTCAGTCTAATTTTTTCATGAACAGTTGGTAGATAAGTTTCATATCATGCCTAAGACGTACATATTTATCATATTCAAACTGCAGAATGGTAATCCAGAGAAAAACAAATGTTTTATTCCTTCTCCAACTCATTTTTCTTTGTCTTTACTCTGTTTGAACAGTTCCAATCTTATGGCAAATGACCTTTTCTGCATCAAATATCTGCAACTTCCTCCTTAGTGACCATTTAACTTGTCTTGATATCACCAGACCCATCTGCTGAAAGACTTGTTTACAGCACTGTTTTCCTCTGGCTCTACATCTTTTCAGTCAGTGTTGCTCTTTCAGAGTTTCATTCAGACCATCAGTTTCTCTCTCCCTCCTTGCCAGCAGAATTTGCAGTCCTCTGTCAGCATCCAAGCAGAAACATGGTTCTCGTCCTCCAGATCCATTCCAACGAATGCAGTGCTCCCTAAACACAGCACTGTTAAATGCTTGTATATCTGGAGTGTAAATCCTTCCTCCAGCTTTAAATCAGCTAAAGCCCACACAAATTTTTGGGATAAGGGTACAGATTGCATTGCTTATTTCAGTTGCAAACATTTCAAGTCAAAACACTGATACACAAAATATTCTCATCATTTTGGTTGCATTACATTCAAAGGTACCTAAATCTTCCTGGAAGTCTAGGAGACTGAGAGACATATGTCTTGTCTTTTGCATTCCTTGCCCAGACCTCTGTGAGTCTTCTACAGTTTGGAGGAAAGAAAAATACATTCCCAGGTCTACTATAAGAACATTTTGGCAGAGGATTTCTTCAATTTTTCTTGTGGAATTTTGAAGTCGGTTTGTGTGTGTGTGTAAGATCACATTTAAGATCTAGTTGGCCTTTAGCTACTAAAAGTTTTCAGCTGCACACAGATGTTCCGAGTGATGGATCCCACAGTCTTACCTGGTATCACTCTTTGGGTCAAGAGGGTCCTCCAGAGCCAACCCTGAGCACTCCTCTGCTCCTCAATTTAGGGGATAGAGTCCTTTTTCTCACTTGTGGCAGGAGGAAACTCTGCTCTGCTTCTGGCTCACCACAGATTTTTGTAATATTAGTGAAAAATGTGTGTTTCTGCTGCATAGGCTTGAAGTTCTTTCCCTCTGGCCAGAAGGAAAAGTGTGGCCTTGCAAAAGACCCCTCTGTTTCTGTGCTATCTGGAGGGAAACCTTCCTTTGCTGCAATCTCTTGAGAATCCAAAAGCTTGGAGGATATTGCATAGGAGGAAATACCAAGAAACAGAAAATTAAATATGCTATAGTCATATCCTCATCTTCTCCGACTCTCTTTACATCGTTTAAAGTCAGTGGCTGCAAATCATATTAACAGCTACTGAGGAATGGTTGGCATGGGCTGGGATGACTCCCTGCTGTTCCCTCTGGGGGAATTTTTCTCAAGTCTTCAGAGCTGGTGGATATGTCAAATGATTATTGAACAGTGTACCTTTCCTTTTAGACAAGGAAAGGCCTATGAAAGAAGTGGCTTGTCCTCCCTTCTCAGGTGGAGTGGGAAGACTGGGAATGTGACAGATTCCTACACCTGAAGCACTTCAGCTCAGTGGTGCTATTCCCACATGAGCCTTTTCCATTCAGCATTTGGTATCTTGGGCATGAATGCCTCTCAGTGACCTTCTGAACTGCAGCAAACTCTCACCTTTTGAAAACAAAACAGCTTAATGAAGCAGAGAGGAGTCTGGAGCCTTTAACTTTGGAGGCTGAACTGTGGCAAGGTGACACTCCCAACCCACAGTGGGGACAATGGACAATGACATGTCCCTCTGCAGCTGCTCGTGCAGGTCGACTATGCCTTTAGTTCTCCTCGAGAGGTGCAATGTGTGGAAGGTGGTCTTTAATGCAGTCTGAATCTGTCAATCAAACCTTCAGTTTCTGAAAGATCCTTGGGCACCTTTTATTCCTTGGAAACAACAGTTTCACCCACATATTTAAGAGAAAATTAGAAATTTCTTTTGGAGACAGAGATGCTTTCTCAACTGTTCCATTAAAGAAATAGTTATGAATACCCTAGACAAAGAGAGTAGCACCAGAAGAAGCTTGCTGCTTCTGCTGGGTTGTTTTCACTCATCTGACAACAAAAAACCTAAAGTGATTCAGTAAAAATAGCTTTTCTTATAAAAATGTCCAATTTTCCCCAAAGGATATTTACATTCACAGCCCAGTCAGCCAGACCAGAATACAATTTTAGCAAATTGTTACACTTATCTCTATTTTAAGATGCAAATCCTTTGCTGACCTCGGTGGAGTTCTATGCAAAGAAAAGGGCCCATTCATGGGAAACTAATTGGAAAAAAGGAAACCTAAATGAAAAATACCACACCTGCTATATGAGTATAGAGTTGAACAGTTGATAAAGTTTTCAAAGCAGGTTTTGTGGAACATCAGGCCTAGATTTTCAGGTAATGGTTGTCTATCTCCAACATCAGCTGGAATTGCTTGTTCTTGAGACTTCTGGAAAGCAGAGCTTTCATACTTTGTTTTACACATCATACATTTAAGAATTGTGTTCTGGGGATGCTGCATGTTTCCTATAAAATAGAAAAAAACTAGAACAATTTTTATTTTACTTCAATATCTGTCAGAAAAAAAGCTGTGCTAAGTCTTTCTTCGCCAAATAGCCAAGTTAAGGTTTGCAGCCAAAGTCTGGCATCTTAAGTTTAATGTAGTCAAAATGTACAAGAAAACTTGCACATAATTTAGTAGTCTAATGCATTTGTTTAAAAAGGAAGAGAAGGTTTAATTGAGCATACAACCGTGTCAACTTGTCACTCCTGGAGCAGATAGTGTCTGCAGACTCGGGTTGCTCAATGTTGCTCTAGCTGTTTGAATAAATCCTGAATTTTGGGGGAAAAGGGACTGATCCTTTTTTCTGACACCTAAAGATCCAATGAACAATGGAGGACATTTGGGATGTGTAAAGGATTCAAGTCTGGGGAGGGGCTTGGGGAAATAACAAAGTTCTACACCTCAGATTTCTTGATACTCAAAGTTATTGTCTTATAAGAATATAGTTAAGAGAAAGGCCAACTTGGTGTTTCAGCTTTGGCCCAGATGATGCAATTGGCTTTCTGCAGTTTGACTCCTGGTGGGGTCATAGTTAACCTGAGGGCAACAGTTTCCCCAGGGCTGCAGAAATCCCACCAAGCAGGACTGGTTGCAAAAATCAGAGCCCCAGTTGTTAAAAACTGAGGATCAGAAACACTCATCAGACAAAGCACAGCATTTGGATGAAGAAAGTGAGGGTTTTGGTGGAGGGTTTGGATGTGGTGATGATACAGCTGAATAACTAAAACTGTATTATACTTGTCAACATAATTGCAGTTGTTTGTCTGATGATCCTATTAAGTGTTACAATTTTTTCCCCCATTTTTGTTTATTTGTTTTAGGTAATTTTGGAGTGTGTTTTTTAAGTAGTTATATGTGGATTTCAAAGGAAATAGGTAAGAAAAATTATTACCTAAGTACCATTTTGAAGAGGCTTTTTAGACTGTAAACAGCTATGATGATAGCCTTATACTTTACTCCTACCTGTTTATAAACACCAAGGGTTCATACAGGTAATTGTGAAAGGAAGAGGGATACATAGTCTCCGGAAAGCAGCACACTTTTGTCAGAAAATCATGTAATAGAGGCTGTTGTCCATAGCGCAATGGTTGTTTAATCTAAAAACCTGGGGCCTACCGGTAGTGAAGGACTAACTAGACTAAATCAGCAGGGGAAAGAAGCATGAAAAGTCTGGGAAAGATGGGTTTGTGTTCTGAGGTTTTCAGTATAAGTCAGTAGCAGAGCTTGAAAGTGAGGAGAGTATTCTGGCAGCAGTACCTCCTCTCGCAGGCTGCTGCCCTCACTGTCTGCTTCCTTGTTGGCATATTTGTAGCTTACTTATGGACATGGTACCCCAGTTCCAGCCACAAACCAAACTTCTGGGATACCCTTTGTGCAGGAGATGACCTGTCTTCCAGCTCTGTGGCACCACCATGGATTCACCAGACATCCTGAGCTCCAGCATCCCCAAGGACAGCAGTACCCCCGAAGGTCATGGGTACAGAGGACGTTCCATGGACCTGCCCCTGGTCCCTGCCTCAGGAGGGCTGGAGCTGCACTCCTCGTGGTGCAAAGGGAGCAGGAGTGAGAGCCCAGGCTGCACCCTGCAAGGCCCTCCTCGAGAGACTGCTGGGAAGGAGCATCCTTCTGCTGCCATGGAGACCTTAGGTGCTCGGCATCTGGCAGTGTCCAGAAGGATCTGACATTATCATCACCAAACAGCAAATCATTAGATTTTTGTGTCAGACTGAACCCTTGGGAGGTAGATTGCAAATACACAGAATATTACACAGTATCAGCAAAAATCAGTTAACTTTCAAAACCACATCTATACTGGGATTTTTATCTCTGTTAAGGCATTTGCATACTTTTGAATACAATCGCAAAATAGCACACTAGGAGTTTTACTGTCAAATAAATACCTTGTAAGTTTAAAGATTTCTTTCTCCTCACCATCACCACTCCATTTGTCTTTCGCTTAAATCCTTACTCTCCCAGAAATAATATAAATCAAGCCTCTGGGGCCTGTTTATATAATGGGGATTTATGTCATTTCAAGACAAATGGCATTTGCTAAGTTTCAGGGAAGCACCTGTATTAATTGTATTTCCTGTTCATGTGTTGCTTTTGTTTGCAGTAAAAGAATTCATCTCAGGTGAGTTAACCTTGCTTTTAGAGAGGGCACCTGCAGTTATCTTAGTGCTTATTGTAAATGAAAACATGTTGAGCCTTTAACACAGTGAAATAAAGAGGTGCTGACAAGAGGGTATGCCAATAGGATTAGGAGCTTTTCTCACCGCTTGTATTATCAGGATGGAGAATTGAGTCACGTTAAATTACAGGGAGAAGAGATATTCCCAGAAATTCCACAGATCGGAGATTGACTTGCTCCTTCAGTAAACCTGTAAATAGGAGGGGCATCCTGTGCTTGGTGAGATTAGGAGAAAAAAAAAGAAAAGAAAAGAAGAAAAGAAGAAGAGAAAAAGACACCCTCTTTTTAGCCTTAGGCATCTATAATTGACGAAGATTTTTCTGCTTGTGATTTGATCCATCCAAACCCTGTTAGAGGCACTTGCCCCCAACCGAGACCAAGGCTGAGGTGAATAAGAATTAGGTGACTCACTCATATGTACTATACATGCATTCACATCTATTAGGATAAATGACATGTCATTCAATTTAAGCACAGGCAACTGGAGATTGTCGTATTTTGAAAATGACAACTGTTATTTATTTATTGAGAATATTTATACAGGTTCTTCCTAGGTACAGAGAATGCATTTTTCAGCAGCTTCTGCAACACCAGTGAATCAGGCGATTACACAAAGACCAGAAAGGCAATTCCACAAATGGGGAAACAAAGCCAGTGGGCTACTGACAACCAGCTCTGGGCCAGTGGAGCTAAAATAGTGCAAAGTCATTAGTCAATTTCTGTGGTCATTTTTAAAAGTCCTCATCATGATGCTCTGATCCCTGCTATATTAAGGAGACACTGAAGAAAACAGTTACATGCATCAGACAATGGGATTTAGCCCAGTTTTTAAGAATGGGGAAATTAAGAAAAAAACAGTCAGATGCTGGTTTCCTGGATTCTGGGGTTGGGAGGAAATGGGAAGGAGAGGCATGTCTTCTCCTGTCCTCATCCCCCTGTATCCTCCCTCCAGCAAGTCTGGCATGCTGCATTCCAGGTCACCTGCTGTAGACTGGAGGCTTTATCCTTCTTATCCCTGTTTAGATCAGGGCTTTCTGTATCTACCTCTACTAGCAGATTGTGAACCACTTGTTTAAAAAAAACCCAAAACATAATTGTTAGCACTGTTCTAATAAGCATGGATTGAAATTATTTCTATTAATGTCCTATCTTTTTTTTTTAATACAGATTTGTTCATTAGGTAGGTAGGTAGGTAAGTAGCTAGATAGATAAAAAAAGAAAAATCCACATGGTCATAAAGAGATAATATTTATAATGTGGCTATTGGTTTCCTACTCTTCTATCAATACAAAGTAGAACTATCTTTTATATCCATGTCCAATCTTCAGGTTAGACCCAGCTCTAAATAATCAGTACAGCTTAGTGGACCTCACTCCAAAGTGGACAGAAGAAGCTCAGTTTAGTATTGCCTTTTTTTTTTTTTATTTTAAATCTGAATGTATCTACATTCATTTTCTAAGACATTTACCTTTCTTCAGAGAACCTAATCAGTAAGAAGATCATATTTCCTAATCTCAGAATTCTTGTCTTCTCCACTGTATATTATTCAGAAATCTTCCTTTTCTTTCTACAGTTCTGGATTCTTTCCTGTGCATATTAAATGGGAAGCTAGAGCTCGCCACACCTTGATAAGTACAGCTACTACACAGTTTTGTGTTTGATGGTTCAATTACATAGTGATATGACTTGTTCCACATTAAAAATACACATTCACTACAACCTTTGTCTTGTTTGGTCTTTTTATCACATACACTTTAGCTACACTTGAGAGAAAGGCACTGTAGCAGGGTAAATGACCGAGTTCACTCAAATGGGAGCCAAGGCCGATCATCTCTTTGGAGGAGAAATTGAGCATTTACCTTGTAGCACAAACTACTTCTCCACTGAAAAGGTGCCATCAAAGTGCAGAGACCAATATTTTTGGTTGTGTGTTGGCTGAAGTTTGCAACTCAAATAAATATCCTATGCTTCATTGAATTGTAGAATTGTAGAACGGTTTGGTTTTGAGGGACCTTAAAAATCATCTAAACCCCATTCCCCATAGGCAGAGGTGCCACCCATTAGATAAGGTTGCTCAAATCCCCATCCAACCTGTCCTTGAACATTTCCATGTTTCTGCAGCTCAAAATAAACTAGTTATAAGTTGGAACAGCTGTAATCAAAAGTGCCTCTTGAGACAGTGCCCAGCTTTGAAACACTGATCTCTCTGTCTTAGTGCTTTACATTACTGATTTTCCTGAGGACTTATTTTGCAGGGAATACCAACCAAAACAGATAAGAAAGGAAAAATGAAGACAAGGGACTGACTGAACTTCAGCAGACCTGGTTTCTTTTCCCACATGTTCTTCCAGTCAAGCACTTGAGAGAAGGATCAAAGGAAGGATGAGAAAACAATACATCGAATGATCAAATTTTATTTCTAAACAGGAGAAAGCCGCAGGTATTGACAAGGCAAATCTTCTCCAGCTTGCCCAACATGGGAAGAAGCTCATGAATAGGTTTGGCCATTCAGTTGTCCGTTCATTGAGGACAGGGCTGTGGGCCAGCACAGCATCTCCCATGTCAGGTCCCACAACATGTGCTGCATATGATGTGGTACAAAACAAGGGGGACATGTCCGTCATGTCACCCACATGCCAGGACGCACAAACAATCTGGTCTGTCAGCTACTGGTGGGATTTGAAGAATTTTTTTAATTCCTTCATTTTTTTCCAAGTCGTCTTGAAAAAATTTTGTTCTTCAACAGGAAAGATGCAATTGAGATTCAGAGAATTTTAATCCACCTGAAGTGAGGTGTTTCTGAAGCTGTGGGCAGTTATTTTTATCCAAGGAGAAAAATTTGTTGCATTAATTAAACATTGAAAGTTACATTTTATTTCAGAAAGTCAAAGGATTTTATAGAGAAAAAGCCCCATCAGGTTTGGCTTTTCTGAATTTTCCCCTCCCTGTGTTATGGTCAGGGGGCAGGGAGGGCAGTGTGCTGAAAATTTCCCTTGAATCTACCTGGAATTTACAAACACTTCCCTTTGGCTAACACTGTTTGTGAAGGAATATACTGAACACCTAAAATATCTCATTAGCCACCTCTGCAAAAGGGGCTGTGGGAACTGGTGCAGGGATACAAGTCCTTTTGCTCCAATTTTGTCCCACGGCCAGAGTCCTTATGTCCCCCCAGAGGTGAAAACCCTCACTCATGCTCTGTCTTTGCACAACAATCTCTGAGCAGCAAGAGAAGGGCAGTCATGTGGCTGACTTTCCTCTCCCATCCATTTCCCATGGACCTTGGCAGTGCACAAGCCACCTTCATGAGGAGCTACTGGGTACATTTAAATTGCGTACTTGGCTCACACCCACAGCTGATTCGCCTTCCTTGAAACATGCCATGAGGTACCAGGTTGCAGCACCAAGTAAATCCTGGTAAGCAGAGTCCTTGATGGGTGTAGGAAGTAAGCAACCTCACTCAGGCACAAGCGAAGCAAAAATGGGAGGAAAGTGGAATAAGGCCTGTTGTTCATGCCCCTTTGGCCTGCCAGAGACATTCAGGGAGGCTCTGTGAGTGCGCTCTCCAGGGAAACTGCAGCAGAAAACAGCTTTTCTTGCTGTTCCCAAGGTTTTGGCAAGGATACTGCAATTTGTAACAGAGTCAATATGAGAATATTAGAAATTAACCAATAAATGCTAATGCAGAGATGCGTCTAAGTAGCCTGGTTAACTATGGAGCTGGTAGAAGTTACAAAGACAGTTAAAGAGATAGTTCGATTACTTGCAACATTTACTGCAGATCACTAGCCTTAAATTACAAATAATCAGCTCACTTAGAAATATTAACTGCAACAATAAAGGTGTTTCACTTGATGGAGGAACCTCATCTAGTGAGTGTATGTTTGTAAGAGTCACTTATCTATGCAAATTGAACTGCAGTTCCCTGCCCCATCCTTCATGCTTTGCTCACTTATGACACCTGATTATTGTTCCTTTTTTTTCAGGGATGTATTCTCTGCTGGCAGAGGAATGGATACCATCACACCAGGTGATGGAAAAGTGGATACATCATTTATGAAGTTTAAAATGATGGATGGTGTCTGTCTCAGAAAAAGTTGCTTTAGGAAAAAGTAATATTAGTGGAAACTTTTACAAGATTGGGTGTTTAAATCTTCTGTACAACTCTTGAACAATAATTGGTGAAATGACCTTTAACAATGGCGGAATGCCTCAGGAGGCAGTTCAAATCTAGCATCCTTTCAGGATGTCCTTTCAAAAAGTACTTTTCCTATCAGGAGGTTTTGAGGAATACTTGTTAGTATCTTGGGAACACTGTTACTGCTTTTTTCTATTATTAGCAATGCTTGAGCGAAAATACACTTTTTATTATTATTAGTTTCTCAATAATTCACAGCATCTGCTGTCCAGGTCTAAAACTGCATTCCATGCCCAAATAAACCCCAGATTCCTTACAAATTAATCATCCCCTTAGCACTGGCATAGTTGTCTGGATATTAAATTCTGCCCTTCCTACTTATGGCTTTGTGATGTGATCATCTTAGTATCATCCAATTGTGATAATATCGTGTGTTAATGATGTTTTGGATAATGTCATGTGTCAATGACATTTAATCATCAGAGAAGATAGACGAATATTTTACTTTCATACACATCATCTATGTAAACTAAGAAGTGGAAGAGGGAGGATATAAACTTACATAGAAACATATACAGTAAAACATTCCTTGACAGAAAATTATTTGTATGGGATTCAGAGCTTCTTCTAGTAAGTCTTGCAGTGGTCTTTCTGTAGATTCTGTAGTAAGATCTATAATACAGTTAATTAAAGTGTTTATCAGAAGTATCCAAGCTGGGAGTCCTTCAAAGCACAGCTGATCTTAAAAACTCCTGTTTGGCACAAAGAAACCACCTGTCAATATTTCAATTACTGCTCTCCCTGCCTGATCACACTTCAATTGTTTTCCAATAATTATTATAATCATCCACTGCAAGGGCAACTAGTTGTTTTAGGGTTTTAGGTGAGAGGCAAAGAACTGAAAAAAAAACCTCCAAGAAACAAAACCCGCCCAGTCATTTGTACAGATCTTTCCTCAGGGCAGTTCCTTATTTGAACAGCTGCTAGTAAGGCACAAATCAATCTCAGAGCTAAGCCAAGCCTGGATGGTATGATGCATTCTGATTTCTCAGGGTGGGGAGGGGGGTGTTGTTGTTGTTGGTCCTAATTTGAGTCCTGCTCATGACCAGCCGCTTTCCCTACTGGAAATAATTTCTCTAAATTAAAGGTTGCTGCAGTGTTTCAAGCCTGTCAAAGACCTCTTGTTGGACCTTCAAAAAAGTCAGTGTCTCAAATCAGCCTCAGGAGCCAGGTTTCACTTGATGAAAGAACTGAAAAATCTTTTGCCAATCAGGAATTTTTTTTTCATTAGATTAATGGGAAGAAAATATTTCAGTTTTGTTTTTATTTTATAGGAATAAATTACTTGGATCTATTGTTATTTATGTGGCTTCCCCCCCCCGGGAAAATCACAGCCCACTCTACTAACACTGCAAAACTTCTGAAAACGTTCAAGCTGTGATGGAAGCTAGTGCAAGGTAACCTAGAAATGCTGAATATTTCTCATTATTATGTCTTACTATTTTGCCAATCTAAGTTCATTAAATCTATTTCTTTGGGCTGCTCTGAGTTTTGAAGTGATGTTATAAATACTACTAGGAACAAAATTCTGAAAATTTATTTATATCTACTGGGATTTCAATGGAACCAGGAATTCACATCTGAGGATAAAAATCCTGAGGGGCAATAATGTGGATATTATTATGCCACTCAAACCTGGTAATAATAATAGTAATTTTTATGCAGGGAGAAGCCAGTGAGATTGTGATGTTAGTAATAAATAATACTGTGTGACAACAGAGAAGCAAAATGGCACACACTGGGGTGGGAGGAAGGCAGAAATGGTGACTTTTACATTCCACAGTCTTTGTACCAAATCTAGCAACTGGAAAAAGGGAGATGGACACCATTACTGACAGCATGGGGAAGACTTCAGCTCAGTGTGCAGCTACAACCCAAAAGCAAACATCCACTTTGCTATGTAAGGAAGTGCACACTCAGTCATATGGAGGGTGCAGCAAAGCCTTTGCAAAAAGCAGTGGAGAGCCCTATCTGCAAAGCTGGACAGAGCTTTTCTTCCTCCCATCTCAGAAGAGCAATGGACTGTGCCAGCCGAGAGACGCCTGAGGAGCCAGGTTGTCAAAAACTCCTCTGAAGAGAGAATGGAAAAACAGGGTCAGTTTTCAATAAGAGACAAAAAGAGGAGACATGGGAAAAGTAGCTAAGAGAAGAATGAATGTGTGAGAGAAACTACAGTGAGAAAGTATCTTGTCTCCATCTGATAATAACAGAGAAAAAGAAAACTTTAAATTTTGTTAAGGAGTATTGAACTAGAAAATGCAGAAATGCTTATTCTACACAAAGTGCAGTCTGCAGAGCTCACTGCTCTATTACCACGTCCCCAGGATGTTATGATACTTAGATTTATTTGGATATAAAACACATCGAGAATAACCACAAGAGAGAATGATAAACATAATGAGAAAACAGATCTCTTGGAGGAGAAATCAGGTCAACAGTTAATTAGCAGAGCAGAGGAGTTGTAATGCAATGGAGTTCTTCCCAGAAGCCTGTGGAAGGCAGTCCCTGCCTGGCAGAGGAGCATCTCTCCTAGGGGTGAGCTGCATGTCTGGTCTGGCTGGAGGATGCCTGGGGACCCTGCCTGGGGACAGCAGCAGCACTCCTGCCACTAACCTCTCCTCCAGCTTCTGAATCCCACCATCTTCCTCCTGGCTGTCGCTGAAATACTTGTGGTGCTTCCATCATCTCTTCCTACCTGCAACCTTCACTGTCCAAGTGAAAGATCACCTTCACTGCTGCTGAGATTTAGAAAGAGCTTGGTGTTTTGACTGGAATTCTCTCCTATGACAACCTTCTTTCTTTGCAATATATACTTTGCCCTGAGACATAGCAGTAGCTCAGCCTACTTTTCTTTAGCTTGAATGTTGGCAACATAAATGTCTTTCTCCACTTGTCTCTTCCGCTACTTGTATCGCATCCCTCTGCTACAGAAATGCGTAAAGGGATTGTGTTTTGTTATTTTACTCCTGTCCTTCGTGAGTTACAAGTATTTAAAATCTGTTGCTCTGTCCTTGGTGTTTAGGAGATCAGTTGTGAGACCTGTGGTTAGATGTGTGTATTGCCCATCAAGGTCAAGGGGAAAATTGTCCCAGTTTTCTGAGAACTCTGAGCCCAAACCAGTTAATCCACTGACCACAAGAAGTGCTTTTTGGAAACTTGTAGCCTCTACAGAGGACAGCTGGGAGCAGGCCACCACTGCCAGTATTTTTAACACACACCACTTGTAGTAGTCCTGTGCATGTCAGCTGGTGGTGTATGACTGGCTCCTGGCTTTTACAAAATGCTCTCCTTTGTATCTTTTACGGGATTAGGCAAAATACATTGGCAGTAGTGGCAGGACATTTTTGAAAAAAGCTATGCATAAATATCTATGTAGAAACATCTGCAACTGTTGAGGTCAGGAGTTTTGTGGTGATGGTCCTTTGCAGAGCTGACTATAGGAAAAACACTTGCAATCCAAGTTCTGTTGGCAGTGCATAAACAACACATGATAGTCTATAAACTTTTCATTTTCTCAGTCTATGTGGTTTTTTAAAATGCATATATTTGAAAAAATACAATTATATCAGTATTGTATTTATATCAGTTGACATGTGAAATCCAGGTTTCCTTACCTAAATTGTGTAATTTTGTGAAGTGGTGCATTTAGCAGAAGTTGATTGGGGTTATATCATTAATTTGTGAAGTTAAAGAGCATCTCATGGTAAATAGGTTCCAACCCTTGTTGATTTGCAGCCTACAAATAGGCCATCAAGATGATTTAACATAATCCATTTGTCATTTATCATAATAGCTTATAATTCACTCCTATTGCTGTCATTTTCCTCCTCTGTCATGTTGCACTTCTTCACCTGACCTCTGCTCATCTACTTGTTGCCTACTCTGAGGCATTTTAAAGTTTGCCTCTGCTTTTCTTCAGCTCGTTTGAGCTCCTGCTAAGCAGCACTGCTCTGTTGAGCCATCCTTAGATTGTTCCTTCTATGATCTCTCCAAATTGCTTCATACTTTGTGCTAGTTCTGGTTTAAAATTAGGCAGCTACTCAAGTGCTTTGCTGAACTTGGGTGTCCTTCATGTAATTCAGTTTAATCTTTCCCCTGCATTGTGGTGATTAGTATTGTTCTCCTCTGATACAGGCTCTACCAGCAATGTCAATTTTGCAGTTACATTTCCTGTTGAACTGATGGGAAAAGGTCATTAACTTGTTGTCTGTGGTCTATTCCCAGCTGCCAATGAACTGTTCCCCACAAACCAAGGGTCAAGAGTTGCCCTAATATGCAGTTGATAAGCCCCTACTCCAGCAGCTGCAATCTCCATACTTGTAGCACACCATCAAGCACAAACGTACACCCGGCAGCAGGATAATGACAAGGAGCCACCACTGCACTTTCCATCAAGATGAGGTTTCAAGGACTGAAACTAATAGCTATTGCAAAAGCTATCAAAATTATATTAAAAGACACAGTATTGCTCTTTCTACTTAGGGCTTTCATCCAAGGATACCTGTGCACATTACAAACACCAAGGCAGGCACTTTCCACTAATGCTGCTTCACTCTCCAAGGTTTCCACCTTTAATGCCACCCATCTCTCCTACAGCTTTGATTTCTTTTCTTGTCTTTTCCTCTACTCCATTTCTTCCGGAGCTTACATACACTTTTTCTATTCCTGCACCCTTTGCAATAAAAATCCAGATTTCTGTCACTATCTCGACTTCTTCTCATCACCCCTGTCCACCACAGACCCTCCACTGTCCATTAACCTTGGCAGCCCTCTGACCACCACCCCTGCTCTTTGCAGATGCAGAGAGAGCATTGCTCTTTCCATGTCCTGCCCTGTGGATCAAGGGGACCCCTTTGTCCTGCTCCAGGTGTCAGTGATCCCTGCGGCCCCAGACAAGGAGCTCCTGTGCTGTTGCAGTGAGACAGGGCCAAATGTCTACATCTACAGCTAAATCACTTTGCCCACTATTAAGGGCAAGAAAATTTTCTTGTATAGTAGAGGCACCAAGATGCTCTGTAAGTGGTTCCTATAGCAACTGTATCCAGGTGAAAACTCCTGCAAGAGCTCCCCTTCCCCCTTCCCTCTCCCCACCTCTCCTTTCTTTGCAGTGGTTTTTCATGGCAGGGGGTGAGTGAAAGGAATGATAACCAGGATGATTTAACTGCCTCAGTTGCCCACACAGGACACACAGCCAGTGCTGTTGCTAGGAACGTGTGGCCATGTGATCTCTTGGGTGGCTCGCTGGCCAGTGGGGTGTCAGTGACCAAAAATGATTGATATGTATGGACTGAGGAAACACCCTCATTTTATGGAAAGAGGATATCAGATAATTTTTAAGGCATTGCAAAGGTGTTTATCTGACACCTTCATTCTACTGTACTTATCATCCAGGTCCTGCTCTGTGCCCAGCAGCCTTGATATGAAAATTGCCACCTCCTTCCACAACAAAATTAAAATAGAGTACTAAAAAAGGAAGTTAAAAAGGTCTCCTAGGTGCAAGAAAGGAAATTCTACAGAATAAGTTGCTACAGCATCCAAAAAGGGAAAATACAGACATCACCTCCTGACTGTAAGGGAAGGAGAAGGCTGTGTGGAGAGCTTCATCCAGGACTTCATTCAGCCCTAATGATGGGGCAATGGCCACACACTGTGGTCCCCTTTGGGTCTGCTGTGCCCATCCTGCCATGTGTGGGTAGAAAAGACTGAGTTATCCTGAGTTCAACCAGCAAAACTGACTGATAGTGTAGATCAGCATCCTCAGGCCTTTATCTAAGCTAGCTGGCTTTGCCAAACAGACACTTAAAGCATGCCCAAGCCTTTTCTTTGGCATCACAGTTGCAGGAATAATGTTCAACAATGCGATATGGTAACAAACAGGTCTTGGGATGGGGGCATCATCAACAGAAAAATGGCTTTCTCAGCCGTGTGCAATGGTTGCAGGAAATCCTGTAGGTAATAACAGTTTCGGCAGTGCTGAGTTCAGTTTGAACTAAATTAAAAGCAAGAAGGTGATAACCCATAGGTTATCACATGTCTCTTTTGCCAGTGTCTTTGCACAAGTTATGTGACCTCAAGCTTTTCTCTCCAGCCATGTGAGAGTTGCAATATAGCATCAAAAATTCACAAGAGGCTACAAAACCCACTTATTTCAGTGTCATGTCCAATATTCAGATCTGAAGTTTCTCAGTGATTAGATTTCTGTCATCCTTAGTACATACTGCTCACAGTAGCTATTTGATATTGGCAAAGTACTGACATGGTCATATCCTCTGAGTAGTTGCTGAAAACTGTGAGCAGCCCCACAGCCAGCATTCAGGGTCAGATTTCCCCTTCCCTGCCCCACTGGCCTCTGTTAGGACACATACAGCTGTGCAGTGCCTTATCCTGACCCACCAGATGCAGAGACCCTTCTCACTCCTTGCTGTAAGCTTACACCTGCTCACACAGGCACAAGGAATGCCCAAACTGTGGCTGTGCCAAAGGTGCTAGGACAAAGGTGCCAGCAGATATCCAGTGTGATGGTTGTTAACCCTAGCAGGCCTCTGTCTCCCCTGCAATGCCACTCTGTGAACTAGCTTTTATAGCCAGAGGAGGGTCTTCTAAAACTTTGTGCCAAACCACAAAGCCAGGCTATGGATTAGCTGACTAATCCAGGATGAAGAGAAAGAGATTGTGTCAACATGCTTATCATTTACCTCACATAGGGAGAAGGATGAATTCTGCTTTTCTACTCAGGGATCCTTTTTCAGGTCCCAGTAAAGAACCTACTCCAACTTTTTGCAGCTTTAAGTAGACCATGCTATACTGACCTGCTGCACTGTATGGGATCACAGGATAACTTAGGACACAAGAGACCTCAGAAGGTCTCGATCCAGCCTCCAGCTCATAGCAAGGTCAGCTGTGAGATCAGATGATCTTGCTCAGAGCTTTAGGCAACTAGATTTTTAACCTCTCCTGAGATGGAGACTGCACAGACTCCCTGTGAAACGTGCTCCAATGTTTGATTGAATCTCTTTGTCAAGGACTGAGAAGAGTCAATCTGTTGACATTTTAGGGACTCTGGAAGTTTCACAATCTGTGGTAGAGTACATCCAGTGAGAGAAAATGCCTTGTGGAAGGAGAAGATCAAGAAGAGACCAAGGAAAGGATGCCTAAAACTAGCTTAAAAATCACTGTCAGTGGGTCTTATATCTTTGAATCTGAAAAGAAACCCCAGACATCTTTCCTTTGAACTCCTAAAGCCTAAATTCATAGTTTACCATTGCATCACTGAAATGCAGAGTCTGCTTGCTCCTGCTTGCAAGAGAAAACAAGGAGTGATTTTTGCTCTTGACTTAGAAAACTGCAAGAGGAAAAATATTGATCAGAATCTGCAGAATATGTAAGGGAATTATTGAGTGATCTTTAAAACTAGCTGAAAATAACTCTAAGACTCTGCTGATCTGATCTGTGCTGTCAGCACTCCCCAGGGACTGCTACCCTTGGGGTAATTGCAATATGTCATGCGTTGTTTGACATGCCATGGAACAGGAGGAGCAGCCCAGTTGATGAAGACTGAGAAGCAAAAGACAGACAAGAAAAAGGCAGGGTTCTGTGGTTGTTTGGCTTTTTTTAAGGAACCCAAAAATAAAAGCCAGGAAAATTATTCTGAAAATGCCTGAAGGTCTGATGCCAGGTGTGGCCTGGCATCCCCAAACTTTCTTCTGTCACGCTCATTTCTCTGCTATGTTTCATTGTATGCACTGATAATGTTTCTGCTGCCTGTCTCGTTGCTTCAAATTAATTTTTAATGCAAAGGATGTTGCAGCAGTGGAGACACCATGATGAACCCATTGCTGTTACAAAGTGAGGGACAGCTCTCCAACTCAGTATGGTTTTACAAGCCATACTTGGCAGACTCATACTATGGTTGAGTTAGTAGAGCCATACTATGCCTGTAGAGTCCTGACACCAGATATAATCCAAGTAAAACCAAGAAGAAATCTTCAGGTGCATCAAGAAAAACGAGACAGCAGTAAGTGGGTGATCTGGGACCCTCACTTTGTAACACTGAACATCCCAGACCTGTGCCAACCTTCATGTGAGCCAAAGGCCTCGTGACTGGTGTGGTCCAAAAGGAGCCAGAACAACCTCATCCTACATGTCACCAGGCTCTGCCCTGTGACTCTTGCCAAAACTGGTGCCTTGAGAAGGCAAAGTGAAAGAGAAGCATCCTTTTTTTTTTTTTTTCTTTTTTTTTTGCAGGTTTATGGCTAAGGCAGGAAATTGAGACAGCAATTATCCGCCCTGAGGAAGAAATGCCCTTCTGGCAATGATGTACCTAGCTAGACCCCCCAGCTCTCAGCCAACATAGGAATACATGACTGTACAGGGGAATTGTCAGGGTGGGAAGGTTACAAGATTTCTGCCTAGAAAAATATGCCAGCACCATTTACTATTTATGTGGGACTAGCAAAAGGACGGCTGGTGCGAGGGGTGAAGGGGCTCTCGGGAAATAGAAAACAGCAGGAGAGCAGGATTTTCTTTGCTACGCTATGCAAATAAAGCAAGTGAACATGACTCTGACATTGAGCTGATAAATCTGATCCTCATTTCTCAAGAAGGCTCCTTTTTACCGACCTGACAATATATATGTGCATTACAGTGGAGACAAATTACTTTCTACAAATTAAAATCTTGCCGATACATTTTTATAATTTACCTGCCTCCTCACCACCAACACAATTGTTTGACAATTGAATAATGCCTAGAGATGTGCAAATAAATGCAAACAAAACATGTCAAAAATCCCAAAATTGAGGAATCGGAATTTTTTTTCACATGCAGCAGCCAAGCTGGTGCCACTAGCTTCATTCCACACAGGGGTGGTCAGTAACAAACATTGCTTGCAAGGAGAAGGAATAACCTGAGCCTTGGCAAACTATGTGCCTGTGAGCAACACATGGATTCAGCCATGCTGGAAGCCTGCCACAGCTTAGGGAAAATGTGTGTGAAATGGCTGGAATCAAGAAAGAGCCTTTAATGAACCTCGGCTTTTTAACACATGTTTTTGGCTTTGGAGCTGAGTAACTTTATCGACTCTGAAGAATATACATAATCGTTTTGACACGGAGGGAGCAGAGAGTGAGAAATTACCATAAGTGTAGCCAAACATTTGCTATTTCTGAGCGGCTGGCTGTGAACTTTTCCTAAGCTGCTGCAACTGATCAGGAAGACGTTTTCTGCAGGGTGCAGACCTTGTGTTGGTGTTTGCTCAGTATGCTGGGAACAAAAGTCCTGTTGACTTTCCAGCCATGGTGCTGGAGATTCCTGCATCACCACAGGACAGCCGCACGTTCACAAAGAGCACATCATCATGGTTTCTCACTGAGCTGTTGCATTTGCTGAACCTCACTCAGTACTGGTAGATCAGTAATGGGGTTTTTTTAGTTTCCAAGTGTCTTTTAACACTGCTGTAATATTCCTGATTCAGTTCTCTTCCATCAAACCTACCTCCTCTGGACTGAAAATTTTTATTCTGCTGCATACCCGTTCAACAACATCTGCTGACAGTGGAAAAACTGGAGAGACTGAGGCTAAAATAGCTGCAGCAGCCACCAGCCACCACTCCTGATTCATGGGTGAGCACTGAGCAAATGACTCAAAATTCCTTTTTGATTTCACTTCCCACCAGGGAAAACTGCTGTTGCCTCAACTATAGACATCAGCTTTCCATCAGGCCTGGCTCTCAGCCAGCATCATAGCCACTGCTCCAGGAGCCCGATGGCTTGCCTGCCTGAGGATGCTGGAAGTTCACACCCCAGACTCACATGGATGGCAGGGCCCATCGCAGCAGCTCCCAAGAGAGGGGGTTGGCTCAGCAGCGAGCACCACCTTCGTGGGAGATGGTGAAACATGCAGGTGCATGTCTCAGTGGAGGATGTGTTGTCTGGGTGTTCTGTCTGTGACCACACTAGCTCAGAGCTTGAAGTAATTCACGTTGCCTCTGACTGGACTCAGTCTAGAGTCTTTGTGTGATTTTGGGTTGTTTTGGCAAATACCACAGAAACCTACACTCAGAAGTGGCTGTCATACATTCCAGATATTAGAGAGAAGTGAGGAGCTAAAATAAATGACATCTAAAGTTTAACCTTAGGTTTTAGTTTTCGTGTGGCACCTTTTTAATTTCCACTGGCCTTTTCTCTCCACAGTTTACTCTGACATCAGCAGCAGAAATGCCAAACATCACAAGACAAATTGTTCTCCTGGTAATTCAATCCCAGAGGGCAAGACAAAATGCTGGAAATATGGCAAGGAAATCTGCACTATGTCATATTCACAAATTAAGGATCGCCCTTTCAAAGGACTGCTTTCCTTCTGCCATAGAAGTGTTCTTATTTTCCAGTGACAGTTGTCCTCTTTTGACCTCAATTCAACACATCAATTCTACAGAAAACCCCACACAGTTCTTTATATCCAGCTCCAAGCTGCATTATATACAAATCAATTGTAAATCAATTAACAAAAATTTGGTGTGGAGCTTTTAATTATTTTAAGGGAAAAGTCATTTGATTTAAACAATTTAATGAGCATGGGAATAATTTAGATGTTTTTAGGAAGCATGAGTAATTAGGAAGATTAACTAATGCAAAGTGTCCTCAAACATTTCTGAATTCTCAGCCATGATGAGAACCTATGCTTCTTTCACATAAAAGTTTGTAAGCGTAGTTGTTAAAAAAAAACAAAGCAACAATATTCTTGAAAGAATATAGTATAAACCAAAATGGTGTATATGCTCTGAGGTTACCTATGTTCATGGGCTAGGTTTCTACAAACTGTAAGGACAGTCCTTGGCTCAGATAAAATATTTATTAGTAAATAAATAAATAATTGTTGAAGAGCTTCAACCCCTCCCCCCCATTGAGACTGGACTCAGTTGCAGGAGGCTTACTGGGCCTTTTCTTTACCATTCTCTGTAGTTCAGGTTTACATTTGTGTGAATCAGTTTTGCTTTGTGAAAGCATGACTGTTGTACAAATAGACTTTATAGGGAGTTGCCCTTCACCTGACAGATTAAATAGCAATTCTGCATTATGAATTAGACTCTGCAAATGTCATATGGACACACGGAAAAATAATTTCCCATATCTATAAAAAACTCTGATGTGACAGAAGGCCCAGAGTACAGAAGGCAATACCAGTCCTAAGATTAAGGATAATTGACTACAGTTAGATATTCAGCTTTTTTGTTGAATGATACCCTAAGCACCTTATAGTTGCAATTCTATTCAGCAAGCAAACTAGAGAAAGCTTTAGTCTTTCAATGCAATTGTAATAGAAATTATTTCAATTATTCAAGAAATTAAATGCAATAGAAATTAAGTTTTTATCCACTGAGCTCATGGGTAATACAAAGGTACACAATCACGGGTTTGATAGATAATCATAGTAACACAGAATGTTACAGTATCTTTGAAACTACTTGCAATAGACAATATTGCAACTACTTCCTAAGTACAGCACACAGGACATATTCTCTGTTCTTCATCTGAAATATGAAAGCTATTTAGTACTTTGTAAAACATGTTAAATGGAGTTTGCTCTCTATTGGAGAGAGCTGTTTTTTCTTTGCTCTGTGCAGGTGGAATGTTTGAAAATTGCACAAGACAGGCAATTTTGAAACTTCAGCTTGGAGGACTAAATGTTAGCAAATCATTCTGAATGAATCTGAAGACTGCAATGTTATTGTGTGACAGTGGATGCGTTTTCTTTTTCACATATTTGCATATTCACAGTCAGAAATGCATGGTAGTTATTGTGTAAAGTGGGTTTATATAGGAAGAATTTTTGAAAGCCGTTAGTCCAAGGGTATATATGCATCCCAAAGTGTATAATGAAGCATTACCCAGGGATGTTTGTAGCAGGAAGCAGAGCTGGACAGCTGCATAAAACCAAAAGAGAAAAAAAAGAAAAATAGATGGTCAGGTCTTCACAGGGGAATGCCGTGCTCCTGTGGGTCATGATGCAGTAGAAAACCACCTGTCTTGCAGAAGATTAAGTAGATCAGCTCTCTTTCTCAACAAGTCCACACTGCATTTACTTAAGAAAGAAATAACCCCTTTTGGTGAGCATAAAACATCCCATCCAGGGGTATCTTTCTGTCCCCTCTCCATCTCTGTGAAGACCTCAGGCCAGAGAGGAAGTTATAGTTGTGGTGACACTAAAATTTGTGCAACTGAGATGCTATTTTAGGCAGAGGGTTGTGACTGTCATTATTTCATTCTCAATGGCACTTTTAGCTTCCTCACACAACCAGCTCTGCTGCTTTTGGAAAACTCCCTGGTTCTCCTCTGAGAGAAATGTCCAAGTATTGCCACAGGATTGTGTGAGGAGGGTTGGTCTCCAGACTTTGGTGGCTCAAGTACGAAACTGTGGATTTGGCTATAAAGTGACAGAACAGGATGAAAGTTATTTAGCTAGGGGTTTTAATGGGAGATTTTAAAAAAAAACTAAAGAATTTATTTTGCTACTAGTAAATTATAGTAGTGATGGCAGAAACTACTTAACCACCCAAGACCACTGCATTGGCTCCGAGCTACAGCTCACCCAACTCAGCACCCAGTGGAGTGTGTCACAAATCCAGTCTCCAGCTGGGGACCTCTCCTGTAGATACCATGATGGCACCAAGATCACACCAGTTACTCAAGGGTGACAGAAACAGCAATGAAAAGGGTATCACAACTCTGAGGTCCAAATTTAATCTTAAAGAGTCAAGAAGTGCTACTGATAGAGGCAGATGGTGTATTTTCCCATTACCAGCCACTTAGATCTCTAATAAAAGATCTAGTAAGGATCACTGCTAGAAGTAAACATGCATATCTGTGTGAAGGATTATCTGTGTTTCCTCTAGCTGCATTGCTTGTCTTTCTCACCTTCTTCTTTCCAGCATCTGAACAAGCACAGCTCGCCATCCTAACTGGAGCCACAAACTGTTCACTGTTCTAGTTAAAAGTGAACTGGCTTTGGCAAAGTCCCATGTGCTCTCTGCAAAGACTATACTTAATATCCAGAGCATTAAACAAATTGGTCTGTGTGAGCTTTGGAAGAAAAGGCATTTGAGTTTGAATGCAGAGGCCAGTCCTGGATAAAACTGGGGTCTCCACTCTTACAGAGCCACATCTGTGATAATCAGAGCTGAAAAGGAAGATTTAACCTCTGGGGTTGATGGAGACCAGAATGATGAAAGGATTTTTTAGATGTGAAAAGACGGATCAAGAGTTTTACTAAATCCTGGCTCAGAGGGAAGGTTGCAAATTGCCTTTTCTCTGAATCTGGGACATTTCAGGCTGAAGCAGGTGTGCCTTACATCTTGAAGGTTTCACGTGTGTTCATTTCATTCCCTCTATTTTCAATTCCCATACTCTCATATTTTATTTACTTGTTTCTTCCAACACTATGATAGCACAAAACAGTCAAGCCACAAAGCTTCTCTCTAAATGCTTGATTTAAATAAAGCATCCATTAATTTTTGCACCAATAATAGTACAGCATTAAATAGTGCATTATTTTTCAGAACGTGGTTCTGTAAATATTAGACCATTTGACTAAAATTTTCCTAATGTATAAAGTCACTCTTGTGCATTAGTGTTTTCAGGCTCAAAGCTTTAATGTGTTATTTTAATGTACAAATATTTTCCAAGGTGAAAAATATAAATGCTACTATATTGTAGTCTTCCCTGAAACGAAGCACAAAAAAAATAGTGATAAAGGCTTTTCTTCCCATTAAAGGACTCGTACCAATTTTAACAGAACATCATTAATATATACCTAGAATATTATGTGCATTGTAGGTTGTTATTCTGTAACTGGTTTGGCTGATTACAATGATTACACTAAGCTGGCACAATAGTGAGCTACCTGGTGGAAGTACTTCTGCAGAGCCCACAGAAAACTTCTCACTGGAGACCATATTGTGTGTTTGAAGGTCAGAAATTCTGATTTACAAGAATGACAGATTTTTAACATTGTTTAAATTTCTTTCAAAAAACTGACCATTTTCCAACTACTCCTTAAAATAAAATTGCAAAACCTTTTTCTATGAACTGAGATATTCCTTTTGCCAAACGTTAAGAGATAGTGATATCTCTCGTAAGGGCTAATCCAAGAAAGGGTATTTTCAAAACACATTAAACAAGTAATGGGGTGGTCCCCTGGCATAATGGTTAGCACTCTGGACTCTGAATCTCAAGGGCCTGAGTTCGAGTCCTCAGTGGGACCATCCCCTGGGCATTAAATGCCTCCCTGCCATCTGATCCCGTCAGATCTCGGATGCTCAGCAGGGTCAGCCCTGGTTAGTAGTTACCGGGTGCTGTAGACAGTCCTGAGGATTTCACTGTCACTGTCCAAGCTCGCTCGGCCATGGCAAATGGACCGTAGGACTTAAATGG
>JAWWEU010000081.1:24681831-24760018 GCA_035583155.1 Acropternis orthonyx
TATGCACCCCCCCCCCCCCCCCAGGGGACTTATTAATCCTAGTTGGTGTTCAAGAAAAAACAGGACAAGAAAAAATAAGGTTCAAGAAAAAGCTAGGAGGGAAAGGTATCCACTTGTGGAGTCCTTACCTCATTCCTTGTAAAAGCTGCAAAGGTTGTAATGTGTGTTCCTCCTTTTCTGGGTGGCTGACTTGGTACCCCATAAATCCTGATCAGCAGAAATGCTGAATGTGCACAGCAGTA
Source organism: Acropternis orthonyx (assembly GCA_035583155.1). Taxonomy (NCBI): domain Eukaryota; kingdom Metazoa; phylum Chordata; class Aves; order Passeriformes; family Rhinocryptidae; genus Acropternis; species Acropternis orthonyx. The sequence goes on from JAWWEU010000081.1 coordinate 24,682,074, forward strand.
ACTGAAGCTAAAGAAACATTTGAACATGCAGAAATGTTTCACATACTACCAAATCCAGTGAAAGATGAGATCCCGGGGTCTCACACTGAGCACTTCAAATTATTGTACACTTCAAACGGGGAAAACACTTCTCTGTCTTGCAGTGACAGTGGAAAATATATTAAGAGCATTTGCAGAACACACAGACTGCTGCAGTATGGAGATCCACACTTACTTGTTCTGTACAGGACAGCGTGGACACTGCGCAAGAAGCAGGGAACAGGACACACTGTGACCCAGGAGCACAAAGTATGCAGGAAGCTGTTGGTGATGTTGTGCAAAGTAGCAGAGGGAAGCAGGGCCCAGATGAGAAAACAGCAAAGGATATTCTGAAACAAAAGAGCTCAGCTGAAGGCCTTCCAGACAGCCTTACTTTGGACTGCTCAGCCACTTTTGTACTTATCTGTGATTTTGTATTTCTTCTTAGGTATTTATAGTTTCTTAAGGATCAAGGCAAAGCAAGAGCACAAAGTCTTTGGCAATCGGGAACCTTCCAGAGCCTTCCTCCAAGTAAGCTGAACAGTGCTTTGCCTTGAGACATCCTCAGCATCCAGGTCAGAGCAAGCCAACCCTCCCCACACCGCAAAACACCCACTCCTTCAAATAGAGGAGAGCTGTAGACATGTGCCACATGTCCCGGCACAGCTCAGACTAAGGATACTGGCAATAGTCCCACAGCTTGGCTGACAGGAGGATAGGTCCCCAAACACAGGGTAGTATCAACCTAAATCTCCTTCCCACAACAGGGAACAGGGAATACCCAGCAGTTCACATCCAGCCATCATCACATGCACCAGCTCCACACCTTCGTATGTCCCATTTTCTTAACTAGAAAGCCCAGTGTCTCCTTCACTCAGATCTTTGACAAATCTCTCTCACTTCACCACGTTCCCACCCTTGCTAGGCTGCAAATCTTCCTTCCCAAATCCCTGTCCTCTCTGTGTGTCCTCCCTTACATCCCCAAAGCACTCCTATCTCCCACACTTCAAGCATTTCTCTGCTAACAGGGATCACTGGAATACCTCCAAGAAAGCAAGAAATACCTCCAAGGAAACCTCTCCCAGCACAGCCAATCTAAAAAACTCAAGTAAATTCTTCCCACGTGGGAAGAGTAGTTCCTTCTAAACTTGAATAGCAAGTACATTAGGGTGAATTGCTACAGTGACATCCTGGCCAACCACCTCAACTTCCCTCTAAAAATACCAGGTTTCAGATCATAACCCAGCAGCTGAGGACTATTACTGCTAGAGTGCAGAGCCATCAGAATACCTCACCTCAGCCTAAGCTTTCCATCCAACTCTGCTTTTGTGAAAAAAGCAGGAAAAACATACTAACACAACTGTGGCTCGGCTAAAACAAAGACTTCTTGAAGTAGAGATGCTTTTCCACCTTCATGGCTTCCTCCTGCTGCTAGCAATTCATGGGACAGGGCTACTTTAGTCAGGATTCCAGAATCCTGTAATGGAAAGCAGCTGTCTATCCTGCTTGCACCAGACATCTCCCATAACTATTTTGTCATCTTCTTTTGGTCAGTTGCATTACTCAACCTTCCAGTACCAGTGTGTTCATAACACCAGCAATCCCAGAACTGTATTTAACATACCTTTTTCTTACTAAAATCCCAACGCTAACTTGAGGACATTTGCATTGCTATTTGCCACTCAATACACACACTTTTCATTTGCTACTTGTCAAAATATAAACACCAGGACTTTGTATTCCACTGAGCTGGGCTGCATGAGCCACACATTTCAACATAAATAATTTAAATGACCCTAGGGCAAGCCCACTTGAAAGGGCCTCCCTTCTTTTCCCAGGCAGAACAGAACTGGACAAACTGTCAGCATCCAACACCATCTGAAACATGTAGTTTTGCAGAGCCATTCAGATGGCAATGGAAGGTCTCAGTCTTTACAGAGTTATCTTCAGAAAGCAGGACAGGTCTTGGTGAATCTTGCCTCCAGCATTAATATAGCACCACCTAATAATCTGGGGGAAAGGAAACGTCCCAGCATTTCACATTAATAAATGCCATTATAACATAAAATACTCATTTAGTTAACAAGGTTAAAGCATTTAATATCATAACTGCAGGTCCATCAACTAATACCTTTATTCTGAAAGCTCACTTTAAATAACAAGTCTCTGCTTCTCTAGTGAACTGCTGAAAAAGCAAGCAGCTAATTCAAATTCCATGAGTATGTACCTATAGCTGCCCCTTAATTTAAAAAAAAAAAAATTTATTCAGTTTGGAGTCATGGCCACATCTCCCTATGTTTTTGCATACACCAGCTTTAACAGTTCCTCTGGGGAAGATTCATGGAAGTGGTCATAGGTTTTGTAATTTTCATCTTCTGTTTTCTAGTTCAGAGAGTAATCTAATCCAGTTACTACTGTCGTATCTACCTGGCAACTATCTGTTGGCCTCCATGAAACAAGCTGGAAGTTTGATTTCCATTCTCAGCAGGCCTGTTTGTGTGATACAGATCAACTTCTGTAGCTGCCAATTTGGAGGCAAGTAATTATGAAATAAAGTGTTGAGGTAAAACAAGCTTTATCACTCCCTAAAACTGCTTTCTATCCCTGTTGCATTTTAATTGGAGAACACCAGTACTTTATTTCTTTTTGACATCTCCACATTCCCTGTGACAGAAATGTTCATTAGTCTTCATTGTAGTTACACGTACTTAGCTCTCCATGAGAGGAGCTGGTGCAAGATCATCAGCCACTGACAGATCATTAGTGGCATTCAAGGCAAGTCTGTGAATTCCAACACACAAGGCATTTCAGAACCAAAATACAAGGTACCAGGTGAGTAGAGGCTGAATGTATGACTAGGCTAAGATTAAAAACTTTATTTTTCATACAAAACAATAATAAATCCAAGCAGATAATGAACTAAGTGTGTCTTCTCATTTTCCACCTTTTCTTCTTCACTCAATATAGTCTGTCCACAGTTCAATGTTAAACCACTCCATATTCTGCAAAAACTATGAGGTTTCCATCTTGTATCCGTGTTTTTCTAATTCAGCTCTGTATAAAAAAAGAGATAGACATACCGAAACACACAAATAGAATACCATTAGATCTTTAATTTTTTTAAAAAATATACTGTACAATATACAAGCATTTTAGAAAATCAACATGTCACACTGCTTTTTGATTCACACCAGTAACCTTAACCTCACTTGCTCTGTAGTTCTTGACTTCAGCTTTGTATCTTAGATCACCAGAAGTGACTTCTCAGCAAAAAATTCAACTATTTGTTTTAATCATAGTTATTACCCTCTGACCCACCATATGGCACAAAGCAGCATCCATGAGCCTGCAACAACTCCAAACACATTAGAAAAACCAAAACAGTATCTTATACAGTTATTCTCAAGATTTCCTTAAGCCAAACAAGCACACTATTGTGAGTGATTCAAATGCACGTGCTTCCGAAACAATTTTAAACTTTTTCTTTCTTCTAAAAATTGTGTACTGTAGTATTTTTATTTATGTTTTGGTGCAATACACCTTGCAGTGAACAATTCTGAGGGAAAGGATTGCTTTGTTGCCCTTAGTTGTGGCCAGGACAGGAAGTCAACAACTACAGTTCTTATTGCTCCTGGCCTGTCCCCAGGACTCTTCTCACCTGCCTCTGAACACACCAGACAGAAGGCACCCTTTTTCATCTCCTAGTCTTAAGCATATGTGTATCCAGGTACAGAAATCCAAGTCTGTAAAAATGTTTCATGTTAGTTTCCATTATTAGTAGTGGAATTTTGGAACTGGAGGACCACAGTATTTGCTTTCTAGAGATGAAATAAAACCATGCTGCAACCAAGCAACACTGCAAACCAGTCATCAATACTACAGGTTACAATTAAGGCCAGTTACAGAAGGTTTGTCTAGATCAACTATGCTTATCAAGACTTACACTATCTCTTGAAAGTCTCTTTCATTACATATCAACATGTTTCCCAATATTACAGTTTAACTGCCTTTTAACCTTGTAAGAAGAAACTATACCAAAGATCTTTTATGTAGAAGATACAAAAATAATTGCTTTCACTGAGTGCAACAAGATCAACCCAGGAACTGTTTAAACAGGCTGTATTATAGATAGTTTAGTTTGCTCCTCGTGCAACATACTGAGGGATTAATCATAAAATCTGGTCTTACTCTGATGCTTGAAACAATTTAAGTTATAATTACGCATCAGTAAAGGATTACTGAAACTACAAGCGACAAAGAGGATTAAGCAACTGGTTTACAGGTACCCAAATTGCTATCGCTTTTTTTAAGCATGCAATTAACAATTACTTTGCTGTTGCTGCTCATAAACAGCATGCTCATCACACAAAAGAGAACCTTAACATTATTACAGATCACTGATCTCTAGAAAATTTGTCTACTTGGACAAAAAACAGCAGTGTTATTTGAAAGCACAGACAAAAAACTTCGCACGTCACATAGTCCAGAAGAGATTATCTTGGATGCCTTGCCATTAATCTTTGGAGCACAATTCAGAACTTTCACATATACACAGGCAAGTCATTATAAATTCAGAAAGTGTCAACTGTATCGCATCTTGCAGCAATCTGTTTAACTGTCTAAACTGTATAACAGAGAAAAAGTCTGTCACCCCAATATCATAAGGCATATTTCAGGGAACACAGTACAATTATTAAAAGATGCAATACTGATCAGGACTTCAGAGTGCTGTAATCCCCAAGTCTGGTTCTGAAATGTTTTAAATAGAAACACAAAAAGTAGAGCTTTCGTTTATTTCCATTTCAGATCTCTATTTTTTTTTAATTTAGCATATTTCAAATTTTCAAATATTAACTTATCAGTGCCATTTAAAACATTTTACCCATCTTCTAGAACAGTAAGTTAAAATTAAATTACCTTAACTGATTGGAGAAATCATCTTCTACATTGTCATCATCCCAATTGTCTTCCCAGACATGTGCATCTTCATCTTCATCTAAACCAGTCCAATCTAAAGACAGAAAAGGAGGTCTAAATATTGTATGCAGCACTACTCACAGATTAACTCAGCCTCTGGGTAAGGCAGAGTTCTGTTAAGTTTAACAGAGAAGTCTGGATAACATTCGTGTTTATGAGACAAAGATCTAAAACATGTATCACAATTTCTTGAATTATATTATGAAACTTGCTTAAAAAAAATCATTACACACTTGACATCATGGTTTGCAGGATTACACATTCATAAGAGATATTCTGCATACAAATGGACAAACTGTAGCACTATGGCAAACAGAAAGCAACACTGAGTACTTGACTCCTAAAGGCTCAACAAAAGGTGTGCAATCCCAGTTTGCATTTAAATATTTTTTCAGACTAAAAAAGTAAGTATGTATCAGATGCTTTTGCTAAAACACAGGCACACATCCTCCATTCATTCAGATCAGATGCAGTCAGTCTATGGATAAATGCCAAAAACTTATCCATGATGCAGAAGTAAAGGTAAATTGATAGAGGCATCTGCAAACAGCAGTTGATACCCATAATCAGCTATTTCTGGGTTCTCAAGACAGCAGAAGTGTTTCCTTACAGAGGCAAGACACTAAATGCCCATTTGCTAACCTTATTTCTATTTTTTCTGTAATAAATAATCTGGCAAATCATTCTTGACAAATTACTCAACATCTACTTAATGCATCACTAAAAAAAAAATTTAGGTAAAACTAAATAGTTTAGAAAAATAATGAAAATAAAAGGCTCAGAATCACCATGAAAACACAGGTGGGCTTACTTGATTGTTTTTGAGTTTCTCAGTTTACCCCTACTGAAGGACACTGAGATTTTCATATGCTACCAGAAACAACAGAAGCCCCCTAATTCTGTCACCTGCGACCTTGTATTTCTCAGTCTTGTTTGTGTTTATAAAGAGAGAACACTATTCTTCCCCTTACAGTTCAGTAAGCCATCTGCTGCCCATCCACAGAAAGCTTGAGGACTAAGGCCTAAAGTAACATTAAACACTGATGGAGGTATGGGGTGGGGGCACTCAGGGAAGCTAGTGGGGTAAAATATTAAAAACTAATTCCCTGTGAACAGCTAACTTTCCAAGAATTCAGCCTAGTCTTTGAATATTCTCCTCCTTTTTCTAACACTGATAGGCAACAAAATTAATATTTGAAATTCACCAGGACACAAAAATCCATTTGTAACTGATTAAAGACACACATGCAGAAGGCATTACAATTAAACTTCCCTACTCATATAGATTATATAATAGGAAAAGATGAAGGACCACAGAAATCCTCCTATGACGGCAAAAGAAAAAAAAATGGGAAGAAAAGGTGAAGGAAAAATGTAGCTAAAAACCCACATTATTTAAATTTAGTTGTACTGCTAATTGCTCAAAGGGAAGGACTTATATTTTAGAACCACCTGAAATAAGCTTTGCCTATTTCTCTACACCATTTTTTTGTCAAAATAAAAAAGCTCTATCAATTATTTATCTGGATTTCAAAGATACAAAAAACAAAACTCCAATAAGTTTAAAGTTACAAAGTCAAACTTTTCTATCTACAAACATACAGGTAGCTCAGACAGAACTGCAAACTTGGAAAAAAAAATCTCATAGTAACTCATACCCAGCACAACAAACAGCAGCTTCAATCATAAACGGTCAGTTGGGCAGACTAAGAAATCACTCCCCAAACCACAGAGTGAAAAGGAGTCAGAAAGGCCCAGGTGATCTTAAAGCTGAAGAGGGGGAAGAGAGTGAAAGCAAAGCCTAAATGACATTCTCATCACTGTAGCTACATGATTCTACAGTATCTACATGTTGATGCTATACCCCAGAATTGCATAATACAGTTATCACTACCAGCTACATTATATGACTGTGACTAAATAAAAGTAAAAAACGATAGACATTATCTGGGATTGAAAGTATTAAGATAATTTGAAAGCCCACTACCATCAAGTATTACTAATATGCATCAAAATTATAACCTTGTCATAGCTGGACTCTAAGCTTAAAGATGTATTTTAACATGCTGATCACTGACTGTCCTATTTTTACACTTGGGAAACAAAAAACAATTTTTAGGATTTAGAAGTATTTTAATACTCTGCTCTACTGTTTTACACATTACATTTTATACTCTGAAATGCACTGTACAAATCTTAAGTGATTTATTCACAAAGACTTGAATCTATCATACTATAGTTATGCTATCGTTCAAAGTGTCCTATAAAACTGGACACTTTTGATACATAAACTTGATTTGATAAATTGCTTTAAGAAAATGTTCAAGTTGGAATAAGGCCTAAGAGCCAGTGTTTTCATCCCTTATCACAGCTTTGCATTATCTAATTTCCATTGGATAACAACTGGGTAGTGGAACACGAAGTTCTTTCTGTTGCATAGAAAGTGTGTTTTAACTTGAAGGGACAACAGAGTGGGATGGGTTTGAGCACACAATTATGACAGCTCTCTCCTAAACACTGCAGGTAACAGTCAAAGTGGTCTGAATACTCTTTATAACATCTCAAAACTATGACCTCACTTGAAGATTCAAATGGGCCTATCTAGAAGTTCTTATTTTCTGCAAGGCAGAACAGCAAGAAGCCTGATAGTAATCACTGATATTAAAGTCTCTGTTCTACCCAGACAGGCTGCACAGTACTTTGTTTTAACAGCACAGCTAGATTCAAGAAGAATTCATTCCACCTTCCATAATATCAATTCAGTGCTCTGACCAATCCAAGGTTCAGAAGCTTCAGAGACTTCCCCTACTGTGAATACTTAACTGACATTAAATAAGATAAACATTTTTTTCCTGCTTAGGAAACACATATGAAAAAGAAGAGATAGTCTTCTAAGTTTACTTCAGCTATTATTTCACTTATGTTACTAACTTTTTCTGTCAGCAAGTGAAAAAATATTGTTTTTACCAGTACTGAAGGATTTGGGATATGAAAGGCTTGTAAGGCCACAGAAAAATCACATGTAATGAAGACATGACAGAAAAAAGACCCCGACTTTTCATCCATCATGTTATATATAATTTCTCATTATCCACAGCTTGAGACAATTCCCAGAATTAAGGACATAGAGAACTAACATGGCCTAATAGGGATGTTTCTCAGATTATCTCTGTAAAAGGATATTGAGTTGTTTTATTTAACTTCCTCATTTAGTGTATTTGTACTTATGAAAAGCAAACTAACATATAAACATCTGTGCTTCAAAAGGTATTCAGAGTAAGTACAGAGCACATAATTTCCTTTTCACACTGTTGTCCACCCTACAGTCCCTTTCCAGCTCTCATCCCTCCCCTCTTGGGATTCTCATCTACAGTGCCGAAAGGCAGCAAGTTTCTCCCGCACTTGTTCCCAGCTCGCTCGCACAATGACACAGCACTTCCAGCGCCGTGACACCGGCACAGCGCCGGGCACGGGCACCGCGATCGCCCCCCATCCTGGCCCTGGCCCTGGCCCGGCGGGGGCTGCAGCCGCCCACGGGCCGGGCAGGGACCCGCGGGGAGCCGGGGAAGCCGCTCCCGTGGGGCTGAGCTGGGCGGCAGCACAGCACAGCACCGCACCGAACAGCACCGCACAGCACAGCAGCGGACCCCACAGCACCGCACCGCACCGCACCGCACAGCACCGCACCGCACCGCACAGCACCGCACCGCACCGCACCGCACAGCACCGCACCGCACCGCACAGCGCGGCCCCCGGGCCGGGCCTGCCGGCACAGCGCGCCCCGGGCCCGCCGCGTCCCGCACGCCTCGTCCGGCCCAGGCCGCGGCCTGCACCGCCGCCCGCCGTCCCGCCGCGTCCCGCCCCCGCCCCGCCCGGCACCTTCGGCCGGGCACGCCTCAAACTCGTCGTCCTCCTCCAAGAGCCCCAGGTCCACCGGCTGCTTCTTCTCCGACATGCTGGGCCCGCACCGCGCCCGCCGCCCGCCGAGCTTGAGGGGGGTCCCGGCGGCCGCGCCGCGCCTGCGCCGGATCCCGGGTCCGCACCGCGCCTGCGCACCGAGCGGCCCCGCCCCCTCGCGGACGGGGCCCCGCGCCTCAGGGAGCCGGACCCCCTCACGTCTTTCCTGTTCCCTGTCCGTCGCATCAGAGAAAGAAGGAAGCAGCTTGAAAGGGAGGTTATGGCTAACCTATTCGGTAGGCGTTTAGGATGTTACACGAGAAATAGAAATGCTCTGGGCTTTTATTATTCCAAAGTGTATTCCTTTCATTTAAATCTAGGTTCTGTTGGTGATTTCAGCAAAGGCAAAGTTCAGTGCCTGCTAGCCCGAACAAGGCTGTGCGTGAGGGGGCTCTGTGGCTTCCCTCCCAGCCAGCACCTTACAGGACTGCTGGTTTGGTGGAGGGGCTGGCCCTTGTTCCCTTGCTCTGTGAGAAGCTGATTCACAAGGCAATGACTTACACAGCCGGGTTATACCATGCCCTAGAGTTAAAGCCGGGGAAACAGTGAAGAAAACGCTGGTATGGGAATTCATATACCTTTGAGTTGCAACCCAGTGTAAGCGTGTTCTGGCATGCAGCCACAGTTAAGGCGAGGTGGGAAATGAGCCCTTCTGCCAACTGAAAGGTCTAATAAAGTGGTCATGTTTTAGGTTTTTTTGTGACAGAAGGACAGACTGACAGTGATTACTGTGAAAATTAGGAAAACTCCGGTTTAATAAATCAGTAGGCAGAATCTAGTTATAACCTAGCTGGGATTTTTAGCGAGGTGTGCATTTTTGGAATAATAGATATATTGCTGTAAGAGATCACAAGACAAAGTCGTAAAGTGCATAGGAGTCTATCATATCAACAGCTTGCAAAGATCCATGATCATGCAGTCACTAAGGTCCATATTCAAACCCTCTAGTTTTTGCCTAACCTAGAACTAAACTGTGGAGTTTGGAGCACACAGGGGAATAGTGAGGTGCTCAGCTGCACCTAGATTATCCCAGAAAAAATGCAATTTTGAAACTCCTATGGACAAGTAGCTTCAAGTATCAGTGAAGCAGGAAGCAGCTTAATCTTGTTTTGAAGACTTCCCCTACATATCTGCTGTAGAGAAAAGACACAACAGTCCTTTCCACCCCCTGTTTCTCTTCCTTCTCCAAGCAAAGCTGCTGGTTAGGAAGCTCTGGGGTGCAAACAGAAACAAGAATCTGTACTTCCCAAGGGCATAAGGCCAGCCACTGCACAGTGAAACAAGGAAAATCAAGGGCTCCTGAAGCAGTATCTTACTGATGTAGAGCCTGATCAGAATCAGTCTCGGATCTGAAGTGTCTTCTGCATGTCCCATCTGTGGAGCTGAGTATTCCTGTATCACCAGTAAGCCAAATTTAATCTTATGTTGCCACAAAAATCTATAGTGTCAAATGCTCTTCCTTTTATTACAAATCTCAAAAATTTTGATGGTTCTTTTAGATTTGTGGTTTCTGGAGTTTTGTCATTAAGTAAAGAGCTTAGGTCTTGTTTAAAGAGGAGAAAAATAAGTTTCTGGCCCAAGCAATTAGAAATTAGCTTGGAAATATGAACAAAATGTGTTTCAGATTCACATATTTTACTTGTAAGTGTGCTTTAAAATAATGGTTTTAAAAATATTCTAAATTCATAGTTTTAAATCCAATACCACAAGTTTTGGAAGCCTGGAATTGCGTTAACTTATCTAGCATTTTTAGCAGATGAATGCATGGACTCAGACCTCACTGTAATTCCCCAAAGCCTTTAACTTTCTGCTAGGAAGGTCCCCAAGGGCACAGGTATCTGTCATGCGGTGTTTCTCTCATCAAGGTAAGCCCATCCTGACATTATTGGGTGCTTCAGAAAGATCTACTATGCCTGTTCCATGGAAATTAAAGGAAAAAATTTCCTGTAGGTTTCAGTGGTTTGGGATATTACTGTCTCTATTAAAACCTTAACTTCAATATACCCTTAACTGGTAGCACATTTGAAATAATCGAACAAGACAATCTTGAGTAACTCATCAGTACCTCTATTATTCCTTCCAGAGCTACACAGCAGCTATTTACTTAATATGATTTGTTTTAATTTTTTTATTCAGCATGTTTTATGCATTAGTATCAGAAAAGCCTGTCTTTCTCTTGGCAAATGTTACTGCAAGTTGTCTAGCAGGAAGGTGGATTATGTAGATTTATTTATTCAAAGTGTAATTTGCATAAATGAAAAATGGAAATTGAGTGGGGTTTTTTTCTGAATTAGAGCCTTTTTTTTCCTTCAAGGAGAAACAAAAATGTGTGTAGTACAGTCATCCAGATTTCCAGATATTTTTTGTAGGGTACCATTAGTCATTTTGATGGCTAGGCCCATTTTCTTCAACATGGATGCTTTAATGTCTGAAAGCATATTCTGAGGATAAGATTAAGAAGAAGAAATAGAACAAATTGGAAATTAATTTGCTTATAAGCAGTTAAAGGTGTCCTGTTGAAAAAAATCTCAGAGCCATGTTAAGTATTTTAGATACACTGGGTAAACTGTTGTTTTGGAGATCTGCATGGTTCCAGGCTACCATACAGTGCCTATTCAGAGAAAATTGGCACTGTATGTATTTGATCCATCTGGCCTCATAAATACCATGTGAAATCGGTGTGCAGAAACCTACATCTACTCATCCACCAGCTCAAGACACATCTGTCTCAGACTAGTGGTCCCTACAAAGCTTGTCTGGGTGAGAGATGGACTGTCTTATGGTCCAGGCTGTTAGATATCCAGGAATGCACTTAATTCCTGGGAAAAAAAAAGAAACCACAGGAAAGGTTATTACCGTTGTTACCATTCAGAATGTGTGAATTATTGTGAGGTGTAGAATCTCTCCTGTGCTATGCAGCATATCAGGCAGGCCAAGCACTGATTAATGCATCCTGGGAATCCCATCAGAGATAGTGTTCTGTTTCTCAGGATAGTGCTGCATTTCATGTTGTAGTTTTTTGGATTAAATTGAAGAAAAAAAAGCATATCCTACATTTGGTGCGTCTGAAGGCTAGGAACAGATTGCCCTGCTTCTTTCAATAGCTCTGTGCCGCTCTGGACCCATGGCATTATTCCCAAGGTCAGTGCCTTTGGTTTACTACTATTTATTTATTCATGTCTGCAAAGGTCCTCTTGTTCTCTCCAGCTGCTTGATCATTCACTAGCACCTCCTGGTAGCCCACCCTGCTCCCACAGCCCATCCCTTCTCACAGTGGACCCTCACTGAGGTCAGGATGCGATTAGGTGGCTGCTGATCATAAGGAATATTAATCACAAGAAACACTCAGATGTTGCTTTAGAGATTTCCTTATGTGAAATACACTGTGGCAAGCTGTCAGGTTACCAATGGCTGAAATAGAAACAGTTCTCTCTTTACCCTTGACAGTCAAAAGAAGGTTTGATTTATTTTCTCATTTTCACTTGATCTAAAGGCAGCTCGGCAGTATTGCTACAAAACTCTAACTGTGCGTCATTCTAATAGGGGAAATATGTTTGTTCACTTCTGCTCTCTTCCTCTGTCTAATTGTTCTATTGTCTTTCTGTTTTCTGTCCTCATTTGGGCTGGCAAAATGTCTCCTTGGGTTTAGCCCTCTAGCCAAAACTTAACGGGCTCCTAATCAAGAACTAACACCACCAGCAGGCTATTTCCTGCCTTTGTTTACCATCCTGGTATCATCTTTTTTCTTCAGTCTGTCATTGCAGATTTTCAGCATTATTTTCCTTTGACTCTTCCTCTGTATAGGTGCAGGAAGTTTCCTAAATACTGTTCCCCTTTCATTTTCTGGCCACTTGATCTTTGGCCTTCGAGCTCTACATTCAGGAAGAGTACCAGATGCATCCAGAACTAGATTTTACAAAGACAAGTAATCCTGGGGTAGCTGTATCAGCAGAATGTTTCTTGCTGAACCTCCATACAAATTATATAGATGTTTTAAACATATAAGGGGTAATCACAATGTAATTCATCACTAGGTACCGTTCACCATGACTTGCATTTCCGTGCAAATATCAGGACTATCAGAGTACAATTCAGTTACCTTAACAAAGGTTACTTAAGATGCCCTTAAATATAGAGCCACCTGATGTAATCTGGGATACCCTACCTGTTGCCAACTGCAGCTGGAGATGGGGCAAAAATTAACCCAGGCTTTCCAAAATGGTATCAACTGCCTATGTTTAAGTGACTGAATTGCACTCCTACCATATATTGGAATAATTGTGTTTTGTGCTTAAATGTTTGTTTTTTTCATGTTACTGCACAGCTGCCTTCATTTATTTCTGCTGTGTCTACCCTGAGAATGCAACACTGTGGTAACCTCCACATGAGATATTCACACTCTTTAGGAATCAGGTGCACAGAGTAGGCCTTTTTCTCATCTCAAACATGCTTCTACCTTTACATATCTAAATAGTGGCTAAGGTGGGATCAGGATGAAGCTCAACCCCAATAAAATCAAATGTTGTAGCCTGGGAAGAATAATGAAACATTATTTCTCATGTTCTGATAGGTAAGCAGGACTATTTATTAGCAATCCTGGAAAGATGCAGAACTTATTGATACCTAGACTATTTCAAGAGCAGAAGTCAGGCTACTGAACTTGAGGCCACCCTCACTGTAGGGATCTTACTCAGACAGTCCCTCTGTCCTCTCCGTTCAGAAAAGAGATAAGCAGGCTCTTCAAGGTAGAGATTCAGAGCACCTGGCAGAAGTATCAGCCTTGAAATGTAATTTGAAGGGACCTGTCTCATCCCTGACTGTATTAGGAGGACTTGCCCCATAATGTATGAAAAGTCAAGGGATGGAAGTAAGCTCTTACAAATCTGTGTAACAGCAGTCACCCTTGTTGGCCACATTTCTCTGGAAAAGTTCCTCCAGGGCAGTTTAAGCCCTAAATGTATCTGTTTAGCTTGCTTAACAGCTCAACAATCCTCCCAGGATCTTCTCCAGTGTGTCTGGTGGGAGCTGGCAGTAGCAGTTCAGTGTCACTCAGAGCTTGCAGCTCCTGTTGGCTTTTCTGCACTGCCAGGCAGAGCCTTCTCTCTGCTTGTCCACCCACTGCTTCTCACCAGCCCTGGCTGTTGTTCAGCTGTTCTGCAGTGTCACAGGCAACCAAGCCTCAGCTCGGGGAAATTCACTTCATTTCATTTATTGCCAGTTAACACAACCTTTTAATTACTGATTTGTGTATTGAGGGGGAAAAAAGAAAACATACGCTCTTGAACAAACACTGAGGGAAACATCTTTTCTTACCTTTCTTCAGGCTCTACTTCGGTCAAACACTTCTCCTCCCTCCTTTCTCACCTCAGCTCCCTTTGTTTTCACTGCAGTTCACTTCTTGCCCTCCACCTCTCCTTGCTTCTTACTGCTTTTGTTCCCCAGCATGGTTCACCCATGGCCTGTGAAGAAGTGTTGGCAATTGGTTTACTTCCTAAGCTTCATTGCAAACATGTCAGGAAAATGAGATGGATGTATTTTATCACATAGACTTTTACAGTAAATGAAAGTCAGATAATCTAAGGCATATTTTAATGCTGAAGCCATGGATGTAGCTCCTGGGAGATACCACACAGGTGCCAGCAGTGCAGGACCAGCTCAGTGCATGAGCAGGACCACCATGCTGGCCACCGCAGCTCCTGCGCTGCCAGTTGCTGCACAGGCAGAGGGCCAGCAAGACCACCTTGGCTGGAAAAGCAGAGAGTGGCACCCATGGTATGACCCAAAGCATTACTTTTTATATGCAGAAACACACAGAGCCCCAAAGCTCCCCCTCATCCATCCTGCAGAGCAGAGGATATCTTCTTCTTCAAAGCTCCTATTAACCTGTCACGTCTTCTTTAGCAAGCACAGAGGTTTTGATGAATCATCTAGTGGTTTTCCACAGAAATGAATGAAGATATGCTGTGCCACTAGCAGAGGTGTCAATTAATTTCTTTCTAAACAAGGATACTCTTGAGAGCTTAATCAGTCTTTTTTTTTTTTTTTTTATCCTAGATTACCAAGTGAAGTGGATGCAGTATGTCAAATCAGAGCCACAAGGAACAATTCAGACAAGTCCTGATCTTAATTTGGCGCATCTAACTCATGAGTGCACCAGCCCAGGGAAGACTGAGCTGCTGTATGTACAACTATGGAAAAACGATAGTCCTTTTTGTATCTGTTAGATAGTAGTTTATTCTGAATGGTATTTTAAAGAAAAGCCTAGAAAACAAACTCTTAACTGTTCCTACCTTGCTTTCCAAAGCACATAAATCTTTTGTAACTTTAATTCTTAGCCCCATAGCAAATCCAGTAGCAACGACAGCCAGAATTCTTATAAAAACAGCATCAGAGTAAATGCTAAGCATATGTCAAACCAATCTACAAACCCAATGGTTTTACAGAGTAAATATATATATGTGTATATATATATACTCTTTTTGTCTACATTTTATACATAAGAATATGTTTATTTGTGCTGTACTTATTGTGCAGGTAAACTATACAATTAGGCAGGCTCATGATAGTACAGTGGTGCTAATTATTATTCTAACATACAAAGTAAAGTAAAACTGGGTAGGGTCACCTAGAGCAGTATATTACAGCAAAAAGTTTGGATTTGAGTACATTGTTACTGACATTGGCTGAGAAAGAAAGTAAAAGATCTAAACTGCTTGTCATGTGAAGGAGTGCATTAGGAAATAGCTTCCTCAGTTTTACTGTTTCTGGCTTGTATCTTTTGTAATACACAATAGGGGAGTCTTTTCTCTGATTTGCTTTTAAGCCTTTAGCACAATCAAAAGCTGGAGGTATTGTAAAGAAAATCAGCAAATAGCATGAAAATGTCTTGTGGTGACATTATTGTTCAGGCTCTGGGCCTGATTTTGAAAAATCCCAAACACCCAGAGAGATGCCAATGCTAAGCAGTTCTGCAGGTCAGATCTTTGAGGTCTGAAATGTTGTTTTATAATCATGTTTTCATGTTCTTGCAAGTCTAGATGGTAATTTTTTGCCTATGTAGTAGCACAGATTTTATTAAAACCATTCAGAACAGATATCTATGTTTTAAGTCAACAGTTTTGTGCTTAATGCTAAGATACATAACTTTGGCTAGCAGAGAACATTTTCCCATCTTTCAGAAAACTGTTAATGTATTTAGAGTTAAGGCAACAATCAATATTTAAAAAAACAAAATCTCTGAAATGCTGTGAGCTTTAGATCCTCTCTATTGCATCATTCTGCCTGACTATGTCACCATCTTCACAAAAGTTCCTGCACATTAATGGCACATGATTTGTAGGCCATATAAAAAGTCAGCATCTCCAAAAAATGGGTTTTTGTTTTTGTGTTTTATTGCTTTGTCATCTGTAGGGAAAAGTCCATTTTTGCCATTTTGTTTTCACTCAAGTGGTTTGAGGTGGCTGCAGTCTGAAGTATAACTAAAACAAATAAGGTTTGAAATTGTACCTTCAGTGTTTATGAAGGCTGTATGTAAGCCACAAGGAAAAGTAAATTTAAATAATCACATGCAGATCTGAGAGAGGCAACTGAAGCAATGGGTCCTCAATTCCCAAAAATGTGACTAAATCTAGAATTTGATTTCCCAACGGGTTATCACACACATAGTTTATTGGCACAGTGTAATTGAATACATCCAAATGCCCACCTCTTCAGTTGCGGGAGTTTAAACCCAAAAGTAAAGAGAGAATTGAAAAAATAGATATGCTTTTTAATTCTGAAAGAAAAAGAAAGAGGTTGACAGATCTCTATGCTGTCAGATATTCGGAATTCCTAACTAAGTTATACAAGACTATTTAGAAACATCATTTCTTTTCATACTGCTAATGACCCTAGGGGTCTCCAAATATTCACCAAGGACTCATGACAGCTTCCTTTTGGCTATAATGGCAAACCATCTCATCTTAAAAGCACAAATCAACTACCAATTGGTCTTTAGTTCTGTGTGCAGCCAGACCTTCTGTACTGGAGTTCAGATTCTTTGAGGTATTAACAGTGTGGGTTTCAGCCATCTTGTGTTCACAGAAGAACTCCGCATTCCTCAAAATCTGTGCCACAGTCCTGACAATCCTTTAGCAGTGTTGGTTTTACACCTCTTCTTAAGGTGATTCCATCTTCTCTGCATTTTCAATGACTTTCAAAAATTCACCTGTAATATAGTCATTTTTCTCCAGCATATAAAATGCTGATTCAATTGACAGAATTATATGGCCTACCATAATTATTTTAAACAAAATGAAAATCCAATCTATTTGGGGCATGTGTAAGAGCAAGCAAAAACTATGAATACAGATTTGCTAAAACAATGTGGTTGGTCATCTTCATAATAAAATTTAGTCACCTTTTAAATATTTATATATTTTATATGTATTTTATTTCTGTATGATTTATATTATATTATGTTATATTCATGATGCAGATGGTCCTTTGCAGATTTGCATAAACTTATTGAACAAGCATATCTTGAAACACATATTGCATGGAAAACTTGAATTGTATATTTTAAATAATTATTTTCAAATTATAAATTGTAATTTTCTTTTATGGATAGTACAAATTTATATTAAAGCTTCACTGAATGGGACAATTTTTCAGTAGAGTTTACTTAATGTTAATCTATTCATTTGGGGGTAAATGAAGAATTTAATGGTGAAATGATGTAATGAATATAGTCTCAAGTGGTGTGTTAGGTTTATCAATCAGTGAAAATTGTGCACTTGAGTGTAAGAGCACGTGTTTATCCATATGATTCTTGCTACCTCAGTTAATTGAAACTCTTTTTCCACCCTATTATCAATACTTGAAAAATAGCTCCAACCACATCTATTAACTACTGTCTTAATAGGCGCTTTATCAGCTCCCATATAAATTGCACATGTTTCACTAAAAAGCAGTTTCACTAATCTAAGGGTCAGTGTTATGGTTCATTGGAGATGTTCACTCTGGAGGTGTTAGGGCACAACTGGATGGATGGATAGAGATAGAGCTGTGAGCTTGGTTTCACATTGAAACACTGTGAAAGGTTGGAGATTCAGTCTGATTAACACTCTCAGTTCTCACTCATTTTAACAAAAGCAAGGTATGCTATGATGAAAACTAGTTAGACATGACTACTTCCATGGGGAAATCTAAATCAGACTAGTAATATGTGTTTTTTAATTTCCTATTAAAAAAAACCAAAAAAACTTTAGACTTGGGACAGCAGAATTATAGACCAATACTGACATGTCCTAAACAACTCTGAAATGAAAAGTTCTTCCTTTCAAAGCAGCTTCTCCAAATTTTTCATTCATATTGACACATTTACTTTGTCCCATAGATATTGGATTTGAAAGAAAAATAAATACAGATTTTCTGCTCAGCTTGGCTCAGTGTCTCCTGAGGCCATGGACAATTCAGCTGTGCTTTATTGTGCCTTAAATAAAACCTAGGTACTTCCATTTCACAAACCCAACATACAAAACACATTTCTGAGCATGCTCCAACATAGTTTTGCTGATGGAAGCTTCTTCCACTTTCCAGTCCTTCTGCTTTTCATGCCTGCCTTGCCCTTCACATGCGCTTTCTAGTTCTCTCCTGTTGATTTTCATGCTCTGCCTTTCTTGGCCATTTGTCATCATGAATCAGTAGAAGGAAAATTAAAACATCTATGAAGCAGGAAGAAAAAGTGCAAGATAAGAAGCTCAGTAGTGTCTAATCTAATGCTACCTAAAACTCTCTAAAGGCTTCTCTAATCCTTAGAGGCATTTTGGAACTTCAAATCCATAGGATTTCACCTCTGAGAGATTAGCCATATACAATAGATAGTGTTTTTCTTTTTGTTTAATAAGTTCTGTCAGATTTGAGGATACAGGTGAAGGACAATTATTTTGGATAATGCTTAGTTTTGGGGACATCCATGGTTGACTCCCAGTTCTTCAGAGAAGCTTGTCACCATCACACAGAACAGAGCTTTGCAGTGCTGAAGGGGTCCACTGGACAACATGAATACCTTTTTGGTTACTGCTAATTCTTTGTGTAGATCTGTCCCTGTGTTCTCCATCAGTAATCAGTGGGCAAGTCAGTGAACCTTCAAGAATTAACGTAGTAAGGATCTCAGTTGTATGCAGAAGTAATATACTGGAAGCATTTGCATTACAAGTGAGTAAATAGCTTTCATTTTAGTCTTAAAGCACAGTTTTATGGGACCATATATTATGTAGGAAGGCAGAGCTGAAACCGGTACTACATTTATCAAGGCATGCATAGTTTAGTGCTTGTGGCACAGCAATTCATAGGCAGGAAAAAAGAGCCCCTGTCACAGCCATCAGAGCAGAGCTATAGATCTGCAAACTAACCCAAGCCGGCTCAGTGCCATGTTAACAAACCTGGTTTGTATACAGGAAATTAAGGCTTGAAGTTACAAAAAGGGGCACAGCAAAGATCAGTGCTTTACCATATTTGAAAACACATTGTTTTCATTGTCAAGACTTTAAAAACTACAGTGAGCAGACAGGGCAAAATCATAACTGAAAGTTATCACAAATCCTGTTGTGCAATGAAGAACTTCTTTTTACAGTGGGGTATTTCTTCACTGAAAGAACATCATTGCTATAAAGAGCAGGTATTTATCAATTTTCAAAGGTCTTGGCCCATGAAAGCTAGTGTTAGATTTGGAATTTCTCTTTTGTTGCCAAGGTGACAAACACTTATAAATATACCACATCTTCTAATGTGCTTTTAACTTAGTATTTTTATGGCTTTTAAATCAGATACCATTAGCAAATATATTAGGTAATTTAGCTGAAAGACCATTTTCTACTAACACTTTTTGTTACATTTCCCCAGGTACTTCAGTAAATGTCTGTTGTGACATTGCAGTCCTGCCAGGCTTCTAGCATATAAGGATACGTACAGTACATCTGGTAAAAATTAACATATTACCTTAGGGCTTTCTTTTTTTTTAATTGCTAATTACAAATTGTATAAAAGAAGACAAATACTAAGAACTGGATCCTATAGTCCATTGACTTCTGAGGGTACTCTGTGAAGGTAATGACTCCGGGATTGGCCAGAGGCCATACTGTGTGTGTTGTTATTTTTGGCTCCTATCTCCCCTTTTTATAGCCCCATAACAAGGCTGAAAGCACAGGGGAGACCATAATGGCTTCATAGCTGGGCACTTCCCCCTGAAAAGGAGAAGCAACAAAACCTGTCTGGGTGTTTTCTTCTGTTTCATAGACTTGAAGGCCAGCGGAGACCTTTGCCATCACCTGATGTGATGCCCTGCAGGACACCAAGCCAGAAGCTTTCTTTCCAGAAAACTGGCAGCCACACCAGCAGCATCTTTGACAGAGCATGGTTTGAAGGAGGCTGGCTTGGAAACTAATGCTGGCAGACAAGGTGGCAATGTGTGCAGGAGGAAGCTGCACCCTCAGAAGGATCTTGAGAGCCATGGAAAAGTGACACCTCTGTGGGCAGGTGCTACAGGCACCAGTGGTGGAGCCATGAGAGAGCTGGGCAGGACTGGGTCTGCTCCACAAGCAAAGGTGGCCATGGCCCATCTGACTGTGGGAGTTGTGCTTTCCCTGCTATACCAAAACCATATCTGGAGGCAGGACCTGGGCTGGCCTCTGCTTCCAGGACCTCCATATGGTGCCAGGCATCCCATCCTGCACTGAAGGCCATCCTTGTTGAAAATGCAACCCTGTGAACAGGCAGGGCTGAAGAGGTGGGGTGCTGACAGAAAGGAGCAATCATTTCAAAGCACAATTTTTAAAAAATTTTGACAAAGCTTGCCATCAGTGAGGATTAAGCACAATTCATAAACCAGTGAATAAGCTTCCTACAATAACAGTGTGTTAGATTAGGTGGAAAGGTCCAATGAAGAAGCATCCAGGAAACATCTTTCATGTCTCCATATTAAATTTAATCTGCCACCCCCATCTTTTAAGACTCGCCATTCATCTTCTGAAAAAAAGATGTAGATCTGAAAGAAAAGGAGGGGGAAAAAAACACCAGTCTACTATAACAGTTTACTTGGAAAAGTGGGAGAGTCTTCAGGAGGAATGAATTGTGTACACATTACAAAGAGCCACCCTGCACTGTAGACACTGGGTCTGTATATGTCACTCTCACCCCCAGCCCAGCACTGTCCCATTGGCCTCTTCATTCAGCACAGCTATCTGTCATGAAGAATTTAAGTTTTCATATTTTTGTCTGTCACTTGTGAAAAGGCCTGTCAGCTGAAGCTTACGCTACCATTTGCTAAAAGGCCTATAGCCCATGCTGACAATACACTCTTATATTTGTGCTTCCAGGCTCCAGATAATCCCCTCACTTTCCTCCTCAGCAGTCCAGTTATGATGAGGCTTAAATTGCATATTTTGGGGAGTTTTAAATCCAGATTTTGCTGATAAATGCTATCAGCGGGAATGAAATTAAATACAGCACAGTTTAGCTCTTATTACTAGCATTTTGTGAGGGCTATAGAGACAGTATTCATATTAAACATGTTAATGTCTATAGTCACAGGAACTAAATGTAGGAATGCTAATAACCAGCTTTTATCTACTTTCTCTGTTTGCCGTCCCTGAAAAAGAAAACTCACACATCCTTCAAACAGGGTATTTCCCAGTTTGTTTCTTTAATTTGATTTGCAAAGGGAAGTAAGATAACCAGCTCATTACAAACCGGCAGCCGATTGTTTTATTCTCCAAGATACCACCAAATTATTCATATAATGCCACAGAAGGAATAAAGTGTCTAAATCCCCAAAGCACACTTTCAAACCCCAACACTTCTCCTGTAAGACTGTTGACAAAATTACCAAAATAAAAGAACTATAGTAAAAAACTGTTCACCAACTCATCTCAATCTTATATATGTTTATGAGGGTATGGAAGGATACAACAAGCTGATCCTCACACTTGTAACTTTAGGACTGCACAACTTTGATTTTCACACCTAAAGAACAACACAGCAAAAAGTAAAATTGCTTCAAATCTGGGAATTGTCAGGGGACACAGCACAGTAACCCAGGTTAAGCATTTGCTGTCTTGTCTCTAAGAAATTGATTTTCCAGCTATAATTCAGCCACAAAGAAATCACATCTTTAATTCATTAAAGGGTCTTAAATTGCCTAATTGATTATGACTCAATTGCATTTTCTGAAGAAATATGAGATTGTGTCCATAGGAAACAATTTTATCTTTTCCTCCTTAGGGTGAAACATGATTTTTCCCTGCAGTTCTATAATATTCTAATATAATATAGTAGTGCCAGAGGGATTTCTGTTTTGTTGCTTTATGTTGTCATTTGAAAACTACCTTCAGAACAATGTTTTTCAACTTGTGCTCTGAGACAGTCTGGAAGGAGAAGAGAGAGGAACTATGGTAGGTAAGTCTGCAAAAAGTCCTGTGAAAAGCAGCCTTGTTGTTAACACGTTTCAGCCTGATCCACTTTTTCCCTGGAAAGGGTTTTCAGGTTTCCACATTAAGAAAAAAAAAAGTTGAGAGTTACTGACTTGGAACATCTTTTCCATGGGAAGTAAGGTGGGAAGTTGCTTATCCTCAACTGGCTTCTGTTCAGAAAATGAGAGCAGTTACAAGGCAGTGTATAAGGCGACACCCCTAAGGAAATGTTTCTGCATGTGCTTCAAACGGTATTCCTGTGATTAAAACAACTTGTGTGTGCAGATTTGAGCCCATAAACACCCTCTGGGTCAGAAACTAGCATCATAATGCTACTGAAAAAGCTTGTAATACAGGACTGCCATGAATGTCCTAGCTGTTGGAGCCCAGCTGTCTTCTACTACAACCAGATGTGGCAAAGAATTCTCCCAATGGAGAAGATTTTTCCCACCTGTAAAATATTTTTTGTCCCTACTATATCCCTTGGCTGCTTTCCACTGGTAGGTAAAGAGCAACCAAGAGAAATGAAGCTGAAAGGGAGTGCTGTATCGCAGTAGGCATTTTTACTTTATTAATTTTCATATATTAAGATTTGATTAGGATCATACAAATAAATAACAATAGCTGACATCAAAATAAGTTAGTAGTATTATTAACATCATCAATAATTTTTAAACATCCAATAAAACTATTTTTTCCATAATGATAGTGAAATATTGCCAAGACAACTGCAACTGTCAATCTCTTCAAAGCAGCAAGTACATCCTGGCCCAGAATATTCCCACACAATGACCTTCAGAAAGGACGTGTGGGATTTAAGATAAATAAGAATCACTCTTAAAAATAGGAGGAAAGGAAGCAGCAAAAGCTGGTGTAGTGTATAAATGGACACTTGGAGCATGGAGTGTGGAAGGTCTCTGAGAAACTAATCAGTAAGCTAAAGGATAGTGATTTGTGTTAGCAATTTTTTTGTCCAAAAGATCGAAATATCTGAGGAGCAGAGGTTTTGTCTTCCCATATGTTACCACATGGAGTATTTTGGATCTCACTGTTTTCTTACTGCTGTTGCAAACAAGAATTTCCTTAACGTTGTATATGTGTTAACTGTCTGAACTTTTTTTAAAATGGAAAATACAAATGTATTTTGTTTCAGGAAATTACTCCAGGAGTTGTAGCAAGTGATTTGATTGCCAAAGCAATACAGAGTTTTACTGTATGGGTAGCACTGCCTTGGGGTTAAAATTCAGAAAGTAGTTTCACCTCACTGAAAAGCAGATTTTGCTCATGAATTAATGGGAATTTCCCAGCTGTGCTAAGTGCCCTCTGTTTTTCTGCCTCACGGTTCTTTTGTCTGTGGAGTTACTCATTAGGAGCAGGCTCACAAAAAACAACAAATGGAGGAGGCAGATCAACATTTCTTTCTGCATTTCATTTTACCTGCAGTTTGGGAACAGCTTTGACTAAATCCAGGTTAGTGTTCTCACAGGTACGTACAAGTCAAGGTGAGAGTGTCCAATATATTTGTAGATGAAGAAAGGAGAGAAAATTGCTCTGATAGACTACATTCTCTTTGCAGGTAAGAAATACTGGCTTTTCTTACTACTTTAGATTGAACAGTTCCCTCTTCCAGCTGGTGGCTTTTAGAATTCTTATCCCTAGACGCTGATCAGCTACTTTTAACTGCTTTAATTTTTCTGAGCAGCTAAGGCCCTACCCACTGTAAAGACCCTCGGCACCTAACTCAGTAATAAACTCCTGCAGGCAGCCGGATGTTTAACCACCAGGCAAGGCAAATACTTGTCTCACAACTCTCTATCAGATCCCAGCCAAACCTTTCTTCCCTTTTCTGTTATTCCTATTGCAATTATTTCTACTTCCTGCCCTCCAATTTCTTTGAAAGGATTTGTTTGATTATTAGCTTTTCTACATTTTTTTTACTTAAAGTTTGCAGCTGGGTTTGACTTGACACACAGGCAGACGCCAGGAAAAATCACTTAAGTCAGGTGCAGAGCTCAGGTAGTGACAGGAGATCTCATCCGCAGTCAGCACCATAATCCACTGGCGCTGGCAAAGCAGCCACTGACATGAAAGACCTTGTGCCCATCTCCTTGAAGGCAGTGGCCATGTTCCAGTCCTCTTGGCGGGAAGCATTGGGTGCAGCTCTCCAGGACTTCTTGGAGGAAGCTGGTTGGATTCTGAGTCCTTGCTTAGTTGGTACCAGGATAAAAACAATGACATTTTGTCCTGCCTTAATGCAGACATAGCTGCTTCCACCAGACTTGGAGGTAGAAGTCCTAAATTCTTTCCTATCTTCTTTTTCAAGTAAGATTCATGGTTGGTTCTTTGAGTATTTTATTGACATGTCCATACCATTCCCTGGAAATTTCTGGCTCCTTTATTTTTGGGGGGTTTTTTGTTTTTTTGTTTTTATTTTCTTGTTTGCTTCACTAGGAAATAAGAGAGCCAGAGAACAGGCATTTAAGTTAGGATTGTAGTGTTCAGGCTTTCTCCAGTATGATAAAGTTATCATGGCCAGCTCTGGGGAGTCATCGTCCTTCTGACCTTTAGGGTTCATGTTGGTTTTGATCTTCTTTGCAGTAATGAACATTCTTTTTTTCCTTTATGAGCAGGATGGCACATGCCTCCAGAGACAGAAAGACCCTGAAGGAGAGACACAGTAGGGCCTGTGTGGGAAGTAGTGGCAAGGACATTTGCCATCTGCATTTTATGCCACTGCTTGCCCTTGCGCTGCTGCCAGAAGTTGTGTGGCTCGAGTAAGGCCAGGCTGCAGGAAAATAGTAAGAACAAACCCAGTAGTGTTTCCTTCTTGAGATACAGTATAGTAAAATCAACATCATGGAGCTACTTGTCCCACCCTGTGAAACAAATAAATGGACTAAGGATGAATAACTCCATTCCCGAGTTTGTCATTGTCATTTGATCCTGCATATTAGATGGGATGGAAGGTTAAAATGGGTATTTTTTTGTCATGTACAGCTGACAGAGCATAACATAGATGAAGGTACATGAGTGCTGTGGAGCCAGAAGATTTCCGTGTTACCATACTGTACATCCACCAGTCATATACTTCACGTTGTTCATGTCATGAGTTGTACCGAGGTGGAGGAATTCAGAGACTCCAGCTGACAAAAAATGAAGAAATGGGATCATTTCTTCCCCAGAGAGAATATGTATTATACTTCTCTCACTTTGTTCTTTAAATCAGTATTTCTTTACAGTCTTTATACTTTGTTAAAGTCACAGCTTCCCACAATGGTATTAGTTTCAGTTTGAGAGGATTGAAAGAACAAGGGCACAATTAATTACACTGCATGAAATATTTAGATTTAACAGGAAACTAAAACTTTATTTTTCAAAATTTTTCTCAACTCCAGCACTAAGTTAAAGTGTAAAGCAAAAGATGCTGGACTTTTTAAATGTCAAAGTAATTTTGACTTATTCTGGCCTTTCAATTTGACACATTCAAGTAAGCCCTGTTATTCTGTAAACTTTATAGACTCAGTAGGAATACAACACAGCATTTTCCAGGACCAGCTTTAAGGGTAGGCAGAGTAGGTAGCTGTCTACCCTAAGAAGTAGCTAGATGCAGGGGGGGGCAAAAAGAAAGGGGGTGGGGGGAGAGCAAATTTGAAAATATAAAACATTTTTATTTTCCAGCAGCGTTTCCTGATCAGATTGTCCAGAGAGAATAATACAATTCTTCTGGTATTTTATCAGACAGTGAAGAAACCCATGGGGAAGGACATGAAAAAGTCTTTCTCTCTGACATTAAAGGGTGAAGTCTGGCACCACCTCCTGCTGCTGTGCTATTTGAGGTGACCTTTAGCAGCCGATGGGTGAGGAGGCTGGTGGGAGCAGATCTGCTAACCCTGCAGAGGGCAACACACCTTAACATGCCCACTGCTGTGGAAAAGCCTTGCCTCTACAAGCAAATACTTTTGGAATAACTTTAGAGGGGTTTTGTTCAAAATAAACTGCCTTGCAGCCATATGTAAAAGTTAGGGGTTTTTTTGTTCTTGCTTTTAGTTTTAAACAATCTGGTCTTTTATCCCACATCAACTGCAAATTGGGCTAAAGAAACTATTCTGGGGTTTTTAACTGATTTCTTTTATCTTTGCAGTTACTACACTGGAGAAAAGCATTGTCCTTTTAGGTTTCCAGCTCCTGAAAACTGCAATCTTGCAAGCTGCAGTCTTTAAAATGGAAAGCAAGACAGAAATGACAGTGGTACCCAATGAAAGAATAACTTCTGGGACCAGATATTCAAGTCTGTTAGTTCTGGATCAAGCAAGTAAATTAAGGTAAAACCCAGAGGGACAAATATACTGCACAGATCATCTTGGAAAGCATCCTTTTATAGAAACAAATGGGGAGATAAAACAGTGCTTTAAAAGTGCATTAAGTATACTTTATTCCTCAGCTCAGAGTTAATTCAAGCAATAAACTCACAGATTTCACACAAGTTAAAGCTTCCTACAAATCTCGCAACTGAGTTCCCTACTGAACCTCAGGGGAAGCTTTTATAATGATAACTCCCTTCCCCCACCTCCAAGCTGACCTGAAAATGCTTAGAGAATTGTGCTTAGCAAAACTCCTGTCCTAAGACCTTTTTATTATTATTGTTATTACCTGTGTTTTTCTCTGAACCACGTATATAAAAGAGAGGGGATTTCCCCTTGTACCAATTAAAACCCAAATCTCACCTCTCTTTTCTTCCCCCTCAACAAGAAGTTAACCCCTGCTGAGTTCTTTTCCCCCAAGGCATCTATAAAGCCTCACAGGTGAGCTTGCTGCAGTAAATAGAATGAATCAGCACTGATCTTCCAACAGATAAACACCAATCTTTTATTCTAGCCACCTGGCTCTGAATTTATCAGCAACCAAAATGGCTATGGTTTGAGTTAGATGGATTTTCCTCTCTTTTGCAATATTCTTCCTTTTGTATTTTCTTTCCTTTAGCAAGCAGTCTTGTGAGAAAATGTGCTTTGGAACATCTTCAAGCTGGGGTTTTTCTTTCTGCAAAGCTACATTCTGACACATTTTCTTGGAGGACATTTCCTTCTTTTCTGTATGCTCAGTCTCTAAAAGCCTTTCAGTTGTGTCAGAACTCTTTTTTCACCAAGTCCTTGAAATATGGGTGAGCTTGTCACACCTTGACAGAAGTCATAAGGAAATATATTCATTAAAGGTTTAATTGTTATTACATCTAGTTGTTATACCTTGGGGAAAATAAAAAGCTTTGTGTGGCTTTGTAAGGAAGTTTATCTTGTCTCCCTGTGGGTTTGACCATAAGAATGTAGAGTCAAGAATTGTAATAGTTCACTAAAATATTTCTGTCCTAGATGTGCATGAATCATATAATTGTTTGCCTAATGAAGCACTTAAGAATAACTAGAAGAAATGAAAAGCATTAAGGAGTCTAACAGGAGAATGGGCTATTGCTTCAAATTGCCTTGAATGTTTATGATTATTCTCAAGTAGGGAGTAAAGTGGGAGGATGAGAAGACAATTCTCCAGTTCAATTTCTACCTCTTCACTCATTTCATGTTATAAGTAAGTGTTTTATAGGACTGCTTTCAATTTTTTCCCTGCTCCTGACAGAGGGTACTGTCCCATTGCTGTTAAATTTCACCCTTTCCTATTACCATCAAATAATGTTGAGTCCTGTTTTCTTGAGTACTTTTAAGAAGTATTTCTGAGCAAATACACTTATTTAAAATTTATAATATGGATTCTGGGCTGTGCTGCTACCCACAATTTTTTTCTAAGCCTATCACAGAGGAAAGAATAAGGAGCCTATGTTTTGAGTCTTTAAAATGTGTGCCTTTTGTCTGCTGTTTTTTTACTTTCTTCACTCTAAAGGGAATGGTCTTTCTGAAAAAAAAAAAAAAAAAAACAAACAAAAAACCTCACAGAAACATTTATCATCAGTCTCATGCGCAGTTTGGGTATTTCTACCTGATAGCAGCATAGATATACTAGTTAGAGTTCATCTGGGGTTAAATTCTGGGAAAGCCACAGGAGAACAAGCCCTCTATTTAACTGGCATTTTGTATCTACAAGGGTGGTTGTGTTGTGAAAACCCAGGCAGGGTAAATATCCCTTGTGTTCAGAGGACTGCTTTATTAACTGATCTGCTGCTGAATTTATACTGGGTATCAGTGATTTACTGGTTTTGTTGTGTTTCTTACCTGTTATGACATATTTAGGTGCATTGCTATATGTGTTTGTTGAAATCCTTCTTCTCAAGAGCTACATTTTGTGTTCAGTCACCATCTGTGAATTATTCCCTGAAAATGGAATGCTAATTGTGTTGGGGACAATAGATGCTAATATTTATTTACATAAATAAACATTATTATTTTATGCATAAAGCATTTTTTAAAGAAATTTTCTTTCTTGTGAATTTGAAGTGAAATATTGTCTCATTTTCTTACTTGGTGACTTAGGTAAGAGACAATGATTCTTCCATGTTGCAC
Organism: Acropternis orthonyx; assembly: GCA_035583155.1. Lineage (NCBI taxonomy): Eukaryota > Metazoa > Chordata > Aves > Passeriformes > Rhinocryptidae > Acropternis > Acropternis orthonyx. The sequence goes on from JAWWEU010000081.1 coordinate 24,710,974, forward strand.
TTTCTGCAGAAAGAGAAAGATGGGCAGAGAAGTAGCCATGTTATTTGTAATAAATGAGAATTAGAAGTAATTAGTGGAACAGGGCAACTCAGAAGATTGGTAATAGAATCCAGAGCCTTTTCTCTTCCAGGTGTTCAGGTGCTGGGTAATGAACATGTCGTAAATACCTTCTTGGCGAGGTCACCAGTTTCAATGAGGTTTGTGTCAAGAGTGGCAGGAAGGCGTTAATGCATGAACATTGGTCACTGGGAGAATGTGCACCTCTTTTGTCTGTCACAGAGGGGTGAAGACCGCTCTGTGTTATTTAGATCCACACCAGCTCCATTGCCACGGGACCCTCTGCCAGGAGGGGCTGTTGCCATGTGCCCTGGCATGGGCTGCAGCTGTTTGTGGAAGCTGTCCTGGAAGGACGCCGTGGGCCACGGCACTTGCTATGTTTGCTGTGTGACTTCTGCTGGGTGTTCTTCACCTCATGTGTCTCTGTACAAAATGCAACAGCAAAGGGTCCCTAGCAGGCTTACGTGGTGGAAGCAGCAAATTATGGCTTATTTTAGGCAGGGGATGTACACTAGGTGACTGTGCTAATTCTGGCATCACACTGTTCTCACAGTCAGTTTCCATGTAAAAATCATTAAGGAAATGCTACACTTGCTAACCTCAATCTGTACTCTTCCTAACTGTAGAGGAGCTGGGTTGGATCCCAGGTATGCCTTTTCTATTTGAGGGCAAAGCTGCTCACGGGCTTCTTAGAACAAAGACAGAATCTTTATTTAACTGAGAGTTTGTATTAACATCTTTAGAAGTTTAATTCTTGTTTTGAGCCTTTTGAAAGCAGCAAACAACTTGGTCAGAGGACCATCTCCAGCGCTAGAGAGAATTAATTCCTATTTTATATCTATGGGAAATACAGTCTGGGCAGTTTCTAAGCGCTCCTCAGAGCTGTGAAGAAAAGCTAATGACTGGAGCTTAGCTGCATATACCTTCAAGTATTTCTAATTGAAAACCACAAAGTATTGTTTTCTCTTGGAGACTCAATTCCCGCTTTGGATTTAGGAAAGAATACAACACTGAGATAATCTCACTTTTCCCATCATCATCCTTTCATTCTTTTTCACTCCCCTCTCTCCCCAGACACAAGGTGACATATCCAAGTACTTGTCCTTCAACAGATTCTTCAGCAAGCAACAGAGCAGAAAGCCCTAATATCTATTCATTTGTAATCTGTCACTCTTAAAGTATTAAGGACAATTGACGTCACATGTCTCAGGTAATTAGAATAGTCAGCCTTTGCTCCGCATTTTTTAAAGTAAGTGTCTCAAACTCTTAATCAGTACATTTATTGATGTCTTTCAACATATCTGTTTCTTGTCAAGTGTGTGTTAAATTTGAAAAAAAGTCTTGCATACTGAATTGTGCATGAGAATTATATCAAAACCCTCTTTCTATTGCTTTTGTAATCAAATAAAATATATTAGTGACAACATGGTGTTTTCCATATTCAGAGTAATCAATCTCACTTTTAATATGGAAAACTGCTCAAAAGCAAATTAATAAACATAAATGTCAGGAGATACATTTACATAAATGTTTTAGTACTTGTTTTCCCAAGTTTATATTTCCACATCAAGCAATATTAACTATGATAATAGCTAATTCCATTTTACAAGATTTAAGGGGCTTATAAAAAAAGGTTGTTGGATTTCTTCAGCTGTTACTGATCTTAGCAAGAAAAAGCAGCCATTCTTCAACCAGAAACCCAAGTCCTAACTTTGGCCACTAACACGGGTTTATGTGATTTTTGTTAGCTACAGGTTCATTTTGTTAGCTGCAGGAGATCTCTAGGACAGGTACACCAAAGTTCTGTGCCCTCTCACAGAACAATCTTCAGGGTTTGCTAGGATATTGCCATTATTCCATAGCTATGACTACAGGGACTTATCACAAGTAGGTTTTTGAGGCTTACTGTCATTCTTCATTTCATCTGTCCTTTTCAATACACCCTTCCCTAGTATCCCTTTAGCAAGGAACCAACAAGTCTTTCAACAGCTGGTACTATTGTTTTAGTCCCTCAATGCTTTAGAGCAGTGGTTACTCAAATCAGCCTGCAAATTAATCTCAGTCTGCCTTCATGTACAGAATAGAAAGGGGAAAAGAGCAATTTGGAGTGGTTTTGGATATGAAGGCAGAGTCAGGAAGCAGCTTGGGCAGTGGGAGATTCTTGTCTCTTTTTTTGCTGCAGTTTCTCCCATTAGCCACAGCACATCAAAAGGAGGAGAGTGTTTCCACAGCAGAGATATTGTATGAAGAACTGGATCAATGAAGTCAGAACAGTGCAAAGACCAGAGGTGGTCCCTCCACCCCTTTGCCAGTGTTTGACCTTGTATACCCCACTGTCTAAGACTTTCTGCTTTGTAGCATGTGGCATATTTGCAGTCCTGTTCAGGGACTCGTTTGAACTCTTAAACTGAGAATCTTGTCTTTTGGCTCAGATATTGTTGTTGTTTTTTTCAAAATTTGACAATAAATTATTAACAGAGAATGAAGAGGAATATGCTGTGGTAAAGCAAAAGCTTAGGGATGGCTTGGTGTTGTCACCATCTCCTAGCTGTCTCCCAGCCACAGGATATTGCTATGTGTCTCCCTGGGTAATAGGCATTGTAGGCAGATCTACGTGTGAACCACATGTAGGCACACACACTCCTTAAATGGATATTGTGCAGACCTTCTGGAGATCAGCTTATTGGAAGAAATAGGGATGACCTCCGGTAGCTCTTCCTTTCATTGGCACTCGCCTGTACATATTCTTCAGTTGGGCAGGCTGTAGCAACAACGAAAACACCAGAGAAACTTAAGCGGGTGTGGTATAACCCAACCTGAGCCTTAGTGAAGCCCCTGGTCCCTCAGGAAAGCTACTTGCTCATTTTAAGACTGATCTTTATACCAAAGAACTGAGTATGTGATTTGCTACAGTGGATGCAAAGAAATATATTTGAGGTGTACTTATTAGGAGTTCCCTTTTTCATGAAATTTTCCTCTCTTTCCTTCTTCTAATTTCTCTTTGGCACTTGGAGTAAGTGGACTGTGAGGATATGGAATGAGAGAACTCCTTTTTGAGGAGTCTGTGCACGCTGTGTATGCAAGTACATGACAAAATGCATTGCAGGCTTCAAATGAACCCCAGCTTCGCCAAAGAGTGGAAGACTCATGGGGTGTAAGGCAGCTGGCAGTGTCATGAGTGCTGTGAGTGCTTGTCCCTTCAAAATGTGTATTTGAGTCCCTTTTTGTTGAGCCAAATAACTTGATTACAGGCAGGGCGTTAGGTCTGTCTAAGTAGCACAGCATTGCTTTCCTTTTTTTGTGGTAATGACAGCTCTCCAGATCCAAAAATCAAAACAAAGTCTTCCTGTGGATGGTTGTCTCCATCAGCCAAGGAGATATATCTCAGGACTACAGAATACTGGGTACCGAAGTGATTCTGAATTATAAACCTCAATGGCTCTATGTTCATAGTGGATGAATTCTCTGATCTCATCAGATTATTCTCTGATGAATTCACCTTATTCTCCTTTCCTTATGAAAGCACTTGTTTGGAGACGACACAGACTGCTTTCCTTAAAAAATGAATTGGATCTGCACATACATAGTAGTTTTTCTTTTTTGTAATATATTACTCAAAATGGAATAATTAGGAATGCAAAGATTGCACTGAGCAGCAGAAGGACAATGCTTGCCTCCCACTGAATCATTTCTGCCTCTTTAAAGGATTCATTTCCTGATTACTGAATTTTAAACATAATATTTAACCTTCACCTTCTTTAGTTTGCATGCACATTAAGTAAGCCTGATAATTAAGGATTGTTCCTCCATTTTGAAAATAAGGGGCCCCATTCTGAAAACCATTATTTTACAAATAATCTCTGTGGAATAATTGATGTAAAAATAGCTGTGATTTTACTATACAGATGATTGGCTTTAGAATGTTACCTTTGTTCATTTCATTGGAAAGTACTTACTTGCATCTCTCTGACTGCTTTGAAATTATTTTACATGGGTATCTGAACATGCACACAGTGATATATGGCTATGCTTATCACTTTATTAGTTCACCAAGAACCACTTCAGCTGAGCTGCAAACGCAAAATCTTCCCATAGGAGAGGCTAATTGACTTGTGCTTTTGTTGTTTATGGTGTCACCAAACCCCTTGACACAATTCTAGCTCTCTGTTGAATGGATGTTAATCTGTTCTTATTGTAACTGTTGGCCTAATGTTGATATAACTTCTACCTATGCTTCTCATTCCCAAGAAGATACTTTATAATTCATTTATGATAGTAAATATTGTAACAACTTGAGACTTTGTGACTCCATGGAAAAGCAGAATTTTAGTAAATTTTATATAGATTTTGGCTTTCTAAAACGTAATACTTTATCAAGAAGAAAAATATTGATACGGACTCTGTTGAAACTTTTATTTCAAGATTGAGTTAAAAGAAACTTTGTTCCATAAAAGTGTCAAGAGCAATTTTATTGTTTTTTAAAAGTCATAATATATATCTAGATTTGCTGTTGCATTATATATCTTAGGCTATTTCAAGACTAAGATTATGCAGACTGGATCTCTCTTCAGTTACACAGTCACAAAAATGAGTTATCCCATGCACTACATCTTGTCAGAATTTGGAATGATATTGCTGTGAATCTAAGAACTGAAAGGGGGCAAAGTGGAAAACAGGGATAGAATCAAGGCTTAGCTTTATCCCACTATGACTCTTTTGACTTAAGAATAGCAGCTCAAAGCTTTAGAGTATGAACTCCACCTCAGATAGGAGCTTTTCCACATAGAATTTAGGAAGGAGATACAATGGGAGTTTGAAACCTTTCTTCTTGGTCAGGGAACTGGATGTGTTTGAAGTGAAAAAGGAGACTGTTCTTCACTCATGGTATAGAGGGCTCAGATTCTCCTGAGTGGAGGAGCCAGGTGTAACACTTCAGCTCATGATGGCAGAAAACCAGTGAGAGCAATTGCTATCCTGACTTCACTCCTCATCCACTTTCAACTGGTGAGTACCTCTGAAGCAGAGACTGGAAGAATTTAAAGTTCCAAATTTGAATCTGAGCTTTATTTGGCCCAGAACTAGATTTTTAGGCTAAACTATAGTACTGTACTTCTGGCCATCCAGAGGTGGTGTAGTAAAAATGAACAGCTTTATAGTATGTTACCATTCACATTCTTGCTGGGGCAGATCCAGCTTAGGTGTCTAGAAAGCACAAAGCACACTGCAGCTGTAGCCACAACAAATAATGAGTGGGTTGGTGTGAACATTTTTATCTGCAGTGTGTATTAATCGTTCTTTACTTCCTGACAGGAGAAGATGAGCATAGCTGAAAAGAGAGGAATGTTAGGGTATGCCTGGGGAAATGTGGAAAGCTGAAAGGCAAGGCCTTGTGCTCTTAATAACTATTATAATAAATTAGCATATGCTACAAATAATGCATCAGAAAAAGGGGGGGGAAAGCTGTCTTGTAAAGCAGGACATAATTCTGCGACATGTCTACTGTCTCTAGATAAAGGTTTGAATGGTTTTCCCAAGAAGAAGCTTTATGCAAATGCATACTGTCATGTGAATCAGATTAAGGGAAGAAAAACTATTTATGCATGAAATCCAAACATGCTTCTGGGGAAAAGAGAGAAGAAATAAACCCTTTCTTTCACCTCAAATGCAATATATGTGCAATGACTAAAAAAAAATGAATGTGTCACCTCTATTACTGACACTAAGTGATTTCCCACTAATGATTAGCATGAATAATAGTGAAAAAAAAACTGAGATGGAAAAGATCTATAAGAAGACCTAGTCCACCTCCATGTAAGTACAGGAATCTTCCTGATGATATCTATATGAAGCAGTTCACTGCCCAATAGTTTGTGTTTTTGTCAGTGCCACTTCACATAGGCGTTTGCTAAGAAGACTTTACAAAGACTACCACATCTGTTCTTCACCCAAAACCAGAACTACATCAGTTCTCCTCTTCCAGAATGTCCTTCTGGAGAGACTTTTGGTCCTAGGGGTACCTGGAACTAAAAATTTATGTTGTTGCTTTACAACTTTAAATACATTGAGTTGTCTTTTCTGTCATGCACCACAGAAAATGTATAAGCTGTTCCTGTATTCAGCAGCAGCACAGAAAGCAAGCAAAGGAAAATACTTGGCTACAGTCAAATAAAATAACATAGCTGAAGTATTTTGAATGACACCAAGCTGGATTCTACTAAGCGGGAGAGGTACGTATGGAGGTGTTTGTGGTTTCTAGGTTTTAGGGCTTGTTTTATGCCATGTTTACCCCCAAGTTAGGCTAGAACAACCGTAGGGTTCCTCAGACTGCTCCCATCTTGAAATGGCCCCCAAAATAATTTTCTCCTGCTCCCTTTTCTCCCCCAGTTTGTCCCTTCTGCTGAGCTGCAGAGGAGTCAATGACACATGCCTGGCTGTGCTTGCTCTACTTCCGTTGAGGGTCTCTCAAGCAGAGGGCATCTCTCAGTCAGCAGCAAAGCATCAGAGTTACAGGCTACAGTCTGGCTCTTTGCAACCAATAGACCAAGCTTCAGCATGAATTTAGGGTCAAGTTTGGCACTAATTTCTTTTTTAATAGTAGAGATGTATGATTAGAAACAGAATCGTTTGGGAATGCCTTTGAAGGCAGACAGTGTGAAGCAAGCCTGGAGCGTAACTTACATATGCAGCTTGGCTTGGAAGTCAGGGCAAGTAGGTTCATTTCACTGCAATCTCAGCATACCCAGGCTAACTTCTTATTTATCTGAATATGTTTGCGCCAGTGTGATTCTGTAGGCATATTCTATGCACTTGAAAACTGCCTGAGCAGATTCTAGGCTGACATGAATTGATTTTTCTTTGCTAATTTCCATAGACAGTAATTTCTCATCCTAAGCACTTTGCATGAATCTGAGATGAGAGGCCAGACGATTTGTTGATCAACCTCAGGGTGCGCGTCATTATGCTGTGACTCAATTCCTACCAAAGTCAGCTGGAAAACTGTCCACTAACCCCAGGGGCTGCTGAACAAACCCTGTGGGAATAAAGGCTGCAAGTGAGTGTGGAGATACAGAGCCAAATGCAATTCTGGGAGGTTTTATTTTCCTTAAAAAGTTGTGTTTTGGGTGTGTGGTGATTCTGTGTTTGTGATAACCTCCCACATCCTTGCAGAGGTGGCAACAGTCTTGCTGCTGTCCCCAGAAAGGAGGAATGAAAGAAACCCCCTGCATGGGTAACATCAGCTCAAGTTTTGCTTAAATGCTTGTGGCTGACAGAGTTTATGTGTATGCAGCCTGGAGCAAATGTGAAGGCTGATCAGATGATGCCAGGTAGATAGATTTTTAAAGGATGTTGTTCCTCTGAAATGTGTCAGTTTGCCCCACGTCAGCTAAAATAATTCAGATAAATTTGATCTGCTCATGGTTTTTCTGATTGCTTGTAAGAGTTTTTTCTGAATTAAAATGACCTTTAAATATTATTTGTAACAGCAGCTGATACAAAATTTTCAGGCAGAAATCCAACTTACTTTTTATTAAAATAGGTAATGGGCATTTAAAAATAAGAGTTCCCTGGTCCTGGCACAGACCTAGTCATGGGTGTCCTGATAAGTAATTCAGCAGAGATCATTTTAAAAACAAGAAGTTTGCTGAACAAATATGAGCTTCCTGCAGTCCAGCATATCTGTCCCTGTGCACCAATGAACTTCCTTGTGACTCAAGATATTTTTAATTCTGCTCTGGACTTTCTCCAGGAAATCAGTAATAATTACTAATTGTATTTTTGTAAGCTAAATGAAAGGATGCATTCTTTCTTGAAATTCTCCTTTAGCTTTTGCAATTAATTATGTTGCTCTTTTGTGTGATTAATCCTTGTCTTTGTATTACAACTTCACTTAATCAAATAGTACTATGTAGCATACCAAGGGTTCTTAAGTGTAAAATATTTTCTCCTATTTTAGTGTCCTTTTTTTTCTTTGCTATTCACACTTCTGCTAAACTTTTATCAAAGTGATGCTCTATTAAAGGGCTAAAGAATTCTAAAATCATCAGGAGAAATTTGCATGAGATTATTAAATCTTGCACCCCCTGCCATGTGTGGAGCTACAAACTGATTTTTACCAGCTGAGGATATGTCCTTACATCACCAACACATACTAAGGCAGTTTTCTGATAAAACTATTTCAACAGAAGGTCAGTCAAAACACTTAAATTATCTCAGGTTTTATTTTAAAACCTTTATTATATGAAATATATTAAAAGAGACTTACCTGACCAACCTAAATTATATATTAAAATTATCCTCTTGCAATATGCCCACACTGGAAATGTCAGGCAGACAGGAGCTGGTTTTGAGTGGTTTAGAGAAAGTCTTAAACACTTAGATTGCTGTGCAATTTTGTGGCAAATCTTACTTCTTCCTTTGCAGCCAGGGAAAGTTTTTTCTGTGGTGAAAGTGGAGCATGTCTGTCATTCCAGTGTAGCATGGCTGCAATATGGCCAGTATTAACTGTTCAAAAGTCAGGAGGCTGGTTAACATAGAGCAGGGTTCTTGCTTTAAAATAAATAATTTTCTCTTCCAGTTTCTTCTTTTTTTTTTTTTTTTTAGGGTGGCCTGGAGTCATATTTCGAAGGGCTCTTCTGTATTAAAATGAATAAAAAACCAGACAAAATCAGATTCAGGAAAGGTGGCAACCTCATTGCTCCAGGACCTGGGGGTTTTAGAATAAGGTCTTATCAGTCTTGCAGTGGAAAAAGCCAAACTGGTTGGAGCTGCAGAGGAAATGTAGTCTGTTTATCCCCATATCAGTGTCAGTGGGTCAAGGATGATCTGAATATCTATTCCCATGGAAACCCTCTCTGCCTTGAGTGTGGCAGACGATGAGTGTTGCCCATTTGAAGTTCTGCCACGGTGAGCTGGGCTGGACCCCAGGACAGCATCAGCCATTCATCAGGAAAGCACTGAAGAGGCTGCTTAACTTTTGTGATGGAATCTCTCTCATAGCTGATTAATGAAAAAATATGTGAAGGCAGTAACTGAAATGTTCTGTGCCAGCATAACTATAAGTGTTTAGTGAATAGATAAAACTCAGTGCCATCACTGTAGGATGAGTCAAACTTCTTGCTGGTGAGCACTACAGTGGATTCCTTTGTCAAGCTTTTTACACAGAGTGCCTAATTGCGAGGAGAATGAGCAGGCAGAGGAAAAGGGAAAACAAGTAGAATTAGTATCTTCCATTAAGCACTTAATAAGTGATGAAAAGTAGCTTTGAATATTCAGACAACTGACCTGCATCAACAGAAAATTGAGGTGCATATTTACCTTAAGTATATTTGTAATCTCATGGAAATAAAATAAAATATATAAACATTTTGTGGAGTTGCATGGCTCCGCTTGCATGAGTAATGTCAGGGATCTGCTTCTTAAACTGGGTCCTTTATGCAAATAATAAGTCACAAATGTAGTAAGGATTTATTTTGTGTTCCTTCAAATGAAGATGGTTGGCTGTATTCAGTATATTAAATCCTTCCTGCTGCTAAGCTTAAAGAAACTGATTCTCTTGTAACATATTTTGATTTGACTACTGTAGCTTCCAAGTGCTATAAAGCACTAGAGTAGTTTGCCTTGGCCTCACACCTAGTTACAGTAGTGCTAACTTTAAAATTGCTGAAGAAACCCACATCTGGAGTCAATTGAGTGAATTCTAACCAGCTTTGGTGGTAATATGCAAGTAATATTTCATCCTTGTGTGTATTTCACTCATCTTATAAAAAAGATGCCTCATTCCAAGACTCCTAGACATATTTCTTTGCTGTCTCATATATCAAGAGTATCAGACTAAGCAGACCGCTTAAAACTGGATATGTCCAAACACACTTCTATCCTAAACAACAGCAAATATTTTTGCCAACACTTCCATTTCCTGCAGTGGAAAAAAAATATATGACCCCAAAGCCTTGGACAGATTCTGCTTTCCTTGAAATGCATGGCAAATTTGTCAACAAAACACTCTCTGGCTCTGCAGTGGGGGGAGAAGTTTAACAGCTGGAATTAACCAGCAGGAGTAATGTAAAGCAGGCTGAAGCTTTGTATTAGGTTTAGCCTAATGCTGGGGTTCAAGGCTGAGCTTGCATTTTGATTCGCCTGTGCCAAAATCATGGAAGCGACATCCAAAACCAGAACCAGAGAACAGCCCCTTTCAGCTCTGGATTTGGCCCAAAGCCAGACCAGGGCTGTGGGCATCAGTCCAGGAATCCAGCACTGAGACACCCACAGGCCTCAGATACAACGGCTTGAAACTCCAGTTTTCTACCATTAGAAATATCACCCTGGTGCGCAGAAAGTACTTTTATTTACAAAAATGTTGTAAATGTAATTAATTCCCATTTGCATGGACTCTGCTTCCCTAACCGTTTGCAGGCGGATGAACAGCCATATGTGAGACAGGCATTAAGCTAAACAAGAACCCAGACTGGTTTTTTTTGTTGAGGTGTTTTTTTTGTTGAGGTGTTTTTTTGGGTTGGGGTTGTTTTTTTTTTTTTTAATCTGAAGGGACCACCCCTGGTGCAAGGTTCATTTCTTGTAGTGCCTTGAACAGCTATTAAAAGCAATTGTCATGTTGGACAGGCTATGAGTTGAAATCCAGAAGTACCGTGCTATTGGTGCTTCCAACATTTGTCTCCTCCACCCCTCTCCAACATGAATTTAATGCAGGTGCAGACACAAGCCTAACATAAGGGAGCAATTTTCTGATTCATTCATGTAAGACCCTGAGGGAGAGTAGGAACAAGATGTACAAAGGTAATATGGCATTGTTAAAAAATTAACTTTGCTTCCATTTTATGGAGCCACAGTGCTGTGTTGCTTAGTTACGTGAATCAGGAATTTAACTGTAAACAAGATATTTCACTCTTCGATCCCTAGTGTTTTCAGCTCCATTTGAAAAGCAGTAAGAAATTAACATCTTTTTGCCAAATCCCTGGGTTGCTTCTTGCCATTACTTGTACCCTTTTTGTCTGCTGCTGCTGTTCCAGCAGTGCTGGGAGATGGAGTTGGTGGCATCCATGCTCGCGTGACCACTGCCGGGTTAGAGCCACACGCCCCTCTGAATGCTGCACTTGTTCAGAGACGAGACAGACTGCTTATGACTTCTGTTTTGGTTTTTGTTTGTACAAATCCTGGCTGCATGAGTTCCAAGCATCAGAAGTTTGCCAGCTGGACTATGCAGTTATTCAAGCCTTTAGAAGTGGAAAAGGGGTTAATTATGCCACTATGTTACATCATAGTGGAAATTCTGTTTTTGCCCTCAGGATCTCCACTGCTGTGTCTGCACAGAACTGTTAAATATGACAAGGTCACTCACCCTGCTTTAGTAATAATGAGTGCTAACAAATTTGGATGTTGCAGGCATTGTCATTGCTTTACAGGGTCATCCCTGTAAGCACAAGCATCGCCTATGCCTTGTACCCAGCAAACCTTGCAGTGAGTCAGATATTAAGTTACACTGTGTTATGTTGGAATCTGTTAAAATACAGTAACACACAACTTTTCTATTTACACTCTAAACAAGATTAGGCAACTAACAAATTCAGAAAAGATGGGGAGACTTAAGTGGTGAGGAGAGATTAAGTGGGGCTAAAGATATGGACAAAATACTTAAATTGATGAGGCAAACTTTCGAAATATTTTTCTCCTCCCTTTTCCTTCTGTGTCTGCAGATGGCTGGGGAGAACTTGTCTTTTACAACACCATGTATTGAAGCAACATGTTCTTTTGAAGTTTAGTCACCCACTAATTACTAGTCTTTCATTAACAGCACAGACATAAATGATGCAGCACTTGCTTATATCCAGTAGTCTCTATTGTTGAGGATTTAAAAAATAAATCATTAGCTACATGCTTGCTAAGCATGCTAAGACTGTTTATGTAAACTTCATTGCTCTTATTTTGGCTCACACAGATGGTTGATGTACATCAGCTAATATTTCTGATTTTAAAGAGAGAGCTAATTGCCTAAATGTCAGATGTGCTGAGTATTGCTTGTCTTGAAGAGAATTGGAATGTAATGTGAGCACAGTTCATCCTAACTGTGGGTTGCTATTAGCGATTTCTTGTCTGGTTACCAGTTTGTACAAACAGCATTGTCACAATTGAGAAAAACTTCTGGGGTGGCAATGGTCATGCAGGTCTCTGGAATCTCATGTTATTTTGGAACAGTTTTGCCTTTCTCCACCAAGGGTGCTCTTCAAGGGAATATCTGAAGGCTGAGGCAAACATTAATAAGCAATGCACTTGTTTGGTTAAGGTTTCAGCCTTGACCTCCATCTTTAAGCCCTTGTTTGTTATTAATCACGTGCTTCCTGAATCAAAGAGAATATTTTTGGAAAGGGAAAATTGTTCTGGGACTGGAGCGTTATACGCCAAACAGTCTTGCCCAGATGACAAATAGCCTCTGCATGATAGCCAAGGTTCATCCAGCTGCTCGGCCCCGTACCAAGTGATTGATGGTGTTGATGTTCTAAATAGGCTTAAGATATGCCAAATATCAGGGTTGTAACAAAGTCCTTCAGATATATACTGTAAATAGCCAAGAAGGCATGTTCCCAGCATATGGCAAATCTGAGAGTGGTGTCAGGATTATAAGTAACCTCACAGGGTTTGTCTGGTTTCTTTCGAAGTTAGACAAAAACAGTTTTCTGTGTTGGAATGAGCAGGGTCATGCGAGGTCTGCATGAAGCTTCCGATTACCACCGATTTTCTCTGTAACTGGACACCCTTTGGAGTTACAGCAACATTTGATTTCTTAGCAGAGATCAATAAACTGTTTTTCTACCCCAATTCTGAGGAGGAAAGAAGAATAGGATGTGCTCAGAAGTTGCTGTCAGAAGTTTTTTATGGCTTAAAGGAATGGTGAATTCACACCTGAATGGTTTTATCTTGATAACACAACAGTGCTCGTTCTTTCTACTAATGCACAAAACACTGTTCATTGATATCCTACAGGACCAAGCAGCTGCACCAGAGAAGCAAGAGTTTCACTGATCATTCCTTTCCCCCAGAGAAATTTCCATTATTTTGTAATTTCCCTCTGCTTCAGAGTAAATGCAGTTCCCTGGACCAAGCAAAGCTGCATCCTGGCTAGGCAGGGAGCAGAAGCAGTCTTGGAAATGCCAAAATACTGAGGGACAAGCTTCCCTCTGCTCCTGCTACAGGACTGGCAGAGATTAGAGTCAAGAGTGGTAAAGTTTCTCTCTGCTTGGTCATTCAGAGGTGATAGTTAGCCTGTGTTAGACTAACCACTCCATGACAGCTAGCAGGGTTTCATAGTCCTCACTACAGTACACTGTTGTAATCCCCTGCTTCACTTTTCAGGTCTTCATCTGCCACCCTGGTATCTCTACTGGGAAATATGTGTTCATGACTCTGCAAACTTCCCATACAATGCCATAATCTTTTACTTTCTAAGAGATTAACCCATCTTGGTTTTGAGAGTGTGTTTGAATGGTTTTCTAGGAACGACACTGAGTAAAGCATCTTTTTTGAAAAGGCCTTTATGGTGTAGGCTATTTCCTGGATAAAACTGTTTCCTCAGTGATTGGAAGATGAGTCAGACTCACACATGCAAAGCCAATTTCTGCACTGAGTCGGTCCAGTTTGGAGCCAGCAGTTTTCTACTGGATACTGCCCTGAGAAGTGTCCAAGACAGCCTCTTCCTTGCACCAGACCTGTAGTGCAAACTGGCCAGGAAGTAGGACCAACTGACTGAAGGACAATGAAATTTAGCCAGACCAAACCAGTAAACGCAGGATCAGTGATGCTCTGAAGCACGAGCTGAGCAACAGAGAATGGTGTTTTGTAATAACCAGCTCAGTTTGGGGCCACTACATGGAACAAATTTGCCCAAGTTCTTTTTCCACTGGGCCCAGCTATAACCAACTTCTTAAGTGATCAGAGGTTTCTAAGTTCTCTTTTCTGCCATCTCCACAGGCTGGCTGGAATCAGCTGAAATCCCAGAAATCATGTATCTTTATTTATTGCCGACTCACTTCTTGTTGGCAGTTAGCAGGTTGCCTACAGAGCCAACCGGCTGTCAGGGGTGGTTAGCAATTAAAATGTACACCATTCAGGGCTCTGTGGTGCCTCAAGTAATTTTGTTTGCATCCAGCCTGGAAGCAGAACAACAAGCCATGTTTTAATTCACATTGTAATTTAAGTGTAAGCCTGTGCATGGATGTTCTTATCTCTGTGTGCTTCATTTCAACAGAGCTCAAACTTGCTCAAAGTCACTCAAGTTAAATCAATAGTGAGAGCTCAGAGAATGAATGGAAAATGAATAATCACACTATTACCTTCAACTAGTTCAATATATAAATGAAACCAGAACTAGCTTTTCCAGTGAATTCCTGTGCATAAGTAGACCTCGGTGTGACACATCAAATACAGCACTAAGTGTAAAGTTGGTCATGGTCACAGTCATACTCTCGACTTTCATGTCATCTGGTGTTGGGAACATTAAGGCCCTCGTGGAACACCATGGGTACATAGTCTGACCTGCACGGCACTATTCATCAAACATTACCTAACAATTTGGGCATGGGACCTTTAACTTCTGCTTGAATTATAGCCTGCATTTGAGAAAGACAGACAATCATGACTTAAAGGCTACATGTCACTGAAACTCTACCCGATTCCTATCTGACCTGATCTGAGGGTTAGTTACTCTCCTTAAAAGAAGTCCTTTTTCTGTTCTGTAGACTTTTCTCCAAGTTGCACCTATAACCTTCTGTAATGTTAATGAACTGTGATATTCCTTACTTTTGCTGATTTTCAGTTGTTGGGCAAAAAAAATCAGCTCCCCTGACTTTGGCTGGACTGATACTACTAGCTAATTCCAGTTGGACATTCGAGTTCAAGGAACAATTTCAGTAAAATTACATTTGGGAGCAGAAAAGCTAACTTTGCCAGACAGCCTAATAAAGGGGTGATGCTCTTGTTCCCCTTATAGTCAACAGCCAGGACACTCTTATGGACTGAATTGAACTCAAGTTCAACTTTCAGATCTGCCTGAGAGGGTTACAACATGCTAGTCCCTGGCATGGCTCTGGCATTAGTTGTGTTGTGTTTCTAAGCAGGGGCTCCAGCACACCTTTCTGCTGACGCTGCTCTTTGCGTGGGCTGCTGCCATACCAGAAGGAGTGGCAGGTGGACAGGTCTCCTGAGGCTGGTGTGGAGAGCACTGCTTCCAAAGGTGGAACACCTCACCTTAAGTGCAAAATTTTAAAACAAACATAAAAGGTGTAACTGTGCCAATAAGAAAAATTGGCAACTTCCTTTGCCTTGGGACCCTGAAACCTTGCAGATGAGGAGGTCCCCAGCTATGCCCCTAGAAAGTGAGCTATTGAACTCCCTTCTCTGCTGCAGCAGGAGATACTGGATGAAAAAAGTTAGCTCCTCTCCCTTCCAGCAACTTTAATCACATGTGCATCTTTCAGAAGTGATCAAAAGGAATATTTCATACTGAGCAAAGCAAAAGGTTTTTCATTCATAAGGAAGAACTGAAACATTTTAAAGCATCATTTAAACTCTGTCTTAATTTTGGCTGCTAAGTCAGAGAACCAAAAATTATGTAACAACCCTGGATAATGCTGTCTTTCTAGGAATGATATGTGAATAGGCTGTACACAAGGAATAGTTTATCTGATGATATATTTTCTTATATGGCCTTTCCTGTAAAGAAATAACAAGGATTTT
Source organism: Acropternis orthonyx (assembly GCA_035583155.1). Taxonomy (NCBI): domain Eukaryota; kingdom Metazoa; phylum Chordata; class Aves; order Passeriformes; family Rhinocryptidae; genus Acropternis; species Acropternis orthonyx. The sequence continues at coordinate 24,726,775 of JAWWEU010000081.1, forward strand.
TTTTTTTCACTTGTGGTTATATGTGTATAAAATTGCTTTGATCTAAGCTCAGTGTCTATTTCTACTATGACTTGTATACATCAGTATTAACTCATTGATCCTCCTGAGGCCTCCTTCAATGATGGAAAAGCTGAACACATGATGGAAATCTACAGCAGAGCTAGAAAATAAATCAAGCCCTTTGCATTTTGATCCTGTGCCCTGACAGTACTTTCTTCTCTTTCTCTTTGTAACAGAGTATGTTTTGCTGGATTTTTATTATTGTAACACTTGTGTAATTCAAACTCCATTACTTATTCTTCTGGCCTTTTAGATTATGAGATTAATTGGTCCCTGCCTTCCTTTCTTTATCTAGATATATCTTCTTACTCCCCTTAGCTCTTGACCAGCCTGAACTTCCCCAGTCCCTTAGACTTTTCCCACGTGACAGGTTACGCAGATGTCTCTCTCTTGCTGCTCCCCTGAGCTCTCCCCTGGTCTCAGTGCATCCTCGCCCTGCTATGATGGAGAAGTGTTTGGACCTGTTCTCACTATGGAGCAGATCCAAACTAGACTTCCAGAATTTAACAGCTGCATTGGGCCAATGCAATTTAAATGACAAAGCTGGTTCTAGTTCTTGCAAACCTGCAAAACTTTTAAGTGTACCTAATGGAAGTTTGGCTTTGTATATCCCCTGCCTGTGCACACTTGATCTGCTCTGCCGCTTTGAGTCTCCCAGTTACTTACAGCTAGCTATTTGTATACTCAATGGGCTCTACTGTGTGAGGAAACTGTTTAAAAATACATTTTAAAGAGATGTTTTCACTTCATGTGCTTTTTTGCCAGTAGTGTGGTTTTTAAAAATGTTTTTTAAAGCCTGTGTAGTGCACAGCTATGAAGCTGTACCTCAAAAGGTGAAGCAGAACCCTTCACTTGCCGAGAGTGCTCAAGGGATCTGCTGTTGGAGCACATTGCAAGCCCTGTGCACTGCTTGAAGGTTTGATGGGAGTTTTACTTCTTTGTGTTGGAAATCCAACAGTGATAAGGTTGTGCAGAAGCAGGTGGGAAAGGTTGCTTAAAAATTGCTTCAATATGGCCCTTGCTACAACATTATCTGAATTGGCCTGGATATTTAAAAGACAATTAGCCATAATGATCTCACTCTGTCACTTTTCCATTTGTTTCTACTTTTCCTAGGGAAAAAAAAAATAATTTGGTTTATCAACAAAGTTCAGTTGGGGTTTCTACCTAGATCTCCTGTGTCTGACCCATCTCTCCACCGTGTCCATGTCTGCCCCAGGAAGGAGCACTAAGGGCACTTGCAGAGATGAAAAGGCACATCAGCAAAATTACTCCCATCTAATCCTGCTGTCTTGATTAATGTCTGCTACCCCAGAAGAGGTAGCAGGTCAGCCAGGTCCAGCTTCAAGGGGAGCTGAGCGTGCCAGTTTGCCCTGTTACTCAGTGGCTTCTCTGTTACTGCACAGCAGCTTGCGTGGAGATCCCATGGGTACGGAAAGGGGTGATGGTTTGTCAGCTGGGTGGGAGCAGTCTCCAGAATGACATTTGCCTGCTGCAGACAAAACAGTTGTTGAGGGAGGCTGAAAATTATCAGACTTCAGATAACCATCAAAGCCAGAAAACATGTTCACTAGTTGCTCAATCTACAAAGTAGCAAATGTATCACATTCTTAAAATAACAGTAAAATCTCATCTTACAAAATTTATTTTTGAGCCGTGACAGACTCGAGATGTTTTTAATACAAGAATGGAGCTCTTTTTTCCTGTCCTATAAATTAAAAGAAATTTTCATCTTGGAGAAATGTTTGTCAAGTTAGAAAACAAAAGTAATCAGGGAAAAATTCTTATGGAAATGAAAATAGAAGTTGCTATAATTCTCCCATACCTGCTTTGCATGTAGTGCAGGAGTAATTGATGGCTGAGCCCCTTGTTTTCAAATAACGTGCTAAAAGCAGGTTTCTGGCCACATGACAAGAATAGTTTCAGTTATTCAAATTAAATTTGCAAGGAACAGTTCTACTCTCTCATAAATTCTCTTTGCAATTCTGTGACAATGAATTCCTTAAAAGCAAGTACAAGTGGAGTAAGGTTTCCTGGGAGAGTTAATATCTGTTATTTGACCAGCTGATTTATCCAAAGGCACGTTCAGTTTTTTACAGTCAAATTTCTTGGTTCACATTTGATTTGTATAAAATCTCAAAGCAATGTATCTATTCAAAATATTCATGATTAATTCAAAGGTTTTCAAATGTTCTTCTCAAGCTTGTAGAAATTTTTAAAAATTATAACCCTCAGTGGTTCCTGCTGAATTTTGTGTGCCTCATGTGGCGCAGAATTAGTTTTGTTCTTTTTTGCCATTGGCTCCATTCAAACAAAATTTTGTGTTTACTGTCCAAAAATCCTTTTATTTTGTTTTTAATCTGCCTTAAAATTTCACAAGCGTTAAATTCCACACTGAAAAAAATTATCTTCACACGCTTCTATACAATTTGATCCCAAAGATGTTTGGAAGACAAAAACATTCCAAATGCTAAAAATCATCTGAAAGGGAGCAATCAATCAGGTTATGGAGCTTAATTTTTTTTTTCTTCCCCCCAAAAATAATTAAAAAACATAACTTGCACAATTCTTAAGCCAAAAAAAAAAAAGGATAAAAAATAAAGAAGCTGGAAGTGGCTGGAGTAAGAACTTCTGAGGACTGGTTCCCCACACACACACACTAGCAAAATAGGTATGGAAAATGTAAGTATGCACAGCTGTGTTTATTCCAATGATTAGACATTCTATTTCTTGGTGACCTCTCTGCATTGAGCTGGCAAGACACCTGGGTATGCTTAGAACTGTCTCATTCATACATTTACATTTATTCAACTCAAGCCTTTCTTTCTCCCTCCCTCCCTTGCCCTTTTCTTCTCTAAAAAGACCACAGGGGGGAAAAAAAAACACACAGTTGAATCTGGTGCACTCTTTCCTGTCCCTGGTTTTTTGGTGTTCGCAAGATGTTGGTTAAGAATCTATGTGATACTTTTACACATTTCAAGTGAGGACACTGATACTGTTTTAACACTGAGCATAAAACTTTCCTTTTCAGGGCTTTTTCAGGCTGAGTAGAGTGAAGGAGTGGCTGCAGTATCATGTAATGTGCCTGCACACATGCTATACAAGGAAGGCAATAGAAGTTAAGCCCCAGTGTTTACATCTCCTGTGCTCTACATCTGCACATGCATTTTATTTATGCAAATCTGAGCTATCCTTGCGCTAGTACAGAACAACTCTGGTTAATATTGATGGATGTTTAGTGGATATGGAGAGGTTTGATGACAAAAGAAGATCAGCACAGAAGTTTTGCAGTCCAGACTGCATTACTGATGGGCTAATATGAGACAGAGTGGGGTTAAGGAGTTTCCTCACTGTCACCAAAGAGGTTTGGTACAGAAATTCTCCTGTAGGTTTTCTGAGTTGTTAATCCAATGCCCAACCTGCTACTTCAACCTTCCTCTGCAAGTGTGCATCAGGCTGAGAAGCGGGGCTTCCATATTTGTTTCTCTTCTACTGTCATTGAAACCAGAAGCAGAATTTCCAATAACTGAAAATTTCCAGATAAATTCAAGGCTATTTCAGTCAAACTTATGACAGTTTCTTCCCCCACTTCTTTGGATATCTAGGCATTTCAGAGCACTAAATACTGGCTGCAAACTGTAGATCCAGTTCTTCTTTTAATAACTGCATCTTAATATATTGTCAGTTTCCCTAGAGTTATTATGAGCTTGAACTGAAGAAATGTGACTGTATATACACAGAATTAGAGTAAATGAAGTGACAATGAGAAGCATCTATACATAAGGCACTTGTTTGCCTTTCTTTTCAAGCTATTTGTATTCATTAGCTGGCCTTCACACTGTGTGCTGTATATGAGCCCTACTCTGTCAAATTGGCTTTCTTTTTTCCTGCTTCAAAACCATAACCCAAAAGCTCTGAATTGCTATTGGATATTAGTCAAAGGTGCATTTAATTTGCTGTTTTTATATGTTTTTCCAGGAAATGTTTAGGAAAGGGTGATTAGCTTACATATATTAATTTTAACTTCATATGTGATTAGGATGTGTCCTGTATAGGATTGAGTGTCTGTAGCTTTCCATGGGGATTGGTAGCAGTGGTTCATGCCCAGCAACCAACTGGAGTGCCCTTCACATGTAGAATTAAACTATATATCCTCAGGATGTATTTAAACACAATCTGAAGAGAGAATTACTGGGATATTCCTTGCACCTTACTTCACAGCAAGACTGAAAAGTCTTAAAACTCAAATACAGGAAAACTCAGTATGGTAAGCCGTCTCTTTGTGTGCCCCCTGACATCATTCTTCAGAGCTAAGGAAATGTAGAGAGATGGAAAACACTTCACAACAAAGCACTCCTATAATTAGATTTGTAGGGAAGTGTAAATGAAAGATCTAACTCTGAGATAAATGCATTTCTGTGTATTGGTTTGCCTGCCTTTGGCTATCCTGTTAATGCATTGGAATCTACAGGACCAGGCCTGTATAGTTTGTCTACAGAAAAGGGACATAACTAACTTTGGCAACACACAAGGTGGAAGAAAATGAGAGGGGCAAATGAGAGTAAAAGTGAGGAATAGAAGCAACTAGTCTGGAAGGAGAGGGAGAGGAAGCAGAAATCTTTTCTTTGTACTTCAACTGAGAGACTCTTCTGGTGGAACATTTAGTATGAAGTCAAAGTACTGGCTTATATATTCATTACCTTGTTGTATGGGAACAAGCACTACTGAAATGGGTAGGTGCATGGAATAGTTTCTTCTGGTGGGAAAGCTGATTTAGCAGGTTTCCACCACCTCAATTTCACTAAATGAGCTAAGGAAAAGCACAACTAATTGTTTCAACCCCTATTATTTTTAAATCTTGGATATCTCACTTGCCCAGTTTTAATGTGGCTGTGAAGAACTTGTCCTGCTGAGCATGAACTGAAGCACCCCAGCAGGGACAGTGAGCTGGGAGTGTTGCAGGTGCCAGTGATAGGGGATGTCAGAGGGAAACATCCATTGTGCCATCAGAGAAACCATGTGCTCTAAGTACCCTCAGCAATTTTATAGGCATTTATAGCAATTTTCCCTCTGCTCAGCAGGAGAGAGGATTCCTAGGGTTTGCTGTCCAGAAGGACCCAATCCCCAGTGAATTGTAATGGGCAGGAGGTGACTGGATCCTTCAGACCCCATGGGGTCACACCTTGGAGAAGCCCACGCAGAGCATCCCCCCGGGATGGGATGGGATGGGATGGGATGGGATGGGATGGGATGGGATGGGATGGGATGGGATGGGATGGGATGGGATGGGGGCCCAGCTGCCTTGCAGCGACAATGCAGCTGAGGCCACGTCAAGATGGGGAAACATAGGGAGCACCAGGAAAATAAGTTTATGAGATTCCTTAGAACTCAAAGCCTTTTGCAAGGGTTGGGTTAGGGCTGTCTTCCCAGTGCTAGGTTGAAAGGAGGGCTGGTGGAAGGAAAGAGTTGGAACCAGCAGCTGTCCATGCCCTGGCCCCGAGCGAAAAGGTGGCGTGTTTGCCGCCTTCACCCCTCCCACCTTTCAGCCACATTAAAGCCCAATTATTCACGCTTGATGTCAGCAAGGCAGGGCCCGCTACCCCACCGGCTGCTCCCAGATCCCTTCCCTGAGGGGCCAGATTACCCCGGCATGCACCGTTTGGGGTGGGGTTCGTGGGCAGGCAGGGGCCCAGGGCCAGCACCCTCGGCCCCACATGGCGCCTGCTTCGTCCCTCTCCTGTACCAGGGAGCCATCGCTGCTTTGGGCCCTGAGGCAGGACAGTGGCTGTGGGCAGGGCGCTCCCTGGCTGAGCCCGGGGCGCTGCAGCAGCACACACACCGCGCGTTCTGCTCCCTGTGCGGCCAGCCTTGGGTGAGGGGACAAGAAGGAACACCCCACTGCCCCACAGAGCAGCCAGGGGTGATCTAGGAATTCAAGAGGAAGGCAATAGGGAAGGGAGAGGACTGAGTTGACCCTTTTTTCCCCTCACCATTCACATGCTCACAGATTTTTATCAGGCTTTTTAGCTGCAGGGCAAAGTGTTCCTTTATAGTTCCTTCCAAAGCTAAGCTGTTGCCAGATCTAGGCTGCGGTTTCAGCAGCTGTATCCCATCCCCCCGGGCTCGCACAGCCCTGCTCAGGAGGGCCTGGGAGCCTTGCACAAGCCTGGCAGGAGGAAGTTTTTTGGACCCGTTAAGAGTTCTGTGCAAACAGTGCTGTGGGCATTTCGTAAGGGCTTTTTGCCAGTTTTCACCAGAGTATTTGCCAAAATGCATGTGGTCGTGGCAAAATGCCCCCACGGAGCCGTGGGAAGGGGGCTGTGGGGCTGTGCAGCACCGTCAGAGGCACCGCGGGCTCCCCTGGTTGCCGGCTCCTCTCTGCCCGAAGCGAGACTTACTGCCCAGCCTACGGGAACCGTGAGAGGCAAGCCGAGGAGGTCTGGGTGTGAAGCCCACGGTGATGGGACCCAGTACGAACCCAGCACGGTTCTCTCCTCCCACCAAGGCCAAGTGTCACAGGACAGCATCCCAGGACAGGGGCTGTGCAGCACCCACAGGTGGGGAGGTGGGGAGGGGCAGATCTGCTCTCTCCCAGGGACGACGGTAAAAGGGTCACATTCTTGAAGCCAGAATTTGACACTTCTAGGGCCCGTCTGGGTTAGTATTCTCTCTCTCTCTCTCTTTTTTCACCCCTTCCCCGGAGGAGACTTGCTCATTTCTAATAGGAAGGTTTATTGTTTTCACGTCTGATATTTCTTTGATTACTTAAAAAGAAATCCCAGAGGCTTGTTTTCACAAAATAGTGATTGCATAATTGATGTGATTATGATGTATTTTGCTGTGTCACTGCAGCTCAGTTGATTATTTTGAGAAGCTCTGAGCACCGTTAGTGCTGCCATGTGTTGTGTGTGCGTGGCCCGGGCTTTCATCCCCCTCCACATATGTACAAGAGCCTTTCAAATGCTGTTTCCTCCGTCGGGGACTGCATGAGACTTTCCTTGGAGCAAGGAAAATGCTGCAGACCCACCAAGAGCTACTATGGTGAAATGGGAAGTACCATGGGGTGAGCTGCAAAGCTTTTTCTGATCTAAATAGTGTCTCTCTGGTATGAACAATCTCCCTAAAATCAAATTTACCATGTGGATGAACACACAAGTGAAGTCATAAAGCCAAATTCTAGGCTCTTTCTCTGACTAAAAATGGACAACTAAACAAAATGCAGAAAATATCCAGTCAGGTGCACTGGAAATAAAATTCTCCTGAAAACAAAAGTGTGCAGCAGATGGTAATTACTAATTTTAGCCTGAAAATGTATTAGCTATCCGCAGGTAGAAATATTTAAGAACTCATCCAGAGAAGTCTTGGGAGAGCAGATTGCCTTTCCTTTACTTGACTAGAACTTTTTAATTATTTTCAGCTTGAGGCTAGACACCATCCTAAGAGTCCTTTCTTTCTCCTGGTGACATTATTTTCATGTCTTTGCTGTATTCCTCTTTCTTTTCTTTTTAATTCAGGAATAAAACACTGTCCCCAGTAAAGTTTCTTGGCCAAATTTCCAGATTTCTGAACCTTTTGTTTTTCCCAACATGTGTGCAATTTTCACTATTTCTGTCCAGCGGTGACCTCTGGAATTCCAGAATAATTTTCCCTCCCCTTCCTGGTGCCCTCACATGACCCAGGAACACAAACATCTGAGAGACCTCTGGGCATCTTCACATCTGCTGGCATATAAGATCAGAGCCATTGTGTGATGTATTTTTAACAGCAGGTGTTGGCCTTGGAGAAGGGTGTGTTGGTTTTTGAGGGGCTGGGCAGAATCTGCACTTAATTCTTAGTTCCCAGGCTATTTAGGAACATCTTAAAAAACACACTTAATCTGTTTGTACAAATTTAACATTGTAAAACCACAATAAGGAATTGCTAATGAAGTGCAAGCCTGGGTTTAGTTTCAGCTTTGCATCACTGCTGTCCTAAAAAACCAAAAAAACCCCACCCAAACAAAAAAAAAAAAAAAAAAAAAAAAAAAATCCCACCAGCGAATTTTAAAGCTGAGTCCAAGACTCTAGTTTACAACTTATTTTCATGAAATGCTATTGATTGATTACTTGAAGCCTGTTAATTATTATTTAGTCACGGTTTTCAACACAAACTCCTTACAGCAGCAAAACAAACACTGTGGATGTTTTATCTTTCGCCAATTAACACAGTTTGAACACGACTTAAAATAGGCTGTTAGTTCAGGGTCTGATTCTGCATCTCTCCTGGTTGCACCGCTGTAATCCAGTTGATTTCTGTGGCAATGCAGGAACCTCAGTGCAAAATGAGAGAGAAGTTTTTTTAATTGACACCCCTCCTCCAACCTTGTGTAAAGGAGCTCATGTCACTCGAAAGCCTCACACATGACTCTCATTCATGGTCCATTAGTAGAAATTTAGCATTTAAATTAGAGAAACAGTATAAGCAGAGTGTTTTCCCCAAAATATCATTGAAATCCTATTTTCACAGAAATCTCTCAAATTTCAAATCTACAGTGCTGCTTAGTGTTCAGTTATCTGCCAGGTATAAATGGCATAAATGGATGATTACTTTAAATACGTCTTCTCTGAGAAGGGAGTTATGGGACCTCACAAAAGCATCAAGCTGTGACTACTTTCAGCAAATCACCTGGAAATAAATGATAAAGGTTGCTTGCAAGTCCTTAGATTCTCATTGCCTGTTTAGGCAGATAATTGAATTCAGTAAGAGCCATGATTCCTTTCTGGTATCACTAAGGAATAAATTATTTAATATTTGAGAGAAGAGACTGAATGACCAGACAGGACCTTTCAGTCACAGCATCTATGATTATAAATTCTCATGGCACCCGTCACATGAGTGCATCCACACAAAAATAAAGACGGTGATTTTAGCCCCGTTGAAATTGGTAATATTCTGACAGTGGTTTCACCAGTAACATTGTTTCACTTGTTCACTTTTCTAGGCTACATATTAATTTTACCACTTGACCTGTTGCTTTGTCTTTGACTGGAGTCAGAATAGCTATTTTTAAGTAATTACTTTTAGTAATGTGCCATATGTGAGCACTTCTGAAATGCAAGGCCCTTACTTGAGTTGACTCAGTCTGCTCTTGATATCATTCCAACTGATGAGTGTTGAATTTCTATACTCCTTTATTCCTAATTTTAATATAAAAAGATATGAAGGGGATGCATCCAAGAGTGACCCAAAATGCTTTACCTTTTCCCAACTGCCTCTTGCTGTTGCTGATATGCCACTTGCTGTCTCAGAGCCAAGCAAATAGCAGCCAAACGTGACTGTATGTGCCTGGCTTATTACACTGATCAGGACCTACATGCTGCTCTCTCGTCACCTACAGTCAGACTTTATCAGGTGAGATAGAGGATGCCAACTGTATCTGAATCCTTCTATGTTGCATCCAGCAAAGCATGCCTTGCATAGTAGGAGACGTGGCTCTCAGATGACCTAAGCAGTTTCTTGAAGTTTCTTGAAGGATGGGATGCCTGCACATGAAGGTTCTTTTAATTTCTTATTTTTAAAGTCATCCCTATTCTGTAATTGAGAAAGTGGTGCTGTTAAGTCTGGGCATGTATCAAGGTGTGCTGGACTTCATGGTGCTGCAAATGCTCTTTGCAGTCCTGTGTGCTGAGTTCCCAGAATGACACAGGACAACCAGGAAGGTCTTATGAAGCAACCATGGGAAGGGCTGGAAGAAATATCACCTCTGAAAGAACGGCAAAAGCATGGAGGTTTCTTAGCCTTAGAAACGATGCTACGAGGTGACAGAAGTGAGTCTATGTGGAAGGCTGCTGCCAAGAAGAAAGGAAAGATTTGTCCTATATGTAGTTAGGGTATAAAGCAACACTGAGCTTGAGTGGGGAAAATTCATGAAGAGTAAGGGTAGCAAAGTAGCAGACTAGGTTGCCTGAAAAGGCTATGGAGGTCTTTAAGAAGAGATCAGACAGGACTGGATGACAGTAACTGAACATTCTGCCTTGGTTTGTGGTATCTCCAGAGATCCATACCAATCATATATGTTTTTAGTGATTCTAAGGAGAATAAAAAAAAATTCATTCACTTCAGTGTAAGTAGAACCAGAGACAAAGTAGAGGGGGTCTCTACCTCAGTAGGGATGCTACTGATGGTGGCAAAGGATGGGTTTGGGAAAACTCTTGATTAAAGCAGTCAGGATGAACAACCTCTACAGTTTATGCAGCTGTGGCTGCCTTCTTGCTCTTCTCCATCTGGGGCTGTGTAGTGCTCACTGGTGGATCAGCTCCAACATCCTGTGATGAGATACAGCAATGGACATCTTCCTCAAGCATATCAGATGCAAATGCCACCGTCTTTAATGTGGTTGGAAGTACTTTTCAAATATTGCTATTCCCAGTTGGTTGTGTCCAGAGGGTGTTATGAAATCCATAGTCATTGTGCAAATTCGTTTTACACTGACTGGTTCCATAATTGGTCTAAAGTGACTTGGAATAGTTTTCAATAAGTATTAAAATAATTATAACTTGGGATTGAGAGATCTACTCTTGTACAGCTTGGTCTTTGCATCTTTTACAACACAACAAACCCAACCAATAAAGCAGAGAATCTGTGAGACAGTTATCCAGTCAAAGTAGTAGAGAAGTCACAACAATCTTGCAAGGCCCTTTCATCTGCCTTGTGATGTTTTTAAGCTTATGAAAACTTGCTTCATTCCACTTAGAATACAATTTGAGTCAGCCTTCAGACACTGAGGATGCTTTCAGACAGTACCCAGCAACCTACATAGCTGTCCTGAAGTGACAGAGGCAACAGTGTTTTTCCCCTTTCACTGTTCCCAAGAGACTGGAGGCCAACCATCTTCTCTCCCAGACTTCTGTGATTGCCTCTGCATTGTCTCTCTCTCTTGCCTCTACCCTCAAAGCAAAACAACCAGAGAAAGAGGGTAGCTCTCACTTCAGTAACTGCTAGAGTTTTCATCCATGCTGATTGCACTTGATTTCTCTCCTACTTTTTTTCCCACTTGACCCCATAATTACCTCCTAACTGACTCTTCCACAGGGGTATCTTCAAGAGCAGTAATACCTTCAGCCACAGACATGGCTTGAAACTAGAGTCTGTAAAACAGACAGGCTCCCCTCACTCGGAAGGGATGAACCTCATTTCACATGTGCTGCATGAATGCTGTGACCACTGAACCAGAGAGATTCACCACCATTTTTCTTACTGAACTTCGTGCTTTGTGTGATGCCTCATCTGGAAGGTGTGCTCTGAAAATGCATGTCAGGTCAGGCCTGGAAGCAGAAAGTAACATTTTGTTTCCAAGTCTCAAAAAAGCTTAGATGTGATTTAGGTGCTTGGAGGCTCACACTGTTAAGACCTTGGCATGTTCAGGGGCAATATTTAGGAATTTTTCTGGCAGGTAAATATGCACCTTGAGGCATATGCAGCAACTCAGTGGGAATGCAAATGGTGGTGCTGAGAAATACAGTGGCAGGTAAGTAGTGCTAGGTGAATAAACGTTTTTGTGAATTTAGTCCAAATCCACTGCATGTAAATAAGGATAATATTTGAAATCCTGGAACAGTGATCTGAAGGATGTGTGGACTTGAAAAGAAGGAGGCAGATAAAACCAGGAGAGATCTAATGGAAGAGAAAAAAATCTATTTAGTGAGCTCATCCAGTGAAGATTAGGTAGCAATATTTAATCCTCTGTGAAAAATCAGACCCTCTGCACTTGTAGCTTACCTTCAGTTGCAAAGAAGCGTGGCTAGGATGTGACTGTCAGAGCTGATCCTGTCCTGAGGGTAAGCTGAATTCTTACGCTGTGTTTATGTAAAAACACAAGTGCTTCTTTTCCTCCCTCCAACCTTGATGCGTAGAACTACTTTGAGTTGCAAGCAGGCTAATTAATCTGGTCTGTGCTTGCTTGTCAAATCTTTCTTGTGGTAAGAGCATCTCTAGTCATTTTAAGTGAACATTTTTTCATTTTGGAGAAAATTGCCTTATGTTTCAGATTTGGGGTTATCCAACAGGATAGGATAAAGGCACCCTGCTGCATGCTACCCATTTGAGGGCCAGAAGCAGGGCCTCCTGCACTCATTTGGCACCAGGCATGCACATGGATGCAGCCACAGCACCTTGTGGAACTTCAGCCCTGTTCATCTCATCTCTCACAGCTTCATTTATGCTTCCCTGGTAACACTTTACCAGCTACTACAGCTTGGCTACCCCAAGAGCACTTTGTGTGCCTGCAACCTGCCTTGTCTCCATCCCCCTTGCTGAGGCTCAGGGTAGTCCAGCTGGGCACCCTTCTCAAAGGTCCTTTGATTCAGAATCACAGAATCACAGAATAATTAAGGTTGGAAAAGACCTCAAGATCATCGAGTCCAACCTTTGTCCAATCCCCACCTTGTCAACTAAACCACAGCACTGAATGCCACATCCAGTCATTTCTTGAACACCTCTAGGGATAGTGAATCCATTACTTCCCTGGGCAGCCAATTCCAAAGTTTAACAACCCGCTCCATGAAGAAATTCTTTCTGATGTCCAACCTGAACCTCCCCTGGCACAGCTTGAGGCCATTTCCTCTTGTCCTTTCCCTTGCTGCCTGGGAGAAGAGAACAATTGTCACCTGGCTACAACCTCTGTCAGGTTGTTGTAGAGAGTGATACTCACCCCTGAGCCTCCTTTCTCCAGGCTAAACACCCCCAGCTCCCTCAGCCTTTCCTCATGGGACTTACCCTCTAAGACTCACACATGATTCCAGAAGAAAGGAGTGGTTGCCTATAATGCAACTGACATGGAAAATTACGTACCAGTTGACTGCAGGAGCTCAGAAATTAACAGGTTTCTGTTGAAACTGTACAAAATAAAGTCTACAGACACATCACCTACAATACCACTGAACTTAGACAATCAGCTAATGATCCATGCAGAGGAAAGGCAATGCTCTGCACAGAACATTTCTGGTTTGTGCTATTGAAGAAAATCACTGCATTTTCCATTGCAAGCCCCAGAAACATTTGTATTAGTAGCAGAGCACTAAAAAACAAAATATTAGAAAGAAGTTTAAAATATGAAAGCAATTTTATTTGTGAAATTACCTTTTGAATGCCAACTTTGACTGCTCTCTCTATCACATCCAGCAGGTCATCTTGACGTTTTTGAGTTTTGGTTGATGCAGCCACCATCTGTTATAAGTCCTGGAGTAGGAATGTTACACTTTATACTTAGAGTTAGGTGAATCCAGACAAAATACTTTATCTTATCCATTTCTAGAAGCTAAGCTGCCTTTATTGTTGTTAGCAAAACATGTTTTATTTCATGGCCTGTTTTTTTGTTCTGTGTGGCATCTACATTTTGATGTGAAGATCTTTTAGCATGCAAATGCATCTAACCTCAACAGAATGGTTTGCGTTCAACGTAATCTATTTGTGCTTTGGTGTTCTGGAAGACAGCAGATTTTTCCCCGTGATGTATGGATGGATTCACCCTAACCCAAAAAATGGATGCTATTGTTGTTTTTCTCTGCACACTGTAGAAAAAACACAGAGAAAGAGCAGACATAAACCAGATTTTTCAAACAAGCTCCAGATAGAACAATGGATGAAATTAGCCTCTTCAAGGTTTCTGTGTCATCAAATGTTACTGTTGACACTCTGAATGTAGCAATAGTTGTTAGGCTAATTAGAGTGGGGTAGTTCTAGAAACAGGAACTGTGAAAAGACTGTGTCTGGAAGGTACTAATAATCTTTTGATACCTGTATTTTTGCCATTCTTTATTATTATAATGAGAGTGTTAATGTGCAAGGGAGAAATCATGTGTGTCCTTAATAAAGAGCGAAGCAGCACAGTTGTTATCATCTTGAGTATCATATTCATTTAAAATCAAGTAGACAACTCAAAGGTTAAGAGGTTTAATGTTCCTGAACTGTACAATTGAAGTGCTATAGTCCAGGTTATTGTTAGCAATTATTCAAAGTGCTTGGGGGGTTTTATTAGAAACTTCCTTTTCCAGAAGAAAGTTTCTCGTAACTTTAGCCAGCATTGCAGTGTGACCATTTAACAGCCTGTCACTGCTGCACAAAGTGCATCACAAGATGTTGCCATGTGCTCCCAGCTATTTATATTCTGTTAGATAATCATCCTCAAACAATCTTCAGCCTCTCTCAAGTTTTCATGCCACATACATTTCCAGTGAGAATCAGCAAGCTTAAGAATCTCTGTATTTAGAGATTAATGTGATATTCCACATACATTCCTCCCAACATGAGAAATATGTCACTTCTTTGCAGCTTTCCCAAGCACAAGCAGGCTTTACTCAGTAAGAGAGTGTACCATAAGCCAATTGGACTGTGTGATAAAAAAAACCAAGCAGCGCAGAATGAATATTGTGGTGAATGAATACTCAAGGAAACCAACTAATTGGGGGAAGAGAGGAATCTTAGAGAGGAAATACAGATAGCGTAGGAGTGTGTTAAATGCAAAGCTGAACTCCACGTCTTAAGCACAGGCAGCTGTAAAAGCTAATTGATATAGATGTGGATGATCACAACATGGTGTCCATAATCAACCTTCAAAAATAGGGTCCCTATAGTGAACCAAAGAGAGGCCTACATGCTGGAAAAGGTGTGTATGAGCCTGAATCAGACCAAGGAACTTGAGAAAGTGTTCGCAGGAATCCTGCAAAACCTGGGAAATGCACCAATAGAAAGGAGACTATTGAAAGGCAGATTCAGACTCTCTTGCCCACTTTTTATGTCTTTAATCCTCTAGAATATTCTAGAAGCAACAAAACTGATGGGTGTTTTGTATTGTTTTTCTTCCACTTGATCAGTCACAGCTGTGTTGTTTTCTTTGGTCCCTTAATAGAGGCTTATTGACAAATACATGTACTACAGGATGGGTATTCCCAGTCAGATTCTTAAGCTCTCAGCCCTCTATTTCAGTAGCTGGTTTACAGTCTACTGCCTACAGATCAAGACCTTTCAATTGTAACTGTTTAATCTGCTAACGTGATTTATGGAAGGTACAGCTTAGATACAATTTAAGCAGCATCAGTCTGGGTCAGCCCTATCTCAGTTAGCTGAATTTCTTTCTAAACTCTAACAAAACCCAGCCAGAGAGTGAATTCATTCCAGTTTAGGGATCCTCCCACAGCACAAAAAGACCACTAAACCAAGCCACATGGGCATAGTTTCCTTGCCTTTATTGATATGCACGTCATTCTACTTCTACTTTATTAGTTCAGAATTTTGAAGTTCATTTAACCTTTGCTGCAATACATATGTTTGTGTTCAAAGCAGTCTCTTCATAGCAGTATCCGACAGTCTTTCCAGACCCTTTCAAACCCTTGTAAAAGAAGAAGTCACCAGTACCTTCTTGCACATTGTGTCCCATAAGGAGAATAAACAAGCTTCATGACATAATTTGCTGGTTAACAAATTGAGTGTTTTAGTGAACAGGATCAAAAATTTAGCTCTGTATTACAGTTCACTCACTTTTCAACAGCATGTCATGTCTCGGAGTCAGCAGTTGAAACTTCTTTGCTATTACACAGGGAAAGACACTCTCTGGTGTGGCTGAGATGCAGTTCCTTCAGGATGGATAAAATAAACTGCAAAGAAGAAAATGGGGCAGAGCCAACAGATGGAAAGACAGATGTCACCTTTACCAACATTTCCCCTGATTTGCAGTTGTTCCAGTAATGTAGGCATACAGGAACCCTTAAAATGATGTCCTGACCTGTCTGCAGGAGTAACCTAGGAAACCGGGGTGACTACCCAGGCTTTGACTGTCTCTTGCAAAAAGCTCCTTCAGGTCCCTGCATTGGCCCTGCTGAGGGTGAAGACTGGAGGTGCTGGGCCTCAGCATCACTGCACCAAGTGGCAACAGTATGTGCAGATGGAGACTGCAGTGGGGGTGACTTCCTCATTCAGTGAGTGTCACAAATCGCCAGCTTAAAAAAAAAGAAAACCTGAAGGAGAAAATAGCTGTGTGTGCTCATCTAACTAGCTGGCTCTCCTGACCTCTGGCACGATCCCATCCTTGTCAGATTGACTCATAACCAGTTCT
This sequence comes from Acropternis orthonyx, assembly GCA_035583155.1. Lineage (NCBI taxonomy): Eukaryota > Metazoa > Chordata > Aves > Passeriformes > Rhinocryptidae > Acropternis > Acropternis orthonyx. The sequence goes on from JAWWEU010000081.1 coordinate 24,742,922, forward strand.
GCTCATCCAAGCCACAGCTGCGTCAAGGCACAGTGAGAGCCAATCAACGCCACCAACTTCATTGGTGTTTCATGGCAGTTTAATCACTGAAGACTGTCTCTGTGTTGAAATATTTCCTGTTGGGGTTTCAGATAGCAGAATTATATCAAGGCAAAGAGAACCAAAAAGTGAAAAAGGCACTTGCCATCATCCAAATCCTTTGGAGTTGATACAAAAACACCTCTTCTGTGGTGTTTGCAGCAAGCATGCATACGTGTCATGAGCCCTCCACCTCTTGCAGTCATAGTAGTTCACAGAGCAGCTGAAATGACTGCATTTTATATTCTTTTTATTGACATCAGTGATGACATAAGTTAGAGGATATAACCTAGGAAGATGGTCAGTCTCATCATACCCATCAGCTGAAAAAAGTACCAGACAGTGTGAACTGATGCCAAATACTTTATTCCCTGGGCCATATTCACTCTGGTGACAATTAGGAATTACTTCTGAGTTATTCAGAGTTAGACTGCTCTGTAACCAGGCTGAGTGAGAACAGAGTCAGGGCAACAATTTCTATTCCACTGGTGCAGTTTTCAGGTTATAATTCAGAGCACACAGTGTCATATTTTCCTCTGCGTCATAACTTATACCATCTGATAATATATGACTGATGTGGCTCAAATTGCTCCATTGAGATTCACATAAAAAACCCTAAAATGTAGAGTACAGAATACTGCTAATGTGGGACCTGAGTGCTTTCACCCTTCACTGAAAGAAACATCCAGAGATGCTTGTTCATAGTCGTTGTTAAAAATAGCTAAACAAACCAATATTTTTAATGTGTACAAAAAACTTGTCCTATACACAACATTGTTTAAGAAAAACACTTTTTTCAGTGATGTTACAAAAATTATAGGTTGCTGCGCCCACCAGTTATTTAACAGAGCTATGTTGTTAACACTGGAACTAAGCCATGTTTTCGTAGTCAAATGATAGGCCTTTTCTAAGGTCGTGCCCACGCACTATAGAGCCCACTAAGTGCTTGTTTGAAAAAGCTAAATGGAATTCACACTTCTTCAGGCAATCATTTTATTATGATCATATGAGTATTTACAATTTAATTTTTAAAATCTTGTAAATAAAGCAGGCCAGTATCCAAGAGCAATCATTATGTGCCACATTGAAAAGCTTGTGATTTCTGGCTTTCACTTCAAACATATAACATACCATACCACAAAATTAACATTTGTTACCTTACTCTGGCCTTTCAATAACATTTCTGACTTATTGTTTTGCAGAAAAAAAATCCGCTTAAAGGTAATAGAAATCAAGGTTTCACCTTTTCATACTGAGAACTACCAACTCTCACATAAGTGTGCATTATGTAAGTGGTCTGGAGCCTTTAAAGAAGCTACAGTGAAATGTCAGTGCATGAATTCAAGATACTTTAGACTTCACTGAGTGTTTGATCTTCAGCACCTTGTTTAGGTAAATCTAGACCAAAGCATGGTTGCATTCTCCTAAGCAACCTATGGAGTAATACCATCAAGTAGGTGCTTAACTGACTGGGTACCATAGCAGTGTTTCAACGCTAAATTCAAAAGCTATCTCAAATACAAAACCCACTCCTGACAGGTTCAAACACACTGCTTTTTCTTCCCCTTTAGTGAGTTGAGTGATGAAAGAGAAAGCATGCTTACTATAGCTACTGATTCTATGATACTGCAGAGATGCTGTCAGATTGCAGAATAGGCCCACATTCAAATTGATCTGGACAAGCTGAAGAAATAGGCTTAAAAAAAAAAGTGAGAAGATTTAATAGAGGCACATGCAAAGTGTTAAATTTAGGTAGCCATAGTCAAGCAAACGAAACCGGCATTATAATGGATAATAGGCTGAGTCAATCAACCCTGTTGCTATAAATCTTATGGGCCAATTGGAAAAACGTGTCTCAGGGACAGAATTTTCTTGTGATTAGCTTGGATGTGCACTTTGTCTGTGGGGACTTTCTTGTGTAGAGCCTTTGCAGGACAGTTTCTCACACTATCCTGGAAAAGCGGTTTCAACATATATGCAGCAGATTCATTCCCTATATGTCTGACAGGGACAAAAAGCACCTCTGAAGGACAGGAGCCTTGCCATTAGATGGGGCTTGGTTCATTATTCAAGTTTAACCCATCACTGAATTTAAAGGCCAGCTTTTTAAAGGACTTTTGTGGTAACACAAGTGAGGAAAAAAACCCTTTGCTTTCCCTGTATTTTTGAACACTGCAAGTCATCCATCCTGCTACCACAGTCCACTAGTTCAAATCACATTGAATATGTATCAGTGCCATCTTCACATGCCAATCTTTATTAGTTTGTGACTCAAAATAGTGTGATAACAATCATGCTTGTTTGTATGAGTGCATGCCTGGGTAAGTGGGAGGAGCATAATTTGTCATATCTCCATTATTTTTTTACTACTCTCAGGTTTTATGGCTGGAAATAACAGAATTTATACAGATAAGTATCATTTATGCAGATAACTATCACTAAAAGATTAAAACATAGCTCCCTTATACCTGGCACTGTGCATTAAGTGCCAATAGTACATTAAGTCTGACACAGGAAGAGAAAGGTGGGGTCTGCCTTCTCAAAAGGGCTTACCATTTTAAAAGAATCTTGCCATCTAAAAAGGATCTTTGTGGATAAATATGCCAGTTTTCATTTTGTGCACACACAGATCAAGGGGAGGCTGTGAGCCCATGGTTCATAAATACTTCTTAATCTCATGTTCTTTGGGAAGTGCTAAGATCTAGACTCCTTTACTTTGCCTTCTTTTATTTAGTTATGAACCCAAAGCTTGAGTTCTTTAGGAAAGGGGGAAAGATGCTTTGAAGTTAATTTTAGATGTAGAAGCAAACTCTGACCACAAAAAATGCTTTCAAAGGATCACAGTACTGTCAGGAGATCGAGCTGTCCTGACATTTCCTAATATTGGGGATAAAGCAAATTCCTTTCACCTTGATATAAGATATTAAGCTCACTCAGGCTTTATGGGTTAAAAATTGTGTCTTACAAATTAATCTTTGGGAGCAATTTTTCCTTTGCTGTTCTCAACATTCCTACACCCAAATCCTCCAAGGGTGCCTCTGAACTTGCATTCATTATGAGTATGGCTTTGCATTTGTGATGTTACAGATAGACATCATGGAGATGGCTTTATCACTATATCCTATGTCCCTTTTCCAAGGGATTACCTGACCACCAGACCCACTGAAGTCAGAGCTGGGTTTTCCTAGTAACCTCTCCCTTCCACTGTGCTCTCCTTGCAGCAATGACTGTCGGGAGCATTTTAGTTGTGCCAGAGAGAGAGAGAGCTGGATGCAGCCAGGAGCTGTTTGATTGCCTGAGGCAGAGACCACTTCCAGTAAAAAGAAAGCTGGCAAAACCAGGCAGAGGAGGATGTGTGAGCCCTTGCAGTCAACACAGTGGGCATACTCTGGCCCTGGAGGAAGACTGGATGAGAGAAGCAAATGGACCTTCCTGCTTGGCTGGTGACACATGAAATCATGGAGGATACACCCTACAATATTGCAGAAGATAAAATCCAGAGGCAGAAAAATGGTAAGCTTTTTGGGACAGAAAATTAAAAATATGATACATGAATATTTTATATGTGCATACACTTATTGAGCTATGATCAAAATAGGCTAGTCTGTGGCTGGTATATCTAATCCTATCAGAGCTAGCATAGAAGTGTGAATATATTGGTGTATATATGATATTACACTGCAAAAAACTTGCATACCTATTGATGTCTTTTCATTCCAGGGTACAAATGCCCTTGCGGAATCAAACACCCAAAATCTCTTGTTGCTTCTATGAGGCTTGATCACTATGACTTATTCTTATTTAAGTTTTGACTTATAAAAATTCACACTGTCTTCTTCTTGACATGTTTTTCACCGTTTCAATTTCCATCTTTTTGTGATATCCTTAATGGATCAGCTGAGATGCTACCAATCATAAAACTGAGTGGTTTTTCTAGCACAGTTTATAAATAAAAATGTTTAATCTTACATGGCACACCTTAGACCCTAACTGAAGAACAGCCCCAAACACTGGTCTTTTGGTAAAGTTTTAAAAACAAGTTTTAACACAGTTACAATGCAAACAAAATTGTTAAACCTCCATAATCTTCCAGCATTTCTCTGAGTTCAGTGAATACATGGAAAGTGCTGGCACCCAGATCAGCAGCATGCCAGAAGTGAAGCATGTCCAGTCCTAACTGTGCCAAGTCCCCTGTCCACCTTTGCTTGGGAGTGCCAGTCTGGATGTATTTCTCTAAAACTCTTCCTTCTGCCCTCAAGTCACTTTTTCCAACTAACCTGACACAGTGGGGAGAAAACTTCTCTAAGATCACTTAAATAGTGTTTATAGGCTTCCAAAAATCCTGTTCTTTTTTTTTTTTTACCACCAAACAAGGGGCTATTAAAAAGCAATGTTATCCACACACCCCGTTCCCCCACAGCTCCCCAGTTGCATCTCCCTGCTGGCTGGGTTCACCTGTGCTCACCCACAGCCATGCCACAACCTCTCCTAAAGAGGTATAGTCCAGAATATTTATCCCTAAATGTGTGATTTGTAGAAGACTTTTAGATTCCTGGACAGGCTCCCACAAGGTTAAAAAGCTATTTGGCTGTATAGGAGGGATGGAGTGAAAAAGGACATCCAAGCTGGCTCAGACCACTGGAGACAGGGAAGGTCTTGGCATGTTCCCAATGCAAAGAGGTCCCGCATTGGCAGACCTTCCTGCTGGGGCAGCTGATATGCTCTATCAATGATGCAATCAAAAAAACACCAAAATTTAAGTGCAATCAGCGGGTGAGACTGGCAGGACCATGGCAGGACACTTACTTTGGGGTGAAAAATGCCACGTGGTGTGTCCATGTCCGTAGGGAGGAGGGCTATGGTTTCTGAAGCTTCAGGTGGGCACCCAGAGATATCATGACTTACACTAGGAAAGACTTTGATGTGCTGTAATTTGGTTGCCTCCAGCATGGAAATCCTTGTTATGGTGGTTCTGTATTTTCATTTGAAGGTGTATTAAACCATTTTATTTTAAAGATCTATCAGACAAATGGTAGAATAAACCTTTGAGTGTTTTCTGGTAATGCATGTTTTAGGTTACTCTGTCTCTGGGAATGGGCAAAAGTGGTTTCTGTGTGTGTGTGTGTCTGTGTGTGTCTGTGTGTCTGTGTAATTAGCCCACAAACTCAGACCCAGATAAAAATAACTAGGCAAGTAATGTAAATAGTCAGGTCACTGATACATATTGCTCTCGAAACATGATTCCCATGCACTGAGAAAACACAGAGACTGTAAAAAGCTAGAGAAATCTCAACTTTCATTTCAATCCCTGTGATGAACTGTGGGGTAACATAGATATTCCCTCACTATGGCACCTGTCTAAAAAGGGAAACAAAGCAGAAGAGCTGGACCAATTTTCATGCACAAGGAAAGGCCTAAGACAATAAAACCAGTAGCAGAAACTAGGTAGATGTTGAGAAGGGCGGCCATGGTTTGCAGAGGTTTCTGGTTTGAAAGCAGCTTGCTGCTATGGAGGACCCAGCAGGATATATGACTGTTCACATCTCCTTTCCCAGGCTCAGCAGCCAAGAGGTCAGGAAAAGCCAACCTCAGGTCATCTGCTGATAGATAAAATTTTTATATCCCTCCTGTTCAGACTGCACAGATGAGAGTCTAGGGCCCCACTCAGGCATTTGACCTCCCCTCCAAAGCGTTCCAGGGACATCTTCGCCCTGTTGGCCCGGCTCCAGGGCTTGCACATCAGCTGGTGCCTGCAACACAGACATTCCTTCCTGCAGCCAGCCAGTCCTGAGTACAGAGAACAGCCTCCAGGAACCTCCACCCAACATTTTTTCGTTCCCTGCAACACGGCAGGGTTGTGGCCACTGATGCCTCTGCAGTGCTGAGGGAAGGCTTGAGTAAACAGATCTTCAGCCGTCCTGCTCTTGTGCCACCTCACATGAACCAGGACACACTGTGGCAGTCCAGACTGCCACGGACAGCAGTAGCCCCTGCTACTGTCACTGGGGTTGTACTGACATTAGTAATGACAGAAAAATTTAAGGGCTACGTTTGGAGGACAGTCTCCTGAGATACTTTCTACAGACTCTTTCACAGGATGAGGTCAGAGGAGTTTAGGCACCCAGCTGGCACACCTGGGTAATGTCACATGCTGCAGGGAGATGCAAGGGAAAGGAAACATGATACTATCAGAGAGACTTATGGCTGTAATATTTATTAGTGAAATTTGTGAAGCTGACAACACTCACCACCAGTCCCAAAATAAAACAGAAATAAAACTGTAAATCTTTATGAGGACAATTAGTGTAAACTCTTGTTACGTTTTATCACAAAGATGGGTAAACATCATAGAAATTCCAAACATCTCTTTTTACCATTCCTAGTCTTGTCTGTTCTCCAAAGAGTAGGTTGGAGCCCACCAGAGAAAGGACACGCTGTATTTTTCCTAGCTGCTTCTCACTCCACTAGTTTTATCCCCTTCACCTTGTTTTGTGCAGGGAGGTGACACTTCTTTTTGAATCCCAAGAGGAAAGGCAGAAACACTTTCAAGACAGATGACTATTAATACGATAACAGGTAAGGTGACAGGGAGTTATAAAACCAGATGCCTTACCTGACTATCGAGAGCCCATGATGGTAATATAGGCTCTAGAGAGAGTGTGCAGCTCTACATTCCCATGTACTTTGACACTGCCCAGCTCATGGTACAGGTTCATTCATCTCTCATGCAAAGAAAGGCTGAGTCCCTGACCAGCTGGGTTAATCCCTGATCAACATGGTTTTCCACTTATCCCATGTTTCTACAGCAGACTGATTCCTGGCATCAGGAATGCCAGAGAAGTCATCACAGAGCAGCCCTGTCCTGCTGACTGAAGAAAGTCCCAAGCACAGAAAGACTGACCTAGTATTTCTAAGTCAAAGCTCTCCATTACCTCCTTCCATCATGGGAGTCACAGCCTCATGTCACATTGAGTAGCAGGGTACACAGTGAGCCCAGCAGATCTTCTGGGAGGATGGGACTATGCATGGCCTGAGGTCTATTCAAGGGTTACTTCAGCCCTAGGGAGTTTGATGGGAAGAGTGCAGAAATCGTTTGGCATCATTTGGCCTGTAACAGCCTAGCTGCATATCATTTTCCTCTAGGACAAGAACAAATTGACAGGACTACTCAAAAACAATATAGAATTTTGAAAGACATTCAGTTCTGGGCTTTGAAACACAATCTGCCTAATCAATGATTTTCCACTGCACTGAGAGTGGATCAGTCCAGTGGTTCTTGAGGTTCATACTCAGCTGTAGTTTTTTTGATTGGAGTGTAAACACCAATGATAACAAAATACACACCTCCAGCTAATTTTTGAAAGGGAGAAAATTACTTGTTTTTCCCTCTAATGAACACCTCTGAGCTATAACACTGAAGGGGTATGTAGGTTGGAAAAAAAGAAATTAGTTGTGCCAAGTATTCCTCTCCTTTTTCCCCTGCCATCTCCAGTGTTCTCACTCCCCAGTGCAAAGCATCCCACAGCATCTTTATAATCAGTTACCTGCTTCAGGAAGAAGACATATTTTGAAGCAGTCACTGCACTCGAGGCAAAGACTTTCAGCTGAAAGCTCCAAAGGAGTGGAGGTGATGCACCAAGAACACGCTCCTTCTGCATGCAAACATATGTGTGTGCATATAAGAGCTAATAGGTGATGGAGAGATGATGCCACTAGAGCATAGGAAACGTTTTGAAACATCTGCAGCTGTTTGGTACTGTCTGGAGATGTAGGCAGTTAATCTCCATCTGCAGAAGTATTTTCACCTCAGAAATTACCGATTCTTCTTTTCATGCACAGCCACAGGACCCTCGTACTCCAGTTCAGAAGGGTGTTGGTCACATGCTAGAGCCATTCATAGCATCACGTGTATGGAAGCTCAGCCTATGGCATGTGCCGCAATGCTATTCCATGCTACCTGTCACCACACCTCCTTCCCACTGCTCAGCTTCATTTATGAGGCATGATGTGGGATGTGGATTTGTATCCCGATGCAATTATGTTGAAGGTGTCCGTGTGTACTTACCACTTACCATCCACTTCCACTAATTCCGCTGAACGGAGAATTGAGTAGTTTGATCCCAGTTGACCAGCACTGCCAGGCTATGCGGGAGCAGTCCTGCTCATCACTTGTTTGCAGAGCCTTGAGCAGTGTTTGGGACCCCCAGCAGGCCATGGAGCAAGAGTCAGTGACTCCCCATGTGCAGGGTACTAAACGTGCTGCATGTGCAAGGTTGAGTCCACTGCACACATGCACGTGGACAGATAGTGCACCCCTGTCTGACAGTGGAACACGGGAGCTGCTGGCCAGGGAGGATCTCGTACGAGTGGGTACCTGAATGGTACCCCCAGGGCTCATGCCTCAACACATCACTGACTGCCCATAAGAAAGTAGCTTGCCATCTTTTCCCACAGTCAAATGTCCCGCTACCATACAACTTAGTAATGCTTACTAAGCCAAAGTTTCGGCTTGGCTATTTGTGTACACACATATTTTATCTTAGGCTCTTAGGTTATTACTGGTGTTACCACCTTTGCTGACTATAGATTGTTCAAGGAGCTTTATTGATCGTAACATCTGAATAATTCTTATTTGATCATTTTAAATGCTAGATACAATGAAATCTTAATATCATGATGATGATAGAGATATGCTATTTTCAGTGCATTTTAATTTAAATAACAAGATTTCATCTACCCATCCTTTAGGTACTTTTGAAATAGAAATATTGACAGAAAGCTAACTCTTTTCAGATGCCACAAATTTACCCAAAATATCTCTGTACAGTTTACATCTAATTTCACAGTCAACTGCAAGCTGACTCCAAATCAATGATCTGATTTGTTTTCCACCTGTGTTTGCAGAAGCCATATGAACTAGTGACTAAAGGAGACAAGGATATATTAATGACATTTTACAAGTCCCTGGTGGAAATTTATCTCAAATGCTGTATGCCACTTTGATGTTCCCCTTTCATGAAGGAACTTGAATTGGTGCCCACAACCTAGCAGAGTTAGAATCTGTGGGCCTGGATTTACCTTTCCAGTCCTATTGTCCTGTGTGCCAACTGGCATATGAGAATGAGGTGAATTGATTTATTTTGCACAGCTATTCAAATGACTGAAAAAGCACAACCTCGCTTTCAACCATACATTAGATTTAGCTGCAATTATAGAACATCTCATTTGGGTTAAAATTACTGACTGGGTTGCAGACAAGTGCACAGCTATATTGTGTCTGACATGCTGGTATTTGAAAATATACAGTTGTCTCTTGGTGAGGTGATTTTTCAGCTCCACTGAATCACATGGAGTTTTACCACTAGTTTCAATGATGCAAGATCATCACCTTTAGAATTAGTTGAAATCAGTGTTATTACCATTATTTGCAATCACATCACCAAGATCAGAATGTGGCCCTTGTTTTCTTTCTTTGGTGAACACACAGATTTGGAAGCAGAATCTGAAATTCTTCTAAAAGTTTGTGAAACTCCCTTCTCCAGGCCCTTCAGCACCACTAACTTCTCTGTTTACCATCCCAGCTCTCCCAATGAGGAATTCACTTCCAAGTCTTCTGCCCCAGATCCTTCTCTGAGAGGGTACTCCCATTCAGGATGGAGTGCGTGGAGTGACCCAGGGTGGAGCAAGTTGCCTTCTGCTGTCTGGTCCATAGTAACCCTCTATCCCTGCATATCAAAGGCACCTATTCCTGTCAGCATGCTGAGAGAGGCAGCAGCTTTTACAAAGCAGATAATGAGAGGCAGCTCTCCAGGAGTGATGTAAGGCATGGGAGACACAAATTTCCAAGGACCCCAGAATCACAGGACCCAAAGTAACCACCTGAAGTTGCTTGTTCCTGTGTCTGTCCTTGCTGGTTTTACTCTTTCAAAGGCTCTTGGGAGTGGGGATGTTTCTGACATTAACCTTAAGCATCTCATCTAGTGACCAGTGCAGAGTGTCAGCTACCTTGATCATTTAGGCAATATCTCCTCCAGTGCACCTATGGCAGGCTACTATGGCCAGGGAGGCTTCCCTCCTCGGTGAGAGCACGGGACAGCTTGGGTGCTTTGGGGGCCTTGCTTCATCACCTGCACTCTGTGCCTCTGATTGCATTGCTCATGTACCTACACACACACGCACATCCCTTCTCCCCTTTCACCTCCTCCACTCGGGCCCAAATGCATCCATGAGTCACTGAGGGAAGTGCACCCGATGACCTCAGAGCCTTAGAATCAAACATGAAGCATCAAAAAGCAACCTCATGTTGGACCAAGCCAACTAAAGCCTAACTGCTCAGATATTCATATCTGGGGTTTTATCCACTTTCACAGTGATTTCCAGGCAACAGTAGCTCTTTGTTCTAGGAGTTTGACAGATATTCAAACTTTGAAGAGGTACGTGAGTATTTACATCTGGGACATTATGTGGTGTGTCTGAGTGAAAAAAAATGTAAATAACTGAATTGTCATAGGAGAGGTGAAAAGGTTATTTAAAGCTTAAAGATTGCTTTTATTCTACAGTTGTATCTGATATTGATTGGAATAGAGAAGTTTAATATGATCACAGAGAAAGATCATGAACTTTTGCTATTGGTGTTGTTTGTGAACCATTAAAAGGGACTGAGAAACTCAGTCATTAAGGAAAAATTAAATTGTTATAAATACCAATAATATTTCAGTAAGCATGTATGGATGCATGCAGACGTGCTTAAATTGGCCAGGATTTTCCTCAATGTTTTCTGAGGCAGGAAAAGCATTTCTTTTCATTTGTATACATTTTTAAATAATGTTTAAAATTATTTTTAATAACAGAAATACTATTCTATATGGGAGCAGAACTCTTGTGGTGCATTTGAGGGCAGTAAATCCTATTTTCTACCTAGATTAACAGGTTTTGCAGGTTGAACATGCCTGAAGGCAGCTGTACTCTACACACCCAATTTTTTACAAAACACAGCAAGACAGGTTCATGTCTAGTGTAATCCCTTCGCCTCCAGAACATTTCAATCTTGGCAAATTGATCTTAGAAGCAAGCACTATGCTGCAACTTTCCACTCAGGGCCAGCTTTTCTTCTATTTCCCCTGGACCAGATCCACTTCCTGGGCTTGGACCTTTCCTTCACACAGACAGGACACTACAAGGTCAGCTCTGTGCAGTCCAAACAACAAAAATAACAGAAATCTTCCTTCCATGGAGAAATGGTGAGAAAATCAGAGATGGGCAGGACATCATAGCACAGACCTCATGGACAGGCCCTGTATGGAAACACTTTTGCCTGGTATCTCACCAAACAATCCTTTTCCTTCCTTGGAAAGTCATTATTGATCCACTTGTTCATCATAGGATGGTGTGAGCCTGACCTGGAGCTTCACACTGCTTTGATGTGGTGGCCTCAGGTTTGGATTCACTCTGGGATTTGGAGCATTAGTTAGCAGTTCATCCACATGAAAACACATCCCAGTTTGCATCGTTCATGGCTTGCATCCATCTCGCTTCTGCTACACCCATGCAAACTGTGCCTCACCACAGCAAACAAGCAGATCCAGTTATGATTCTCCTCTCTCCCTGTCAACATGCAGCAATGAAGATAGAAACTGCTGCCTTTCCATGTTGCTCAATGCGCCAGGCATTTGAAAGGGCCTTTAGGTGAATGTGGAGCCAAAGTGTCTGTCTCCACCCAGACCCCTTTTGCCAAAGATACAAGAGGGAAACATACATACACACACACACACACACACACACACACACACACACACATATATATATATATCCCCTGTCATTGTTGTCTGATTTCAGTGGGTTGCTGGACATGTGTTTGTGTGTCTAGCAGAGTTTCTGCTATAAAGCACCTCCCTGTTTTGGAGGGAAAGAGGTTCTTTTCTGTGCATGCAATTGACTCAGACTTGTTTGTCCTGCAGGAAGAGTTGCAGGATTAACTTTGAGTACTTTGATATTCAGTGATGAAAAGGAACACACCAACATGAGCACTTGAGGAGGTTCAGCATGTCCTTCCTTCTCACTTTTTACGCATCTAGAAGCTGGGTATGAGCAACAGATTGCAGCTTCAGTCCTGGAAATAGTCACCTGAGGCCTAATCCAAAGAGCAACTATGGTATCACAAAACTTGGTCTGGTTCTACTGAAAAATCAAGCAGTTGGCTGCAGGCGTGACAGCAATCAGACTCTAATGATCAAATTCACAGCTATGAGAGGCTTCAGTGTGGTCAGTTGAAGCTGCCAAAGACAGAGACATGGGTAAAACAGTGTCCTTCTCCCAGGCAGCCAGTGCATCTCCCAGGCAGTAGCTCACCCTCCTCTATCGGAGGATTCAGAAATGAAGCAGAGTGACTTGGCTGGTATACACATCTCTTTTTGATGACAAGAAAGGAGGAGGAAGTGCTGATTACCTCAGCCTAGCATTCACTCAGAAAGAAAAAGACCTAAACACCAGAGCTTCCTCAACCTGAGAAGATTCAGAGTTCCAACGTGGTGTAAGCACTACAGCGCATCTAACACATCTCAGGAGAGCATGACCTGAACACTAATTAGACTCCATAATGTGCTAACTTGGATATTATCCCTAATCTCCAGTTTGTAATCTGTAAGTATTTAATCATTCATTCTGCCCACATTCGGAATTTACAGATCAAGGCTGTGGTTTTCAGACTGCCCATCACCAAAGCAAATCTCTTTGGGAGGGATGAGAAGAGATGGAATTGTAATGAGGCAAAGGATAGAATGGCACAGGGTGTGCATTTCTTTCATTTGAGAAACTGATAAATGCATTTTTCTGTAGTTCTTCTTCACAATGGCATTTCTGATACAAGCAAGTTACAGTAATTACAAGTGTATATCTATCTATTTATCTATCTATCTATCTATCTATCTATCTATCTATCTATCTATCTATCTATCTATATCTATATCTATATCTATAAAGTATTTCACGATGGAACCAGAGAAAGAAACAAACCTGAAAGGCAGCTGTTGCCTGTGGCTCTGCAAGATCAGTGTGGCTGCTGAAGAATTTCTCCTCTAAATCTTCCAGCAGAACATCCACACCTACACACATGCATAGCATGAAACCCTGCTGTGAAAGGATTGCCTCTGTAGAGGAGCAAGGGATAGGTATGATTTTCTCTTTCAAAGTCTCAAAAGAAAAACACTATATACCAATTGTAGAACTGTGATTCTGTGATTTTACTATTTAATTACCTCTTCTTTTTTTTTTTTTAAATCCCTCAACTTGGCTTTCAAAATCAAGAATTATCTAACACTCCATCATTAGGAAACATCTCTCTGTTTTTCAAGACAGTGGAGAAAAATAATTTTCCACCAGCTGCCAAAATTGTGGAAGATACAGAACTGATCCTGTCTTGAAATTAGTATCATTTTTAAAAAAGGAAAAAAAAAATCAGTGAATGTCCAATAAAAAAAAGGAAATCCTGACATTTTCCAGGAATGTTCCACTTCACCAACTTATTTTCACACACAAAACTGAGAAGCAATTCCATGAAAATTAAACTCTTTTGTTGTAACACTTTCAAAACCAAATATATGGTGTTTCTTTACAAAACAACTTATTGTTTTGAGATGCCTTTCAGCTTACTTTGTATAAAATTGAAAACATTTTTAAAAATCTCAACTTCAAAATAAAACATTTAATTTGGGGATTAAACGGAATATTTCATTTAAGTGGTCAGAAAGGCTTTTTATTCTTTGGAGTTGATGATGAATCAGAATCAGAAAAATTCTTTCTTTCCATGACTCTGATATATGCTGTGTTGAAGCTGCTTTGATATTTGATATTTATTACCTTAATCTTGTTTGTACCTTAGCATTACTGGCTATAATGGCTCCATCCTTGCCTGATGTTAGGAGTTTAAATGCTGTGGACCTGAACAGTGCTGGAATGGAAGCCCACTTAGGGATCACAAATACTTTTGGCATAAACCAAGCAATTATGATGGGACTGCTGACACGGTAGATCATCCTGATCACCAACTGCCACAAAATAAGGACATAAGTAGAGGCTATAACAGTGAATCTTAATCATAGAATAATTTGAATGTAGAAAAAAAAATTCACTGAAAAATAGTTGAGAGATCTTATGGCAATTTTGATTCAAGCATTATTTCAGGGCTATTTATACTTAGACAATGAAATCTGAGCATGTATCAACTGAGCCTTTGAACTGTATCCCTTCTTCTTAGTGGTCTAGTAATCTTTCCACAGTAAATATGTTACATACAGTGATCATTGTTAGAATGGGTTCAGCCAATTGCACATGGAAAATGTGCAGTGCCTAACTCCAGCAGGAAACATCTTTGGAAATTGGCTTTAATTCTACCTAAAAGGATAGCATGAACCTGTGTTTTAAGTGGTACAAATAGTGGTTTCAAGCCCTCACACTGGAATTTCAAGGTCAGATATCTACATTCTAATACATACAGGTAGCTGAACAAATGGTTTCAGAGCAAACATGCACACAGAGGACATTGAAAGAAGGGAAATTTTCTCCAGTTTACTCCTACTTGTGTTTGTTTTCACTACTGAGATGGCCATAGCAACCTTCTCTCCATCTTTGTATCTTGTCAGGAGATAAGTTAATGTGCTGAAGTTCTCCCAAAATGCTTTGGTGTGCCATGGGGATCTTGCAGGAGGGTCAGCTCCTTCTGGAGTAAAGGCCATATTTTGGATGCATCTTCATCCTACATCTCCACTCCATTCAAGTATGGATCCCATATTGCTCTGTTTGTGCTTGAGCATTTAGCCCTGCGACAGCATGCTCAGGTGTGTGCTTCAGAATGACCAAACACATCAGGGAAGAAGATCTGGGGGTTCATCTATGTCACTCTCCCAACACACGAGTTTTCCCCATAACATTGTATAGTAGGCAGCTCTGATCAGGTGCTCTGGGCAAATGAAGGGGTCAGCAAAAGACGCACGATTTGAAAATCTAGTTGGATTGCCTCTACATCACTGTGAATACTGCCTGTTTCAAATTATCTGGTAAATACTTTTGTCATCATGACCAATGACCTGCAAGAAGAAAAGGAAAAAGACAAGTAAAATGGAGCCACACTCAGGGATAGGTGGTCATGGCCTGCCCCTCCAATTTCCCCACAGGCAAACTCTGATGGCTCTCCTTTGTGAAGAAACTTTTTGAAATGTCTTGTCCAAAATCTGCTGGTTTCATTACAGTGTCATTCATACAGTGGTCATCTGGAAATGCTCTAAAGTTTTAATTGTGCCCCCCCAAAATAATCCAGGTTTTATTCTAAAACATATCTTTTTATCAAGAAGGCAACCATTACCACTGCCAGAAAAGCAATTCAGTTAGATGGCAACTGTCTGAAAACAAAGGTTTGCTCCAAGTTTTTCCTGGACAAAACCAGACCTTACCAACAGGAGTCTGTACACCTGGTACAGCTTTCCCACATAGAGCATTCAAAGACTTTACAGAGGGTACAGCTACTAGACTTGTCTAAGCTGAAAATGAACCCCAGCTCTTCTGCGAGCCAGGCCACTGAGCAAACTGCTGTCCCTCTCTGCCTCACCTGCAAGAGAGGGAAAAAGTGTGGAAGTAGCAATTTTCCCCTCCGTCACATTGAAGAGTTAAGTTCTGCTCTCTCTGATCTCTGGACATCAAGACTCACTCGTGTCCATGTGGAGTCTCTGCTTACCTTCTCAGAGCTGCGTGGCTTGGTGGTCCTTTTGGAACAGTCCATTGGTTTGGAACAGTAGCAAAAGTGTGCTTTTGTTACTTTTTAAAAACTTTCTTTTTTTCCTCTTGGATTTCACAGCAATGATTGAGGCCCTTTGGTTTGTCTCTGAGCAGGGGAAACTCAATGACTGATAATTAGCTTGCATGCCATTTAATGAAATTGAAGGAGCACAGTAACATCCATAATCTAAATCTTCTAGCTTGTTGAGCCCTAGTTTTGCATAATTCCAAGTGTTAATATTCAGGCATAAATGGAAAAAGGTTAAAAAGATTTAGTGAATTTGTAACAAATGTGCCCTTTGTGCATATGAATTCTGAGTTGTCTCTACTGGACATAGTGAGTTGATTAATCCTGCTATGGATACCAAAATTACCTCCTTGTTAGACTCACTGCTGTTATCACTGTAGCCCAGTGAAAAGGGTGTTGGCTTAGGTGCTAAGAGACTCAGTTTCTCATCACATCACTGCTACTGTCCTGCCATTTTTCCTGGGACAAATTCCTGTATCTATTTATTTCTCTGTTTCCTTTCCTATCTGGTGCTGTCTCGTGTATCAAGACATGAAGCTCTTTGGGATAGAGACCTCCTTATAGACTCAGTGTCAGATCTCAGTTAATTTCTTAATGAAGTAGCAACAAATGACAAGCAGTTAGATGTTAAATGAAAAGAAGTTCCATCTAAAATTAATGAACATATTCAAAATTAAGCATACTTTGTACAAAATTTAAAACAGCTTTATCAACTACACTTTCAGCAGTCTTAGATTATCTGGTGCAGGATATGGTGCATTCTGCAGAAGCTTCTTCTACATTTTAAATATGGATGGTTTTAATAAATAAACACTGAACAAAAGCCAAGACAGCTGATCCCACATCTTTTCAGTTTTACCTTCTTTCCAGTCATCCTGCTTTTGTCCGGTTGTTTCCACATAGAACAGATTTTTGCACTGCAAATGAAGAACTCAAAGGGAGAAGTTATTACAGAGGAAGATTGAGAGGTGATCAGAGGTTAGCTGGAGTGAAGGTATATGAGTTCTGCAGCTGAACTGAGAGAAAATGATGAACAAGAAAAGGAAAACAAACAAACAAACAAGCAAACAAACTGGGGAACAGAGGAGAAGAGAGGCAGCACTTTATTTATTAACTGCCATCAATGTTTAAGGCATAAGGCAGAAATTCCTGAACAAAACAATTCACAGTTAAAGTGTTAAACTGTACCTTTAAGGGGGGGGGGGGGGGGGGGGGGGCCCCCCCAC
>JAWWEU010000081.1:24760118-24797618 GCA_035583155.1 Acropternis orthonyx
CCCCCCCCCCCCCCCCCCCCCCCGCCCCCCCCCCCCCCCCCCCCCCCCCCCCCCCCCCCAGCCCCCAGTGAGGCCAAGAAACCACTTACTAAGATTTCTCACAACATTTTCCAGCAGCTCAGGGGTCTGCTTTCCTCCCACCACTCCAGGAAAAAAAGTAGTGTGTCTCCATAAATCACATCTCCCTTAGAGGCCAGTGTCACCCTCACAGATATCCTCCATTCCCTGCATGACTGCTATTTCACCACCAGAGCTGTGTCTCTGCAGCACTCCATGCTCAGAAAAGAATCAACAGCAAGAGAAATGTAGAGAAGAAGATACTGCCAACTTAGTGAAGGAGTGTGTTATAGTTTAACAGCAAGTAAGTCCCACACAACTGCTCACTCACTCCTCCCCAGTGGGATAGGGAACAGAATCAGAAAAGTAAAAGTGAGAAAACTCGTGGTCTGAGATAAAGATAGTTTAATAAGTAAAGCAAAAGCTGTACATGCATGCAAAGTGAAACAAGGAATTCATTCACCACTTCCTATGGGCAGGCAAGTGTTCAGCCATCTCTGGGAAAGCAGGGATCCATCATGTGTAATGATGACATGTGTAATGATGACATGTGTAATGATGCCATCACTCCAAAAGTCCCTCTCTTCTTTCTTCTTCCACCAGCTTTATATGCTGAGCATGACATCATAATGTTATTGGATATCACTTGGATCAGTGGTCCTGGCTGTGTCCCCTCCCAACACCTTGTGCACCCCCAACCCACTCACAGGTAGGGTGGGGTGAGAAGCAGAAAAGGCCTTGACCCTATGCAAGTGTTTGCTCAGCAATAGCTAAACCATCCCTGAATTACCAGCACTGTTTCCAGCACAAATCCAAAACAGAGCCCCCTACTAGCTACTATGAAGAAAATTATCCCAGACAAAATCAATACATTCTCCATCCCTTATTCCATACCATTCATGCTCAGATCCCACACTTTCCAATACATCCTCATTAACCACTACCCCTCTTACCATCCTTTGATAAAATACACAGATATCATTCCCTTAGTCTATGGACTGTCCCTGTAAAATGTTCATAAAATGCCCATGAAGTGCCCACAAAATGTCTGTTGAGGTAATCTAGTCCATAACTTTGGGCTCCATCTGTCATGGAGAGTCACTTAGGACAGGAGAGGCAGTATATTGTGTGGACACCAGGTTAGTATGTGTTGTTGGGCACCAAAACCACTGCCTCACTTGTGCTGCTTCTCATAAAACTTGTCCTTCACTGCTTTACATGGTTCTTGCTATAGTAATTCCTGTAACATACAACTCAAATCATGGATTATAACAGCTTAAAAGTATATCCATTACAATCTTCACTCCTGGTACCTTGGTGCCAAGTTATAGGTTTTTACATTCCAATGAACTCTTCCACTTTCTTCCAGCCTGATTAGCAAGCATAAAACCTCCCTCATGTATAGGACCATGGTTGGTAACTAGCAGATAAGGCAAGTATAAGGACTACTAAAAAATCCCCATCATCTCTAGCTAAGTTGTCCTCTCTCCAGCTGGGCCTATCATGTTTTCATCAGAAGATACCCACTGTTTTATGCAGTGTTATTTTTTGTTGTTTGGGGTCTTTTCATGTTTATGTGCCTATAGCTGATGACGTTTGCTCACCTCTGGCCTCACCTCAATTATTTATGGCAAATTACAACAGGCACCTGCCTTGGCTACTGCAGGGCAATAGCCTTTAGATCATTTGAACACTTTGTGATCCCATCTTATCATGCCTGGATGCCGAAGGATTTCTCTGAAATGCAACAATTTATGTGGTGGGACAGAAGTGTAAGAAAGACCTTGTATTCCAGCAAGCTGCTCTGTACTAATACCTTGACATCTACAAAACCAGAAACAACAACATCAAACAGGGAAATAGTCATGGATAACCCTCTCATTAAGGATGTAGGGAGGAAACGTGACGTAAAACCCTCTGAAGGAGTCCCAGTGTCATTCTTGAGGATAAAGCCCATGTGAGGCACACGTTCTAGTCTCTCCTACTCTCCCTCCTTGGCACCTTTGGACGCACTTTGCAATTTTGCAGATGCTGGTAATGAAAAACTGAGTTTTGTCATTATCTAAAAGCACTATCATGTGATGGAAACAGAAGGAGAAAAGAAAACACAGCCCAGTAAGCTGAGAAAGCTGCAGAAAGATAGTGAGCCCTCCAGACAGAGCTCTTGGAAGCCTGTTCTCCTACCACAGAAAGCAGATAAAATCTAGCTGAGGACAATCATATTTGGCCTAATATGACCCTGCATTTAGAGTAAGATTCAGAAAGAAATATGTGGCCTTGCAAACACAGAAAAGTATTATAGTCATTCCACCCTAGAAAGGGCCATTAGGCTAAAAGGACACTGACTAGAGGTATTTGTTTTCTCTACCCGTATTTTTCATACCAGGAAATGTAAGACTTTTTGTGTCCTTTTGAGAAAATACCAAGACTATAATATCTACCATGCCAAAGTATGAAACAAAAAGAAAATAAGAATTCACTTCTGGTTTACAGCTGTTGTCCCAATAGCTGTATATGCACCAATAAAGTATTACAATGGTCCAGAGAGACTTACTTGCCAAGCCACAAGCACATCAGGCTGCAGAAATAAGCAGGGGCCAAGAGAAGAAAGTCAGTCCTGTTGGAAAAGAAGTGTACTATTGCAGTCCTGCAGTAAAACACTAGCCTTCCACCTCCAAACCATGAAATTAAATATATATATATATATACATACCAGGTATTTTTATTTGCCTTCTACAAACCCCAAAAGTTCAAACGTACAATCTTCTTCCCACCATCATGAGGGCTTAGTGCATTTCTTTATAAACAAAAACTGAAATTATCATGTAATTAAGAAGCTCTGGGCACTGAGCCTCAAAATAATGCCCTTTAGAGGATCCCTTTCAAACAATGAAAGATGGTAAGGCTGTAGTGAGAGAGCGGACAGAGGAAAGTGGGGTGAGGAGGTACTGCAACAGCTAAGGTAAGAGTGGCCAAGCAGGGCTAGTGACAGGCTCAGCTAACCCACAATAAGCAGGGTCTGCCCCAGGAGTCTGGGGAAGAGACCAGCAAATATACAAACCTTGGTGTTTGGCTGCAGCTCTGCTGTGCTTGATCTGCAACTCCTCTGGGAAATCCCACTGAGATTTTTGGCTGGAGCTTTGGAACAACTGGGGAGGAAACTTCATCAAGCCCTCTGCCTGTTTGGAGAGCACTTTATAAGTTTGTGCTGTGCTGACTGAACACTTCTGCAGTGCAAACACCAGCCGTTGGACTTCTAGCTCGTATGCACGGCAGTCGAGTTTGCAGAGGGGCTGCCAGAAAAGAACTGTCTGCTGAGCTGGGGTGCAAGACTGCTCCTCTTGGCACGATTACTGACAGACCTTATTCTTTCTCTCTGCAGCTGTGAGTTCTGGTAGTTCCCCGATGGGTAGATGGAATCTGTTGTTTTCTCTCAGGAGAGTTACTAATCTTTTCAGCTACATAAATACACTTCTATTATTGTCTGAGTAAATTGCCTTAGAACACTGTTTCTGCGGGGGGGGGGGGGGGGAAGCTGAAATTTCTTAAAAGAAAAATGTCCCTATATTTTTCATAATTATTCCAGTACTTTTTTCTACCCTGTTTATCATAAAGTCTCAATAGTTAGGAATTAGCATATACACTGGCATTATCACACCTGCTTAAGAATCTGAGTTTACCCAACCCCAAATAAGAAGTGAGACTCATGCATCTCAGACTCCCTTGCTCCTGTGCAAATCTCACCTAGGTTTCTTCCTAAATCATTGCCTGCCTACCTTTGTTTGTTATTACAACATTTGTCTTGGATGGTGAAGAGCTCTGAAAAGGATTATACAATCCCACCATCTGCATCACACTTCAGTACTCACATCCAGCCCTTTCAAGAAAGTTTCTAGTTTAGCAAGATATTTATCCAAGTGCTTAATTCTGCGTGCAGTACTCTATGCTCACTCTGCCCCTTCTGGCATTAAGATGAGGGGGGGTGCTATGGGAGTTGGGGAAGCAAGGCAGTGTTTAGGAAATTCAGATTTCAATTGGTCTGAACCCCCTGAAAATGAGGGCAAAGCCAGAGGAGGCATCCACTCTATTTTATATACAGTGTTAGATATTTGTAATGACATTACTAGAATTAAGAACTCCTTCAGTACTTTAAACTAGACAGCCTTTTGAAAATTTTCCTTTGTAAAAACAAAAGACACTATGCAACAAGCACTATCTAGATGTAATTTCCAAACAAATCTACACTGTGATTTCACCAGGAGGTCTGTAAGTGGAACGCAGACAAGTCCACAGCAGATTTGTTGAGATGCCTGTGAATGCCTGTCAAATCTACCTTTATATTTTAATAAAAGGTTGAGTCAGAAAAGAACCCATGCCTAACCAGAGTCCACTGAAGAAACTGTAGGCAAGTCTGTACTTTATTCATGCAATGAATTTCAGTATCTAGTCTTACACTTGAGAAGCATTTAATGAATACTGTGAACAGATGCAGTTTGGCTCTATCTTCAACAGGTATGTTTATCAGTTACTGAAAGGCTAACAACATCCCAACAACCATTCACATGGAATGTGCAGTTATTAAAATTATAATAGTGGAAGAGACTGTAATAATTCTTGAGTCTGATCCTGAAATTACCTGCCCAAAGAGCAGGTTTTCATACCAGATCCCATTTACATCCACAGGGCTGGGAAGTTGCACACAGTTCTTAAGGAGCTCATACATTTTCCAAATTGCAGCTAGATGTGAATGTTTTGACTGTTCTGTGGGCGTATGCTGTAGTCGTGAAGATTTTGTCACAAATCTTGGGATATTTTGCCCTGCAGAAATCCCAGCTCCTGGCAGAAGTAATCTGACAGAATATCAGCTTTCCTTTGTTTATTTTTGAAGCCTCAGATCTTCTTGGTTACACAGCAAAGCTCAGCCATATAATCTTCTAGAGGCTTAAAAATCAGAACTCAGATAAAATAAAGTCCCTGTTTTCTAGACCTAAAAATCTCCTGATTTTTAAACCAAGCTTATTACTCCAGGGATCTCAGCACTGGGTTTTATAAAACTGGGACTGCAATACTGATTGAGGCTCTCCCAACATCATCATCAGCGTATCTCTTCTGGCTTTCAGTGGCAGCAGATTTGACCTGATGTGATTTACTAATCATGGTTTGTCAAAAATAGTTTTCAGCTGGCAATATTCGCAGGAGGCAAGGAGATGGGAAGCAGGTGTTATGTTTTAAGAGAGAGGACTCTGCCTTTTTACTTTATAATCTAATGTTTTTACTTCATAGTTTTAAATTTCACATAAAGCTGTCACAAAGTCATTTAGTAAACAAGGGAGGGGAGTAGGGGTGCTCCGGCTGGTGGCAGCTGCGATCGCAACCACAGCTTCTGACTGGAGGCTACTGTGCTGAGACCTGCTTTCCTGCAGCTGCAGGGCTTCACCAGCTCCAGATCTGCAGTGCAGGGAGACCACTGTTGTCCTGCTGAACTAATCAAAGGAAGATGTAAAAAAATAAAGGCCATGTTTACATTCCCCGATCAGCATTTTATTGCAGCACAAGGTGACTGGGAGGGCCAGGGGGTGCCTGAGCTTTGGTGGTCCTGTGCATGCTTTTGTGCACATCCCGGGTTGCTCTCCAGGCTTTGCTGGGCACCCCAAGTGCAGCTGGAGGAGCCTGGCACCTTCTTGTCGCAAATGCTGCACCCCAGCTCTTGGCACCCTACAGCTGCTGCTGGCCCACCATGCCCTTGGGAGCTGTGACCCCTCAGAAATGTGGGGCTTGCAGCGGGGACACAGTTTTTCCACGGGTGCAGCTCCTGAATAGACATCATCACAGAAGCATTGCAGGGGGGTAGTGACCCTCCCATGCTCCTTCTGTATGGTCTCAGCACTTTCTGGGTGTTGCCTCCTGCACCCAAAAGGAAAACTTCTGTCATGGTCATGAGGATTTCTCCTTCCTGGGCCAATTATTGCACCGTTTCAGCTGGGTTTTAAGACAATGAAGTGACTCCAAGGTGCACTGTGCCTGCGAGAAGAGGGGACCCTGGTTCCCTCCATGGGAAGGGCATGGGGGGCAGAACCAGCAAAAGCAGCACAAGACTGAGTCCTCCTGACTTTCTTCCAAAAAAAATACTTGCAGAGAAACCTGGAATTATATATAAGCAAAATTGCCTTTTGATATTACCACGTAATTTCCACTTCTGGCAAAGAGATTTTTGCCCAGGCTAATTTGGAGACATTTCCCTTCACCACATTGGCACCGCTGTGTCATTTTTGATAGAAGCCTCATTCATTGGGAGATTCAAGGCAACCCATTCCCCTCTCACTTCGGCAAACAGAGCTGTTTGTTGAGTCTCTTGAAAGACTGCGCGAACAGATAAACATGCTACACATGAAGTACATTAGGTGGAGGTGAAATACAGATGATTATATTTAAGGGCTTACAATAGTCGTTAAGAGCTTTTAACCACAGACCCTGGCAGGGCTGGTCCTCGACTTGCAGTGCATGTCTTGGCTACATCCTCAACTGACTTTCTGTTTCTACCCCTTAACACAGGGCCAATCTTGTCAGTCTGGTGTCAATGAGGAAAAAAAAGAAAAAAAAAAAAAGGAAAAAATCAACTCTGTTAATAGGATTATAAGATTTGGGGCATTTAATGTTGTTGCAGATCATTTATTTTGAAAGTTGATTTCATTTTAGTGAAAACAAGCTCAGCCCTGCACACTGGGAGTTCGCAGCCATGATGCCAAACACAATCATTGCTGGTTTGAAAGATGTGATTGCTTTTTAATGTGGAAATTTCACAAGGTTACAAAAGAGGAAAAAATTAAACTCCTTTCTTATAACAAAGTCACCCTGGGATATGCACTACAATGCCCTGACAATGTCCAGATACTCTGACCACATTGCACATCAGAAAGGTGGATGAGCGTGATTTACACCATTTCGCAATTGGGGTTTTTTCACACAGCTGAAAAAGCTGAGAAGTTTTGAGCAAAAATAAAAACAGCACTTTGGAAAATGCATTTGGAATTGCACAAACACATCCCAGGGGTCAAGGAAGTAGAGGGTGGATGAGAAATGTCTCCAGAGAGATAAATGAGGGGATAACATTATCTCCTCTTCATGCCTGACAACTCTGGACCCATGGTGGCAGCTCATTTGGTGTATTGAAAACGAAGCTCCTCCTCAGCATTGCAGACAATCTTTATATTTGTTAGACATCAGAATAAAAAATTACAATCAGAATCCCTGGCCTTTTCAATAGCAACCTCCCAAAGGGCTTAAATATATTCTAGAAATAATGGCTAAACCCCATTTTCCTGGGTGTTAGATGATGTTCTGTCACCATCTCAGAAGAACCATTGTTGTGACAAAAGCCTCATGGCACAGCCTGGACGGGGCTGAACAGGGAAACAGGCACTAGCAGGAATGTCCCAGTCAGAGGAATTCATCAGGAGGGACCAAAAGGAATAAATTTTTCCAATGTGCTCTTAAAAAAGTGATGAAGCGGGTAACAAGGTTGCCCCTTTCTGAGCTGAGGAGGCAGCACAGACTCGTGAGCTTCCTTCTCCTTTGTATTGAGGATGCTGCTTTTGATCTACAGTGCGGGGAGTGCTCTCCCCAAAGGCAGGGGTGAGGGAGAGGGTAGATCTGGAGGGAGACACAAAGGATGGAGCTGAAGCACTGCCTCAGAGCCGAGGATTGAAATGACATGTGCGCTGCGGAACCTTTTTCTTTTCAAAGCAATTTGCTATCATTATATTGCCCATGCACTTCCAATACATGTCAGCCTGTTCTCTTTTAACCTGGCGGGAGGGGAAGGTGCTTTCATTGCAGGGCTCCTTACAGAAGCTCGCCAGACATTGCTCTTATTACATCTGCTGGGCACAGCACAGAATGATGCATGTTCATTAAAGGAATGGGGTTAGAGGAGAGCAAATTTGTTCAGTCCCTGCTAGAGAATGCTTGACTGGGCTTAGATATTTCCATATACAGAAATATCCCAAAATTTAAAAGCAGGACAGTTTCTACCCCTATAACTTCAGTTTGGCTTCTGGCTAGCATTATGAAAATCATTTAGCCTTGTTTGCCTGGATCCTGTCAGTGGTGAAAATCCAGAAAACTGCTAGAACAGCATTTATTAAGGATTTCATAAAGTTGTAAATTACAAGATTTCCATTAACTATTTCAATTATGATTCCTCTTCAGCTTTAACTCACATGCTTCTCTAAATATTGGGGCACAGTGTGTGGTTCTGTATCTGCATGTATGAAAGGAGAGGTGAGGCAAGATTTGCAACAAAAACTGAGTTTTCACTTCTTCAACTAGATTTTTTTCTCATTCCTGTGCTGACAATCACTCCATGTGGCACCGTGCCTGGGCCAATACACCCAACTGAGGCTAAATACGAATAGGTAACACACAGGGGTTAATTTAGTCTCTATTTCTGCATTTTTGACTCTTACTACAAGAAAAACTGTGCAGAACAGAACAACGTAATGTTGGTTCCCTCATCTATTTCACTCTGGTGTTGGTTCAACCCCAAAGTGCCTGAGTGTGAGCAAGCCCTTTCACCAAACTTTTCCTTCTGTTCTTGCATGGGAGGCTGGTATCTGGGAAAGGCTTTTTCAGTGGGAGCACAGCCAAACCCAGCCATCTCTGGCTGCTTAGCTTTGGAGTCAGGATTCCAAAGAGTACAGAGAAGCTCTGCAAATTCTTCAGTTTCTTCTGTGGAACTGTGAAGATGACATCAGCCAGTTCCTCCAGAGATGCAGAGAAGAGCACGGATCCCATCCACTCCAACTCATGGCCTGTAACCACCAGAAAACTGTGGACTTCATAATGCAAATACTTGAAAACATCCTGCAGCACATGGTGAAGGAGCTTCAGGAACAAGCCTCAACAATAGCTTGTCACTGATTTACTTCTGCCGTTTCCTCTCTTGGAGCCACTGACAGGGCATTTGAAAAGGAAGGTGATTCTGCCTGGTGGTGATGATGCCTGCAATGCCTGTCTCCATAATGACAGCTTCAGAAAGTACTTTCAAAGGACTTGTACAGACAGGCCAAGAGGTGGGCTTGGGACACAAGCTGGCTAGAACTTGCCCTGTGGTTCACTGTGGTCTCCTGAAGGAGTGTTACTGTGAGGAGGCTCTTTCTTGTTCTCTCTCCTTTTTTTTCACAGAAACCTAACTAACTAACAAAATCAAAAGCCCAGCTTAACACAAGCCAACTGCACACAGGTTTCCTCATGGCATGACAGAGTATTACAGCCTTAATGGTAGGCTGCTAGACTAGAAGCAGTCTTTCATTGAGTTTGTCTTACTGAGAGGAAAAACTGCTTTGTGTAATAACTTTATGGTAAATGTTGGCAAAAGATTTGCACTGCATACTGAAAGAGAGACATTTCTGACCACAGCTCATGAACCGCATTTATTTACTCTGGCATTTGTCCATTATTTGTTCATAGGCTTTCTGTCTCTGCTAAATGTGTTCCAATTTTGGGAGCTAAATCATTGCCAGTAGTTTCCAGGACATTCCGCTAGGCTAAGCAAAATTGCCCTAAGCAGTTGTCAGAAACCACTGGAGTAGTATTTTAAATACAGAGTATTTGAGGAAATAAAAGATATCAAGCGTCCTATCTGTCTGGATCCCGTGTGTTGTAAAAAGTTAGAGAACAGAAATAGAGGGTTTAAAGCCCTGCCTGACTTTCCTGAACCATTTTCCATACACAGAGGGTTTAAAGCACTGCCTGTCTTTCCTGAGCCAGTTTTTGTCATTTAATGAACTGAGCTGATTTTAAAATGAGGATAGTAATTGAAAATATGAATATGTATTTGTCAGCAACTCTCTAGATAGAAATCATGCTCAAAATTTCATCTGGCAAATCATAGTTATTTACTTCTTTATAAAAAATGGACTACAAAAGACAGGAAAAAAATCCAATGCTATTAAAACTGACACTCAATTGCTATCAGATGGCCTTTCAAAAATGTGTATATACAGGTCAGGTAGGACAATAGTATGGGAATTGTTTTTCTGGATCAAGCCTGATGCATCTGCTCACTGTCCTCTATCCAACAGAGCTCAGAATGACCTGATGTATTACCTGCCCTGACAACAGTCTAATGAAGATTGCAAAATAATCCCTAAGACATTGAGTGCTGGCTTGAAGTGAGAATCCCTATATTTTTCTCTAATGCTCTTTTTCTTGGCATTAATTATTGTAACTCCAGATAGTATTATTGTCCAAAAAAAAGCTCAGTGCTTCTTCAGACTTTGTTGAATTCCTGGCCTGCATTGCAAAGCAATCCAGCGTCAGTGCGAGCCCTCAGGGAGCAGGAAACTTGCCTGCTAGTGGTCTGGACTTAGCTGCCTTTCATTTTCATCAAGTGTCCACTTTTTACTGTGTATGACAGGGTACACTGGTTATTTTCTCTACTTTTATCATGTCCCTTTCTTTTTCTCTCTGTTTCAAAGGGAAACAAATCCCAGCTTTCCAATTTCTCCCCCAATGAATCCGAGTAATTTCTAAGCTCATTTCCAAGCACACTCTTTCTGCAGACAGAACAGCCAGTCTCTCCTTTGCAGTGCTGGGGGAAGTGGCAGTAGTAATTTACGTAAGAGCATTCTGCTGTCCTGCTCCTTATCCATCCCATTAAATCTCATCAAGGGTTTTAATCTGCAGCTTCACATTAACAGAGCATATCAATGAACTGCCAGCTAGGATTCCCCTCTAAATCAGTGCTTAAATTTAGGGGTCTTTGTAAAAAGGTGGGTGGTTTTTTCCTTTCAAAATATAAAGATACGTATATAAAAATATTTTATCAACACTGAATTTCAGCCATCATTTTATTACTGTTGATTTAATTTATTAAATTATTGATCTGTTTGAAACCACAGGAATCTCTGCAAAATACTTCTTCATACAGCAAAACAAACAAAAAAATCATGCTATGTCCTCATATTTTTCATCACACTGCCCAACTGTATCGTAAATTACAGTGGTAATACTGATATAGTAATAGAAGTAGAGTAGGCAATGACACTGATCCTAATAAATGGAGCATCTAAATGGTAAACATTTGACTCTGATAAAAGCTGGCCATTTAATCCCTACGTGGATAGTTGTTTATTCACTAGCTACAAAAAGTACTTTGCTTCCTGTGTTTCAGCCTTGGGGGTTTTTCCTTAGCTTCATGTGTGTATTTTGTTAGAGGTTTAGTGGAAATGTAGAGAAATTGATGCCTGGTTCAGCTCTGTCCACCCTTCTGTGGACGTGAGCAAAGATTCAGGGAGATTAGGGAGGTATGATTTGACAAAATCTGCAACAAACCTTATCTGCTTATATATTCCTGCTCACATATTCCTCTTACTGTTTTATTTTTACTTGCCATTTCATGAATTTAATGGGTGCAGATAAGATTTCCACTGGTCCACAAATCCCAAATTATCCCTGTATTCTTAAATACTGGTAGTCTAAACACAATGCTAAATATTAAATATAAATATAATGCTTTAAATATTATGTCTTCTATCTCCTGGAATTTTTCCTATTCCCACCAGTAACAAGGAAATGCAAATCTACTTGCAGTGGTAGATTTATACTGTAAGGTAGTTAATTTGCTTTTAACTTACCACCTTGCCTCAGTGACACCTTTGTTTCACATTCTGTACCATCACTGGTACTAGAATAGAGCACATGGAGAATAGATAACTTTCCAAAACCTTATATAATAAAAGTCTTCCTTAGCTCCTCCTTTAATTCCTGTGAGCCCAAGCAGTGCTGTAAATCCCTTGAAGTCTTCAAGCTTGTAATGTATTCAAATAAAGCATTCTTATTCTGTTAAAGATACGCAGCTACTTGGGACTGTAAAAAGCTACCTTGACTTCTTAATTTTCCTCTTGCTTGTTCTCTGCCAAAAGGCAGCACCGTTATCATTCAGTGGTGCACTAGAGTATATTTTCTAACAAAAAAAAAATAATAGAAGGACTACAGTGGGAAAGCAGCGGCATCTGGAAAAATCAAACAATGTGGATTAATACATTCTTTGTGGGCTGAAGGAAGCAATGGAGTCAAGGAAGGCCTTTGGATGTTATGTTTTACAATACCTCTGGAGGCCCAAGCACCACTGTAGACTGTTTTCTTCCTGCCTTTGGACAAGCTGAAATTTACTGGTAATAACACACAATTAAAAGCGCATGTGTGTGTCTGTGAGGGCGTGTGTGACTTTGCTCTAATTCCACTCCTTCTGTGCATTTTAACTTTCAAACTTTCAAGCGGCGGTGAAGAGGAGACAGACAGGTATACATAGCAGCCACATCAAAATCTTGGTGGGGCAGGGGGAACATTTGACACCTCCTTGTTTCAGTGCCCCCTGTCTGTTTTTAATTTCACTAAATCGCTCCCGTCTGGGGATTGTATATTTTCAGTGGCCTCTCCCAGCAACGCAGAGGTAGTGTTAGTGTGCCAAACCCCAGCTATGCTCAGGCACAGGGCTGCAGATTTACAGGAGGCAAGAGGGGAGTCAGGTCACAGAATGAGCCGTTTGCCCAACTTAACTCAGGCCTAAAAGTGATAAGTAATCTCACTTGCCCTTTTCCCTTTATAGCCATCTTACAAGGGAAGAGGTGGACAACCTGAGTAACAAGCAGGCTTATAGTCTTCTCACAAGGCAGCTTTGACAGTATCATCAAGGTCCATGTGTCTGAAAGGTCCCCTGTTAGCAAGGGGATGCTGTACTGCAGTTGCTGCTCAGGGCAATAAGGATTATGTTGGCTTGGGTAGTGGGTTTGTTTGATTTTAAGAGGCAAGCAGTATCTGGCCCTGAGAACCTCCAGGGAAAGGAATGGCTTGGAAGGGCAATTTGAGGAGCATTCTGCTGGACAGCTGTAGGCAAGGTGGAGCCTGGGCTCCCTGTCCGTTGCCACGGAGGTAGGTGGAGGTTTTGCTCCTGGTTTTGTTGAGAGAAAAGTTCTGGCCTAACATGGAAAGCTTGTGCAATCTTGGGAGAAGTTGCCTCATAGCAAGAAAAGTGAGCAACAAGACAACATTAAATAGGGAAAAAAGAAGAGCTCCTCAATCAGCTGCTCCAAGGCTGAACATCGCTGTTAACAAGGCATAACATCCCTCCTTCTGTGAGCATCTCACCGGAGCGATCCCCTCACAGGCACTGAATAATGAGCAGCAATTTCAAATGCTTATGCCTGAGCAGAAGTCCTTCATATATATGGACGTATATCAGGATGTAAAGCAACGCCATTCCCTCTAGTATTAGTTTGCACAACTCACATGCGTTCATCTGCTTGTGCATGGATAGGGGCATGAGACAAGGTCAGAGTGAAACTCTGGGCAGACTCCAAGCCTGTGTGGCTGCTGGGAGCGTTGCAAAGCTCTGTGTCTAGAAGCCAGGGAGCTAAAATAATGCTCAAGACAAAGCCAGCTGAGACACATCATGAGTTACTTTTACCACTGTATCTTCTCCTGCAAGGAGCAGGATTTGGCCTCAATACACCAAGGAAACTGAAGTGGTAATTGGGTGCTTTGAGAAATCACATTGTGCCATTGCATGATCCTGAGGATGCAATGAATGACTTACACAATAGACTTGTAAGAGTATGAAAAGATAAGTTATCTGAGCCTCTTCCACTAGAACTTTATTACATGAAAGCAGTCTTCTTTGAGATCGGAAGGGGGTTTTTTTCCTCCCCTGAACTCACTGAGTTCTCTGTGAATTGAGCATTACAGTGGCTTTGACTGTAACCATTATAATCATTTTCCAGTGCTAATGTTGTGGTTTTAATGAAAGGAAACAGCAAATGGTGTATCAGCTCATATACACAAATCTGCACTTCATTTGCACAAAATAGCTTCTGGATGGTTTTCCTCCATGTTTTTGGTCAAAGCCACTCTTTTTGAGAAATGATCAATGTCTACAACTGTTTGCTCTTCCACAGATAAAGCAGATGCTATTCATTACTGCCTTTGCCATGCATATATTGCTACTTTCCTCAAAGCAGCCGCAGTGGGTCATGTGTTTATTTTTCTTTAAATCCTTTTGTTCTTAAATCACTCCACTTTTGCTTTCAGGATATGATGGATAATTAATGTTGTAGTAGCAGCATTATTGAATTAGGAAAGTCACTGGTAACTTCCAAAATCATTGAGACAACCAACAAATAAATACAAACCACTTCTTTGGAGTCAGATGTAGTGAAGCAGCATGATGGTGTTAGGATAAGAGGAGGCCAGGCTGATGTGAGCACCTTTAAAGCAGGACAGACTTACTGTTGCTCACATGTAAATCATGGCAGCTTTTATAAAAATGCAGATGCAGATGTTTTGAACAATTTTGCATTGGAGTAATGTAACTGCAATAAATAATAATGCTAAGGAAAGCCAAGACCTGGGATGGGCACTTGGAGGAAATCCTACAATAACTACAAGAAGTTATATGATCATAAAGAAAAGAATTATTCATGAGTTTATGGTTGGGGTTTGTTTAAAGAATAAAGATTTGGAGTTGATACCTTTCAGGTAGGTGCTCAGCATCTCCCAGGGATTACAACCAGGAGCACCAACAAAAACTCACCAGGAAAGGAGAGAGATTATAGATTTCTGGAGTAACCATTTGCAGTCACCACTGGAATATCTGGTTTGCAAGCAGAGTTAGCTTACTGTTCGTGGTGATACAAGAGAAGGTAATATGGTAAACCTCCAGTTGAATGTGAGTTTGTGTGAAACAGGAAAGCAGGATTAAGTTCATTTTCCTACATTCATACACAGAAGGTTCTCAACTGGTTTCCTAACAAGGCCCATCAGGTTTTGATACAACCCTGCCCCTCATGTATTTTTTCACAACACCTTGGTGGACAGCACAGCCGCGAGGGTCAGAAAACTACTTGCAACACTGAACCTTTAAAACTCCATGCAGAAATGAAGGACTGAAAAGACTACAGGGTGGTGAGAAATAATATCTACCATCTCTAGCTGCCTCAGTTTGCAATCTGAAGGGAGGAACCTCTGTGGGTATGGCATTGCATGTTGTTTGACAGCAGTAATCATTATGGCTTTCCTCAGCTGGGTCTGTCCCCGAGCACACTGCAGGACTGCTTAATTCTTCTCCCTGCAGCTCTGTTTAGGACTTCCACAGATATCAAGAGACTCTTGTTAGTTACTTCTGTGTACTCCTGAGAATAAAGAGCCCCTTTGTTGAGTGCTATAGTGCTATATACTTTCCTGGCCTTAAAATCTCTTTTTATTTTTCATTGACGTGTTCCTTATTAGAGCTGTGTAGAAAAAATGGTTCCCCTGTAGAATGAAAGATCTCACCCTTTCAAGATGGTCCTTGCTGCTGTTCTACTTCAGGATGCTACTAAGGCCTTTCAAATAGGGCCTGCTCTGAGCGTCAATTGCCAGGGATTAAGACTCTCACTGGACCTGTTGAAGAACTGTGTAAAAAAAATTCCTATAAAGAAAAAAAGAAAAAGAATAAAATCTGCTGTAGTCCAGGATCAGATCAGTGTGCTGGAAGAGGGTGGAATGCTTTTGTTCATTTCCCTGGCTGAAGCAGTTTTGCTATATACAAGTAATGACATGTCAGTCTGAGAAGAGACCTGGGCTTCAATCTGCTCCACCCAGCATGGTGATGTAATTCCTGGACTACCAGGCTCTTTCGCTCTCTTGACTAATGATTGCCTTGCCATCTGTGCAAACTGGAGCATCTCCAACAGGAGAGGTTCTCCTTTTGTAGGAGTCAGCAGCGCAGAACCCACCTATGCCCCTGGGTCACCTTAAAGAGGTTATAGTCATACATGTGGTCTGCTGTTTTGCATCTGAATAGCCTACCCAGAGAGTTCTGGCTGCCCTGAGGCAGCAAATGAAGGTCTCTTACTTTGACCAGAAACTCATCGAACCCATGACCATCTTACCTTTGAAAGTTCTGAGTTTGACAAATCAACATTTTCTGACTTGAGGATTTTATTTCAGAGAACTTCCAGCCATCTGTTTTTCCTGTCCCCTTTACCTGTAGATCTTCAGTAGGTTTCTTTACCTGCAAGTTTTCATTTTTCTAAGAAATTTTTATGAGGGTAATTCAAGGAAAATTATTGGAGACTACTTCATCAGCCTTTCAACAGCATAGGTTCTACTGTTTTCACTGTACTTTTGGTCAACTTGTAGTTATGCTCACCAAGGTGTATACACCCTGGAGAGTTCTCTCTCTTCATCCCCCACCACTGGTAGGAAACAAATTGATAAAATCCTTGGCAGACCTTATAGATGTGTTGCATGTCCCTGGCTGAGCAGGTGTACCTGAGGTATTATGAGGAGAAACTGGAGGTCCCTTCCATGGGGTTAGTTGTGGGCAAAAGGTGAGGACTATCACGGACAGAGACGAAGAATGGCCCTGCCCCCTAGAAAAACATCAATTAAAATCTTTTGCCATAACAGAACCACCCTCCTTTCCTTTATTTCCTTTCCTCATGTGGCAAAACTGGTATCTGGAAGACTCTTCTCTTGTGCTTGTGTCAAAAAGAGGGAGGGCATGAGTCCTGCTAGAGCCAGCAGAGCTCAACTACATTCTCCCCCTCCATGCTCAAGCTCACTGCTCTTTTGATGCTCCAGCTAAAGAAAATCTCTGCAGATTTTTTTTGTCATTGGAATGAAGCTTCCCACTGCTAGCCTTGGGATACACAGAACATCCTGGCTAGGCAAGAGCTCTCTATGGATATTTCTAGTGCTCAGAGGGAGAAGGGGGAAAAAAAGAAAACAAACTGCAGCAAGGTTATGGTAATTGCTTTAATGAGGCAAAGCCCTTTAGAATGCAAACACACTCAACAATACAAAAAGAAACAATCAAAAAGAAGTATTTTATACAGGCTGTTTTATAAAGAGGTAATAAAAGCAATTGTATGGCACACTCAGTTGCATAAACAGGCTCACCATGGAAGGTGTTTGTGTGAGAGCAGGACTATGAATACTTAATTGCTTTCATTATTCTTATTTTCAGCACAAAATACTGCAATCAAAACTTAATCTGTGGCTTGATTTTTAAATAAAATTGTTATATTCCAGTTCTATTGTTGTAAATATAAAAAAAACCCATGGTCTTTGTGTTAGATGGTATTTCATTTCTTTCTGTTTGTAAGGAGGTATAACAGTGATTAATATCTACATCTCTGGAAATTTCAAAATGTTTTTCAGAGGCAGGATCACTATTTCTTTTCATAGGGAAGGAAGAAGACCAAAATGTTCAAAAGGTCTTCACCAGTGATGTGACTAGAAGTCATGAAAAACTTTGGTGAGATCCTTCTGTGGCTGTTAATCCTGTTTGAACCAAGCCCCAAAAGCAATGCAGATTTCAGATACATTTTCATTCACATATGTCTTCTGACAAACAAGTGAGTACAAAGGAAGAATGTAAGGAAATATGAATTTGGGGACATCAATAAGGTGCAAAGTACAAAACTGAAAAAATATCACCTGTTTTCCCTCACCTCTCAGGAGGGCAAATTACTCGCATAGAAGGCTTGTAGGAATTTTAGTACAATCTGGTGTGTCTGGAATGTTGTATTCTGCATCTAGTGATTTCTTTTTTAAATATGTACTGTTACATTTGTGCTTTATTGGCATCTAGACCAGAGTAATTTTCAAATACTTAGACATAAGAATTTCTTTTTATTTCCTGACTTTTTCCTTTGGGAAGAAATACAGAACTGTCAAAGACCTGTTGTGCACATAAACTGAGTGATAGGTCTGGAAAGATTTAGGGAACAAGACTGTCTTATACAAGAAAATTAATGTATCAATGAAAAGATAATATATTCATTAATGGTTTGTACTTCAGAGGCTGAGAACATTGCTGTGAAATAACATAACAGAGTAATGCCAGAAAGGCCAGTCACTCTCAGTGAAAATGCCTGTCTCTAGGAAAGAAGTGATGATTTCTGGTTTCAAACTGATGGCAAAGGATGACTTTAAATTTAGTGTCTTAATTTACTTATTTAATTAAAAGGATCCTCTGCTACAGTATACAGAAAGAAGTAGCACTTCTCCAGTTCACTAGGCCTATAATAATTTTTATTCTTGAAAGCATCTGACTGTTGGACTTCCTGTTACCACTACAGAACATTTGCCAAATAGGAAATGTAATTTTTATTTTCACCTTTCTTATCATTACAGATAGCATAATGCTGTCAGGAATCAAGCAGGTACCAATAAATATTTCCTGCTCACCATTTCATGATCACATTTTAGTACTTACATCACTAATGACCCAAAACAGCTCCCATGAAGAAAAAAAAGAAAAAAAAAAAAATAGACAAAGCATAAGCTCTCATTATGCCCTACCCCAGGGAAAGTAATTTTAACACTTTTCATCTCACTAAAGTAGAACTACTGTCCAAGAGAACAAAGGACACAACTAAGTTTGTGAATATTTTAAACCACCTATGAATTGAATGAAGAATATAGACTTTTCTATAACCAAACTCTGATCAGCTCACATGGCTTATGGCCAAATCAGCCTTTCAGGCATTTATTTGCAGGGTGTCCAAGGGGGCAAGACTGTCCAAGGGGCCAGCCAACTGCTGATCTCTCAGCAGTGTATCTTATCCTCTTCTTAGATGTCAAAACCAGACTGCTTGCTGGCATCTATCAGTCTTCAACAATTAAAGGCAAGATGACATATTGAGGAGGAGCATGTGTGCATGTATGTGGCTGTATATATAAGAAAGAATTTTACATATTTATAAGGGGAAAATAATGTACAAATTGTATCCAATAAGATATAGGAGGAATGCATATATATATATATACACACACACATATATATATGCATATACATATACATATACATATATATATTTATACACACATATGCATACATATATACACACACACACACGCACACATGCACACACACACACATATATATATATGACTGAATGCCTACACATATTTTAAGAATATATATATATATGTGTGTGTATGTATGCATTTCTGCAGGTCAAAACAGGTTTGATGAATTAAACACCTTAATATAGTGAGCATCTCTTTTTAATCCAGTCAAATTATCATTTCTAACCTCCTAGTATATGTGTGTCCTTAATTTAATCATGAAAAGAACCAATTGCAAAACAAAGATTCTACAGGTACCATGGTCCCACTGAACTCATTTCTCCTAGCAAACAACTTAATGATGGTACTCAAGATCCAATTTTGCTTACAAAGTGAATGGGTATCTAGGTATGGATTACCTGTTGTGTAGAATGATCTAGCACATTAATCTGAAATTTTCAGAAGGAATATGGACCATGCTGTCCTCTTAGTATCCAGTTCGTCAAGGATCAGAAAGCAAATCTTCAACCAGAAATCCAAACACACCAAAATTATCTGTAATATGCTACAGAAGTAGAATTGAAAAGACAAGTAATTCAGTCTGATGAGGTAGATGGGTATCTAGAAAAATGCTGAATGTTATCTGCTATCAACAGTCTTTAAGATCAAGGAATCTCACAGAGGCAGACTGAAAGTTAGTCACAAGCTAACATCTGCTTACAAGAATGTGTGAAGAACAGCCAGGAACTAGTCATGAGGAACTTTCTATAAAAAGGTGTGGTATTAACCAGCCTCCCAAGATAATCAGAGAAGCTTAGTGAGATGCCACCATATGATTATCTGACTGATCCTACATGCATTGATTCTAAGATCAAAAGTAGAGTTTTCCCAATGTATGTTTGTTGTCATAAAGGAGTTGTCAAATTTCCCTCCCCAATCCCTCGAAAGAGGTGCTTTGTTACAGAAATCAGTCTACAGTGAAGATAGTCATAGATAAACCACACACTGCTCCTTTGACCCTCTCCAGCTTTGGTTTCTCCGTTTCTAATAGGAAGCTCTCTGTATTGGGAGCTCAGTTGAGTTCATCCTCTGACAGAATATCCACCTCAGACTCTGTCTCTCCAGACCAGGGAGCATTCTCACAGTGATGTTTACCAGTGGCACCACCTCCTGCCACAGCATCTTGGTCACGTGCTGCGGAGACTGAGTAATGACAAAAATGCAAATGACTGCCACGTGCAAGCATACTGATCAGGGTACTGACTGCAAGCAGCAGCCTGCAATGATGCTGCATTTTCAGTAAGGGCCTCAAAATAGCAAGAATCAAAATAGAGATGCTAGCACACTGAGCTTGGCTTGTTTTTCATTGCTGGTTATGTATGTTAGATAGTGCGTGAGTTATCACTCTCTGGATGTGAATCTGAATTCAAACCGGTTGCCTGATTTGGCTTTATGTGACTATATCTCAATCATATGTAATATCTCTCATCCTTACGGATCAAACTCATTAACAAAGACTTTACAAAACATCATGATCCAAGTCTTTAGATGGAGTAAATGGGCACAGTAGCTATGGTCAACTCCCATTTCCAACATCTCTTCCTCTTTACCTCTGTTTTTATCACAATTGCATTGGTAAGGTTGCCTACTGAAGAAAAATATAAAAAGCATGTTTTCTTAGAAGTAATGCTGCCCAGGAGCAGTTTGCATTTTGTACTATCTGGAAGCTATTCTGTGAAACATCATAATAATTGCTTTTTCTGGACTGAGACACTTATTAGTAGCAGCTAAAGTTAACAGGTTGGAAGATTGCCTGGAGATGATGGATGGATTTTCTCAGATAGTAGATTTCTGGTCATTTTCCATGGCAGCTGTAAATTTAAAAATAATATAAAGTTAAGCAGTGCTAGAAAAGATTTAACAAATATTACATGACTATGGCTTGATCATTAATCATCCTAAATTAATGTTAAAGTGTTACATATGATGAGCCAAACTTTACCCTGGGGTGTATAAAGACATTTCTCATTGATTACAAATGGGAAATGGCACATGTATGTGAACACTGAATTTAGTCAACTGCTTATTTGTTTTGCTGGGTTTTTTAATTACTGCTGGAGGGAGGTGGAGGCATTTCTGTTCCAGGAATCCTTTTTCATGCCAGTGATCTGGAAGAAAATTATCAAGAGCCATTCTTGATGTGTAGTCAATATCTCATGTTATTGCAATAATATCTCTACATATTTTTAAAGCTGAAGAACATTAATTCTCTTCAGAGTTCAGGAGTCCTTTGATCTGCCTGATGTTCACTTTAAAGGTTGCTGCAGTCAAAAAAGAATTTCTTTTTTTAACAGAATGAAGATTTGTGCCTACCACTGAAATTCCTTCTAAGCTAAAACACCATTTTTCATAGACTTTGTCCTAATTTACCCTGTTATTTTTGATGAAGCCACATGTCTTCTTCGGAGGAGTAAATAGAGAGGAGCTGCCAGAGACACACATGTTGAAAAAAATTCAAACCTAAACAATCAAATCTGACACAAACGAAGAAGTCTTATACTCAGAGATACCAAAATGGTTCCTCACTTCCTCTGCTGAATCTGAAGGTCAGAAAACCTGCAATAGCCTCAGCAAGCTCATAGAGATACACAGACCTTTACCTTGTAAATATCTAAAGCCTCTCAGTTCCTTCCACACTTACCTAACACTGTTATACTAATTGCTTAGGCATATTTATGTTATATACACTGCTCATATTCATATATATTAGCTATAGGACATTGCTTAGTCTTGTATTTTATGTCTTTCAGACTTCAGGTACAAATACTCCACAGTAGTTGCACTGACAACAACTTAACTTGCATGCCAACTACAGAATACTGTTACCATCAGGTTTTCTTGGGGAAGATTTACTTCTGTTTATCCACAGGGTTTGGTAATAAATACATGTATTTTGGGGCTCTAGGTACATTAAACATACTGAATAGTCAAAGCTTGTAGAAGCTAATTTCCCTGTCATTGCATTATAGTTAAATTGGTTGTGCATGTCTCATTCAATTATATAACTTGAAGAATACCAACAACATAGGTTCCTGATTTCAACAGTACATATGCTGCACATAGCACTTACAATGGATCAGCTTTTAGCATGAAACACTGAACTCATCATGCTTTGAATTTCAGAGTCACAATTTCAAATGCAATATTGTCTTTGTGTGTGTGTTGTTAATGACTTTTCTTTTTATGCTTTCTGGATATATACTATAATATTTAGTACAAATCAAAGTGAAGAGTGCAGGGTAACTCACAATGGATATATGCAGTTAAGCATTTACCCCATCAGATTCTTTACTGATATACGCTTAGTCAGGTAGTTATTCAACCGGTAACAAAATGTGCTCAATAGTTAAATAAACAATTTGCTGTTAAATCCTGATGTAGAGAAAATGCCAGGCATACTGTCAAGTCTCTTCAAAGGGACTTCTTTAATGGTATTTGTTCTCTGTGGAAGGCACTTTGCTACTACAGTAGTACAGAAGGAACAAGGATTCCTTGGAAAGGATAAATTAATATCCACATGAATTGACATACTATTATGATTTTAGCATTTTCTAATAGCAATAAAACACATATCAAATGGATTAAAAACTGGCTGACAGATCTCAAAAAAATAGACATCAACTGGGACTTCTAATTGAATAAATATTCCAAATGTTCCCTTGAGTTCTGTATGAGGCTTCATATTCTTTAGTAACTTCACCAATGGTCTTGTAATCATGTCCCTAAATACAATCTCTGAATGACATGAGTTTGGTAGAATGATATACAATGATGAAAACTGGACAGTCAAATGGAAAACGGGAATGGTACAGGAAAGAACCACAAAGTTATTCAAAGAATTCCTTGCAGTGAACAAAAATCAAATTAAAATAAAGAGTTCCATGTTGATTTTATCAGGAGGACGATGGCAAGAGGCGAGTTGTACACCTAAGAGGTTCACAGCAGGGAAATACCAAGAAAGGGCTCTTTCATCTAGCAGGAGAACCAAGGTTTGAAAACTTAAGCCAGACAGACTGAAAGTAAACTGCCTTTCTAAAAATAAAGATATTCATGAGTTGGAAAAATAATTTCCAGGGATAAATCAGATATATTTTATGATCTCTTAAGGCCAAGAGGAAGATATGGTTTAGCCAAAACCAGTTTCTTTTTTTTTAATAATATAATAATAACTGGAGATAATGTAAAGATACATAAACAGATAAATTGATCATATTCTGTGAGTATGAATGTTTGCAAATTTACCAGAGTCAACATTTCCTCATCTACCTGTGGTGTGTCTTGTTAAGAAAATTCCTTATTAAGAACTGTCTTCTAAGGAGATGGATTATCATGGTTTAATCTTACCTTAAGGGATATTATGAAAAAATAAGTTTATCAAAATTTAGAAATTATAGTAAAGTCTAAAATGCAACTTGTCTTGCAGCACTGCAAGTTGCTGAATTGAGAGAAGCCCTTTGTTAGATGCCAACCTGAGGTAAAATACAGTGAAGAAATTATATTCATCTCAGTTTAGCAAATATTAATGGATTAATCATGAAAATACTTCCACTATATATGCATTGAACTCCACATGTCCACCGGTGCTATTTTTAAAATAATTAGGACCATAATATATCTTCAGATACTTTCTGCTTCTATCAAATAACAATTAATAACTGTTAGCATCTTTCCCTCTTCCATTTTGTAGCTTGTTGTATATTCCAGAAACTTGCTAGGCCAGTTGCATTTGCAAAAATAGAGAGTAAATCCATTCAAAACAATGTGACTAAAAGCAGAATAGGTCTATTTGCTTTTGCATGGTTAGAACAAAAAGCTCCATTGCTGCTTTCACAGCTAAATAGCATTTTACAATGAGCTCTGAAATTTTTGGGGAAGTCACATTACAATGTTGGTTTAACATCAGACACACCATTGTTTAGATGTAGGATCACTGCGATGTCCGGTCTCCGAAAACTTTAGTTTTTCTTTTGATATTAAAAAGACCACTGAAGTAACCCACTAAGAGCTCTGGCCTCAGGAAAGAAGTCTGAAAAACACACTGTTAAAGATTGGTAAGACACAATTATGTGGCTGACAATTACATGTGATAACAATTAAAATTATCTGATTCCAACCACATGGCATCTTAATACAGCAGATCTCCAAGCAAATAATGTGTCCCGTAATAGGTTTTGATTGATGTTGTCAGCAGCCTTTTGAATGTTACAGATACCTTCCAATCAGTGCTGGGGAAACCAGTGGAGACTACTGACCTCATCCTAAACCAAAATTGTTTGCCTGTACCTAAATACTCTAGCTCTAGCTGCTCAGTAACCTAAAATTCTTTTTTTGATAGATGATTAGATATTTGTATACATGGTGTCCAGCTGCTTACTTCCAGTTGTAAATCTAATATTTGCGTTTGTGGTTTTAATGAAAACCCTAGATGTTTTCTGAGAGGTCTTTCAGTTACCTGCCAGTACATCTCTGGGAACATATGTGTGATCACAAGCCAGATGAAGCACTCCAAACAATTGCTGAAGTCCATGTGTTGGTTGGCATAGGGAAACTAACCAGGGAGAACAAGGAGCTGCCAAGGAGCTGCCACTGAGCAGCATGAGTTACTTTGCTGCCAACTTTAATTTGCGTTAAAAAAAATAAGGATGAGTTAATGATTGCTAAACCAACAAATCATCCTCCATTGGAGGAGCCCCATAGGACATTCTGTCTCCAGTGGTGATATACCCAGTAAGAAAACACATTGTCACATTGCCTAGAACGGGCATACAAAAAGCAGAGGCGATTGGAGGAGGAATTTAGAGTATTTTCATGGTGCCAGTCTCCACACATGTTTTTGGCTTAGCCTCCTGCTTATTATTTTCCTCTTGACCAGCATGAGGACACAGCCCAAAAGATCTCCTCAGATCTGTGATGCAACTTTTATTGTTTCCTTCTCTACACTGTTAAGTAGGAAGTGAAACATAATGTCTTAAAAACGAATTGCGAAATAATACTATACATTTGTTAAAAAGGACAGTTTTTGCTACCATTGTTATTTTTAAAAAAACAACTTTTTCTCCTTTGGCATCTAAATCAGGATTTCAACATCACAGCTGGAAAAACATCTGTCTTTTCTAACCAGGGACGCCACAAACGCAGCTCTCCCACTGTACGTTATGGAATCAACAGCTCATTGAGAATGAAAGCTCAGTTAAGATATTACAATAATTTAGGTGGTGTTGAAGGTGAGCAAAAAACCTTATGCATTATTCACATCAGTTTCACTGGTCTGACAAAGATTGGTATCCAGCCACAATGCAAGATCCTGCCTGTGTTATAAATATATGGGGGGTTTAACCAACACATTGTAATTTCCACATTCTTTATAACAGATCACACTGAGGATGAAGAAAAATATGAAGCAACAACACTCATAAACAGACAACACAGCTCAGTAGTTATTCTTGACACCTCAGTCATAAACATGTTTCTTTCCTGAGTTAACAGTTCCACAATGTGTGCCACAGTTTTCCCTAAATGGCCTTTACAGTAAGTTATAGTCATTTGACTGCACAATGGACATCACCTTACTTTGAAGGAAATGTTGGCTTTCAAATAATAAGAAGAGAAGAATTATCTAGACAGTCAATATTAAATTAGAATCACATCTTGTTCTCTGCAAGAAAAATTGGTCGTAGTTATGCACCAAAACTGTTAGTAGGACAGGAGAGCAGGTTCCCCAGAAGAACAGTGAAGCACCAGGTCAGTGAAGTACACCACACAGATGAAAACTCTCCATATCCATACAGCTCTAAACTTTCAACATTAATCAGACAACCACATTCCTTGTCCTGAACTGGAGAAAACTCTCCAAAAAATCAAGTTACGTGATACTTAAACTTTAAGGAGACAAAATCTCAAGGTTGTGCAAGTATACATCAAAAAAAAATGACCAAGTCATAAAAAGAGCCATTGATAGAGTGACCAATATAGTACAGAAAAAAGTCAAATTATACAAAATCCTATGTAGCCATGCATCTGTAAAGATGTAGCCATAGTCATATTCTCTGAACAGCTGGGTGAGTAATATGACAGAGCTAGTTCATACGGCATGTGTTTTCCCTGATGTCCAACACTGTACATTCAGAAACTACTTCACAAGTACATTTGTGCAGCTGAAGCATGAGCAGAGTTGATTAGCATGGGAGCAGGGCCTCTCATTTTCTTCATGCAGAACCTAATACAAAGGGACTTTGATCTTTAGGGAGATCTCTACCACGGTGCAAAATAATGATGATGATAACACAACAGTAATAATAGGTACAGATAGCAATGTTGAACCTTGAACATGTATCCATTATAAACACATAAATATTCAGTTGTCTACTATAAGAGCACAGGTCATAGACTCTTTAGCTTCATTTCCCTCCTATACATTCAAAAGTAGGCAGAAAAAATATGGAAATATGTTTATTATTTGGTAAATAGTATCTTTTCCAATTAGTGTAGCAGAATTTTGGGAAATCAGACTGCTAATATGTACATGACAAATAATATAATATTAGAACTAAACAGAATATTTGAGCTGTGGAATAATCTACAGAAATAACCAGAAGAGCAGACACTTTCAAAATGGTACAGGACAGGTAATGAAAAATCTAAATTCCCTACAGTGTTTTGAAAAAGTTAGTATCTGCCTACAAGTCAACTGGGAGCCTCAAGTTATTATTCTATTGATTCTATGTATGACTTTTTGGCTCTGTATGGGTTTTTATTTGTTTGGGGTTTTTTTCCTGGTTTTTGTGTGGTGTTGTTTTTTTTGGTTTGGTTTGGTTTTTTGTTCTGAGGGGTTTGGTTGGTTGGTTGGTTGGTTGGTTCCTTGTTTGTGGGGTTTTTTAGAATATAGGATAAATGACCAACCTATGGCCTCCAGGCCAGCTTCCAATAGCCGCATTTTGCTGTCCTGTCCTTCACTAAGGCACTCAATCACAGGGAACAGATGAAATTGCAAGTTGCTAAGTTGGCAAAAAGGTAGCCAGAAGCCTGGTCTTGGCATTTCTTTCACCCAAGGCCCTGTAGCCTCTACACCAGGAATTGCATCGGTCCTACCTCAGGCATGTCCCCACCCCATTGTGAATGAGTAATGTGAAAAGTCCTGTGATAAAAGTATGAGTGAATTTCAGCCTTGATACAGGCACTACCTGAAAGTCCCCATCCATTGCCAAAATAAGCATTTTCTGAAGAAAGCACTTGCATTTTAGTTTTCTAATGGATATGCCTCTCACTGAGTCACAGGTTAGAGCATATATTTCTCCCAAAGCAAGAAGCTGAGACTGACACAAGGAATGCGAAGTACTTGTTTATGGAGTAAACACAACTACTATTTGTTGCCACATATAATGTACCAGAACTTGGTTTTGGACATACATGTCAACAGCCTAGCATTTCCCTGAAGTGCCTTCTGTCGCAATGGTTTATCCACAACATCCATATTTCAGATGCATAACACAGGACAGAGGGGCTAAAAAAGACCCAAACAGTAAAACATTCAGAAGGTCATCAACAGTGAGATTTTCTGCAGACCTGATAGCAGGAGACTAGGTAGATTGAATGTGGAGAAGGTAGTGGCCTGGTGAAAGAAGTCAGGGATGCTGAATAATACCAGTGGAGCTGCATGAAAGAAGACAAGTATCTCTGT
The DNA here is from genome assembly GCA_035583155.1 of Acropternis orthonyx. NCBI lineage: Eukaryota > Metazoa > Chordata > Aves > Passeriformes > Rhinocryptidae > Acropternis > Acropternis orthonyx. The sequence goes on from JAWWEU010000081.1 coordinate 24,787,750, forward strand.
TATTTTCTGATCAAAAGGAATCAGTTGAATTTCAAACTGACCGAAAAGCGATGATCTAGTGCTTCAAAGAGGGGTTGAAAACAGAGAGGTGGGGCTGTTTGCATAGTTTTGCTTGGCATGGTTTCACTGTTCACAAAAAATGGGTATAAAAAACAATATTCCAAAACTCTTTCCGGGCAGTTATTAATTGCTTTTCTCCCTTGGATTACAACACACATAAACACCAGCAACTCTTTTGGCTGTGTTGGTCTGAAGCCCCGTTCAGGCTTTCCATGTGGTGTTCCTAAGGAGCTGTCCCACTTGCTGCATGTTGAAAGCCTCTCCCCTTGGAAATGGACTTGGGCTGGTGGCTTGAAGGGACATTTGAAACCTGCCCATGCTGCTTTGCTTTTTTTCCTGTACTTGTTGTCAGACTCATCACGCTGAGTCATATCTGCAGCTAGATCATAATCATTATTCTGAAATGTCAGCAGCTGCTCTTTTCACCCCCATATGGTGCCAGATTTAGGATGAGGTTTCCCTAATGCATAAACAACTACTATAAATTGTGGCTTTTGACAACCAAGGTATCACAGAGATGTTATTCTCTTGTAAAAACCCCTGCATTTCCACAGTAGTAATGAAGGGGTGGGTCATAATGACCCATATGTTTCTTTGTATTTCTCCCCCAAAGAAAGTCTGTGACACAAGTGAATCCCTGTCAGCATGGCTTTTGGCCATCAGATGTTTGACAAGGGAAACATCAAAAAGCTTTAGCACCTAATAGCTTCATAGCTGTAAGAACATTATTTGCCTAATTCAGAGATGGTTGTTTGATAGACAAAAACCTGTCTTCAACCTCTATTCTCTTAACTTAAATGTAATTTCATTGCAGTCCTCAGGTAGTTTTCTTCTTTAGTGCTGCTTAAAGTTACAAGCTCTCCTTAAAAGTCAACTAAAAAAAGCTGAGATATCAGAGAAATAAAAAATAAAACAAACAAACCAACAAAAACCCTAGCAGGACTTGACAAAAGTCATGAAAACCAAAGCTCTATCTCTTCTTTCATTCATAGACGTACATCAAAAGTATTTCCACTAGCTATTATCTGTGGAGATAGAAGATAATAGAATAGTGTCAGTGAAAGGGGAATCTAGTCCCAGCACCAGTATTTTAATGCCAAATAAAGCAATACAGAGATAAATGAAAGATAAGCAAGTAGAAAATCCTGTAAGGGCAAACATGGGGTGAACATGATGTACTGCTGTTGAAGACTGGGAGAAGAGGCATTGAAGCTGGTGGAAGTAACCACTACCCTTCATCTGAGAGAACAGAGCCAAGTAGTTCTTTGATGAGGTAATATGGGTTTCTGAGACAAGGCAAAAGTACACCCTAAATCTTGAATAATGTAGGCAGATGGTACTGATGGTTATTGCTTTGGGTAAGGGTGTATTTGTGTGTATGCATGTGCAAGAAAACAAGGTAGCTGAAACAGAAAGAGAAATAAGCTCTAAACACACCAGCTAAAAGGAAGAAATTTCAGCATAAATGCCTAAAGGGAGAACTTATTGGGGGCACTAAACACACGCACAAAAAAGTTATGCTGTAAGCAAAGATATTGTCTTTCCTGGTTTGATTGCATCTGCAGGCAGAGAAAGAGGAGTTGGCATGTTCTTTGCAAATAGGTGGAACTGAAACCAAGGCCTGACTCCATCAATGGTTTAGCTTCATAACCAGAACAAGCTCTGATGTGTGGCCATCTGTGTCAAAAGGAATATTACAGATAACAAAGCAGACTAAAGGGAAGACTACAGGCAAACCTATGCCGTCCTGAGAAAGCTAAGGTTTTTATAATGAATTAAATCTTCTTATAATGAATTAAATTCATTACACTGTAATGACTCAAAAGCCACATGCACAGAAATTTTGACAAATTCAAAATCCTTTAAGAGATAGAAATGCTGACACTATTTTCAACTAAAAGAAACTCCCCTGAATCTTAAACCAGCCTTCCAAAACTAGCCTGAGAAGACATTATTGCCCTGTAGGACAAGAGTTTCAGGTTCAGTGAGGCAAAAGTGGAAGGTGAGTTCCAGAGCAATATTCTTCTGTAAGAAGAAAGTCCCTCCAGGGTCACCATGTAGGTGTTTAGGTCTCATCTTCAAAGCTGGCTTAGACAGCTAAGTCCTAATTAGATGCTTAAGGTCCCATCCCCTCCTTCACCTGAAATAATCAGTAAGACCAGATGTACCAAATGGTGCATAAAATGGCAGAGGGGTGTCTACCTATTTGGCAGGTTTCAATCCTGTCTGTACAAGCCTTTCTGCTGAAACCATCAGATTAGATGAAAACCAGTTGGAAAGATGAGCACAGAAAGGCCCTCTGCAGTAACCTGAAGCGTACCTGTTCTACTCTTCCCATGGCACCAGGCAGTACACATCATCCTCCTGATGAGCAGTTAATTTGGATCTCTAGTGCTAAAATCATACTGCACTTTCACAGCTGTAACTGAAAAGAAAATTGATCTCACTGGAAGCTATTCTGATACTTCATAAAAAGAAGAAAATCTGTAGGACGACAAGCATCCAGTCACGGTTGGTTTTTTATACACATCCTTACTTTCCCTGTTGCTGTTCTCTGGGCATTGTTTCATCCACTTGGATGATACCCATCTCCTTAGATTTAGGTATCTAAGAAATTGGTATCTAGGATAACTCAGTTGCCTATGCCTCCTTTATAATTATGGAGGTAGATGTTCACATCCAGAAACAAGTCACCATACTCTAAGAGTAATCAAAGTTAGATATCTATGAAAAACAGCACAGCCTGTCTTTCTCCACTGACTGCAGTGCGAGCCTAGACACCTAGTTGCTATGGATAGACTACTGTGGGACAGTAGTAGACAAGTTACACAATCACTAGTTCTTCTGTACTGGACCAGGATACAAAGCCAAATTTTTCTCTGGGGTATCTGTGGTTACTCATGTAACCTTTCTTGTGTGTGTCAAAAAAAAGACACTGTCAAATGGAGTAAGCTTATGAGAAAAGTAGATCTGACAAATATTCTGAGAGAAGAGAGCCACCAGACAGGCTGCTTGGATGGGTGTCTCACCTGATGAACAAACTTCACATGGCTTCTTTCCATGAAAGAGCACTACTTATCATTCAGTATTCCTCCATCATAAAAAGTTCTGTTTGGTGGGGAAAAAGCAAGAGCATTTTTGTTGTCTCTAAAAGGTGTGGCTGTTTAGGTTAGGCTTGAGTGCCACAGTTGTCTGAATGAGGACCAGTAAGAAATTAAAACGTTTTGATCTGTCAGCCACTCTGTAAGGAGTAATAGGCAGTTGTTTTATTGTTCCTCCAGCGTAATGTACAAGGATGGTTTGTAATGAGGCAGAATTTAGGATAAATAGCTCTTGCTGTAGTACTTTGCCTTCAGATATCTTAAGAGGTAATCTGTGGTAGGTATGCTTGCTGTAAATCCAAGGCTATGTCTTTGCATTTGGAAGTCACTATTATTATGTTAAAAGGTGTATCCTTTCATAGTTCAAGTATGGCATTTGGAAAGAAGTAATTTCACCTAGTGTGGAAGCTTCCCTGGGGCACAAATCTTCAACACTGAAATTTTCTATGTGTACTTTGACAAACGCATGCCCAGTGGGCATGTGCCAAATTATGCCTTTGAAGCCATGGAAGCCTTGCCTTGGGAACCTAGAACTTTGAAGAATTTCTCAAGAGAGAGGAAGCAAAGCCAGCTGGACTCATTTTCTATACACAAAAATTTAATTGCTAGCTAGCAGCTACTGCATTAGAAAAGAAATCATTTCAGAGACCTGGAACATGCTGGTGTGAACCCTTGTTAGAGGAATTGGGTGACAGCCTGACTGTGACCCATCCAGATCCCTCTCTTTGCACATTCTTTTTAACTTCAGTATTTACTGTCATGGTAAAATGTGATCATAATTATAAGAACCAACACATCATTGTCATTACTCAGCACCTAAGAACAAACTGTAAATACTCTCCTTATGAGTGCAAACCAGCTGAGCAAAGAATAATTTCTCTAGAGCTAATACATATCAATTCAGCATACTTACAGACATGAAATTAACTTGACACAGTAAAATTTATGCACAGTCTCTTCTACCAGAAGTGGTTTATTTTCACAACCCAGTAGCTGGACTTAATCTTCCCCATCCTCTGAGGCATAACCTTGCAGCCCCTGAGAGGCAGGCTCCCCTTTGCAGTAGTAGATACGTGTCCTGCTCCATGAGTTCTTTTATGACTTCATCCTTCTTCAGTGCTCTGAAGTAGGTCTTATGTCATCCTTAATTCACACAAACACACATGTTATTTTGTCTAATCACCAAATGAGATAAAAAACTGCTCTAAACTAGTGCTCTAAGAATAAGAAGTGTTCATGTGTGTGGTGTGAAATGGTAACTCACATGTTACTGTACTGTTAAGATAATGTTTCTCTACTAAAAAAAATATGTTATAAATACAGCACTTCAGATAATAATTAAAAATCTTACTGAAGGAAATTGCCTAGTGAAAAAAGTCTCAGGATATACCTTTATCACTACTCTTAGGCTAGAGCTAATTGGCAGACAGCAAAGCTTACAAGTTCGGAGGTGGTTTGGTGCTGTCTGCTTTTCTCCACTGACAGGTGAGCACACCTCTCCCTCTACTACTCCTGTGGCTTACTTTTACTTGTATGCAGACCTCCAATAAGATCAGTCCATCATTCTGTTGGACTCTGTGCCAACATGAAGTGAGAAAATTTCCACTACACAGTTTATTATCTTGACAAAGAAAAGGAAGGTAAAGGTTCCTCTCTTCTTATGTGGGGAACAAATACTCTAATCCACAGAGACATTTAGATGTTTTGCTGATTTGGTTCTAATAGGTCAGACTACAATGACATTAAAATATCTTCAAGCACCGGTTGATCTGCTTTCTCCATGCACATCCTCTTACTCCAGAGTAAGGGCGAAGTAATCAGACTTGTTTAAAATCAGTATTGCCACTGTATGCCCAACATTGCTACCAAAAAACCTATTCCTGCAGTGACCTGCATAGGGAAACTGGTGAAGATTAAAAGCAATCCAGAAAATAAAATCAACAATGTAAAACAAAAAAAACCTTCACATATTTTAAACCAGCCTTCTCAGAGATACAATCCCATGGCAGCAGAGCCTGTTGCACTGGCTTCATTTGCTCATATAACTACAGTTTGGGTCACATCAGCCTGTTTGCCCTGGGTAAGAGTGCACACAAGGACAGTCACTGCTGTTCAACTGAGACACAATAGCTTGTTAAATTGTCATAAACTGATCATAAGTCTGAGTCCCAAATGGCTTAACCAAGGTCACCCAGCAGTTTGAGACACACCCAGCAATAGAACATCTTCGGAGTCCAGCCTAGTGTCAAATACAATGGCACTTTTCCTCTCTAATTGCAACCAATTGTCACTGTCTTCTGGTGGGTGTAACCAGGAAAAAATGGACATGGGAATGAACTGGGACTGTCCAGTGAGCCCTTCCAGTTTTGGCTAAGGCATGTTGGCAAGCCTTCATCAGGAGAACTCCATGGTTTCACCAGATCTTGTTTCTCCGTAGGCAACAAGTGATTAGATATTGTTGAGTAACTCAGAGAAAAATTCTTGTGATACATGTAGGTGTTGCTGCCAGACAACGTGTTTCAGGGAGAGTGGCATCAGCTTTTTCATCCTAGAGAAGCTTGTTCAATTCAGTGCATTCCTTTCCTATGCACCAGAGCGGTGGAGTGTTACATTTAGTGCTACACAGTGCATAATTTATTAGCACTATATTAATCTGAAGAACAACTAACATGGGAGATGTAAAAATGAAATACTGGGGCAGAGGGATCTACTATTGGAGAAACGCTGCTTTCCACAAGGCATGTAAACCGTAATTAATAGACAAAGGCTCTATTCTTCGCCTGCGTTTAACTCCTCCCCTCTTGCTTCTCTTCCCTTTAACTGTACTCCTTTTCCCCCTCCAGTTTGCAGTAGCATATACAGGCTCAACAAAAGCTCACACAAATAAATGGCAACACTCTCATTGACTTCCATGGGCTTTGTAACAAGCAAAGACAGAAGAAAATAGGTGATTATTTTTTCCTTTCCAAATGGCAAGTTCCCTTCCCCTTCCCCAGTAAAACAATCCATATAGTAGTCATAAGTGTTTTATACATGCAGTGCAATAGGCATAATTAATCCAACCTGCTAAACCACTAACAGCAGTTGGTCTCTCTAATGCTTGGAAAATTATTTTAAAGTTACTTCATAAACACAAAATAGGATTTTTTTAGATTGTAAATACCTAGAGTCAGATATCAGCAGTTGTTAGCAGCATTTCTGCACTAACTTCGAAAACGATAGCCAATTTGCACACATAGAAAAACTGGGCCAAACCAGCATTTGCTGAGCAGTCAAAATCATTTTAATATCTATGAGCTGTTCTCTCAAAGCCATAAATGTAGGGTCAACCCTGCTATTGCCCTTCTGCCAATTATCTAGGCATGATCTTGATTAATGACTCACCTGGCTCTTCTTTGAATTCAAGCAGACAAATCTCCATCTATCTTCCCTACTCTACAACCAAGCATGAAAAAAAACCTCCACCTCTTCCTCTTGATTCATTGAACTGAGGACATTACTTGTAAGAGTAGAAATCCCCGGTGTATTTAAGAAGTTACACTCTTTTCCCTCATCTCTGCCTGCAAGTTTGTCTGCTTAACAAAGAAAGGGCTATGGTATTGGGCAGGTGGGAGGAGAGGGAATCCACTGCTAAATTAGTGCTCTAACATGCTCTGAATATCGAAAATATCTTTGTTCTGAAAAGCGGCAAATTTGTTTGGCAACACTTGGACAAAAATGATCCAGCCATATTGAAGTTTAGGTCATATGCAAATGCTCTTATTCAAAATGGTGTATGGAATACTATCTTTCTAATCCTACTACTAAAATATGATTTGTGGCTGTTCTTGATTCTGTGCTTGATTAAACATCCTTGGGAAAAAATGCATGGGATTGTAATAAAGAATTGTAAAAATGTTTCTTTTAATCAGTAATTAAGTAGCAATTAAGCATAATTATTACAATTTGTATCTAATTTATAATATCGGTAGAATGAACAGATGTAATTTATCCTCCAGTAGTCAACAGTACTTGGCTTAAGCAAAGCCAGCTCATACTTCCCTTCACATTTGTAACACGTAAATGATGCTGTGGATGGTGAACGAATGTGTCTTCTCCAAGGGGTGGGAACATTCGGCTGTCGGGTAGAAACTGCTCAGTCATCTGGAAGCCTGTGAAAGTACCTGTACAGACAACGTAAGGGCTTCCTACTGTCTTCAGCAGATGAATCTTCCCTTTAAGTAAAATGATAAAAATCTACAGCTTTTTAACCTCATAAGGAGCTCTCACTTTTGTGTAGCTGGTACAGTAACTCTGTTCAATGTTCCAACCAACCACTGTAAAAACATAACCATAGCCTTTTTTCACTACATGTTATTAGAAGTGATCAAGTTATTTTCATGTGGTGATGGGATCAATCCTTCACTAACAGCCTAGGAAAAATTATGTAGCTTACTGACAAACTAGAAGAGCAAAAAAAAAGTTTTCACTATGAACTTTTGATTAATTTTCCTTAACACCATAGTTTTTTAATACTCAAGAAACATGTATGTGATCTTGGACTGCCTGGAAGCAGCCAATCTGACTACTTTTTGTTACGGATGTTTTCAAATAAAACTGATATGAAATTTTATTTGTTGTCTGACCTTGCTTAAGGTCCATCTAAGACATACATGACTTGATGGTAAAAAATTATTCTTTACGTGCAGCTGATTACCACAGAGCTGTATCTGGAAAGTTATATGATGGGGGGCCATAAAAACACCCTAGAGAGCTCTCTGGAATCACTCAGTACAGAACAGATAAATTTACAGCCTAGAAGCTTTACCATTTGTGTAACAGTAGCAAATTCATACAACAGGCCTCCTGCAAAGATGACCTTCTGAATCTGCTTCAAGAAGATGTAATAGCTATACTTTTGATAGATCTGAAATGTTCTTCAAGCTCAGAAGTCTGCATGCATGTACCCTGCCCTTACTCTGATGCCATAACTGGCTGAGAGTTGATCCCCTAAGCACTGTTGCTTCTTGGAGAAGATGCCCCAGGGAAGCTCCAAAGATGCCCAGAAGGAGCTGGAATAAACTAGTATATTAGTACTGAATCTAACCAGCCTTAGTCCAGAATTATTTGGGACTTGAAAATACAAAAGAACTTGTTGAGAAATTAAAATCTAGTTTGCTTAAACCAGAATTACTTAGGAGAACCAAGCAGGTCTTTGGTGTTCTCAGCGGCAGAAGCCTCACATAGTTTGTGGATCTGTAAACTAAAGATTTCAGAGATCCCCAAGCCCTTAAGGAATAATATAAGACTGTTAAAAAGATTCTCAGACAGCAAAAACTTTATGGTTTTAAACAGAAGTTAATGGTTTGCTGGCAGAATGTACCATTAAGACCTAGCTGTTTGAAAGTGGCAATAAGGAGTCAGATGCATATTCAAATGTTTATCTCTTTAATGTTCCAACACCTAATCTCTTAAATGAGGTTAATCAGAAAAGAGGCATTCTAATTCTCTTGTGGGGAAGAGAAGGCGCCAGAGACCAAGTGATAACTGGGCTGTGAGTTAAAGCCATTCTCATGAGATTTTGGTTGTGTTTGAACCCAAATTAGAGAGGTTTTTTTAGGTATTATATCTGCCAGAATTCAAATACAAGACACACTTCTGCTCTCGGGGCACAAAACCTAACTATGGACAACCTTCATTTAAAAAACAGTAACAACAACAACAAACAAACAAAAATAACAAAACCACCAACAACTTTATAAAAATATCAAGTTTGCTGATTTTGCTTTGGTTTACATAAAGATCTTTCTCACACACATATACCTTGAAGCTAAAAGAAAAAGAAGATTCTGAAGTCAGTCACTCAAAAGGTAGAAAGTGCCAGACATGAGGTTACATGTGCAACCCAAATTCAGTTCCTTATGTGAACTCATGATATTAGACATGCTTTAATCACATGGCCACATACATTTTTTCCACAAGACAAAGACAGTGTGAGCTTGACGACTTAGAAGCAACAAAAGGTAATATTATGCACTGTGTTGGACAGCCATGACAAAAGACAGAATTACCAGGTCTGCATGGCAAGAAACGTCTTGAGAGACTCAGCTCTGCCCTGAGAGGTGAAGGTGGGAGGCTGTGAAATGCCCTGCTGCCACGTCAACAGGTTCCTTCCCTCCACCGTGCCAGGAACCTCCTGCACAGACATGTGAGGAGAAATGAAGGAAGGGAGGTAGCAGGCTGACCCTGCACAGCGCGGCAGGCTACACAGCACCAAGGAAATCGCTGACAAGAAAGGGTAGACTGCAGTCAAGGTTGTTCCCTAGCGATGACCCGTGTTGTTTTCTGTGGCAATCTGGTTCACATTACAAGTACAGTACTAAGTACAGTGCTAACAAAATCGTGGTGGATTTTGTTGGGGTTTTGGTGGTTTGGGCTTTTTTGTTTGTTGGAAGTGATGGGGAGGGGGGAGTTGGTGGTTCTGGCATTTGCTGATAGTTCCATGGCTTTTGTTACCTCTTCTCTAAATATTTCTTTGTTCAGCCTTGTGCCTTTGAAACTTTGTATCCAGGTCTAGTTTTCTTTGCCTTTCTAGGCCTGAAGTTTTCCTAAACAAAAGACCTTCAAATAATTGTTACAACTAATAGTCTGCTGCCTGAAAATGCCCTGACACCCTCTGAACCGCAGTGGGTATTATAGATATTTGAGTTGACTTCCACAATCACTTCA
>JAWWEU010000081.1:24802618-24810314 GCA_035583155.1 Acropternis orthonyx
GGCTTTTCCCTCTACCCCCAGCCCCCCGCTAATGCATATGGATTTTTGGAAGTTCCTCCGACAGAATGTCGGGAGTTGGGAAGCAGAAAACAGTGGTCTTTGGGTTAAATAGACACCTCTGTGCCTTGTAAAGCACCCCGTGCTGTTTCGTGCCTACTCTCCTTTGTATTTCTCTCGTGATGCCCAGGCCTCGCAGAGTTATGTCGTAAAGCCGATGTCCCACGTTAAAACAATATGAATTTGCGGACGGATCGTGAATATGAATGAGGTATGTGGTCGTATGACTGCTTTGAAGCCGTACTTCTCCGAATATGGCTTTAATTAAATGTCTTCCGGCTCTAAAAGATTACATATTGTGCAAAATATATCCTAGCATGAAATTTACTTCCACGATACGAAATTAGGTTACTTATAAATGTCTTCATTTTTAAAAGAAAATCACTTCTCCTCGTTCTGCTTTCTGTTTTGTTGAACAGAGAGCTCCAACGAGGAAAGAGGGTTGGGGTAATATATTTATAGAGGCACGTGTAACAAAACCTGCCAGAAGCGGAGTGAGTGAGGGCTTCTTGCTCAAATGCAGACAACTCGCAGAACAAGCAAGTTAATCCAGATCTGATTTGTTTCAGATCCCGCTGTCAGAAAGCCGGGATATCTCCCGTGCCTCACGCCGCAAATGCCTAATGTGCTCTTGCCGCCCACGTCCCCGAGTGTCCCTTCCTCCTGCGTTTGTTCTGTGCGAGGGATACTCGGGGGAAGAGGGTCAGGAGAAAAAGGTGAAGAAAGGTGATGATCTCCACTCGTGAAAAAGAAAAGAAATTCTTGACATGGTGAAGGATCACATCGTGGTCACACTAGAACCAGTCAGTCGGGCAAAGCAGTTTCACTCCGCCAGTGAAACCGCGCTCGGTGTCAAGAGCTCTCCCGCTGTGGACGGTGGATGCGGGAGGAATTCATGTTGCTGTAGGTGACTCTCTATTTGTATGTATCTCTTTACGCCTTCAGATACAGGACCTCACCTAGTTAAGTTTCTATAGAGATATCAGATAATGCATCCCTCCGGATTATCTTTCTAAATTAACTTTTAGATTTGTTTTTATAGTCCGTTGAGACCCTGACAAAAGAGGCTGTAGATAGATACAGATACGAGATAAACGTATAAAGCAAGCTCATTACACGGGAATGAGTGGAGAACTCTCCTTGCAATCTACTCGAGATAACGAGTCTGCCCGCAGAAACAAGAAAGCCGAGATATTTACTTCTTTGCCTAATAAATAAACCTCAATAACTGCATTGACTTTGCACAGTGTTTACTACATTTCCATTCAATGCTAGGGTAAATGCATCCCTAAAGGCAGAGTAAATAATTGCACTAATCTCAACAAGGGAAATGTGTAGACATTTGAAGTGTACTAAAAATAAACGGAGGCGAAAGAGACTGAAGAGAGAGGACACCGCTCTCGTTTGCCGTAATTAAAGCCTCTGCTTTCACTCGCCGGAATCCGAGACTTTCCGAGCGCAGCCGGAGTGACACGTTCCCCACGGGCGTCACCGGCACAGCCCACGAGTGGCCGTGGAGAGCCGCGGCTGGGCTTGGGAGGGCTCGGCTCGGCGCTTGGCTCGGAGGTGAGACTGGCCGCTACCGCAGGAGAAATTACAGCCTCTCTGCTGACTTAAAAGAGCCTCGAATTTCTATTTGCCTCTGAGCCCTTCCAGGATGGGCACTTAAGAGCCATGGTGGGTTGGGTTTTTCGGTTTGTTTTCTTTTTTCTTTTCTTTTCTTTTTAATTTTTTTAATTGGACTGGGTCTTCTTCCTCTGCCAGAGTAAGGCTTTTTATTTAATTGTTGTTGGTTTTTTTCTTTCATTTGAAAAGAAAACAACATTAGTCCTCGCTAAAACCAACATTTGCCTCGGCAGCACCCGAGCAGGAGGGGACGCCTGCCAAGTGAAATCCTCGCAGGCGGCGGTCTGCAAACTTGCGGTTGTACTCGGGGAGGTCCCCTGACCCTCGGAGGGGAAGGTCCCCCCACGCCGCTGCTCACGTAAGGTTGGTTCCCAGCGGAGGGGCGAAGGAGGCAAAGCTTCCCGCTCAGACTCATTTACGGGCATCTCGTATGCCAAGGCCAGGCTCGCCGTATGGGCAGAGCGGGAGAGACCTGTTCCCGGGGCTTCAGTTAGGGCGGTGTAGGTGCACACCTGGCCAGGTGCGGGGAGAGGCGGGCGGCCAGGTCCTCCGCAAGGGGGTTCCTAAATGCATTTTAAAGCAGGTATACATCCACACACACACATACCTCACATCAGGAAAAAACAACCAAAAACAACACGACAAAACATTAACCAAACAAAAAGCCCCAATCTCCGACCCTCTGCAGAGCCACACATTGAATGAATCCGTCTGTAAGGTTTTAATTACAGCCAAAGCTTCACTACAAATCTTTACAAGAGACAGTGGCTGGTTCCCTCTGGATCTTTCCCCTTCCGACTCCTATTATTTTGACCCAGGCTACGATACAGAGAGCTGCGTGTGTGATCCATCTGCAAGGCTGGGCTGGGGTTTAACACCCCCCCACCACCCACCCCCCCCACCCCCACCCCGCGCTCCCTCCGCTTTCCTGCCACTTCCTTCACACTCGCGATATGGAAAATCATTGACGCCCGCCTGTCTGTTATAATGTTAGTGGGTTGAAATGCAGAGGAGTCTCCGCTCTCGCTCTCGCACTGGCAGTGCTTAAAATTTCGCAGTCTTTCGCTTCCAGCTTGAGGAGGTGACCTCCTTTTGCGGGTGCCTTTCCTCGCCATTCAGCTGCTATTAAGACTATGGCAATATGACATACTGGCAGAAGGAGAGGAGAACATGTGTTTTGGGGTAAACAGGCTTGAGAGACCGGTGAAAAAAAATGTCATCGGCAGATGACATTTTACTGTAGCTTCTGGGAGCTGTAAATAGATTGGGCAGAGCTGCGCTGCCAGGGCACACCCGCATCGTGCGGCTGCGGACACCCGGCGCGCCGGGCGGGAGGCAGGTTTGGCAGCCGCCGTAGCCGCGGTCCAGCGGGGAAAGTCCCGTGCATCTGCGGAGGGAGTCTCTCCGCAAAAACACATCTGGAGCTGATCCCCGCCAGCGGGAATATTCTCTGGCTTTCTGCTTCTCTCTCGACTTTCCGCACACCACTCTGACGGAGTGCTCTTCCGAGCACCTTTCGATTGCTTTGTGGATTCCATACTGGTGCTAAATAACCCAGGAGATCCCGCACTAATCTTTGCCTTCTCCCGCTCTCCTCCCCACCACCACCCCCCGCCCCCAGCATTTCTCTGACACAGTAAAAAAATCGTGTTTCAAAATCCACTTCATGCACATGCATGGGCTTCACGCGGGAAAACACACACACCAACACGATTCCTGAAATAAGTTTATCTCACATCTCCACAGCTACTCTGACCAGTGTGAGACAGAAAGCACTCTCCCGGACTCTGGTGTGAATTGGGCAGCGGGGATATAATCCCAGAGCGCAGCCTTCAACTCCTTCTGTGAGAGTATCTTGAAGGAGCCTCGCCTGAGGAACGGCGTCAACTATCTCACCCCTCTCCACAAATCAAAAAACAAGCTAAACAGCCCGAAAGAGTGACTGCACTTGCAGAGCCCACCCTTGCAAACACCACAGCAGGACTTCCCGGGAAGGAGGGGATGAGAAACAGACCGGGAATGTTTGTTTTCCCCTGTTGTTATTGTTGAACGCATGAATGAATGAATGAATGAAAGAATGAATGAATGGAACAGAAGGTGCTCGGAGGCATATAGGAAGCCTCTGACCGCTTACATTAGCTTCCTATTACACCCTAAAAATAGAACTCCGTTTCCTGTTGTTCGTCAGCTCCTTCTAACTGTTGTATCTGTTGTGGGACACCTTTCGACTCAGAAATGTGACTTCAAACAACACATACACGCTTTGGCCCTTTGAAAGTGTTACTCGCAAACATCATTAAAACGACTCGGTTTAGGGTGACACGGAAGACCGGTCGCACGAAGTCACCCAGTCCTGGGACACAGAGAGCCCGGTGCGCGGCGTCATGCACTCCGCCCGTCAGCGGAGCAGGGAAGGACCGCGGCGGAGGCCGGCAGGAGTTACCCCCGCAGCTCTCAGCCAGCCCGGGCGTGGAGAGGGACTAGCCCCAAGCTCGCTCGAGGTGCAAAGGCCTCGTTGCTCTCCAGACGAGCGACGGTGACTTGCTGAGTGCGGTCCCTGGGAATATTAGACTGAGGGGTGAGGAGAGAAGGCCGGCCTGGGATGCGCTGGCAGGGTGCTAGGGTACCCACGGTTCGGAGCCGACAGGGCGCGGAGCAACGCTCAGGACACATCCCCATCGCCCTCGGGCAGGGCTGCAGCCTAGTCCTCCGGGAGCTCGGGTTTGGCCGCGGAAAGAGAGGAGAAGCCAGGAAGGGGGGTCACATGCGTTGAATTCCTGCTGCCTTTTCCCAGGGAGGGACGGGTGCTCACAGGAGGCGGTGCGGAGGCTCCCGCCTCAGGGCAGTCCTCAGCCGCCCCCTAACTCGCACCTTGCCGCATCCGGCCGGACTCCTGGCCCGCCCGGTCCCGCGCAGCTCCCAGGAAGCTCGGCGGAGGCAAGGCAGCTCCCCTCGTGGGCTCCCACCCCTCACTCTTGACTGATGTCTGCTCGCTTTCGAAGGCACTTCAAGGCGAGGGGACTAGGAGGTGTGCGGTGCCCGTCCCCACCCCTTTTCCAAGAGTCACCCACCCTGGGAAATGAACACCCTACCGCTCCAGTGCGTCCAGAGCTACTGATTCAGGTCTAATTTTTTCAGAAAGAGGCCGGTGACGGAACTCGATTGCACGCAAGTCAGAGCCAGGGAGGACCGAGGCCCGGCAGCGCGGTCTCTCGGCGGGCGGGGACCTGCCAGGCGCCCCCGCATCGCCCGCCAGAGCCCGGGCCCAGGGCCTGCCCGGCCCTACCTCGGAGAAGAAATATCCCTGCAGCTGCCACCTCTACCAGGGCACGGCTAGGGCGCTTATTGACTCCCACCCCGCGACTCCCTATGGGCCTAATTAAATTGGGGGAAATTATCGGTGTGAGCCTAGACGGAGGCAACTGTCTTGACGACAGACAAGGACGTCTGAACACCGCGGAGGAAGAGCAGCTCCGGGTTTCCACCTCTTCCCTCCGGCCGGCACCCACTGACGGCTCGGCAGGGGCTCCGCACCCCCGCGGCACCACCGCTCCCCTCGGCCCGCATCCGGAGCCGCTGCTTGTCCCGCTCGCCCCACTGCAGCCCGGCCGTCAGCTACGCTGAGCGAGTGATGCATATGTAACTCCATTTGCTGCCTATCGCAGGAAGCAACTCCTGCAGGCTATCCCTGCCTCTTCTTCTTCTTTTTGTCTGACTCAAACGCCTTATTCTCTTCGCCAAGGCAGCATATAGATATTATTTCAAAGTGGTCCCCTCTCCTGTTCAACATTTCCCCATTCCAGGGTTAGCATCCATTATGTGGCAGGAATTATTTCGAAACAAGAAAGCAACGTGTTGCAAACACTCCCCAGCCTATTTTCTGACATCTTTTGTTATGCATGCTCTTGCTGCTGGAGAAAATGCTAGTATGTGCACCTGCGAAGAAAAAACGCCTTCATGATGTTAACAGCAAGCTGGAGGGTATAAAGCAATAAAACTGCCAAATGTACCTGTTCCTATTGAGTACATTACCTACACCTATGAATAAAGAGTCTCAGTAGGAATTCTTTTCCTTCTCTTCCCCTTTCTCTATATTTTTATTCATTGTAGATTTGTAAACGCCTGGATCGGGTTACCCTTTCGCGTGTTAAAGTGGAACTCTTGTTAAAAGCCGGAGAACAAGGAAAGACACTTACAACTGCATTCAGAGTTACTGAACCGACTCCAAGGGCTCAAGAAGTGAAACAACGATGAGACGGTGGGCAAGGGGGCTCAGAACATCCCAGCCACACAGGAAAAAAGACATCCCTCCTCCATACCACCCTGAAACAAGCCATATGAACAACAACCTCCGAGAGACTACGGGTTATGCCCTGCCAACGATCGAGCATCCCTTCGCATCCCCCTTCCCACTCCACACCTCCCACCTCCACCCCGCCCCGCGGTATGCGATCAGGGGACTCGCATCCTTCGGCTTTCCAGAGCTGATGACCGGGCTGGGGAGAAACAAAACTCCAAAATAAATGAAGAAACGGAAAAGAGGGGGCAAAAGTCCCAGAAAGAAAAATTAAAACCCTCTAAACATTTCCACAAACAGTGCGTTAAAAAAAAAAAAAAATATATATATATATATCTGCAGAATCTGAAAACCAATCCTCAGGGAATGTCGCAGTGCGAGGCAGTATCAGGACCTGGGATCGGTCTGGGGAAGTCTCTGGGCTGCGCGGGGTTTTGGAAGTGGCGGCTGCTGGTGCCGATGTTGGTTTTCAAAGCCCGAAGCCTCCAGCCCCTTTCCCCATATAGAGCAACTTTCGGATTTCTCTATGCTTAGCGAGTTCCGCAGGGTCCTTCCTACCTCAGTCCTCTCCGGTGGGGTCTGTCTCTGGAGTTCATGCTTAGCTGGACGCGAGGAGATTTAAGCGAGGGTAAGGGGGAAAAAAGAGAGAGGGGGTGAGAGAGAGGGGGGAGAGAGAGGAGAGAGAGAGATCCTCCGCCGTGCTGGAGCAAACTTAATGTCTTTCCCTAGTCCATCTTTGAAAGAGAAGTGGTAATACCACCTGGATGTTCGGATATAAATCCCCTTGCAAATAATAAATGGATTAATAATAACAAGGTATGAAGTTCTTTTTATAGAAAAAAGGAGAGAATTGAAACTAAATGCGGCAGTTAGACAACCATTTTGATAAGAGGATAATTGAGGCGACACTGGTGTATAATTAGAGGATAATTTATGCTATATCCACTTTTATTCCACCTCCCAAAATAAACCCAGTCCATAATCATTACAGGCAAATTGTTCTGAATTTTATAGCAGCAATTTGAACAAAGTACTGCAGTTAATCATGGGAGATTTTTGTGTATTCCTGATTAGAAGTCTAATTGCCTCCTTCCAGAAAGTAAAAATAACTGTAAAACGACTCTATTTTTATCATTAACAATGTTGACAATAAAATAAAATCAACTGGAATTGTAATCTAAAGACAAATTTAGGGCGCAGGCATTTTTTTTTTCCTTGGGTCGTTTATATCCTAATCAAGCTTTTTGCCAAAACCACCAACCGCACGTAGCCATTTGCATATATTTGAAAGCCATTACGGGAGCTGCTGCTGCTGCGTTCAGCGGGGAAAAACGCGCTGCGCGCCGCTTCGCCGCAGCGAAAATACCGCGCAAGGAGGCGGGGGAGCGGTGTGGTGATGGAGAGGGTCATGTAGTGGGGGAATATTTGACTCGTGGGGAAGGGGCCGAGGGGGGATGGGGCAGACGCTCCCCCTTTCCCCACCCGCGCCCGTTTCCACACCCGCGCGGGTGGGGAAAAGAGGGGAGGGGGGCGGGCACGGGCAGCGCGCGCGCTGCTGGCTATGACGTCAGAGGGCCGAGTGACCAATGAGGGAGGCGCTGCCCTCCGGAGACGAACCGTTCGACTTGTGCTCGTCCCTGCCCTTCGAGTCGGAGCGCCGGAGCCCCAACTTTCCCGGCTCCCACCTTCAACTCCCCCCACACTATTCGCCCCCCC
>JAWWEU010000081.1:24810342-24866308 GCA_035583155.1 Acropternis orthonyx
AAAAAAAGAAAAAAAAAACCACAACACCCACCCCACGCGCCGGGGGGATGAAGGAAAAGAGCGGCGCAAAAAAGCGGCGGGAGTAGCCCGCCCTCCCCCTTCACACACCCCGCACACCGCCCTCCCCTTCCTCCCCTCCCTCAGTGAACGAGGCCCCTCGCACAACGGCTCCTTGGAGAGGAGGGGGGGAAGGAAAAAAAAAAAGGCGGAAAAGAAAAAAAAAAAAAAGAAAAGAAATTAAATTAAATCACCGCCGCCTCTCCAGCGGTGCCGCGGCGGGTAAGGGGAGCGGCAGTGGCTGGGCAGAGAGGAAGCAGAGCGCGGGGGGCGAGCCGGGGAGCGCCGCGCTCTCCCTCCCAAACTTTGATGATGACCATGACTACGATGGCTGACGGGCTGGACGCGCAAGACTCCTCCAAATCCGCCTTCATGGAGTTCGGGCAACAGCAGCCGCCGCCGCCGCAGCCGCCGCCGCCGCCCCACTCCCAGCAGAGCTCGCCGGCCATGGCCGGCGCCCACTACCCGCTGCACTGCCTGCACTCCGCCGCCGGCTCGCACCCGCACCACCAGCATCACCACCACAGTTCGCCCTACTCCGGCAGCGCCGGCTCCTACAACCACCGCTCGCTGGCCGCCTACCCCTACGTGAGCCACTCGCAGCACAGCCCTTACCTCCAGTCCTACCACAACAGCACCGCGGCCAGCCAGACGCGGGCGGACGATGCAGGTGAGCCAGCACCGTTTGCCCAACCCGCTTCCAGCTTCTCGCTCCGCTTCCTCCATCCCTGGGCCTCTCCCCGGCCCCCCCCCCCCCCAACCCGGGCACCTGCATAAGGACCCCTGCCGTGTCCCCCGCTCCCGCTGAGGCAAGCGCCGGCCCTGGGGTGCGCGGGGCGGCGGGGACACAACGTGGGGGATGCTTGTTTCCGCGGCCCCTCCGCGGGCCTACTGCTGCGGTACCTGGCGGCGGCGGCTTGCGGTACCGCGGCGCTGCGCACCGGCGCCTTCCCCGCCCGGCCGGCGGCGAGGCACCGCGATCGGCGCTCCTTTGTTACGGCGGGACTGGCTTTAGGCAAAATTCCTGCTAACACCTGAGGAGTGAAAGTTTCCAGGCGAGCGGGTAGCATTCCGCTCAGGAGCCGTCTGATTTATGTTTTGTTTTGGTCTTTTGGTTTGTTGTTTGGGGTTTTTTTGTTTGGTTTTTTTTTTTTTAGGGGTGGGCGGGTGGGGGTGGTTGTTTGGGCTTTCTTTTGGGGTTTTTGGGTGGTTTTTATTTCATTTTTTTCTTGCAGGGAGCCGTACGTATCCATCCGGAGGGGCACGGGGTGGGGGGGGGCAGATGTGGGAAAGCATTGTTAAAAGTCTCGGACTGGTGATTCACTGACCACCAAACTGGCGACGCGAAATCAATTAGCCGAGTAAAACCTGGATGGCCCTGGAACAAGGAATCTCTTTGCAAAGCCAGCGCTGCGCTTTAAATTTTTTAAAATATTATTATATTCTGCTCCCCGGGGGCAAGGCAGCGTGCCCAGTATGTCCGGACAGCTGGTTTTTCTCCCGGTAGCTCCCAGGCAGCAGCCTGTGCCGCGCGTGCCTTTAAGGAGACGGAGCCTGTATGTACGCGATGGGTTTGAACAGTCGTCGGGACAGGATTCAGCGTTTTTAGGAGCCGTGGCAGCCAAAATACTCGCGTTTTATATAGCTAAGAAGGGTGATGTTTCAGCTGTGTTGTTTTGCTTGCAGATCAGCAAAAAACCACAGTGATTGAAAACGGTGAAATCAGATTTAATGGAAAAGGGAAAAAGATTCGGAAACCTCGAACCATTTACTCTAGTCTACAACTTCAGGCTTTAAATCATCGCTTTCAGCAGACTCAGTACCTGGCACTTCCAGAGAGAGCTGAACTGGCAGCTTCATTAGGACTTACCCAGACACAGGTAATTACTGGGAATCCAAAATCACTGAAATCCTGCTCGAGCAATAAAGGTCAAGAAAAGTATGATGCTCCCTAAACATTTTGGCCTCCGTCGGGAACGGTAGAAAATGTAACCACACGGTCCCCACCTGTATGTCCTAGGATTTACCTAAAGTGCCACAGACACCGAGCTACCGCAGAAAGAGCTGAAAGCACCTTTCCCTCAGCCGTCTGGCGAGCAAGCACTCCCCTTTGATGCCACACATAACATTTTAAAATTGCCTATATTTTCGGATAATTTTCAGCACTGAGATGCAATTGCCCAGCTGTGAAAAGGAGAACAAAACAAAGGCAAGCAATAGCTGGGCCTGAGGAAGAACTAAAAGCAAAGCTGCCTCCTGGCAACGTATATAGGTAGAGGGGAGGCAGGAACGCATTAGGAAATACCTGTAAAATCAATAGTTAATTCACCCTGGATGACTAACGCAAATGTAGTGGTTAGCCTTGGGCAAAGTGTACGGAAGGTGATAATAGATCTGAGGATCAAAGACAGCCGTGTACAAAATTATGGCAGGTTAAGCCATAGTTAAGTGTGGTTGGAGTAGCTGTGCCATTCTGCTAATTTAAACTTGAAAGACATATGAGGCATTACAGGCTTCCCAGGCAGGGGTTTGCGGAGAAGTGCATGGATAGATGGGATCAGTTCGGGTAAAATGCTATCATGTGAATTTATCAGCTTAACAAATAACTCCAGGATTTTATCATTATCATTGGTAACAGTCGCTTCCAGCCAGCAATTTTTAAATACTCAGCAAACATTAATGAAAGGAATAGACCTGATGGTTTTGCAAATGGGATTTTAGTATCCTTGGCATGCATGCTCTGTCTTACCGCTGTCTCGGCTTTCTCTCTCAAACGCATAGGTTTTTCTTTAGGGGCCCGATCCTGAGCATACAGATAGAGGAGCACCCCAGCTTATTCCCTAACATTATGTCTGCAAAGTTTGCCAGATCAAATGCACGTGGGAGCTTTTGTTTTCTTTGTTTGATTGATTTTAAAATATGTTCTGTATAAATATCTTAGGTATATATAATTTCTATAACAATTCTAATCTGCCAGTGGGCCCAATCCTTGCACACCTTACCTAGTGCAGGCTCCTGTTCTGCTGGCTTAGGAGCAGGATGAGACCCAAAGCAATCCTGATAACCAATTACTCGCGAAAATAAAATTATTCTTTCTTTAACAATATATTTTAAAATAAAGCCACAGTCTTGGTTCCATTGTGCCTCCTCCCCCTCACATCAGAATGATCATGAGGAATTCGGATGCGTGATTTCTGTGTAAGATGCCCTTTGTCTATTGGTTCCTGTAACCTGGCACAAAGTCTTACGATTACCTGTATTCGACAACAGTTTGCCCAAATGATCAAATGACCTCCAAAATTCTGAATGAGGTGCTAAATCAGGAGACCTCAGAACATGTAGTCTGTTTCAGATTGAACAATCTGACCTGTCCAAGGATAACAACGTTCCAGATGAAAACCTGAATCTCTCTCGCTTTCCAGCTCTGCTCTGTCTCCCCTGTTCTCTCCAGCTGCATCCAGAGCCCGAGAGTAGCATTAGCTACCCTTCCTTCCTCTCTTCCCATGCCCAAATCCACACCCGACTGCCGTGTGCGCTCAAGACCTTCTCTAGAGCAGACCCACGGCCCCCGGGGTTCTCCCCTGCGGTGCGCTGGGCACTGACGGCAGCCTAATATCTGCTGCGTTTTGGTTTACAGGTGAAGATCTGGTTTCAGAACAAACGCTCCAAATTCAAGAAGCTGCTGAAGCAAGGCAGTAACCCCCACGAGAGCGACCCTCTGCCCGGCTCCGCTGCCCTCTCCCCTCGCTCTCCAGCTCTGCCTCCAGTCTGGGACGTTTCAGCCTCTGCCAAGGGAGTCAATATGCCTCCCAACAGTTACATGCCTGGCTATTCTCACTGGTATTCTTCTCCACATCAAGACACAATGCAAAGACCACAAATGATGTGAACTGTCCAAGAGAAATAATCTCCCAAGAACGCCTCGTCTCGACATGGCAAGAAGTTTCCTCCCTGCGTTGCCAAGCCGTGCCAGCTAACAGGCTCTGTGTGAACTTGTAGATGCGGCAAAGAGACAGAGTGGCTTTATTTTTTTTTTTTTTTTCAGTAACCTCAGCGATTGATCTTGAGCAGAAAGACACAATTTTCATTTTGGCGCACAGAAGACACTTCTCTTTAGGATATTTTCCTTTGGACTCCAAGGCACCAGCCTCTTTCTCTGTGGAGGATACGTCAAAACAAACTTTTTACAGACTTTGCCCACAAGAACCTGAATCTACCATGGCAGCCGTTTTTACTTGTTTAATGAGCTAAAGACATTACATGATGAAAGAGACTAGTCAAAGCTCCTTC
The DNA here is from genome assembly GCA_035583155.1 of Acropternis orthonyx. Lineage (NCBI taxonomy): Eukaryota > Metazoa > Chordata > Aves > Passeriformes > Rhinocryptidae > Acropternis > Acropternis orthonyx. Next base: position 24,814,690 of record JAWWEU010000081.1, read on the forward strand.
ATTTTTATTCACCAAATCCGGACTGGGGAAAGGATTAAAAGAGAGGAGAGAACAATAAAAAAAAATTAAGATGGGGAAAAAAAGGAGTACTGGTTGAAAACTGAAAATGTACCTGTAAGATTAGAACATTACCACAAAGCAAAACCTGCATGCTTTCTCAAAATGCAATGGGCTGCGGCTCAGAAGAAACCACCGTCTCTCACGCGAAGAGCCCCCTCATCCGCACAGACCCGCACCCGCACACAGCCGGACAGACTCCCGGAAACGAGCAGGAACGACAGAGCGAAGGATTCACGGCCAGACCCGCCGCTGCGGGCTGGGGAAGGAAGGTTCAGCGCTGCCCGGCAACAGCCTCACCCACTGAGCGAGAGGGACCTTTCCCCGAGCAACCTTTCTGTATATATTGTCGAATTTTAGTTGTACATATACTTTGTATGTTTTTGTCTTCTTTCATATATAGAGTAAAAGCCACAAAACGCCCGCCTGGCTCGTATTTCTCTACACCTTAGCGGATCCCCACCTCCCCCGTGCTGCCCCCCAGTTCAACCCGGCCAGCGGGACCCTGCGCCCCGCTTGCTTGTGCGCACAGACACCCCTACCAAAGCATATATCTGCTAGCAAAGAAAGAAAAGATGAAGTGGGGGAGGGGAGGGGTAGCTGCTGGTTTGGTTATTTTTAAGGCTACGACTTAAAGAGAGGAGATACCGAGTCCACAAAGATACGCCTAGAAGAAATTCCTAATCATCCGGCCATTTCTGCTGCGATATCACTGCTCCGCTCTTGAGCAGAGCTGAGCTTTCTCGCCGAGGCAAAGCTTAGAGCCCTGTCTTTCTTCCCAAAGGTTTGAGACTCCAAATTATTAAGAAAGGAGGCGCCCTCCTTTGTTTTTAAAGAGCAGACAATGCAAGCTGAGGAATGTTCTGCAAAGCCCTGAGAGGTGCCCAGGCACACAACACGCTGTCCAGCCAGCTCCAGCCGCACCAGCTTGTGGAAAGCACAGCAACTACTGACAATGAAAAGCCCTTTCCTCATCCAAGCTGGGTGCCCCATACTGCGAGAATTAATGGCTAGAGACCTGGGCATCCTTCAAATTATGAACCTTGAAACCACTGAGCCATTTATCAGAAGTCAATAGAGATCCTCAGAGTGCTCCATATAATGACAGCTACATACAGTCGTGCAAAAGGACAGTCACTATAATTAGACACAAAGCAAAGACTACTTACCAATATACCAGTTTTTTGGGGTGTGTTTTTTTTGGGTTTTTTTTTTTTTTTAGCAACTTCCACGCTCAGTCAGTCTTCAGAGTGGTTTAAAACCGATCAGTCTTGTCATTTTCTACCATTCGTATTGTTACATTAGGAAAAATGTTTTCTTTTCTTTTTTTCCCCTTCCCACTGTGAAACTTTGGGTTCAGAGCTCCCCAGGATCAATTCTGAACAAAGCCTCCAGCTGCAGTGCCATCCAATTTGAAGCAGACATTGGGGACAATTTAAGGTTTTTATCCACAAGAAGGTTTTTTTCCATTCTCTTAAATGCAGCCATAATTAGAGTAATTTTTCATGTAGCCCGCTGATTACAGCGTTTTTACCGTCAAAGATAATTACCTGTAATTTTCTTCCACTTTTAATACTAAAAAGCCATCTTTATTTAGATTCAGGAACAGGAAAGGCGAAACAAAAGAGGAAAATTATTCTGTTATTCATACACAAATTGCAGAGACGTAGGGCCTAAAATTGAAAATTAACCAAAATTATAATGCTGAAAAGAATGGAAGAGGCTTCAGAAGTACAGCTGGTAGTGGGGCTCACTGAATTATTCAAATGACACTGGAGAGAAAGCTACCATACATTTAAACCAACAGCATTGTGTGCATCTTTCAGAAAACCCTGGCTTTACACCCCCCACGCCTTCCCTGGTGCGGGCTCGCCCTCGCCAGGCAGAAGGGCGGCGGATGCCCCGGTGAGCTAGTTCTGCAGCCCGGGGAGCCCTGCCCAGCCGAGCCCAACCCGACTGGTCCCGACCCCCACGGCCCCCGCAGCCGCATTAACCCTTTCGCTGCTCCCGCCCAGCGGGGACCGGCGGCGGGCCCTCCGCCCACGGGGGCGGGGGGAGAGGGGCGTTCGCTGCTTCTCGTGGGCTTGCGGGGAGCTTGTTCTCGCCTGCGCGTAGCGCGTGGGTCACGGTGCCGAAACACTCCGGTGCGTCGTGCCCTCCTCCCCCACGAGTGATTTCTCAAATAGGCTTATAAAAAGCCCAGACAACAAGCAAGAAAGAGAACAAATAAACGACAATAATAATAAAAAAGCCCCATTAGCTTAGTAGCGTGGGAGAAGGTGGGGGAGGCAGGCCTTCCCGGGAGCGGGGTGGGAGCGAATGGCAGCACCAGCTCCCACTCGCGCGGCAGACGCCCCGGGAGATTCTCGTGAAACAGCGTCATCTATGGATGGAGCAGCGGCAGCTCCCCACGCCAGCGCCAAACCTGCCGCCGAGGAGCTGCCAGCGCCGTCTCCGCCACGGCCCGCCCGCCGCCGGGCTCCGCCGCCCCGGGGCCGCGGGACGGGAGCCGCGGAGATCCGCGGAGAGGCGCGCTGCCGCCGCGCTGCTGGGGGGACGGGCGGGCGGGTCTGCCCCGGGCTCGCACGGTTTCCCCGCTGGCCGCCGAGTCCCGCGCTGCCCCTCCGGCATCCCGGCGAGGCCCCCGCCGCATTCCCCTCCCCGCGCCGCCCGCCGCCCGCGGCATCACCGCGGGTAAAGAGGGGCGCTTAAATGTCGAGGTCCGGCCAGATGAGAGAAAACACCGGAGCGAGAGGGACCGCGAAACTGGGGGAACGAATAAAGACGGAGCACGCCTCGACGATCAAAGCGCAGAGCAGTCAGAAGCCAGCCACAAACCCAAACGAGCCCCCAAACTTACCCATGTGAAAATCTGCTAAGCAAGGATCGGGGTCTAGAAATCTACACTGAACAGAAGCAGTGAAGAACATTTTTCTGAGTCTCAGAGCAGAAGCTCTTTCTCTATATTCTTGGTTGAGTGAGCACATCCAGGTGTGAAATTGTTTGCACACCCCAGCACCTCTTATATTGCCAGCAAAATTAGCTGTTATTACTGTCACTGTTTAGTGATGGTTAGCTTGATAAAAAAAACCTGCTGTAATCAAGACCTGGCGCATCTTTGCAAATTACAGATAATTGTAAACGTCCAGATTATGATAATAGCATCCTAATCCAGCCTGCAATATAATTATTACAGAGTGTTACATCTGAAACTGTCCAGTAGGGCTAATTCAGCCATTATTTAGACCCTATTTTTGCACTGCAAATGGGTTGCTGAGTTGAAAATGTACGATTGTAATTTCACGGGGCACTCAATGAGTAATGGTATAGGGAGAGAAAAATACAAAAGTGAAATGTGAACAGTAGCGATCAAATCAAACTCTGAAGGACAAAAGACTGTTTGATTCATAGGGAATGAGAAGAGCGGGAATTAAGAAAACAGCAAATCAGTGGTCTGCAGCATTACGTGTCCAAATCTCAACGAGTGCGAGCTTGATGTGCAGAGAGGGGCTGATGCTTCGGCTCCCGCCTTCCATCAGTCCACCTTTCGTCTCAGCTCTTCCCGGCAGATTCTCCCCGGCTCCCGAAGGATCCCCGCGCTCTCCACCCATCCCCAAAAGTGGGGTTGCCATTGTCGTGTGCCTCCTCTCAGGTGACTGAACGTCACTTTCGGGCAAGAAGCCTCGGGAGCCTCGGAGTCGGGCGGAGGAGAGTGCGGAAAGCGGGACGCCGAGGCCGGGCACTCTGCAGCGGGCGGAGGAGCCCGAGGCCTTCTGCGCTCCCGTGCACCCGCTGGACTAGTCTTCAGGGGTCCTTAGGGAAATTATCACAGAACCGACTCAATTGTAATTAATTAACCGAAAGAGCCTGGCTAACAGGACTACCTGCAGCTAGCGAGGTTAACTCACTGGGTTAGTTTGCTTTCGACTCTTGATTAACTTTTATTAACCCTGGACACGAAATACACAAACCCGCTTCATTTTTTAATGGGCTAAATCATCAAAGCGCAGTTGCCGCCGGGCCGGCAAGTCTCCTCAGGATCCGGGTGCAGGGAGGCAGCACCCGGAGCTGGCCCCGTGGGCAGGAAGGCTATCGGGCCCGGCCCTTGCTGGCCTCCTCGGGCAGCAGCAGCGCCTGGCAGCCCGCAGTCTTCCTTCCTCTGCGGCCTTTTCGCCATGCGAATTAGTAAAAACAAAGCGAAGAAAGGAAAGCTCAGTGGATACTGCGAGGTAAAAGCCATATAAAACGCGTTATATGGTGTGTATCGAGGAGACCGTAAAGGTCTCCTGGAATGGAAGGCCAGCTCCGCAGACAGGCAGTCGATGCTGCTGCAAAGCACGGAGCCAGTGAGGATCCGGCCCGGCGAAGCTGTCTGAGCCATCCTGTAAGGCTCAGGCTGAGGTTTAGACTTGCCTCTTAGGGAGTGCAAAGGGGCAGGTGGACCGAGAAGTCATTCCCAGACTACCCTTACTCCAAGTGCTCAATCTGTCCCAGGTTCTGGCCGGGTCTGGCTCCCCGGGCCCTAACCTGAAGGGAAATAAGGAGGTAAAGGAGCTGGGAGTTTTTCCCGCGACCTTGAAGATCGTGTCCGTGGAAGCTGTTATCACAGACAGCCGGGGCATGGATGAATGTCGGGAATTATCAGGTCTGTATTCCAGTTAGATAAACCGTTGCTTATCCTCCCCAAATCGCATGTAAACAGACGCAACGCCGAACAAAGATCAGAAACATTTAAATGACGCAACACAGATTCTACCTAAAAAAAGAGAGAGAAAGGGAGGCTTAATGTAACTCCGTGGTTCCTTTTTCACGTCTCTTGTCTGACCAGGTTACTGCGTTGCTGTAGGCAATCGCTCAAATGACTGAAAGCAAAAGACGGGGTTCCCACTCCTCCGCCCCGATTTTCCTGAAGCAATAGATCTCCTTTCCGTAATCCACAACCGAAACACCTAGAGCCTGTCAGTCCCAAAATTGCGTGGCAGAAATCTTTAATAGATGCCACATGTGGGATGCACTCTGGGGACACAGCGCTGCCGGCGGCGGAGCGGGCAGAGCGCGGAGGCCCGCGCAGGCAGCGCGGCCGCGGGGGAGCGAATGCACCGGGGAGACCGAGGGGAGCAAGAGGGCTGCCCTGCTGCGGTGACAGGTTGGAGGGGGTGGTTTTTCTTTCCCCGAGGGGGGAGCGGGAGGCAAACCGAGTCACTTGGCGAGGAGGCAGCCCTTCCCGGCTGGAGACTCTGCCCGCCGGGCGGTGGGAATGCCCGGGTATGGACAGGGGGGGCTCTTTGGTGCTCCCCCCGTGTCCGTAGGTGGGGGTGGCCGGCAGCGTGTGTGTCTGGGTGTGGGTGTTGTGTGTGTGCGCCCCAACCGGGGTCTAGCGCAGCGGGGGGTCGATCTGCTGTGGGTGTGAGAGCCCCAGGGGTGCAGACAGCATCAGGAGCTCTCAATCTGGGGCGGCGGCGGATGCAGGCTGCTCTGTGTGTGTGTCTGCGTGTCTGCGCGTCTGCGCGTCTGTGTGTCTGTGTGTGTGTCAGGCCCTGTGGCTCAGCCCTGGAGCCGCTCGGCACCCACAGGAATGTGGCTCCTCTCGGCTCCCCGAGCTGCCCCGGCTTCACATGGAAGTAGCCGCCAGGAAAACAGAAGGGAGGGGAAGAGGGCGGAGGGGCGGGGGAAAAGCCCCGAGCCAGCAATCCGCCGAGCCCAAACCCAATATTAGACAAAGGACAGTTCATCTCATCCCTTTCCCGCGGAGGCAAGGGGGGAGGCCTGGACAAGCTGGGTTCCCTCCGGCAGTCGTCAGAGCCCAGGGGGTGCACGCAGGCGGGGAGAGGCTTTGGGATGTGCCTGCCTGTGTGTGTGGGGGCAGGGGGGACAGAAGCATCCCCATCCGCTTTCACGGAGGGGCAGGCAGCCGTAGACCCCGTGTGTTCACTGGGACCGGGGCCACGGAGTCGTGGAGCCCCGGAGAGAGCATTTTTTTATCCTGTCCCGGGCAGGGATGCCAGGCTCTCCCCGACCTGCCCAACACCATCCCGATCTGGGAGGAGGGGAAATTAAGCAGGGAAAGAGACCGGTATGGAAACCGAGTGCAGCTGGCTTGGAGAGGTGAGCGGTGCTAGAGCCCAGTCCAGCGGTGCCTGTGTGAATTCCCATCGCTGCCTGGCATCCTGCCTACCGGCATGCCGCCTTCCCGGAGCTGTTCCTGAGCTGTCCGCCCGGGCTCTCCCGGCCCGGGCACATTACGGTAACCAAACAGCTCCGCGGCAGCTCCTCAAAGAAAGGGGTGGACCAACCTGGGAAATTGACTTCCACCTCTTGTGTCCAAGCCTTTCTGCAAAGGGAAGTGACCCCGGGGGGCGGGGGGGGAGAATCTCTTACTGCAGGTTGAATGCTTGTCTAGAGGGAAATGAGGAAAAGAACGGAAGAAAATTAAAAGGTCAAGCTTTTTCTTTTTCTTTTTTTTTTTTTCTCTTTTTTTTCTTTTTTTTCCTTTTTTTTTTCCCCACGATGTGGACTTTAGCAGAAGAGACAAACCCGAGCTTTTAATCAGGCTCAAAGTCGTAGAAAGTCCCTAATACCTTGCGAGTGAAATGAACAGGAACCGGTCCCCAGAACCACTGAAGACGTGGGGAGCGGCAGCGCCCGCCCGGCAGCGGACAGGGGTGGCCAGCCGATGGCGGCCCACGCCGCCCTGGTTCTGACACCCCCGCAGCCTCCCTGACGTGCATGGAGCACAACCGAACAAACTGGTCTATTGTACTGCAAGACATTTACCAACCCCCAGACCTGTTACAAAACAGCAACCCCGCGCTTCTTTCTTTGGGGAGGAAACTACTCACACACTCACGCACAAAACATGGCAGGCAGGAGCGGAGGGAGAAGAAAGGAGGGGGAGGACAGAGGGGAGGAAGACTGGAGACAGGTAAGTGCGCCCCAGGGCAGGAGCGTGCCTTTTCAGGCCTTGCCTTCCCCCCGCCAGCACTCTCCCCGCCAACCTCGGCTGCCAGGGGGGCATCTTTTATCTCGGCGGTCCTTCCAGCGACGCCTTTGGCACAATCGTTGCTGTTGCCGTACCCCGCACGGCTGTGAATTCCCTTCCCTCTAGAAAGGAGGGGGTTCCCGCGGGAATGTACGCCGCTGAGGGGGCCCTGCAGGGCAGGGTTTCTGCTGGGAGAGGCGCCCAAGCTCAGTGCGAGTGGTCCACGCCAGTGGGCAGCGCTCCGGCCACCCCGCTGAAGCAGTGCCTCCAGCACCGCACCGCGCTAGCGACGGCTCTGCTGCACGGTTTTTTTTTTACCCTAAATCGTGTAGGTAGAGATAAAACAAAAACAGTAAAAGTACCTCTGCAACGACCCTCCTTCAGTCGCAGCCGCCGCAGGCTTTCACCATGAGCGAGGGGAGCGGGGCTCTCATTTTATCCTTTTCTGATATTTAGTCGCTCCCTTTGACAGAAACGTAATTTGTATAATTAGCCGAGTGCACACGGGCGACTGATGGGCTGTGGAGTGTGCAGCTCTCGACGCTAATTGCTCTCACAAAAGGATTCGGGGCGGCTTAAGGCGAGAGACTTGCTTTCTAGAGTCAGGATGGGTAGCTTTCCCTTTAGCTTCAATCACTAAGGTGAGACAAGGTGTATGCGGTCTTGCCGGAGCCCCTTTTCCAGCGAGGAGAGAGCACCGCGGCCCCTCGGCTCGTTCGTGGGGACCTACAAGAGCCACATCCTGCCAGAACGCCCGGGCTGCGGTGGCACTGCTTGGAACTGGAACCGAATGTGAACCCCCAGCTCTCAACCTCTTTCCTCTCTTTCTGCAAGCAAATTAGTATTATACTTTTCCCCTCTTATTAATAGAAGAAGGGGTAATTTGGAAACGCTTATCGTGGTCGAAATAATTTTATTTTATTCAGAATATACAGTTTAATTCCTCTATCTACAATTATTTACAGGGTTAAAATAACATTGAAAAAAGTCTCTGGAAAAGTTGAGGTCATAGATTTCAAGGCACCATTGATAGTGTCCACAGCTGAGCCAAAAAATGTCCGTATTGTATAAAAAAGGGTTTTCTTTGAAATGCAATAAGTTACATGCACAAGCTTTACACATTTTAATCTTTTTGTTTCTTTTCCCTTTTAAAAATTCCCCATATGCATTCCTTTTGTTATTATTCCTTAACAGTAAAACACAGGAGTCCAAGGAGCAAGAAAAAAAATATTAAAAAATAAAATAATAAGGGTCAGACTCTAATAAATTGTCCCAGAGGTGAGCGCTAACGGGTGCTGTAGGGAGCCGTGGGGTTGGAGGTGGGAGTTGATGGAGTTGGCAGCGGGATACCAGGAAGTGGAGCTCTCCAGGTAGCTGGATGCAGGGGACGGGTTGGAGTTTGGAGGGTGAGCGTGTGCGTGGGCATGGTGGCTGAGGGAGCGGGACGAGCCCTGAGGTTCCCAAACCGCAGGTGACTGTGGAGAGTTGCAGGCCATGGGGTCGCTGGAGCTGGGGCTGTGCTCCGGAGGCATCTCCCCGTTTTTCATGATCTTCTTGATCTTGGATCTTTTATTCTGAAACCAGATTTTCACCTGGGAGCGGGGCGGGAGCAGAGGAGAAGGGAGGAAAGAGGGAGTGGGGAGGGAAAGCGACCATTAATTCCCGCTTGGCAGCCGGTGCTCGGCGGCTGCGGGGACCCCGCGGCCCGCCGCCCTCCCGCCCCTCGCGGGGCCGGTCCAACCCTTCCCTCCGTGCCAGGGTGAACCCGCGATTCTGTGACCCGCCGGGCCTGGGCCGAGCCGCTCACGGTACCTGTGTCTGCGTGAGTCCCAGGGAGGCGGCCAGCTCAGCCCGCTCCGGCAGGGCGAGGTACTGGGTCTTCTGAAACCTCCTCTGCAACGCCGCCAGCTGAAAGCTGGAATAAATAGTCCGGGGTTTGCGCACTTTCTTTGGTTTGCCGTTCACCATCCGCACCTCGGGCTCCGCCACCTCCTTCTCTGCACGGGCGCAAAGGGCGGGAGAGAGACACAGACATTAAGGCGCGGGACAGGCTCCCCTCCGCGCCGCGCAGCCTGCGCTGCCGGCGGCGGCATCCCGCCCGTGGGCCGGGGCGGGCCGGGCAGCGGCGCCGGCCCGACGGGCCCCTGCGGATCCCCCCGGGGCTCCCGCGCCGGGCGGCGGCCCCGCGCAGCCTCCGCCTGCTCCTGGCGGTGGGACGGCGGGGTCCCCCGCTCCCTCCGCGCCAGGCCTTTGCCGCCCCCGGCCCTCCCCCGCCTCCCGCTCCCACCCCCAGCATCCTGCCGGGCGCGCAGGGCTGCGCGGGCGCGGGTGGGAGCGCGGGCAGTGCGCGGCCGCATAGGGCTTTAGGTGCCCTGCTGGGAAGAGCCGCGGCCCGGAGCAGAGGCCGACCGAAGGTATCTACCGCTTCCCCCGCACGCCCGCGCCTTCCCCCCACCGCCGCCGCCGTGTCCCCAAGCGCCACCGCGACCACACTCGTCCCAGCCAAGCCCCAGCCTCCTGGCTTCGCCACAGGATTGCTTTTTTTTTTTTCTCCTCCCTGCCCCCGTCTTTTATTTTTGTTTGTTCGGTTGGTTTTGGTTTTTTCCCTTACAGCAAGTTACAAAGAAGTAAAGGAAAAGCACTATAACCGCGGCGCTTTCTGGTAAAAAACCCTCCCGGCTTCGCAGCCCCGCCACGGCTGGGCTCCCCCTCCCATTCTCCTCCCCCGCCCCTCCAGCGCAGGGGGAAGGAAACTTTCTTCAACACCGCGAACCTGAGTTTGTGACACGCAACAAGGCTCGGCTATTTTCTCCCTCTTCTTGCAGGGGGCAGGAGGAGGAAGGCAGCCGTGGGGGCCCGGGGACAGCTGATGAAAGTTTGCTGCTTTAAAGCACTAATCCTAGGATTTGTGCGGGTTTTTTTTTCCTTTTTCCACCCCCCTCCCCCACCCCCCCTATTTATTCATATTTAGTTCTCCCTCTGGTTCAGGGAAAGCCGCATCTTTGCGGTCCTTGAGTCAGGGATCTGTAGGGGCGCGCTCTCCCAGTCTCCCCAAAGCCGCGGGAGCTTCCTGCACACCCCCGGTCCCGGCCCTCACCTGGCTGGCTGGCGGAGCTCTGGACGCGGTTGTAAGCGCCGCTGTACTGGTGGTAGGGGCTGGCGTAGCTGTAGTCTGCATAGGCTTTGGCAGGGTAGTTCCCGGCAGATCCGTTCATGCCGTGGTACTGATACTGGTAGGGGTTGAGCGCTTTGCCGTAGGAAGCCGAGGTAGGCGAACAGTAGCCGTGCGGGGCTCCCCCCGCCGGGCTGTAGTAGTCGGAATCCGTAGCCGAAGACTCGGGTAAAGTGGGAGATTCCTGGGACGGGTGGTGCATGGCTGCAGCCGTCTGGAAAGGAGCCTGGAAGTCGCCGGATCTAATGTTGGGGACCCTTCTGTCAAATACTCCTGTCATAGCTCGGAGCCGGCGGCGGGCTGGGGCTGGCGGCGGGGCTGCTCGGGTCTAGGCAGACATGTCTGGGGGAGGAGGCTGCGGCGCGGTGTCTGTCTCCGGCAGACTGCTGGCTGGGGCGCAGCATAGGCTTGGTTAAATCCTTAATTGCGCTCTTACGCACAGCAGGGTGGATCGGGTTCCATTGGCCAGAGCAATCGGGAGCAGCGACACCCTAACTCGTCCAACTAGTTTAGCACAACAAAGCTTCGGCTTTAAAAAAAAAAAAAAAAAAAAAAAGTTCCATTCAAGCTCTTTTAAAGTGAATACCAGGAGCAATCTCCGAGCCGAAGCGTCGCGATTGGGAGGTTTCCGGCTCCCGCCACCCCTGCAGCCAGCGAGGGGTCTCGTCCAGCCCCGCCGCCCTGCAGCACGGTGCCCCCGCACCTCCACCCGCAGTGCCCCGGGAGAGGGCTGCAGCCACGCCGCTCGGGTTTGCCATCCTGTCCCCCTTGGCTATGTTGATGGCTTGGGAGCAACGCACGGCGCGCTCCCGGTTCTCAACGCGATTTCTGATCTGCTGACGATAAATATTAGCGTCTGACCGGGCTGCTTAACTCGGATCGTCCTCCCTCGCAGGGGGAACGCCGTCCGGGACCGCCGCAATAAGTACAGCAAACCCTATTATCCCCAAATATCTCGAATTTTAGTTACATCATTTCCTGCATTTCCAAGACCCTTGCACGGCCCGAAGCCAGGCGGGAGACTCCCAGCATGACGCCTTGCCGTGGGAATGTGGGGGAGCTGCTGGTACCACCATACGGCCTAAGGGCACCCACTCCGGGGATTTTGCGAAAGGCGACCTGCCCGTGGCACGATGTCCGTGGGTGGAGAGACCCCGACTGCCTCCCCAGCGCCAGCGCTCCTCCAGGTGCTCCCCCGACCGCTCGGCCCCACGCGTGCCCGTTCTTCACCGCCTCGGGGCGATGCTCACCATGTGGTTCGGCTCCGGCCCAGGGTCAGAAGCCCCTCACGAAGGGGGCTCAAATCACCCTCACGTGTGGGCAGAACCACTGTGAGGCCGCCGTGGGGCTTCTCCACTTGAAGGCCGTCGCAAGAGCCCGGTTTCGGGTGTCAGCCCCCAAGAAGTGAGTGGTGCTCGTCAGGGGTGCCCTCCCCACAGCACCCTGGCCAGCAGCACCCTCCTTCACCTCTGCCCGGTTTTCTGCCCCCATCTAAGCACCCAGGTCCCAGGCAGTGGGCTCCGTGGCTGGGCCAGGGAGAGCCATGGGCTGATGATGCCCGTCGCTGGTGATTTTACAGCAGCGTTGTAAAAAAAAAAAAAAAAAAAAAAAAAAAGGATCAAATTTTACTAGACACTAAGGAAAACAAATAAAAGGCTGTTTTCAGTGACCCGGAGTTGTAGATTTTTCTGAAGTTGTTTACTCTCCAGATTTAGCCTGTTTGCTCACCGAAGATCTCCCAGCCAGCTGAGTAACACTTGTAACACAACCGTGCATGTTGTACTTGAACTTATTGTTTGCTTTGGAAATGTCCACAGCTCATATAAAATCACATTAAACAAATCCCTAAGCATTTCATTATATGAATGACCTGCTTAAATCCATTGGAAATATCTCTGCCCCCCCTCCCCCCACCAATATTTTTTCCTAAAGAAAGGAACTGGAGAGGGATATATGTTTACGACTGGGGAAGGGGGAAGTAAGTTTATTAAAGCTCCCAGTTTACATCCAGTTGGAAGGGACGGCAGACGTTTTAAGCAGAGAAGAGGGGGAGAGGGGGGAAAAAAAGCCCATTTGTGCCATAAATTCCAGGGCACTGCATTTCAACACGTCCGGGCAGGAAGGTGCCATTTGAAGGGAGAGAACGGGAGAGGAGTTGGGCGCCGGTCTCCCACCCAGCCCCGGCAGCTCCGGAGCCGCGGCGCGTCCTGGCCAAGCCGTCCCGACGGGCTGCTTGTGCAGCTCACCGGGGAAATCTGGATCGGTTTCCTGCAGCAGAGAAAGTTTGCTCTTGTTTTATTCAGTGGCCATGCAGGGGATAAAAAAAAAGTTTCGATACTAAAGGGGGAAAAAAAAAAAAAAAGAGGCAGAAGCCCACCAGATCTAACCGCAAACCCCCCAAGCTGATTTCTTTCTGAAGGCGTTCGCCGCCGCTGCAGTCCGTGCGAGGATTACCGGGGCTGAGGGCACACAAATCCGCCTGTTTGCGGGTTTCCTGGCTCCCCGTCCCTTCCAGCCCGAACCCGATTTTCTTGCCTTTCTGCTGTTTTCCCCCAGCGGTTTTTACTTAACACATCCGGTGGGAGCGGGCGGTTCGGAGGGAGCCGGAGTCTGTTTTCCATTTCACAATACGGTCATTGTTTACCGGCACATGCCCGCCGCGTCGCCTAAGCGGCTGCCCGGGGCCCCCGCGGCCCGTTCGGGCCCGAACCCCGCTGACCCCCGAGGGAAGGGGGTGTCCGTGTGTCCTTGTGTCCGTGTGTGTCCCCGAGGGGTCACCGCGGCCGCGGCGGAGCGGCGCGCCGGCCATGCCCGTGCCAAGAGCGCCCCGCCGTGGCCGCGGGGCAGCAGCGCCCCCGCGCTACCTGCGCGCCGCCCCGCCCGCCCCGCCGCCGCCGCCGCCCCCGCCGGGGCCAGACTGAGCGGCGGCGGCGGGCGCGGAGCCGGGCGGGCGCGGAGCCGGGCGGCCCCGCCGGCGCTGTCCCCGCAGGGCATGGGGACCGAGGCCGCGGCCGGACAACGCGGCGATTGTTCCCGCCCGCTCCGGGGAGCTGCGGCGGGGGCGGCTCTGGGGCCCCGACGGCGCGGCCCGGGCGCTGTGTCCCGGACGGTGCCCGCCGGCCGCCCAGCCCTGCCCCGGGGCCGGCTAGGGAGTATCCCCACCGGCCAAACCCTCCGCCCGGGTTTGCAGAGGACTCTGTGTCCCCTCTCGCTCTGCAGCGCTTTGTTTCCAGACAACGAAGGAAATATTTCGGATGAACCTCTCAAGACTTTTGGATAAAGTCTTGTAATTGTTCACAGAAAATATTTGACTTTCTGGATAAAGCATTCTCGCTTAGGCACCGAGTTTTTGCTGAAAACTTTATTTGCATGGAAATTGCTGGCAAAGAATGAAAGGAAATTTTTTCCCCTTCCTTAAAAAAAAAAAAAAAAAAAGCCCCAAACAGCCCTCCGCAGTGGAAACATGGATTAACTCTTGTTTTACAGCATCAGAAAATGGTGATTTTCATTCAACAACTTCAATAACTGAAGGCTTTCCTCATCTTAGGCTTAGGACTTTTTTACCTAGGGGAGTATTTTCAGAATGAAGAGGCAAGGGTACTGAAAGTCCTTGTATTCTCACCTAAGGCTGGGGAAAAAATATTACACCTACTTCAAAATAAAAAATCTTGTCATTTTACAGTATGAGCAAAAGCTGGGGGGGATCCAGTGGAGAGGGCTAGTGAACTAGCCAGAAGGATGTTCACACACAGTGATAAAAGGGAGAAATGCAGAAAAGGATTTTGGAAAGCAACAACTGGGAGCAGGGCAGGAGAAATAAACTTGACAGAAAACTCAGGAAAGGCATCTAAGACTTTTTGCTCAGCTTTCTGCAGAGTCTTTGGCTTTGGGTACAGCTGGTTCAGGGAGAAGAGGCCTAGGGAGAAGACCTAGGCACGGCATGGTCTCTTTGGAGAACTTAACTCCAAAAGGAAAGGAGGTTTGTGCTCCTGTGAAGGTTACCATTTGTATTGATGGAAAAATGCCCATGTGAATTTGGGATTGAAGCCTGTCTGGTCCCTCAAACACTGGGGCAGGTGTTTTTGTCCTCCATCCCAAAGCATTCACTAGGCTCTAGTCATCTCCCACCCCTGGAACAGACTATTCCAGTTTCTTGCGCATGCCCAAGAAACATTGGGCCTCCAGTTAATGAAGCGAACCTGTCACTTTGGCATTTCCACAGCTGATGGACTCACTGCCAGGCTTGGCTGCAGTCTTGGGCTCTGCTGGCCTCGCTTGTCCAGCCTGTAAATTGCACTGCACATAAAAACCATGACGTACAATGTTAAGAATTAGAATTTGCTTTCTAGGGCAAATTGTGACTGTCTCTTACACTTGCCAAGGAGCTGACATGAGAAGCTTACACTTGCACCTATTTCCTCCAAACTACACCAATGTGAGTGAAGGAAGGAGTCAGGGCTTCTTGTTGAGGTCAGCTATAGTAGACTGAACTGAGTGTGAGGGACAAGATGATATTAAGAGACTCCCGGAAATGCAAGACTCTTGCCTGCATCCCCCCTTCCCTCCTTTCTCAGGGTTTGCTGAGGTGTTGCTTAGCTCTTTCCTGATGCATCTCAACCTTCCCAAGGCAGGGCATTGCCTGACCGTCACAGTCCAGCCATGGCCTGCCTCTCCAAAAAGAGAAATACTCAGTGAACTCAAGCATTCCTTTACCGTTTGGGGATTGGTCCACATGAGCTCATGGGACAGATGGGGAACTCCCATTATTTTTCAGTTCATGGCCTCAGCATGGCTGTGACCCATCTCAATAAACAAGAAGATCTGCTCTGGGCTGGGCAGGAGGTTTCAGGTAAAAGCAGTCCTAGTCTTTTTTCTTTCCTGTTTCCAGCCCGCATGCTTCCATTGCAATGAAATACTGGCCTCTTTCTGAGATGGGGGCCAGCAGAGAAACACAATCAGAAAACTCAAATTCTGCCAACAGAGTTATTCTTCTACCTGCCTGCTCCTCAGGTAGCTGGTGCTTTGACTGACACGAAGCTCAGAGATTTCCAAGAAAGACAAGACACAAACCAGATGGAGCCATCTCTAGACCTGCAGTTTGGGTCAGCAGTGAGAGCTGGAGAAGCATGGCTCACCACACAATTGCTTGAAGTTTCCATAACAGATATTTGAGCACAGGTCTGGAGCTGCATGGGCAAAGCTGCTGCTGGAAGTGCATAGTATGAACCAGCACCACTGGCGAGCTGAATGCAAAAACTCTCTTTGCCAGAAACACTGCAGGGAAAATATTTGTGCTAGCTGCCCTTGCTGCCTGGCAGCAGTGCTATGGGGAGGCCACTGCAGATGTCTGGCACAGCAGATGGTAGTGGCAGTGGCAAACTGTGAAGGGCTTTCAACCAAAAGCAGAGGAGGAAAGGACCTCAGCTGTGGCAGCAGAAAGGGCAGGCGTGAATGACTTCAGGAGATTCAGCATCCTGGATGAGTGGGCAGCTGTTCTGAGCGACTAATGATCTTTACAGGCCTTTAAAATTATTGCAGTAGCTTTTAGCTCCGAGTAGCCAAAGGCAGTTGCTCCTCAAGGAACATGGTTGATTCATCTCCAGTACAGCCACTCTGCTTATTCTCTCTTGCCTGTCACATCTCCTTCAGCTGTAATTCACTTCTCAGTCTCTCAGATAGAAGCAGGGTCAATGCCTCTCTGCAGGACTTCAGATGTGAGATAAATCCCTTTGCATCCCAGTGCCTCAGGAATTTTTCCCTAGATCTCTGACATCCCTGTTAAAAGATGACCAGTCAAAGAATTTGAGTCATAGCTCTTCTGGCCCTTTGGTGTGTTTTCAGCGGAGCAGGGCGGGGCAGGGCAGGGCAGGGTAGGGCAGGGCTGCTGGCCGAGGGGTTCAGGGAAGCCTCCCAGTCTGGGACCCTTGTAGATTTTCCCCTGCAAATCTCAGGAATTAAGCTTGCAATTTTCCTATTGCTCTTTTAATAATGATCTAATACGTTGTTATACTACAGATGTCAGCCAAACGTTTAGAACTTAGACTTGAAGAATTTGCAGATGATGGCAGCCTTATACAAAACTCTCATAAACTCCTGCTTAGCTAATGCTAGTGCAAGGTTAGTGTGCCTGGGCAATCAGCTCGAGTCATGCAGCATCCAACAATATAAATTGATGGAGAAATAAACAGCATCAATTAGGCTGCTGGAGCAGTGAATATGAGAAGTGACACTGAGCAAGGGGCCAGGAAACCTTGCATGTTAAAGTAAGTAGCAAATGCACATCTCTTGTCATATGATTCTGTCCCTATTACTTGTTGCTTACATGGTTTGCCTGGCCTTGACTATTAAAGTTATCAATATGTACTCACCAACAGTCTAAACATTAGCTAGTAGTAGAATATATCTATAAAATAACTTAATAACTTGCCTCTGTCATAAAACCTGCTCTATATTCAGTTCCTCAGTTATAGTTTAGCCTTATTATTGATACTTTCAAAGTAAATATATACTAGGCTTTCCCCATGGCTGTAATTCCAGGGCTATATTATTTTATTTCATCTCCTGCCTTAGCTTTTATGTCCTTCATTAAAATGTACATTGCCATAATCCAGATTTGGTCTCCTAAAAGTTCCCAGTGCAGCACAGGGGAACCTTCTCCTCTTTCATCTTCCACAATCCAGCCTGGAGCTGCAAGCAGCCCTGCAGGGAAGCTGGATGTCACTGGCTGCGTTGTCAGTGCTGTCTCTTCAAGGGGCTCCATAAGGTCACCATCATATTTGTAAGCATAGAGGAAAAGACTTTCCTTTTTCTGGTCTCCATGTTTGAATTACATCTTTGTCCTTGAAAGAGGCCCTGCTGCAAGAAGCATCAAGATGCTCTGCTTTAAGATTCATATTACATTCCTTAAGATCTTAATTTATTGGAAAAATGGAGGTTATTTTCTTCTTCAGCTCAGATTTCTGCATCACAATGTTCTCTAGTCAGTGACTGAAAAATAGGTCTTGAGGCTGTATCATTTGTGCTTTGGCAACTCTGCTAATTCTTTTATTATTAGGAAAATGCCTTGCTTTGGGAATGAGAAATAACATGTTTTTCTTCAGAAACATATTTTGAATATGCAGGCACATATTTTGAGGTAAAGTACCACCTGGGTTAATACCTCCAGAAGAAAAAGAATTTTCATTAAAGATATTTAACTGAAAATACATTTGGATTAGAAATAAGACGTTTTACAATTTTCCTTTCTTCTTTCAAAAAGGGTAAATTAATCTTCAGAAAGAAGTCCGAAAGATTATGGGTGGCTTTTGCATGACTCACCACACTTTTTCATGAAGATGCCTCCCTTTCCAAGTGAGATCTTTAGATCAAGCAGAGGATGAAAGAATGATGCAGATGTGACCAAATGAGCTGGTATGGCTCATGCTGTGCAGGAAATAAGAGCAAATTATGGCTGTGTTCCTTTCTAGCCTTCAAGTCCATATATTTTCAGTAATCTTTTTGTCAGTTTCTTAAAAAATTCCACTTTTCCCCTCTTTTGCTGCCAAATAACATCCTTAAGGTTAATGTCCCATCACACTGATTTCAAAATCATTCTTTATTAGAAATGATGGGTGTGCAACAATGCCTGGCTTTGGGTTTGGGACTTTTCACTACTTGTACGATGAGCAGTTAGACCTACAGCTCTTTACAACAAGATGGCCACATCTTCCTTTTCCCTGATCTCCACGGTGCAAACCATGAACATGATCCATGTCCTGCTAAAATCAACGGAAGGGGTCCCCATTGGCTTTAGTGGTAGTAGACAGATGTTTTGTGTGACCATGTTTCCTCTCCTGATTCAACACCTGGAACCACAGAGCTGTAGCTTCTGCCTTAGCCTGCCCATTTTGGCTCTTGTGCTTTGGAGGCTTTTGGCAGTTCTCTTTCTCCATCTCACTTTGCTGGAGGACTCTGCTGTGGTGGGGACATAAAAATCATTCCTTCCTCTGGTATTTGTTACTGAATTTAGGCATCTAGGAAAACCTTGTCATGCTTGCTGTTGCTCTTTGCCTCAGCATATTACAGTCTGGAGAAGGTACGGATAGACTGGAGAGTAGAGAAAGCCGTTGCCCTGAAGCCTGCCCTTGGCCTTTTTGCTGTGTTATACAAAAGATGACAATTATCCTCTCTGGCTCTGGAAAAGAAGCTAGATAAAATGCAGAGATTATGAAGGGAGGCAGTCATATTACAACAATTCTGGGCAACGAAATAATAGTTGTGGATGGAATGAAAGGATGATACAGCGTGATCCAAAGGCACGATGGTGCCAGCGTGAGTCTTTCCAGTCGCAGTCAAAAGGACTTTATGCAGCCCTTTGTTTGCTTACACATTTTGATATAAAAGGTGAAATCTTCCATAGACTGAAGTGTCCAGGACGTCATTAGTGTTATCTTACATAGGATTTCAGGGGAGATGGCTTCGGGTGTTCACCCACAGAGTTTGGACTAAGGATCTCTATCAAACTCTAGTTCTTTCAGTGAAGTAATAGGTGATGGAAAACAGTTGCAGCTTGAATGGAACAGAGCTCCTTACTGAGGGCTTCACATTTAATCTTTTCTCACTAGGACTTCAGAAACTAATAGAGTGTTAACAAAAGAGTGACAATCACATTTTTCTGCACATTTTGTTTTTATAATTGTAATATTATAGTGCTGTTTACTCAACCAATATAAGGCCAGTGCTCTTGGCAAATACTTATAATGTGTGTGCTCCCAATTTATTCTTTGCAAAGCGGACTTCACACGCCACAGATGAAAACACTTCAGCCTCATTTGAATAGGAAATAAAAGGGATTGCATTACTGTATTTATTTGCAAGATATAAAAAAAAGACATTGTCCTCTTTCAGAGTTCAGATTTCATTTTCTCCAAATGAAGTTGCAGTGGTTAGATTTACAAAACCCCTATTCTAATTTTTTAATTTTTTTTTTAAATTTTCACAAATCTGCAAATTTCCTATCTTTAAAGTGTTTGCACAGAGTCAAAAAGAAAACAATAGGAACACAAATCTCCAAGCCAAAAGTTCCAAGCTGGCATGAAAAATGGCAAGAACATGATTTGAACACTTCTTAATACCAGTGTAACCACATTAAGATTACTTTTAAATTCCTTTTGTCTGAAAATTCTCTACTTTATTTATCAGGGCAAAACATAGCATAGAGTAGAGAAGACGTCTAAAGATTTTCTTGGTCTTTTAAAGCTGTATCTGAAGGCATATAGACTATAATAGAAACACATAGACCAAACTATTATTGTGTTTTACATTTTGGCATTTTTGCAAACTTCTATAATTATGTAATTTTTGTACATTAAAACAAACAGCAAGGAAATAGAAAATACTTCTTCCACAGCTGTGTTTACTACCTTAAATGTGTTTTTTTTTCTCAACCAGGCAACCAGTCTGAGATAAGAGGTTTCCCTGCTGTGTAACACAGCATAATCAGAAGCACATACAGCACCCACCTGGAGTATTCCAACACACAAGAGTAGTGGAAATTAAAGCAATAGAATGGAAAAGTCAATAGCTTTTTCCAGTGAGACACATTTGATATAGCAATGGACAATGGACATACTTTTAGAATATATGAATGTACATAAGATCTTGGAGAATTCCTTTGAGCAGAAATTCTACTTATACAGGGGGGAAAAAAGGAATATTCAACCTTCCTTGAAGAAATCCAGATTTTACTAGAAAACTTTTTAAACGTATCCTCATTTGAGCATAATGTGAATCACAATTTCCACTTTCAGATGAAATCAGCAGCACCCTCAGAGATTTCCTTGGGAGTTTTAATCTGCTTGAATATCTGTTTAGAAATTAAATTGAAATTTTTATTACCACCAATTTTATAGAAGAAAAAAATTACAAATTCATTGCAGAAAAGTATTTTCCCCTTGAAATTAGCAATATTGCTTTTCGATTTTCAGCCATTACTGATATGACATAACCACTTTTCAAAAATTTCAGTCATTTTTAGGTAGGATTTTATTTCACTGGAAAGTCTGTTGGACCTTTTAAAAACTTATTTTGAATGATCACTCAGTAATTACTCAGAATGTTGTAGAAATCAGAAATTCTGACAAATTTTTCAGGTCATGTAAAACACACATTTTTCCTGATCTGAAATTAAATATTTTACTTCAGCTATGAGTGCTTCTTTCAGTTCTTTGGTTCTGTATAGAGGAAATGAAACAAATTTTGTAATCACAGAATTAAAATGTGTTGTAAAACATCAATGTGAACTTTTCAGGTTTCCATACTATTTCATCTTTTTTTTTTTTTTTTCCCCCCCAACATGGACTGTTGAAGATAAAAACCCCACAAATCAAGTGATGGAATATTTTTGAGTAATCAAGTGTATAGGTTTTGTTAAAAGACAGCTTTGGCTGAAAAAAGTGTGTTGTATAAATCAAGCACTGGCAAATGTATCACAAGCCCTGACAGCAGACAGGCACTTAGAGAAGGAGGGCCATGAAGTTGCTGAGGGAACTGGAGCACCTCCCCTATGAAGACAGGCTGAGAAATCTGGGGCTGTTCAGCCTGGGGAGAAGGTCACATGGAGATCTCATAGCAGCTTCCAATATGGGAAGTGGGCCTACAAGGAAGCCAGAGAAGGGACTCTTCATAAGGAACCGTCGTGATAGGACAAGGATTGATGGGTTCAAACTGAAAGAGGGGTAATTCAGGTTAAATATATGGAAGAAATTCTTTACTGTGACAGTGGTGAGGCACTGAAACAGATTGCCCAGGGAGAATGCCCCATTTCTGGCAGTGTTGAAGGCCAGGTTGGATGGGGCTCTGAGCAACCTGGTCTAGTGGAAGGTGACCCTGCCCATGGCAAGGGATTGAAATGGGGTGATCTTTAAGGTCCCTTCCAACCCAAACCATTCTA
Organism: Acropternis orthonyx; assembly: GCA_035583155.1. Taxonomy (NCBI): domain Eukaryota; kingdom Metazoa; phylum Chordata; class Aves; order Passeriformes; family Rhinocryptidae; genus Acropternis; species Acropternis orthonyx. The sequence continues at coordinate 24,835,828 of JAWWEU010000081.1, forward strand.
CGATTCCAAAAGTTCTTTGTAGTAGGTGAAATTTTAGGCAACCTCCTCTGTCTTGTTTGAAGGTTCTACTCATGAACTTAGGACACAATCAGGTTAGTAATCTTCATTAATGTATTCTTTGCAGTTTGCCTTATTTTAGCCACATAAAACCCAGGACTCAGGCCTAGGTCAGTAACTTCAGCTTCTGTTGGTGATGTGGAGAAAGATGGGTGTGTCTCAAGGAGGGAGTCACTCTCTCCTAGGAGAGACATCATGGGACAGCTGTGTGCCTACAAACCTGATCTATTACTTCTACCAAGAATACTGACACGCTCAAGTGTTTAGGATACAAGTGGAAGAACATGCAAGCTAATATCAGGAGCACTTTTCAGGTCATCTATAATACAGTCTGAGTATTTAGCACTGTAACTACATGTAATCCAGGACAACCACCAAGAACCACTAAATAAAGGTAGTTTTTCTCTGTGTGCACATATTCCATTAGTTTAATGTTTGACTCTTCAAACTCATATGTAAATCCATCCCCTGGCATGGCTGCTACTGAAGGCACTATTTAAACAGGTGTTCAAACCGAGGGACAAGGCTAGTGCAGTGTGAGGAGACGCTGAAGTCAAGATGCTCCAAACAGAAGTGATACAACTCCTTTTTAATAATGAAGGTAATTAAACCTCAGACATCACAGTAAATGTCATGGCAAATGTATTGTCATCAGCAAATCACATCAAAAGCAGAGGCTAACCATGGGCTTCCCCAGAAACCAAGTCAAATCAGTGCTGAGCCTTTGCAAATTCTCAGCTGTAGTTTAGCTGTTGGATGGGGCAGGGATAGGAGCCACCAGCTGAAATTTTGTGTCCATGCTGCAGCAGACGAGGCTGGCCACTTGCTCTTGCAGCATACTATTTCACCCTTTCCTACGTCGTCCGCAGCACCTGGCTTTAGAGAGGACTTTGAGAAGTGTTTAGAAATAGTTTTGGTTATGACAGAGCTTAGCAAAAACTATGTTGCAAACTTAATAAGGTAAATGCAAACTATTACCAAAACTTGGGAGGTCCGTGTTTAGCTCAGCCAGTTCACATCCCTGGTGGGCTGGCCCTGGCCAGCATCTTAACAGCTACACTGCTGCTCACTCGCTCCCCACACCCAGTGGGGTGGTGGGAGAAATACGAAGAGTAAAAGCCAGTAAACTCCAGGGTCAAGATAAAGGCAGTTTAACAGGAGAAGAAAAGAGGAAAAAACAGCAAGCAAAGCAAAGGTAACCACCTACCACATCCCACAGGCACACCAATGCCCAGACAGTTGCTGAACCTGGCCACCTTGGAAGCCAGCTCTGCACTCCTCCTTCTTCTGCCTCGGGTTTTGTTGCTGAGCATGAGGTTACAGGGTAGGGAGGTGAACAGCTGCAAAACACTGATCCTTCCTCAAAGGATGTGGGAATTTCTAGGCACTTGTAACTATTACAAAGCAGAGAAAAAGATACAGGGATAGATTTGTTGTACCTGTGATGCCTAGAGAGTCCTTTCTTTAGGATGGTATTCAAGACATGGAGATGTGAGCTTCCTTAAGGAGGATAACTCAATCAGAAGTACTTTGTTTTTCTTTCTCTTAAAAGAGAAATGACTGTTTATTTACTCAAACAATGCAATGACCCTTTCTATTTCCTTTCAGAAGAAACCTGGATTTGCAACTACTTAAAAACCACTGTTCTGCTCACTGAGATATTTACAGAGGAAACTAGCATAACTTCTTGATAAATCTGCTAGATTAAAAGGTGATGTGGCTGGCAAACATGATTTCCCTTTTAAGCAGCTTGAGCAATTCTGTAATAACAAACATTGTTCCCCAGTTGTGGCACTCTTTCTTCTCACAAATTTTTGAGTGGTGCTGGAAGACACTCTGATATTATTCCCTTTAATTTCTGACACCATTATGTCATTTTATGGATTTGCGCTGACAGCATTTCATTTTGACATCATTATAGTATCTCAACTGACTTTCCACACAGAGCACACCAAGAGCGTTTTGAGGTGATGCTATACTAAGAACAGTTAGAATAAATAGATTATTAACAACATTGCAAAATAACCTTGTTGAAGAGTAATCATTATGCGTGGACAGGAACAGACTTTCTTGCTTAAATTTTCATCTGTTGTGAAGTCTTCTATCTTTAAAAAATGGCCAAGAGATTCAAGCTATAGGTGAAGCTGCCCTGTAGCTGGAGGATGCAGAGCCTGGTGGGTGCACTGATTGCTGTTAGGGTTAGCAAGGGTGGGCATGGCACTCACCAGGAGTCAGGAGACAGTCCATCGTCTTTGGCTCCTTTGGAGATCAGCTGCCTGAGCTGGGCAGAACAGTGCCGAGGTGACTCAACTTCCACCACAGGCAGCAAAAGGAACCAAAGGGGGTTTGACCCATCAGTATTAGAGCTGTCTTTTAAGATGTGATGAGATTTTGTTGGGGCCATGGTAGTCCCAGCTGCAGAGGGAGGTTGGCCATGACAGTGGGGCTGGAACTAGATAATCTTTAAAGTCCCTTCCAACCTAAGTGATTCTATGAATTAGCCTCATTGCTTAACTTTTATATAATCAAAATTAGGAGAGTCCAGTTCTACCCAACAGGGTTAAAAAAAAAAAAATCATCCGGAGAAATATACCATGAGAAAAAAAAAAGAAACATGAAAAACCTCAAACATCCAACACATTTCTTTTTATGCCTCTCAGTGTTATGTCTTACAGACTCATGGTTGCACAAGCCAAGGTGTGCAGAAGAATCCTAGGTGACAAGTCTAAGACAGGTGCCTTTTTGAGGCCTCTGTGATTAGGCTGGATCAATGCTGACAGAGGTCCTCTTGAAGAGATATCCATATTGGCCAGCAGTGTGGCCACCCCAGGATCAGGCATCTCCCTGTCTGCCATAGAGGTTGGTAACCCCTCTGCAAAACCTTCACTTGCACCTGACTGTTCCCCTGCTTGGACTTGCTCTAAGCATGGAAAGATATGCAAGTTCACGCACAACTGCATTCAAAGTTAAAGAATATTACAAAACCAGCAGCACCAAATACAGAAAAACTTATATTCAACAAAATGTATGATACTCAGAAAATCTTCATTCATCTCCCTTCTGGAAATGTGTTCTAACACAGGCTCTAATGACATAATCAACCATATTTTTTTTGTGTGCAAATTGGAACACTTGTGTTGGTGAGTATATCCAAGGCATGTGAGATAGGTCAGTACTTTTACTGTCATTTTAAAATTATTGATCTTCTCCCTTAACTACTGCATTTGGTACAAGTAGAATCAGAAATTTCTTCAAGGTCTTTTGCAGGAGTGGGAATTTTCTAGTTTCTGTAGTAAGCAAATGCCTTACCAACCCTCATAACATTTTTCCTCAGGTGAAATGAGATAATGAATAGCATTACCTACCCTGTTTGAGATGGAAAAATGAGACAGAGGAGACATGCTGGAGTCCAGATTAAAGTCAGCAATTTGAGATCCCACATCCATCTCACCAGTGTACACACCACTGTCTCCAGCTCTGTGCAGATATCTTCAGGCAAATAGAAAAACAAGGCTCTATTTCCTTCTCTTTTGCATTTTGTGTATGTCTGACACGTTCACACTGCAATCATATAGTAGGTTGCCTGGAAATAATGTGCAGCCAAAAGTAGAAAAATTCATTATGTGCTTTTATTTAGTCAGCTAAATCCTCAGATGAATGTGCCAGCAAACCCTGGCTGCATGGGACAGGGAGCAGGAGTGAGGAATCAGATGGAGCAGAAGTGAGAGGAATGAAATGAAGAAGTAGTGAGCTGGGAATACAGCTGTTCAAGACAGTGCTGCATGTTTCTTATTTGATATTTATGGATCAGCTGATGTAGATCACAAAAGTTACCTGGGGGAAGTTCTACATTATCTTATTGGAATGAGAAATCCCAGGTAAATGTGAAAGTCTGGAGGCACAGCACTGGGAGCTCAGCAGCCTGAGACTAGTCTCAGTTGAGTAGTACAGAATTTCCTACATATGCTTCAGAGAGCGAGCAGCTGTAGTATGTCTGACACAAGTGGAATGGTATGTAGGAAATGGGCATGTCACCTGTAGCCTGACCTATGAATATTATTAGGCTTATGTTTTGTCACAAATTATTTTTTTTATAAGAGATGACACTGGAATATTAATAAAGATTAATTCTGCACTGTGGATGGCTCCTGTAGGTGAGTTTATCTACAAGATAGCAGGTGACACTGCTGTGATCCTTAAACATGTTCCATACAACGTACAGCGTAGAGGACACTGCTGTAGTTTCTATGGGCCACCACTGGACAACCTTCTGCTCATTCAAATGCAAGGGTTTGGTGGCCTAGACAGTCCAAGGAGTCTTCAGTTACAAGGTCTCTGTATGTATACCATATGTCTCATATCCCAATTTGGAAACAGCCACAGTTGTGGATGTCCCATCATTGGCAGTGTTCAGCTTCAAGCTGGATGGGGCTTTGAGCAATCTGATCTAGGTAAAGATGTCCCAACCCATGGCACAGGGTTGGATGTGATGATCTTTAAAGATCTTTCTCAACCCAGTCCAGTCACTAGCCTGTGATTCCTCCCCGTGCAAAAGTCTCCCAGTCCAAAAAGAGTTTTATATGTTTCCATGCGCAATCAAGAGGAAGAACCACTCTCCTCATAGCTCCCATAGGCATTGCAAGGGAAGAACATTGTTTATCTTGTGCAATCTCAGGTTATTCCTGAGCCTGAGCAGGCACTCATGAAATGAAACTTGTCCTTTCAAATCCAAGCCCGCGCCTTTCAGCTGCCTCACCCCAAGCCAGATGTGCTGCACCCAGCCTCCAGAAAACCTGATTCATGGCTTCATCTGCAGCCCATTGCCAACAAGCAAAAGATTTCCATTGACTTCACTCAGTTTTGTGGCTGGCCCCTGGGATGCAGAACACATTGCAAAAAGCCAGTTCTCTGCTGAATCTGTCAAGGGTCCCCCGTGTTGTTAGAGCGAGCAGAGCCTCAGTGGTTGCTGCCAGCAGGGAGTTTGGCCCTCGGTGCCATTTCCAGCATGGATGTTGAAAGAGTACTGCATCCTCTGTTCATTTTGTGTTTCATCTTTAGCTTGGGAAATGAGCTATAATTGGGAATGTAGCTTTATAGATATCAAAGCCCATTTACATTCATTAGGTTTATGAAATGATGGTTAAAAATAAAACCTTAGAATGATGTCTCTTGAGTTTTTGCTGATAAAAAATATGTCAGACTTTCTGGAAAACCCTACCTCTGGGACTACTGCCAAGTGTTTGCTTCTCTATTGCTACCATATTTTGACTTCAAATGGAACTTTCTAGTTACATCACAAATATTATATCATACAAACTAGGAAGCTGTTAACATAGTCCAGAATAAAATAGCTGAAAAATAACAGACTACAGCCTCTTTTCATTATACTCTGAAGGCCTAAAAAGTTCTGACGTATAAATTCTCCATCCTGCCTGAGTATTGAGGAACAGATGACCTCACAGCAAAACTAGCTGGTTGCCTAAAGAAGCTGGCTAATCCATGAGACATTATTTCTGTCTTCTTCTGTTGGCATCTTTTGTAATAGTTTATTAACAATGATTTGTGTCCTGTTGGGTAAGCTGTGTTTGTATAACACCATTGGCACAATATTAGCTGAAACCAAGGGTATTCTGGCTAGTAAGTCACAGCTATCAAATGCTTGGAACTTAATTTTCACTCTCTTCTGGCTAAGCATTTTTAATAAATGTTTTGCTGCAGGGTAGAAAACATCCTAAATAGTCAACAATACTGTTCATAGGACTGGACAGGCATTTGCAGCCAGATGAGTATGTTCGGTGTGTTTTTGTGATGGAAACACAATGACACCTACTGGCCGATGCAGATGGCTGTCATGTCTGCTGGAGGATTGTACGAAGAAAACAGCCCAGATTCGGCTCTGCGAGGAAAAGGAATGACATCCTTCTGAGAGGCAGGATAATAAATCAGAAGAAAATCCGCAGATATCTCAAGGAATACAATAAAGATTAAGAAACAGAAAATATAAGGTATTTCACTTATGTACCACTTGTTTATTGTTAGTTGAAAAGCAAGCAAACAAACAAATGACAAAACATTGGTCAAATCCTCTGACAGTGCAAAGTTTGCTTTAGTAGTGCCTGTCAGAGTTAAAAAAGGAGTTCAAGCAACTTACACTGCGTGTAACCAGCTGAAATTCACAAAGATGATCCGAAATGCACCAACACACCTCCTCTGCTCTCGAAAAGAGAGATACATGTAAGCAGGGCTTTCTGATACCTTAAAATGACACAGTCCTGATTTCTGCACTGCACTGCTATTAGTGCATTTTTCTCTTAACATGCTGCAGTCTCTGTAAGCCTTATGCAGAAAATTATACCCAATCAACCCCAAATGTACAGTGCTACAGCAGTAAAGTATTTCTCTTGCAAATAGTGTTATTAAAAATAAATAAGGGAGGCAATCAAAACATGTCTGTTTTTGAAACTGTGAATGCTAATGAGAGCGAAGAGGATAAATTTCCTACCAGCTCACACTTCTTATCTTCAAAGTGTATAATTTTGAAAACCCTTGTCTTCCATCAGCTCTGCTCCTATAATTTTTAGTTGTGTTGCCTCAACAAGGTAATGCAGTTCAGCAGAACAGCACCTCTGAAAATCATCATACTTGCTTTCTACAATGGGTAGACTGTGCAATTTACTCAGTGAGTGGCACTGGGTTGGAAATGTTATACAGCTAGAGTATCAGCATAGCATCCAGAAGAGGAACATACTGTGTGGAAAAGAAGCCTTTGGCTTCAGTTTGTGGAAGCAAATCAATCCAGAACTAAGGAATACACCATGGATCCTGTCCATGGTTGTACAGGCTTCTAGGTGGTGATAGGCAAATCTAGTCTGTCCAAAAATAGCAAATGTTGTGCAGGGAAGCAAAAGCAGCAAATATGAGCAGTACATTCATATAAAGCTCTGCATTAAAGCTCTGCAGTCACCCTAATCCACAGAGACTTGAGTACCATTCTGTATTGGATTTAGCAGGAGTCACGAATGTGCTTGAACTGGAGCAGGATCTTGTACAACATAAGGGAGTGCTCCAAAGCTCTGTACAATTTTGCATGTCACTCCCTCACTTAGATTTCATCACTTACAGAGGAGAAGAGGGAATGTAAGTGAAGGGATTTGACCCTTATGTCACAACCCCCCTGCTCAACAACGGGTTTTTCACAGTGTTGTTTGAAAGGAAAAAAAGGGGAGAGGGAGATACAGAAGGAGAGAAGGCAAACCACAGAAAATTAAAAAATGGTAAGGTGTTACTTGTTCAGTCTGTGATAATAAAGATCTAAAAATGGTCTTCTTCATAGCAACAAAACAGAAATCTGTGATAAAAGCAATGTGACCATCCAAGTTTTGCTGAAAGTTCTTACCAGACCATATACAGCAGATGTATCCTTCTATAAATTGGATTTAGACAACCTCTGCAGCGGATGAAGGGATGCTAGCAACGGGACAACCGTGGGCTGGATTTTCCTCCTCAGATAATTTCAGAGTGTCAGAATTGGTGTTTGATTCCTGACTGGCAGCATTCAGGATGCAGGACAAAACAGGAATGTGTGTATCTAGGAGGCTTGTTTGGCTACGTCATCCTGGATTTTGATTCTGAATGGCCACATTGTATTGAGAAAAAAAAAATAAAATAAGCAAGGGCAAGAACATGTCTTCCATATCTCTCAGATATGTGTAACTTTTTTAAACAGAGCTCTTATGGGATGTGAACTGTCATGTTAAATGTAGTGACATCCAATAAGGAGTAAAAAAATTATCAAATGCGGATTTCTGGGCTGCTGTCCTACACTACCACACCATCCGTGACTTTTGCAAGTGGTCATGTGTATTTGTGGTCTCCACACTGCCATAACCAACTGAGATGCAGCACAGAAACTGTAAGTGTGACACTTATGATTCTGTTCAGTGCTAGTAAAAACTTTCTGCCTTTTATGCTGTCAAGTGGGTGCACATATATCAATGAGTGCATTCCAGAATAATTCTGGGTAATAATCAAACACTCTGTGGAGCCCCCCTAGTTATTCTCTTCCCTAGTTTGACTTTCACTTACATTTTCCATGAACTTAGTTACATAGAACTATTAGGAAGAAAATATTTGTTTAGATAATAAAGGGTGGGAGTTGTTTGGTATTTTTTCTTTTCCATCCGAACCCCCAAAAATCTGCTGACTCTCTTGACCAGCAGGAAGACATTCAGTGCTAACTTTTACTCCCCTTCTGAAAAGCATTACACTGCCTGGGTTATTTGTTTAAAGGGATACTGTGACATCAATCTGGGACCTAAAATTAGTAATTTTAAATACAATTTTTTAACAACTCAAAGACTTGTGGAGATATTTCTCTGTTTATCATCTCCAGTGAATACAGGGGATTTTGTTGTATCCTTATTACAAATAAACATTTTTCACTCAGCCAAAGCATCCCAGATGATGCAGCCTCATGCTCATGCATGGGAGGCAGGGAGAGAAAATGATGAGAAATTTGTTACTTACAGCTGAAACGAATCAGCTCATTTTGTTTGTTCAAGTTGAAAGAATGGGGAAATACAGAGGGGCAGTTAAATACTTGAAAAATATTCATAAAGTCTTAGAAAATAAAGGTGGGAGTGTTAAACACCCTGGTTAAAAACACAGATGGAAGAACAGCTGTCCTCAGGTGTGCCAGATCACTGCTATTTCCAGTTAAACAAAGTTGGGAGGAGCCTTTTACATAATTTTTGGCATTCTTTTCTTCAATATAGAGGTCTGTTTGCATATTGTATGCATAAATATACATCTGCTTTACATACATGTGCAGAGATGAACCAGAGAGCTTTGCATGCATGAAGCTGCAGTCTCCATCTGGACACACTTCATGAGTGAGCTGCATCATTCACCTTTGTATGCTTACTTTGAGACATCCTGGAAGAACCTTCTTTTTTGGAGCACAGAGCCTGTGTGCCATCCTTAAGACACTTAATTCAGACTCTAGAAGTGGTGAATACTTTGGTTCCAATCTGAAGTCAGAACTCCTCTGGGATATGCAAAACTGGACACAGGAACTCCCCAAGAGCGGAAAGTGACGGTGCTGATGTTGAGGCTGCTCCCATCTTGCCTTGACCTCTTGTTGGTCCTGGGTAAATCTCTTCATTTTCTTTAGCAAGGACATGCTTACCCACTGAGGAAGGGATGATTACTAGGTAGTGAATGAGCAAACTGTGGAATGCCTAAACAACACAGCCATGCTAATTATTTTTAGTAGTTTTAGTCCTCATCTCTTAAACATGATTTCTTACCCTGTGACAACACTCAGCTGCCTTTCTCTGGTCCTGCTGTGTGGAAGAGTGTGGAGATTTGACTTACTACCATCTGGAGGTGGGATGGATAGAATACAAAACTTTTTTGCTAAATGCTCAAACACAAAGAGCTGTCCTTGACCACTTCCCAAACTTCTCCACCCTGAAAAGACCAACCAGGGAATGGAACAGTTCATATATAAAATATGCTTAAACTTGTGAGCATCTCCTGGTAGTTCATATGACTTTTGAATGTTTCAGTATATCTTTAGTTCTCTTTGATTGTTCTGAGGTTATATGGGTGGTTACTGGCAGAATTATACAAATACAGTCTTCACAGCTCAGCAACCTTGGATCCCAATTTGGAGCTCAATGTGGGTGGCATAGGAGTAAATGCCAATAAGAAGGCTAGGACGATGTTGTTACTTTCAGAAACTAAATGACTCAGTACAGAGCCTTTGCAAGTGGCAATTAAAGATCCAAAAGAATGTTTTGTAACTACTAAAGTGTAAGAGGGAAACCTCATTTTTTGGTAATGCTCTTTTTTTTTTTTGTTCTTTAATGAATGTTTTAATCTTGCCTTAAGACATATTTCTCTTACTGTATGTCAACTAGAGAAAATTGGTATCTTTCAAGTCTTTTGCTGCTAGGGGCATTTCCAACTTTGCTGTGGGAACACCTTTCAGTTCATTTTACGGTTAAGGCTTCAGATCTCAATGGCTGCGTGTTCCTTTTGTTGAGGGAGCCTCTAGAGTTTATATAGGAAGAATTTTCTAAACACCTCATAGACTTAACATTGGTTTTATACAGGTAATTTATCATATGATGAGGACAAGGTATTGTCCAAAAAATTTCAAATAAAAGCTGTCACACTGACACAGTGTGGAATAATATAAAGTTGTGCAAACCTCAAAGACAGTATCAGTGATTGGATAAAGCACTGAATTGACAGGAAAGTCTTAAGTTGCTGTACCATCTCTGCCACTGTCTTACTGAACGCTAAGTTTGCAGGATGACTCTGTTTCTCAAGTTTTCCATCTGTTGAATGGGGATATGGTACTCACAACAATCTTGATGTACCTGAAGGCACATTTTAAAATGCAAGTATGCAAAGCAATCAGTGAGTGTCAAGTACATATGCACAGGGTAGAGTTTATACTGTGGGAAATACTGGGATGAGTTACTAGAAAGAAAAAAAAAGTGACCATATTAAAAACTTTAAAAATCTGATTACAAAGTAAAACAAGGACATATATTTTTGGTATGTTACTTTAGAACATGACAATAACAGTGTATTTTTTTGTGCACTCATGCACGCATGTGTATATTCATGTGCATGGACATACATATGTGGGCTTGAAGGAGCATGTGGTTTTAAGTGTATATATATATATATATATATATATTTATATAAAAACAGGTGTATGCACATATATGCACATGCTTGTGTGGCATATCTATTCTTTAGCTTGTACAGCAGTACACGTATCATACAAACAATAGCTGAGCAGGAATCAAAAATATTTACTGAGAGAAAGAGAAATTACTCATATTCTAGAATCAGAAAAGCAATTTTTTACTTAGTTTTACTTTTTCTTATGAATTGTGGTGTTAAATATTTCTAAATTGGCTGTGTACCGAAACAGTAACACCAGTTTGGTCAGCTCAAGAACTGATCTTAGGATCAGACCGTCGTATACACATATTTCAAGGAATTCCTACACTCAGATTTCTCTACGCTGTTTATAAAAAAACCCTCCAAGAATCAAAAATTGCTACAAGCAATTCTACAGAGAGGGAGGAATGACTCCAAGTTTACACTGCGAAATGTCCCACAATCCATGTCACAGCTAACTTTTCAAGACAACCCCAGTGGGTTTCAGAGCATATAAAACACAGTCCTCCTGGGAAGGTTGAAAAGAAGGTGTATTATCTGAAGACCTGCTAGACCAACTGATTTTTTCCTTCACGGATAATACTGCCTTTGGCTCTGGTAAGGTGTAACAATTTTCAAAACATTTTGGAGATGCCTGTGGATTTGAGAGCACTTTGAAATCCAAGGCTTAAATGAGAAGTTTTGCTCCCAGGGCATAACTTTGAAAACAGAGTGCAGGAAGACAGTAAATGAGTCCCAGTAAAGCCCTCTGGATGCTGTGAAGAGCACAGTTTTGATATATGAAGCTGAACAACAGATGGGGTACAATTGTGGTTCTTTTGAAAAATGTCTGAAGTATTGATCCCCTGAAGTACAGCTCATGGTATGCTTGTGCTCCTCCATGCATAAAAAATTATCCCTTAAACTCAGTAAGACTTGACAGATATTAATGCTGGAATATTTTTTTAAAGGTGAGCTTCATTTTTGATATACCTTGCTTAAACAACCTAATATTTGAAACACAGACCATACCCTAGACCTGAAAGGGATACTCTAATTTCTCAAGATAACACAGCAATTGTTTAGTTTTAGAGCTCACAGAAAAATCATCTGTTCTACAGAATTTTGTTTTCACCATAGGCTCCAGAGTATACCATTGCACTGCTAGTTTTCTTTCAAGACACATTGTCAAGGATTTTTAAACATATATTATTTTTTGTACCCTATTAATGAATATAAAATGTTATAATTTTTATGTAGAGGGGGAAAAAAACCATATAGGAGACTAAAAAATGCTATGGCACTTTTAGTTCCTATCTCCCATCAGTGAGAAGTCTCCAACATTTTTCTTTTGAAGAGATTGCGACCATCCTACTAACTCACACATCAGATTGAAACAGGTGAATTTTTTTCCCTGCAACTTGTTCTGTGCTTACTATAGCACCTGGAGCTGCAATTGCTCCACAGCTTACAAAAACAAGTCATCTTTCAACATCTCAGTTTAGAATCAAACCTCAGAGAATTAAAAAACCAAATGCCACTTCCACAAATCAGTAACTTACTTGCTTTTCAATCTAAAAATTATTAATGTGGCACCTTGTAAATAACTTTTGTCTTGGTTTAGGAGAAGTGCAAAGCCATAATTCACAAAGCAACAGCATTAAGTTCATTATTAAAAACCATATTTCACAGAGGTGGTCTTTTCAATAGTAAGAAATGTTGCATGCCTTTTGATTACTACTGATCCTGCCTTCAGGTGGTTTGGGGAGGGGGCGGTGGGAGGAACTGATGAACAGTGATAATCATGTTGGATAAAAAGGGTTTAAGAAACCTCAAGTATTTATTTTAACGCTACCCTTTTTTCATGTGGTATCCTATACTTCCATCCTGAATATTAACTATTAACACGTGATGTTATATAAGAAACCACAAATTAAAATTTTGACTACCAAGAAATGTAATCTCAAATATTACCAGATCCAGTGAATAACAAACCTTGGATGAGTAGCCATCTAGATACACCCCCGTCTGCAGTGTGGTGCTGAATTTCAGGGCAGGGAACACAACAAACATACACAAACAGTTTCAGAGCTACACAGTTTCATGTCGGATTTGTTTTCCTGATTGATTACAACATCAGAAACTAGATAGAGACAAGAGATGTCTCTCCAATGCTTCACATCAAAGGTGACGCCAAGTGTTTTAATGTGAGGCCAGTTAAGTATTCCAGAACTTGGCCTACATGTTAAACTGTCCTGGACAGACTGGATGCATTCAGAGGGGTATCAAAGGGCTAGAGGCCTGAGATGGGACATGTGCTTTGCTGATAGCATATTATTTATGCCAAAATAATGGATAATATTGTGTTATGCATGCTTCATTTTAAACTGCAGACAATGATCTGGATTTGTGAAACATTAACAGTGGCATAGCAAAGCCTTGAACCTGAAGATCTGTAGGCTCCGAGGAAAGTGAAAGGAGAAATCCAAACACCCTCAAAGGCTGTCAAAATTCATGTTTGGCTTCAAATTTTGCAGCTCAGCCTGGCTTTCTGCTCTGAAATGTGCAGCACAGCCTAGGTGCTTGCAGCTCTCCCAGGGGGAGGGTATGGGCTCCCAGAGCAGTATGATCCAGAGGGCTCATGCTTTATTTGTAACATGTAGTCTGTCATCTATATATCTTAAAAAATGAGAAGAGCTCTCCAATTAATCTGTGATTACTTGGTGGATAGAGGGAGAAAGAGAAAGCATAGTCTTCTTCCCAGTCTCCTTTGCCTCAGTACTACTGCCAAAACTGAAGCAGCCACACAGAGCTGAGGAAACTTAAAAAACTTAATTAGAGAAGAAAGCAAACAAAATAATACTATGGTGTGTTTACTTAGAGCTGCAATGCTGCCAGAGAAATCACACAGCTTACATTTGTAAGCTATGCTTTTTAATATAAAACATATTTAATTAAACCAGGAGACAGGACAATAAGCTTTCTTCTAACTTAATTTAAACATATGTTTATGTTGTGCTTTAAATTCCCCTTGGGTTAATGTGAACCTGGACTAAAAGTTTGGAAGTGATGTAGCTTAGTTAGCTTTATTCCCTTAGTTTAGACTTTGAGGCCTGGTGGCATGTCCTCTGGAGCTTCCAAGACCCAGGGATGCTGTTGTTCAGAAGGGGCTCACTTGTGTTCCCCTCCTGGTGCTCTGAGGCTGGGCTATGCTTTTCTGTTCACACATATGTGGTATTTTCTGCAGCTTTTCAAAATATTAATCTAGTTTGGGCATCTTCTCCCTTTTTCTGTTTTCCCCCTCTGTTAAAAGCATCAACATAATTTCTGTGCTCTTTTTGTGTTCTTCTGGAAGGAATTTTAATGGATTTGTGGAAGCATCTTTGCATGACTTTTACAGTGACTTACTAAGTAGACCAGGAAAACAAAGCTTTACTCATGAATGGTGTACTCTTTATATTATATTTGAAATAACAAAATATATGCTTTCAAACTGTATTTATTTCATCAGCAACATTTTGCTGTTAATCCACTTACTATGTAAATTAACAGCAAAATATTGCATCTTTTACAGAATTTTAATGCAGTTGAACAGAACAGCACATGTGGCAGAATAACCAAATGAATTAGTTCTGCATTTACCAAAAAGACTGTTCATAAAAGAAGACACACAGTGATTCTAAATACTAACATTTTCAAATTACGTTTAAATTTTCAAAAGTAGAAAAATTATTTTGCAATATAGGCAATCTTTTGGGTGTTTTCTTTGAATGTTGAAAACAGTAATAGCTTAAAGACAAAAAAGATTTCCAGTTCACATTTGGTGCCATCTACAAAAGAAGGTGTACGATTTTTGTCCTAAAACCATCTTGCCTGCCATTACATTGGGTTTTGATGCTCTTTAATAATTCTACCCAAAATTTTAATTTTGGATCAGTTCACGGAGTTGAATTCTTTTAGAAAATTTCTGCCGAATACTAGATGTTTCTGAAATTAGAGAAAACTCTCAAAGGTTCATTGCAATCTTCTCTTTCTTTCACACCACTTCCCTGTGACATGCTGGTGCCTGTGTGCTTTGAAATCTGGCACTGGGGAGAGGAGAGTCCACACATGAGCCTGGCACTCCTCTGAGGTAGTGTTGCTTACACTTGGCTCGCTGCAAAGCTCTGCTCACACATATTCAAGCAGAAACATGATAGAGTTTGGTAGCTAAATTCTCTGAGGATTTCTAACACACTTGGCATCTTTCCAGTCTGCAGGAGACAAGCAACAGAGCTTCCTCAGGAACTGTCAAAAATTTTGTTTTGGATGATACATATCATGTGCTTCCAATGAGAGAACAAGAAATCCTGCAATGAATGAGCAGCTCAAGCAGAAGCTGAACCAAAGCAGAACTTCCTTTTAATGTCCAAAAGCTATCAGCACACCACGTATGCAATTGACTGAAGTCCAGAAATAGCTGTGTCTCTTCCTTCTAAAATCATTATCATGATTCTAAAATCATTGTTATAAGAAATACAGTCTACTATTTGTTTTCAAGAAATACATGCTATTATTTGTTTTCATCCTACTGTGAGATGCATACATGAGTACCTGAAGCCATCCTGATGAGTTACACTGAGTAACATATATTACGGCATCTTTTTTCCTCACAGAAGTTGAGCTTCAGAAAGAAAACCATCTGTCCTGCTCTCACTGTTGTGTTCTGCTGAATGTATGAAGAAGGTTGGTTTCACCTGGAGCAGGTATGGACAGGCAATTGCCTCTGCAGTCAACAGCAGACATTGCTGGTATCTTCATCAGACTATTTCCCCAAGTACTTCTGAAAGAGCCGGTCCTTTTTTAACAGCATCCACATACAGTAGTTTGCATGTCCAGCTTTCGGGTGGGTTTTGAAGCAGACCGTCCCATGCTAGGACTGATTTGGGTTCTGCTGAATCAAGGACAAAGCTGTACTCTGCTTTGACAGAGGCAGAAGTATCCTGTGAATCTCTAATTATCCATGGCTTTTTCTAAGTCATTTATGAAACTATTAATTTTGCAGTTGTTTCTCATAAAGCAGGGATAATTCAGTGTCTTTAGTTTACAAGGCACACTGGAAGATGCCACAGAATGTTTAGTAGGCAATTTGTGCTGTCATAGCAGATCTTCGGTTTGGTTTTTCAATCAGAAAAGTCTGCCTGGGTCCGGAATAGTGTGCAAAAAGAAACTGTCTTGAATTTATTCAAATACTTAGAGAATTTATTAAAAATTTGTAGCTCTGAAGTAAGAGATGCAATTTTGTCATGTGCACAATGCAAAAACAGGAAACATGGGACAGGGATATATGATTGGACTGTACTTTAATATTTACCCACAGTTTTGAGAAGGAGATTACAGATTATTCTGTGTTTTTTAAAAAATATGACAATACAGGACTTCATCAGGACTACCAATGGTTCTGGAAAGAAATATCACATCATTGCATTCTATATTTAATCATTTATTTTGATTCACAAAAAGAACTTCTCTCAGGATGCTCTTGATAATTTAAAAAATTACAGCAATTATAACAGCTCAATAAATACTTCAGCTTCATCTTCTTTAGTCAACACATTACTGATAAAAGGAAAAAATAAACAGGGAAGTGTTTCTCCAGCCTTTCTACATTTGGAATTAGGACTGTAGCAAACAACATGGCCACTCCGGCAGATTCACCGGGTCAAAAGCTCAGAAGGATGGCTAAGTAACTACAGCACTTTGCATTCATGCTTTACCATAGATTCCATGTGTATCCTTGGGAAAAGCCTGAAATGCTACTCACACAGTCCTAGCCAAGTAAATAAAGATTTAATGTGTTGGCTAAATCACTCTGCCTGCCTTTATGTTGCCCTATAGCAGAGCAGATACTCCCTCCCCGATCCAAAGGTACTATGGAGTACGGCAGAGACACTCTGGTATCCTTGTAGCTTCCACACCAATTTTAGCACAACAGTGAGCCAGTGTGCTAAAGCTCAGTTGGATACAGAAGAATCCTTTATGGGCAATCTAAATCACATATACCACAGCACATCCTTCTATCGACCTCTGAAAGGAAGTAAGGATTAATCACCTCCACTTGCCCAAAACGGGGTGGGATGAATCCCTCTCCTGAGGTGCCTCTTTCTTTGGTGCAAGCTAAGAAGTGCTCCCAGGCTGTGGAACACTGGGAGCAGCAGCACAGATGCCACAGTGCCCTGCAGAGAAGTAGTGCTGCCTGGAAGTAGAGGCAGGGACCTGCAAGTAGCAAGCAAAGGAGTTGCATTCATGCATGTTAGCTAAAATTGTGTCTGGAGTCAAGCTGTAGCACAGATACTTTGTGTACTGATGATTGGGAGGTCATTATATGGAAATAATACCTCTAATATATTATACCTTAACGAGTTCTGATGGTGAGTCCTTTTGTGCCCATACACAAGGGACATGACATTCAACTGCGTCTGCTGCCTCTCCACATTCCCTGATAGTGCAGAGACCTTCAGGGACTTTTGGATATAAAAATTGTTAATAGACAAGGACCAACAGCTTAGACTGTTATCAGCAGCTTGATAAGCTTACAACTCTATCTTCCGCTCCAAGGGGAATTTACCGGCAAATAACTCACTCCTCCAGTAGTGCCTAGGGAAGGGACAAGGAGGAGGCTCAAGAGCTTCAGCTGAAGCAGCCTGGAGGTGCACAGATGCTGCAGGAATCCTCCTCTTCTCCTGGGCAGGAACCAGCTGCCCCAGAGGATGGGTGTGGTGGATTGACCTTGGCTGGACGCCAGATGGCCATCAAGCGGCTCTATCATTCCCCTTCTTGGCTGGACAGGGGAGAGACTATAAAATGGAAAACAACTCGTAGGTTGAAATAAGGCAGTTTACTAAAGCAAAAACTAAAGTTTGTGCATGCACAAGCAAAGAGGAAAAAAAAATAGATTTATTCTCTACTTCCCATGAGCAAGTGGTGTTCAGCCACTTCCCAGGAAGCAGGGCTTCAGCACATGGAGCAGTTGCTCTGGAAGGCAAACACTGCAAATAACAAATGCCCCCCCTTCCTCTTCATTTCACTAGCCTTTATATCTGAGCTGATGTCATATGGTATGGAATATCCCTTTGGCTAATTTGGGTCAGCTAGCATGCTGGATCCCTTCCCAGGACCTTGCCCACCCCCAGCCTGCCGATGGGTGGAATGTCGGAGAGACAGTGCTGATGGTGTGCCAGCACTGCCCAGCAGTAACCAAAACACTGGCGTTTTATCAACACCTTTCTAGCTACCAAGGCAAAGTACAGCACTGCGGAGGCTGTTGGGGAAATGAACTCCATTTCAGCCAGACCCAATGCAAAAATGGCTTTTGGTCTCTGTGGACAGAAAGAAAAGGTGTAAAAACTGATGAACATCACAAATCTGAGTTGGTATTTGAGCCTGGTGAGTTTTTGAGCCGCACAGCAAGTGCCCAGCAGAGGGCTTAAGCAGGCCACGAAAGTAAAAGACTCCTAAAAACTCGAGAGTGGATATAGCAAGGAAAAAGCTCTCAACGTGCAACACGAGTATCGTGGAAAATATACAACAAAATATTTAAATAAATTCTGTAAATGAATGCACCCTGAGATGACTCAGTGAAATTACATCGTTGCAAATAGAACTGATAAAGCAAATCAGTTTTTTAACCTCAACCTTTTTGAACTGTGAACATATTGAAGGACACAGGGTAGACAAAACACATAAAGTCCAGAAATCCTTCCTCAAAGAAACACCTGCAGAAAACACAGTTTGAAAATATAGTGAGGCCAATCAACCTGAGAATCACGCCTCCTCTGCCAGGGTCCTGCTCACTCTGAGAACATCGCAACAAGACTGGAAACTGACAGTGAGAAAAAGTGAAACTATAACCATTCTGTTTTATTTCAGTAACTTTGTGTTACTGGGAACTTCAGTCTTCCACCACTGAAATGCTTAGGAGAATAAATAAACAAACATTAAGAAATCGGAGTCAGCAAAATAATCTGTACTTTGCGCTTTCCTCAGTTGCTTTCACATAATGGCTCGGGCTTTTGATGAAGCATTATATTTTTATGACATTTCCTAGTATCTTGGGAAAGCTTAATGCTAGCTGAACTCATGGAAGTATTTCCTTTCTGTTTTGAAGCACCAGTGATTTGACTGGATGGAAGGAGCTTAACATGTACCCATGATAAGGCAGGACTTTTGCCACTGCTGCCACTGCCTGACTGCTTTTCCCAAAATATCTGTGGCTGTTATGAAGAATTTTTTCCACGTGCGCGAGTTGGATGTGATGTTAAGCTGCTGAAAAAACTTTATGGGGAGCTGGGGAGCTGGAGCTCAGGCTGTCAGTGGGAAGAGGAAGCAGGAGCTCGGTGGTGACAACGTAGTGGCACAAAGCTCCGAGCACCCCCAAGGTTGCACGCATCTTCGAAGTAGCCCTAATCGCTTATTCATCCTCCGTCTATTTTTAAAAGTACTATTTCCAACCGCATGTCTTGCTAATGTTTCGAACTCCACCGGCAACACGCAAGCTCCGGTTCCCCGGGCAGGATTTCCGCGGCGCGGGGCGGCGCCCCGCCCTGCCCGGGCGGCCCCAGGGGAGGCCCCGGCTCCGCTCCCGGCCCCGCTCCCGCCTCCAGCCCCACCCCCGCCCCGCTCCCCGCCCCGCTCCCGCCCTGGCCCCGCCCCCGGCCGCGCTCCCGTCCCGTCCCGCCATGGCCGCGGCCCCGCCGGGCTCGGCGCGCCGCCTGTACCGCCGCCTCCTGCAGCTGCACCGGGCGCTGCCGCCCGCCCTGCGGGACCTGGGCGACCGCTACGTCAGGGAGGAGTTCCGGAGGCACCGGGCGGCCCGGCCCGCCGAGGCGCGGCGGTTCCTGCGGGAATGGGAGGCAAGTGCGCGCCCCGCCGGCCCCGGCAGGGGCGCTGACACGGCGCTGCCGCAGCCGGGTCGAGAGCGCACTCCGTGCGCTTTGCCAGCCCCATCCGCTCTGGCTCCGCCCGCACCCTCCCCTGAAGGGCGAACTCCCCGCGAAGCTACGGAGTGCCTTGCAATTCCACCTTTCTGGGGAGATTGTCTTTTACGGTTGTTTCCTTGCCTCAGATGTGTGTGATCGTAGCTGTGCATGCACAGGCGTATGTAACAGAATGACAGCAATTATACAATGAGCTATATATACAGATATAAAAATATATACACGGAATTATCTGTGTGATTTATAATAATGCATTATATAAATGTATATATATGTTTATAACTGCATGTGTAGCTAATTGTATAATTATAATTCGCTAAATACGTAGGTGTAAATAGCTTCCCCATGAACTTGTATTTCACTTTTGGGTGACATTTTTTCAGTGTTTCCTAACGAAACAAATCTTACATGAGTGCTGCTCCTCTGCTGAACGCCCCTTCCCTTGAACTTAGAGCCCGGTTTCACCAAGGATGGAAAACCAGATCACTCCGAAGTGATGAGATTGTAACAACTTTCACAAGCAGCAGAGGAGGGAGACCCATAAGGTGCTTTCCCCACATGCCTGAACCCCAGCAGATGCCAGAGTATTGGCAGACCCCAAAAAACACAAATGACAGACAAATGTACACAGAGGGGAAACTTCAACTGAAACAGGAACTCACCTGCAAGAGACGGATCTCTAGGCAAGCTTCCCATTAATTATCATGCTCATTGAGCTAGTGGTTTAGTAGTATTTTTGAATTTCAAAGCTATTTTCCTTTCTGTGAAAAATAGAATTGTATTCTGCTTTGCCATGAAAGCTGGGTAGCATAGACATTATCCTTTGCCTCCCAGTTTACCAAGTGAATAGTCATGGCAGGGAGCACCGACCCATTCCCTTCTACCAGCTGTAGCTGAAATCTTGTGGGGTAGAGCAACTTGGGCTGGAGTATCAGGAACCAGCAGGGAGAAAGCTGCCTGGTATTCTCTTCACAGGAGAGGAATAAGTGTATTTTAATTACCTCTTGCCAACTGATAGATCCTCAAATCAGGGAAATTTGTATCTAGCTCTTAAATGCCTGATGCTATTGTAATTCTCAATTGCCGTTTACTTGATATTGCTGAAATGTTTCTGCATCGTTGCTTCCAGTTTTAACATGAGCTAAAAAGACAAGTTACTGGTTACTATTTTCAGTGCTAAAATACTTCTTAAATTAGTTTTAGAAAAGGAATTAAATGTTTACATTGAAATATCTTTAGCCATTTCCATGAAGTAAAAAGATAGTGAAAATACTTCTCAGTTTTAAAATATTTTGAAAGTAGATTATAGGGAAAACTGTGATAAAAATTAGACTACAAGGAACAGGAGTTGAATTTTGAAACCTGACATTTAGTGCTATTAGATATGATATGTTCAAGGAAAGGAAAGTAATTTAATAACTGTTTTGAGTGTGTGAGTATAAAGAACTTTGCAAATATGTCTGTCTTCTAACAAGATGCTGGGAGATATTAGCACATAGTTAACAAGTCTCTTCTCATCTTTAATTTTTGTTTTTTCTGGGTTTTTTATCTACACCAAAAAATAATCTGTTTCAAGGGTGGAATTTAAATCAGACTTTGACATTTTTGGCCTGTGAGACTTGCTTTGCATCTTATGCTATGCTGTGGTTCCCAGCCCCTTGAAGACTTGAACTAGATGATTGAGGAAGGTGGGACTGTAGACAACCTGGATTAGGTAACTCTAGGCTCTAATTAGGCTCTAATTCATGTTGGAGTCCTCTGTCCTGGTTTTGGCTGGGATACAGTTAATTTTCTTTTTAGTAGCTTCTACAATGCTGTGCTCTGGATTTAATATGAGAATAATGTTGATAATGCACTGTTCTAGTTGTTCTTAAGTAGTGCTTACTGTAAATCAAGGAGTTTTTAGGTTCCCATACTCTGCCAGTGAGGAGATCCACAGAAACGTGGGAGGGACAATAGCCAGAAGAGCTGACCTGAACTGTCCAGAGGGATATTCCATACCATAGAACGTCATGTTCAGTGTTTAAACTGGGGAGAATTGCTCAAGTGGGGCCGATCGCTGCTTGGAGATGGGCTGGGCTTTGGTCAGTGAGTCGTGAGCAGTTGTATTGTGTATCACTTGTTTTGTTTGGGTTTTATTCTTTGCACCCTTCCTGAGCAGCAGGACACTCTTTTGACCAGAAATAGGCTGGAAGCTCTAGGATATTTCTTGCAGAGCTGAGGTACCTGCAAAGCCCCCAGTTCTGGAAGGGCGTAAGAGTCGCACAGTTAATGATGAATAAAGCAGTGATATGCTGCTTCTTCACATACATGAACCATAACTGTACTCCTTACCTTCATGTCTGTGTTTATTAAACCAAAGAAAACCAAACAAACTAAACAAAGAAATTCACCTAAACAAATCATTACAACATTAATACAAAATTATTGTTTAAATATCCTTTTAAATTTATTTGGTTTTGAAAAATGCAAAATTACAGCTCTGTTAACAGTATTTGGACATGCTGCACGTCAAGCACTTTTCTTCCCAATTTGCTCATTCGTTAGGCTAAGCATATACCTTGCTGTATGCAATTTAGTGTTGTCAGTATTCAACTTGCATCTGGAAATATTCTTTCCTCACGTCTTCTCTTGCATGCAGGGCATCTGGTACAGAGTGGCATGATGTCTCCTGTTACAAAAAATTAGTATGCAGAATTTTGTATTAAAATAGTGTATCTTACTGTCTATTCATCAGAAGGTAAAGATTATGGATATGATAATTGCATCAATGTTTATTGACTTTGAATGAGGACTTCAGTATGAAGTGTAATCTTAATAAGCCATCCCGAATGCTTTTTGAATGTCAGTTTCCAAAGATGGCTTGTTTTAACATGAAACTACTTGTAAAAGACTACTGTTAAAACTCTTCAGTTTGGGTGGTCAGACCTTCTGGTTGTGCTTGAATATACTATTTCATAGTCTGTGGTGTGCTCTTGTGCCCTCCAATTTGATTCGTATTTACTAGTAGATTAGAAATCAGGCCTGGTATTTTAAGCACGTTATGGTTGCTTCATATGATTTTTCGCCACTTAATGATTTTTCGTATTTAAGTTGTGCTGCTTCACGAGAACTGGGCATGTGGACTTGAGGTTGTAGCAAGGTGGGAGTCAGCCTCCTCTCCCAGGCAACTATGAGCAGGACTAGAGAATGTAGCCTCAAGCTGTGCGGGGGGAGGTTCAGGTTGGACATCAGGAAGAATTGTGCCACAGGAAGGGTTGTTAGACATTGGAACAGACTACCCAAGAAGATGGTGCAGTCACTGTCCCTGGAAGTGTTCAAGAAATGACTGGACCTAGCACTTAGTGACATGGTCTAGTTGATAAAGTGCTGTTTGGTCGAAGGTTGGATTTGATGATTTTGGAGGTCTTTTCCAGTCTAAATGATTTCTGTGATTGTTTCTCACAAGCTGAGCAGGTTTCCTTTATTTCCTGTGAAACATGGTGAAGAGTCTGGAGGTAGATTTCTCAATTAGCTTTAAAAAGAAAGAGGGGAAAAAAAGAGGTAAAAAGCTCCCAAATTATATTGCCTTAGTGTGTGAATGATTCATGTATTTTTCCCGTAAAGAGGTGAGAAGGCATCCCTTGTTTAGAATGCACGGGAATTGAGGAATTTAGTGTCAGAACCCAACCACATAGATGGTTAATATAGTTTTATAGGAAACCTAAACTGATCTTTTTGCATTTACAAAAGAGGAAAACTGTCTTGGAAGAGTTCTTAAGTGAATAAGACTGATAATAGACTGCAAGTCCATGTACACTTATATAAGTAGAACAATATAAATAGGACTTTTTTCATTGGTATTAGATCAATGTCTTGAAACCTGATGGAAAATATTAAAGTGGGATACAAAGAGAGTAAGCTTTGTTGTTCAGGAATTATGTTTGTTCAGATAGATTCAAATTAAGTATATAAATTATTAATATATGTTCCTATCTATTTTCTAAATATTTAATATTTTAATTAAAATAATTGGTACTCATTTACAGGAGACTGCTGATACAATTAGATTGATAGTGATTATAACTTTGTAATGCTATTGAATTAATGTTGACAGGTATGATAAGTCAATTAGTCCAACAGTCTTCTAAATCACATGGTAGCTGATGAGAATGTGTACGTAAGATAGATAATATTAAGATGGTATTGATTACTCATTCCAGGTTACTAAAGGTAGAACATTCAGCTAAGTAATTTCAATAACCATGTGTTTCACATTTAAGCTAATTCCTTTTTTAACTTTGAAAATGACCATTTTGTACTTGGCCTTTCTAAAAAGCCTGATCCTGTAGATGAGAAGGCCTGGATTATTTTAAGATGAGCAGAATCATTCTGCAGAATTACATGACATTTTCATACATGTAATAGATCGAATAAATTACTTTTGAAATTCTTTGGCCGCTCTTGATTCTGAAAGCCTTTTTTATAAGCTTTCAAATGAACTGAGTGATTTGGGAGCTGACATCTGCGGTTGTCTACTCAGAAGAAAGGTGACATTTCTTTTCCTTCCTCAGTATCTCTCTGTTTGGGCGACCTGGTCATGTAGCCTCTCAGGAATGACTAATTTTTTTGAATCAGTATAATATTTGATGCAATACAAATAATTGCCTTTCATCACATTTGTTTTCAATTACCCAGGTCCCTTGCAGTAGTTTGCTGGGATGGGATGATTGTGAGATGCTGTCATGATATTTCTCAGGACACAGTGTCCTGATTGTATCTTTTTTTGCTTTTGAGTAGATACACTTACAGAACTTTCTGTTTCTTAATTCCTTCGGCTAATATGATCTTTCCTCCCCTTGTTTTTAAGCTTCTGAAAATCAAAAATATGTTGAAATGTTGACAGGAGAGTTTGAAGACCAAATAATCAAAAGTGTGAAAGAGGAAGCTGTGGCTAGTACTGGAGTTGGACTGAGATGGGAACGTGATGTGTGGGTTGCTTTTTGTGCTGTCTTTCTGTAAAAGTCTTTCAGCAAAAGACTATAACTGCTGCTGACTTTCTGTATTATACTCTCAATTTCAGTGAAGTACATTATATAAGTGATGTTTTCTTTGCCTGACAAAGAAATACATGTTTTTGGAAGTATGATATGTCTTTAAGGTTTTTGCCATTTTATGACTTTAATAAAAGTTGTGAAATACGATTTAAGGGTAGTATTTAATTTTAACATTCCTAGATACCAGCATTTGCTCTTAATTCTTTTTATGCCTATCTGGATGAAAACCTTCTTATTAAGAGTAAATTCCTACTGAGCCTTGTGTATTTAGCCCCCACTTAGGGTGTTCACTGGTTATTAATTTGTGAGAACTAAATTGGAGACAGTTTCCTCTATTTTCTTTGATATTTCTCAAAAGGCAGGAAAGAATTTCACACTTTTCTGAGAGACATGGAGTTGTGGCTGAGAAATTGAAGAGCATGTGGGATTTGGGCATGACTGAGCGCAGGAAATCAGCCTGTTGCTCTGACCTACTTTTTTTCCTGGTGGCCTGCCTAGCTGTAAGATTTAAGTCTACCTTTGTGTAAGATGAAATTTTGTCTGGGTGCACACATGAATTGGAGATTTTCCTGAACCAGTACTCATATGCTATTGTCCTTCTGACCAAAGAAAGAAAAGCAAAGGTTGATCACATGGATCCCTATTGCAAAGCTTCACAGTAATAACATAATTTTCGTATGATGGCATCACTTCCATCGTTTCAGTGCACTTTCAGATTTGGGGTTAGAAGCAGGAGCTTGTGTTCACGTCTCTTCCGTGGAGAATCCAGGTGGTCTGGGAGCTTTCTCCCATGGGGAGACTTTGGGCAGACTCTGGATACCCTCGGACTTGTGCATGCTGCACGTCTGTTACAGCAAAGGGCTTGTGGTACTTCTTACCTGGAAAACAGTGTCATTCTCTTTCAGGTTCATCTGCCTGCTGCTAAGACCAGTGATTTCTTGGTGGGTTGGGTTTTTTTTCCTGTGTGCATACTGGTTTTAGACCTTTACTGTATTTTCCAAATTCAGAATTTTGTAAGATGTGGCATAAGTAGTCTCAGTGCTTCTGTCATGCTACTATGTCAATTATCTCTATGTTGTCATATCTATGATTGCATATAGCTAGTCAGATGGCTGTCTTGGTAACTGTTCTTGTTGGCCAGTTGAAGGTTTTATTTACAACTGTTTTGCCACAGCAGGAAATATCTCGGTCATAGGGGTCACATCAGACAGTAATGTCAGTCCCTTGTATGTGCCAGTAACCTCAGCTACATGGCACTTACTTACCCTATCAAAGCGATGAATCTGTCTATAAATACATGATGTGCAAATAGGTTTATAAATTTCAGATGAGTTGATAACATGGCTTTGATAATTAAAAATGTGTCATTAATTGAATCCCTACTGAAATTTCTTGGCAGAGTACAGCAATTCTTATCAGTTGTAACTTAGATTGAGAAGTTTAAATTGGTGTAGAAGTGGGGTAAATTTCTAATGTGTGCAAGTTTATTTCTTCGGTTGAGTACACCAGCCTGGGAACTGAGCATGGCATATTTCTGCTAATGCTCTTGGAGCTGGAGATACTGGAGAAGTTTTGTGTATGTCTGCTCCATGGATACCTTCCTAATGAGTACAGGTTAGTGACAGCAGTGTGTGATTAAATCTCTACATGAGAAAATAGCCAGACACAGCAGAACCAGTAATGGAGTGTTTACAGAATAGTCAGTTTAAAAGGTAATTCAGGTTTCCATCTAGTGGTGGTATAAAATTTTGTCCAAGCCATATGAGACAGCACGTGCATAACCACACTGGCTAACATGCCATCATACTTGTGCATGCGTTTGAAACTTAGGGAATCAAAAGCCTTTATTCTGTATAAAATATATGTAATAGCACATAATTCTCAGGGCCTCCAGATTTCTTTAAGTCAGAGCTGCAATGATCAGGAATCTGTTATTTTGTGCATTCAGATCCCTGAGTACTCTTTGAAATTAACACTTTATCATATTTGCTGTGAATTAGCATGATGTCTCCTTTTCAGTATTGCTGGATAGCCATTTCAAAAAGTTTAACTTGATACAGGTTACAGAAAGAAAATGGGTGTCTTAAGAAGCTGCCCGTAAGTTATATGTGTGCAAGTCTGAGTCTTGTTAGATTTCTTACTTCCTCTTACACGTCAACAAACAAAACAAAAAAAAAAAAAAGAAAGAGGAGGAGATGGATATTCTGATTGTATTGCCCCTCAGTGTTACACCACTGTCTATTTTTGGTATTTAAAGTACTTTACAGTAGAATTGAGAGAACCGTATCAGACTGTGTTTTCAGATGAAGATATCAAGGTTTGAACTTTGTTGCATTTGAAGGCAGTGCAGTGGGTCAAACAGAAAAACTGAATATGCATTGGAATTGCAAATTTAAAGGATTTCTGCTTGTTTATGTTTTATTGACACCTTCCTTCTAGCATTTGTTTGCTACTTGTGTGAATACTGTCAGCATGTAGTGTTTTCTAAGCATGGTGGGTTTTACTATGTTGTCAGTGCATTTCCACTAGCAACAATATAAACACTGCCAACTTTCTACAAGTGCTATCAAGTGCCATATTTTGTAATTACTGCAATAATATTATGAATGCTGTAATTACATGTACTGTATGGATGTACCTTTCTGTCTTGTGTAGACATAAAATCGATATTTTCTGCAAGTTAAAATGGCATCTGGAGCACATTTGAATAAGTGTTTGGAAACTGGGTTTTTTAAAATTCTTTCAGCATACTGTGAGGTGTCTGCACAAGTAGAGTTATGCATATTGGAGGATTTTTAAAGCCTCAGGTTTGTATATATGCAGCTATACTTAGGACATACTGATGTGTACACATTGAGGGATGAAAAGGTTTTTATGCAGTTCACTAATATTACAGTCGTTTAATCAAAGATCATTTTTTGCAAGAAGTCAAACCTCACATTTTGACTTCATAGTCTTGTGTTTAGTAGCATCTTTATCAATCTTCATGTTGTTTTAGCTGTCTTTTGTCATGCCAAGAGCTTTGGCTCCTTTCAGGCTCAAGCTGACTGTATTTACACCCATACATTTAAGTGATATCCTGCTGTTTATGCAGCTCACTCCTGGCAGTCCATCGAGCAGAAAATTTCTGCTGAAATGTTTTTATGTTTCTGTGTCTCAATTTCAAGCTGCATTTTTGAAGGATCTCCTTTGGAAAGCATATTTAATCATAGTATCTGCTAAAATGTTTGAATTTATAATTTTTAAAGGCCATTTCCAGGTGTAATGTTAAGTAGTAAGGTATTTCGAATGAACAAGTTAGAAGTGACATGAGAAGCAGAGTTACTGAATGTAGAACTTTAGGCTTACTGATATGTGGGGAGTTTTGAGTCCTGTTGATGTGCTGCTCTTTGTTGTTTCAGGGATATTGTTGAGAGGCAGAGTCTGAGGTGAAAGAGAGCACGATGCACTTTTTTCCTCACTGCAGTAACTAGCTAAATCTGTGAGATACCTTCTGAATTGATCTTGCACCCATATTTCAAGACTGGCTAGCAACAGATCCTTAAAATGTAGATGCATCTTCCTTTGTTCTGTGGGAATTACTGAATGATGTAAAATTGATAAACTAATTTTATGCAATTTTATAGCATTTTTGTTCTTCTTACTGAACTTTTCTGTATCCTAATTTATAGGAAATCAGGTCACTGCAAAAATCTCCTTTTTTTTCCCCCTCCTGAGCCAGAAGAAACCTGGGGGAAGGGCTGGAATTTAAGTCCCTTTCACCATTGCTTCTTTGGAGATGTCATGGCTGAAGGCATTGAATTGTTGGTAGTTTTGATATCTGCATGGAATGAAGCAGAACAATTGGTTTATTTTTTTGTGGGCCACCAAATACCATTTACTTATAATCAGTTTCTTGCTTCTTTTGATTACATAGCGGAAGCATGTGGTCTTTGTATTTGAATTGAGGTTATAATAGGTGATCTCTATTGAGGGAAGAATTCATATTACATTAGCAATCCTTGAAACTTCATCACCGTCTAACTGAAGTGGGTAGTCTGATAGCTGATTTTTGACTTGATAAAAGAGAAGTATTGTTTGTAAGTTTGCAGTTTTTGAAGTGTACACATGATGGCAGCAAATACTTAAATAGAGAAGCCTCATCCTATACTAGAAACAAGTAGGATATTGAATTTTCTAATATAAACTATAATTCTCGCAGATTCAATTATTGTTAAATTATTTATTGAAATAGATGTTGAGAATTGTTAGCTTACTGCTGCAGATTTTGAGAATGCTTTTCAATTGAAAAACTTTACTGTGCTTTCTGCCTGGTTTAGTCATAATGTTCTCATAATGTGCTTTGTGGTTTGGATTTGCACTGAGGTAGTTTGCTGCCCCAGCAGTGAAATGCAGGAGCAGGTACCCTGATGGTTTGCAGTGTTTGGCATGTCTACCCTTTAATACCCTATCACAGGAAAAGGACACCTACAACACTCTATTATCCCTCAGAGGGTTTCCCTGGCACTTCTGGTTTCTCAATGGTGCTGAAGTTTGCTTTTCTGAAGCCTGTTTTGTTTTTTTTCTGTTGGAGAAATATATCTGATCACTCTTCAAAGAGATATTTTATATCCTCTTTCATATTTTCTTTTTTAGAGTGTTGATATCTCATTTTGTGATTATTTTTATTCAAATTTCTTTTCACAATTGGACCTGCAGTGGAGTACCAGCCCAAGATACACACCCTGCACTAGCCTCCACATATTTAAATAATTAAAAAAACATCCTAATCTCATTCTAGGAACTTTATAGGCTGCCAGTACATTCAGAATCCACCTGGACATGTTCCTGTGTAACTTTCTCTAGGTGACCCTGCCTTGGCATGGGCATTGAATGAGATGAACTCCAGAGGTCCCTTACAACTTGAACAATTCTGTGACTCTGTAAATCTACATTTTTCAGCAGATATTGGCATGGTAAAAGTTCCATTTTTCCTGCAGTTGGAAAGTTCTTGGAGTCCTTCAAAGTGTTTTTCTCATAGTCTTATGGTTCAACATGATAGGTTTGCTTCATTAGCTTATCTTCAGGGTTCTTTTTTGGGCACATTTATCACCTTAAATACTTTCTTCTTCCTGTACTCCTTAATAGATGTAATTTTTTACATGCGATATACTGTTTTGTTCTTTATTTTACTCTGTTGCAGTCTTTATTTTCAAGCTCTCATCTTTTAATGAAGGTTAGTGATACAAATTTTCCAAGAACATTCTTGGCCCAAGGAAATACCCTTAGTACCTCCATCAGTGATCGTGCCTGGGCTATGGCTTGGACTCTGCCCCGAGTCATGTGCAGCAGCTCCTTGGTTTTCCCCTGTAGGCTTCTAATGTTGTGGGGCTGGAAGGGAGTTAGGAAGTGCTGGGATCAAGTTCTCAGTGGAGTGATGAGAACACCAGAGCTGAGTCTTTCTATGAGCATGACTTGTGTTTACCAGCAACAGACTCTCTTAATTTCAAAAAGTCCAGCAATTGGATGATTGCTGGTGTTTCAATCAACATTGGTTAGTGGTACTTGGATAACTAGATGTTTCTTTAGGTGCAGACCTGATGTCAAATGTGATAAATTATAACATACCTAACATAAAATCACACCTTTGGTTGCTACTATGGTATCAAGAAGGGAGATAATTACCACTGTAGCTTTCTGATCTCCTCTGACTAACCTGGAAAATTTGGGGGGGGGGGGGGGGTCAGACAC